>OY735221.1:14580945-14845945 GCA_963457665.1 Thysanoteuthis rhombus
CGATCCCTGTTAATGTACTACATTCAAATATTTTGCATTACACTCAGAATCATTAATTTTATTGTTGTTGTTTATTTTTGGATTCAAATGTTAGATATACATTGGGGAACATTAGGTGTTCAAACAAAGACCTGTTTAGGATATTTAAAACAGAACAGGTATTTTACCATGATCTCCCCTGTCTGTGTTCGAATACAACCCAATTAAAGATATAAAATGAAAATACCCTCCCCTATGTATTATTGTTACAGACAAATCAAATGGAATGAAGAAACAAAATTCTCCAATCCCTCTTGTCCCTGTCGTATCAGTGTTATTTTCAGTTTGGTGAGGGCCCCCACCTCCCGTCTCTTCTCTGACTATACCACATAAACTGACAGTAGCACTGTCTTATGGGTTCTCATTTCCCTGCTTTTTATTTATTAATTTTTTATTCATTAATTCATCCTTTCCTCCCCCCCCTCGATCATTCTACCCCTAGGATTCATCATCATCATCATCAGTCTTTTAACGTCCATCATTGGACATAGACCTTCCCCAGGATTCGCCTCACTTCTCTATCGTGGGCATTACGGAGCCAGTACTTTCTGAATTTATCTAGCTCGTCTCTCTATCTAGTACCCTGCTGGCCTCGGTTGCACTTGTAATCTCTGGGGATCCATGTTGTGAGTCATGATATTCATCAGTTATCTGCCATTCTTGCGACATGGCCAGCCCATTGCCATTTGAGTTTTTCAATAGAATCTATGATGTCCCTGACTCTTGTCTTTTCCCAGATGTATTGTGCTGTCTGGTGGTCTCTCCATGTAAGGTTGATCATAATTATTTTATGTGCACATTGCATGGTTCTCAGTTTGTGGATCTGTCTCTTGGTTAGGTTCCATGTTTCAGCTCCATAAGTGACTATTGGGAGGATGCATTGATTATACACCCTTCTCTTTAGAGATCACATGTGAAACTGAGGCCGACAGAACCACAAGATGAAGAGATGAACTTGACAAATTCAGGAAATACTGGCTCTGCAATGCCCATGATAGAGAATTGTGGTGAATCCTGGGGAAGGTCTATGTCCAACGACGGACATTAAAAGACTGATGATGATGAGACATTAAAGTCCAGTATGGAAGATGATCTTCGTTCAGGTCTCTTCACAGTCACCATCTTCCAGTACCCTTAGTTTTTTGCCTTTATAATACTTGTATAAACTGACCAAATGAATTAGGTCCCACTCAGATTCGAACTATTCACTGTTCAGATCTAGAATCTCGGAGGATATAAGTGTAAATAAATATATTTTTTTTCATTTTTCCAAATGAAATGAATGAATAAATAAATAAAATATAAAAAAAGTCTTTTATTTAAAATAATATCTGCAATCATCTTAAGATAATTTCTTATTCAAATTTTCTTTAAAAAATGATTAAACAAATAGATTAGGTGAATAGAAATTTATCCATGTTATTCAATCTTTCCTGTATTTGTTCATTTGGATTAACAGATTATTTTATTTTAGTATTCAGTCGGTTGAATTTCCTATTATTCAATATTATCTAAATGTGTGCGTATCATGGATTTCATTGTTTGGGTGTACTGTAATACTTACGTACATGATCATTTTTTCCTCTGTACTTTTGTTTGTGGGATGACCGTCACTTGTTGAATTTCAAGTTTTAATTCTTCCTGTTCCTTGCAATATTGTCTAAATGTTTCTGGATGACTATTCATTGCTTTAACGAATTGTTTCAATATCTGATGTCTATATCCAACTTCTGATTACTAAATGGACTCTTTTTTCGTACGATTCCTCAATTTCTAGGGTTGCTCTTGCTATTCATATTATTTCAGATGATTTGGTTTCATGAAATATCGATGATGATGTATCACTATTCATTTGTAGCGCTCACACTGAATGAAATGGAATGTATCCTGTTTATCAAATAGTTTATATATAAAAATTCCATCTACTATCTTAATATTTAGATCAAGTAATGTTGCCTGTGTTCCTTTATGTTATGGTTTAAGTTCAAGGTCTATTGTGCGTGAAGGAGTTAGCAAATTCATTTGTATCATTCAAGCAACACGTATCTTTGTACCGTTTATATCCGTGGAATTTGTGGACCCTGTTAACATGTATCATTCAAGCAACACGTATCTTTGTACCGTTTATATCCGTGGAATTTGTGGGCCCTGTTAACACGTATCATTCAAGCAACACGTATCTTTGTAGCATTGATATCCGTGAAATTTGTGGACCCTGTTAATATGATTTTGGATTAATAAGATAAGATATACAATGAGTAGAATCTCTTTGCACATATTTGTACTTGTATCTCGCTTTCTGTCAGATAGTTTTGTTATTTGTCTTTTTCATAAGCTTTTATTTTATTGTTTTTTATTGGTTATACAAGAGTCATATTTAATTTCAAAGCAGTCCACTGTTTTAGCTTTTATCATATTTGGATATTGATCCATTTATTTGTTATGCTCTTCCATAGGAATAGAGCACTCTAGTGGATGGGGAATCTATAGAATCTGTAGCTCAGAGGTAGGATATCGGCCTCCAGGTCTGAAGCGAAGGTTTCAATCCTGCCTCGTGGTACTGGATGGGATAATGGAAAGTCTATAGCCACACTGAAGAGATGTAATAGATCAATTAGCTGTCTTTGGATGAAATAGCAATAATATATATATATATATATATATATATATATATATATATATATATTATTGTGTCATCCACAGACAGCTAATATATATATTAGCTATATACATATATATACATACATATATATACAAACATATAGATATATATATATATACATATACATATATATATACATATACATATATATATATACATATACATATATATATGATTTTTTTCATTCATTCTAAAGAATTTTTTGTTCATGTTTTTTTATTATTTGAAATGTTTCTATCATGTCTCCTCTCATCCTTCTGTCTTCTTGTGCTGTTCATTTTATTTTTCAAGTGTTTTTTCGTAGGGAAGGCTTTTTAGTTCTGGAACAAGTTTACATTCTCTGCTCTGTGTGTTTCCAAATTCTTCTATGTCTTTTTTACAATAGAGCAAATATTCGTGTCAGTGCTAATCAAGGTATCAGGACTGGCCACTTTGTAGATTGTGGGGTATGATATAAATGCTCAGAGAATGGAAAACAACCCTGATATGCATTAACAGACATGAATATTTTATTCATTCATATATGAGATACACTTCTGGTGAATAGCCTTGATGAGTCCACATCGGCAGTTTTACATGGACCCCGTACAGATTATGTGCTTTGAACTATTCTTGTAGCTCTATTCAATTTTGATTGAGTTGAAAAAACTGATGGGTAGATCTTTATGGCACACTCTGTATAACAAAAAATGCATTCCCTTAAATTTGTCTAATCTATCACCCAGTTTTTAAATGTAATATTGGGATAAACTCTGGACAGAGACAATGAATGAAAAATAGTGCGTTTCCCAGCTGGTGAGATACCACAAGAGGGAAACACACACCTTATAATTGGCTAGGTATGTTTCAGAAAAAAAATATTTGATGATTGAAAAGCTTACCATACTGGAGTTTGCGAGGGTTGACAAACTCCTCACTTCAAATTGACTTTCAAGTTATAAGATGTTGGATGATCTTCAAGAGCATTTTTCAGGGAAAAAAAAACAAATGCACCTTACCAACGAGGAAGTATAGTAATTTTATCTAAAAAATTTCAATTTTTGGTAATCTGATTGTGCAAAGATCCTGTTGAATAAAGAAGTGTGGTTTCTCATATCTGATAGGATATTAAAGATGAAAAACAATGGTTTATCTCTCCAGGTGTTAGTTCTCATATGTTTGCATATAAATATTTGATAAATTTTACTCTTGTATATATCCAGATCATTCGAAGGAGACTTAGAGCACAGGTAGGTCATTGTTAAGTCGATTGCATAAAGTAATTATTGATGGCTTGATTTAATAATGTCAATGAGAAACTAACTATAATTCAATAACTAGCAATCATTTTGCTCTTTGTTAATTTTCATTTTATATTTCAGAAAATACATAAAGATGCCAGCTTGTAAGAAGAATAAATGAAAAAAAATAAGCCTAATGATAGCAAGAAGGCTTTCTGTATTATAGATATAAATCCAAACGAATAAGAGGCAATGCTTATATAAGAAATCCCAATGCCTCAATCGTATTATATATACCAAATGTCCATCTATACATAACAGTATAACTCAGGAGCAATGCAACATATCCATATGAAAGTTTTTGTGTGTACTAATGAGACTCTTCAACATCTTTTTAGCGAGGTGATTCTTGGATATCCCAAACTTTTCAAGTTTTTAGTAGGGAGTTTCATTTACAATGCAAGTATATGATAAAATTTAACAAACGCTGAATGACTCAAATAAGATTTTTAATGTATCTAGATCAGGATCCAAAGTCCCATTATACATTTATGTGTAATAGTATTATACATACATCACTTAATCTAGTGACGTAAGTACATTGGTTTAAAAATTGAAATTATCATGTCTTTTTTAATCTATACATCCTCTAAAACATACATGGATTTTTAAAAATCAATTTGATTGAAACTTCATTTTAACAGCTTGAAGGTTAAACTTGGCCAAATAGTTTATCTGTAAATTTATTTTTATCAAGAATATTCTTGCAAAAATTGATCATGTTTATTTTCAACTAAAAACTAGATGTAACATGATAAATACGTAATTCTTGAAATAAAGAATACTTGATATTCAAAGTTTATTGAAAATCTAAATTATGATAAATAAAAAGCAATAAAACATTAAATGTTCATTCTTGCTTGAATAATAGTTATTTGAATTTTTCACAAGAATTTGAAAATCCAAGATGAGGTATGGAAATTTAATAGAAAAGTTTATATACTCTAAAGTGAATTCTAGAATTACTGAAATCTTTATCTTGACTTTCGTCTTCTTTTTTGGACTTCTTCACTGTCAAATGAAAGGAAAAATGACACACCTCCCTGCCTTTTCCGTCATCCCTCCCCCACTCCTGCTTACATTCCTTCTAACATTCAACACTGGTCAAACACATAATCATTTTTAAAAAACTAGCCACAATTCAATTTTCACTTAAAAACAATCTTATCATTTTCTCCCTTATTTTGCTTTTTGAAGTCCAACAAATGGATGAAATGTCAGAGTAAAAATTTCAATAATTTTGCGACAAAACTTCCAATATTGTAATTTATTTCTTGTGCTGTCAGATTAACAATTTTTGTTAGTGCGATATCATTAAAATGTTTTAACTTGGAGAATAGAAAGATTTCCAGTTCAATTGGGTCACCTGTTTCCGAGTAATTAATCTAAGCAAGATTAGACATCACGACTCATAACATGGATCCCCTGGACCACATGTAAAACCGAGGCCAAAAAAATACAAGATGGAGAGATGAACTAGACAAATTCATAAAATGCTGGCTCTGTGACGCCCATGATAGAGAAATGTGGCGGATCCTAGGGAAGGTCTATGTCCAACGACGGACGTTAAAAGACTGATGATGATGAAATTGATAAAAGAAAAGAAAAAAAAAAAACCTGTCAAAGGGGAATTACTCCAGCTCTATTAATTCCTAATGACAGTTCTTCATAAGAAAAAAAGAGAAATAAGCAAATGATAAAAATTCTTCTAATATGAAAGGACCTGACATTGAGCTTAATGGTTGCCAAAGACAGTTTTTTTTTTCAAATAGAGATGAGTATTTTTTAAATTTCTGTCGGTCGCGGATCAGTTTATTCAGCATGGCTGGGGTGAGAGAGAGAGAGAGAGAGAGGTAGATGGAGACAAACAAGAAAAAAACTCCTCTTTCATGATCTGACTGACAGCTCTTAACTAAGCGGGTCGACAGGGCCCAGAGTGCTGGAGAAAAGATGAGGTGAGATGAAAATGGTGTAAATTCTTTCCATTCACTTAATATATGCCTTGGCTCATCCGTTTGGTGAAAGATAATGTCAACCGTGGCATTCCATATATTCAGCCACATAACATGATTAAAAAGGATTGCAGCATGGCTGATGTAATCTAAGAAAGAAATGACACATCACAGAATCACATGACCAAGTGACAGCACATCACTGGGTGCTGATGTGGATTTAGCCAGGGATTACATATAAAAGTGACCAATAAAGATACTTGCCAGTATTCATATTCAGATCTTTTCTCCTTCCCTTTTCATGTGGTCAGACAATTTGAAATAAAGAAATCTTGTTCGTTGTTTGACTTCTTCTCTTTCTATTCTATGAATAAATGAGGGCTGATATCAACCATAGAACAGTGAGTTATTTGTTATACTACCACTAAAACTACCAAAGTGATGAAGAGTTTCCCTACACTGTTGATACAGGAATAAAGTGTGACATCTGTTATTGCAACAGAAAATTCTATCATCAATCTTGCTTATGAAACGCTTTTCTTTTAAAACTAGAAGACGTAGTCAGAAACACCAGGTACAGTCATCTACTGGGCTGAGAAAGAATTTCTCTTCCATTTGAGTGACCGAACTACGGAATGTTCTCAGTGAATAGACTATTTCCTCCAAATCGACCAATGCTTTCAAAAACAACTTAATATAGGATATTGGCTACTCAAACTACCAATTTTCAAATCAGCATAGTCCTACCCTGTCTGCCTTGCTGGGCAAGATTGTTTGGTGGAGTGCATATGGTTTCATGACGCTATTCAGCTGTCATCAAAACCTATTTAAAGGTATATCAAAGATATTATATGACAATTGATTTGCCTTGCTTCATCTTTTTTTATTCATTGTACATGTTACAGTCCATCTTTGGTCGTGTCACATAACTAAGTATGTTACAGAAAAATTTGGTTCAAAAAAATTTTCTCTTAAAAGTGCAAAATAAAGTAAATGAAAAAGTCTAACATTTGATTCAATGGATTCCAGTTCATGGTAATAGTTAGAAAATAATTTTCTTCCTTATTTTGAATTTTGGCAGAAATGACCATGAAGATTTTCTGTTGTCTGTTGCTGTTTTTTTGGGCTGCAAGTAATATAGAAGGTAAGTGAACACCTTTTGGTGTTGTCTTTGAGATTCTTCTCATCAGGAAACTTTGTCAGAGAAAATAACCTGTGATTTATTAGTTGATAGTATACAAAGGTAAAAAAAAAACAGCATTTTAAAAAAATCTATTCTCGTATGAAGTATTGTGATGTTGTAATTAATTTTTGTCTAGTTTCTACCCCCATACTAATTATCAGTTACTTTTTGCTACAACTTTGGATCAGACAAAAATCCTACCGCAACAATTAAACAGTTGGAGAAGCCCAATGAAGCGTGATTAAATGAATAAATCTTCAATGTTAGATTCAATGAACCAAAATACGCTAATCTTGACAATTTGAAAAAAAGATATATTCCCATTGATATATCAGCCGTCACAATACAATTAAAAGCAATCTTTTGATTGAACTTGATTGGAACTAAACATCCCTAATGACATCTGACAACAAAAAAAGAACTTTTCTGGCCAACCTAATAATTTTGCATCAATGCCTTTTAGAAATTGCTACTCTGTTGTCAAACTCCGAGAGTTGACTTTATTATCATGAATTTGTCAGACTTTTGAATTTCAGATCTTGGGATTTCAGACATTAAAATTCAAGATTTTTTAATTTAAGACATGAATAAGAGATAAGGAGAAATTGATAGAACGATGTCATGACATCATGTTATGTCAACTCGCATTTCCAAGTTCTTTGTATTTTTTCTAATAAACTTTGAATTTCTTTTATGAAAAATATCATTTTTATAAAATAACAAGTATGCGTACCTTATTTATTTTCCTTTTTCAGTAAAAATTGCTACCAAGGATGTCATTAAAATAGTTAATATGATAACAGGACCATTAAACAATATTAAAAACAAAAGAATTTAAAAAAGACTGTATATTCATCCATGATTTTTAGCTATTTGTCTGACCAAGATATATCATTTATAATCACAAATGAATTCCAAATTTTCCCCTCTGTTCCCATGGATCAGTTATCTAAAATGTTCTGTTAGACACAAGCTACTCTTGGGATTGAATCCAACAGGGAGTGACACTTTTTTTCCCTTTCCTTTCAGGGTTAGTAGCAGATTAACCATTAGGTTGAGTGGGTGGGGCTTCCCTTTCTTTCTTCCTTGCTTTTGAGGCTGATGGCAAATCAACCATTTGGCTGAATAGGCTTTTACTTTCTTTCTTTTGTCAAACTCCTTCTATTGAGTTTCGACTTTATTTTCATATATAATAACAATTGCAAATAACAATGACCAAACCAAAAACTAGTGACATCATGCACGAATAATAATGACACAATGACATACCCAAAAACTAATGATGAATGCATTCCCAATTGAAGAGCCCAACTCTAGTTGACCTGTTTTGCTAAAGCTTTCAAATACTCGACTACTGATTAAGGATACATAGTTTGTCAAGCAAGTGTTTGACCCTAGCACAACCAAGCTTGTTATGTTGAATAATTAATCGTAGTCCTATTACAGGCTCAGCAATCAGAGAATGCAGATTGAGGAGGATACAGAGTAGACCTCTGTCAGTACAATGCAATACATATACTAGACTGAATCCTGACGTAATGAGCTCTGATGGTGAATATAAAACCAACAGAGAGATCTCTCTCACAAATTCATGCGTGCATACACATATGTATGTGTAAACACATGCAGACACACACATTAATATACATACAGGCACACAGACACATGCTGTGCATATATTGATGTACATGAATACAAAAAAAAAACTCCTGGTTGCTGCAGGATCTGTCTCCACTTCTGCTTCTATTCTAATGGGAGATGGCTACTATAACTTTTCCTAATGTACATGGAATAAATAAATTAGTAGTTGTACGAGACTTGTCAGCTGAGCTCAATTGATAAGAAAACTACCTTTCAATCACATTGTCGTAATTCCAAATCACGGTAGGAAAATGTTGATTTTATAAATAGGATTGATTAAATGGGATGTATTTGTCAAACAGTGAAGAGTTTCCTCCTCTGAATTTGGTGAAGATAGTTCTTGTTGTTGCTTTTCTTGTTACGGGAAAAAAACGAAGTCAACCCCTACTTGGATTGAAGTTTGACCATAAATTTTTAATGAAACTTTGATAGTAAAGAATACTGAATGTCATTGGCATATGGTGCTTTGTACCTTGTTTGCGCTCTGAGCTATGGATGCCCAAAAACCTAAAAAATATCTTGGTGTCTGTGAAAAGCAATAGACAGTTGAAGCCTCTTTTGGAACAATGGGAAAGGTGGTCCTGATTTTAGAAATCAGAGAATCAAAAGAAAACAGAATTATCAGTGGATAATAGTGTCCAATCAAAATTTTGTTTTTTCTTCTATTCATTCTCTTATTTCTTTTCATTTGTTTGCTATTTGTAACATCAAATGGGTGAGAGTGTGAAATTTTACTATTTGCATTGGAGACCACCTTCCCTGCTTTATACCGAAAAGACTTCTACTGTCTATTGTTTTTTTACTAAAATATTTTTGCCTTTTTGTGCACCATAGCTCGCACCTCACCAATATATAAAGGATCATGTGCCACGGCTGAATATACCATTTCCAAAAAAGATTCTCATAAAAACTAAAAGACAGAAAAAACTTTTTTTTACAGAAAAAATGAATCTTGTACTCAACCACCCAAGCTGAAATGTTGAAGATAAGATCTTGGACTGATATTCCAGATATATAAACATTCATTAAACCAGATTACGTTTCATCTTGGATAAATCATACATTAACCGTGTATTGACGGGAGATCATTTGAAATAAGTTTTTATATAATATAACACAATTTATGATTAATTCTGTCAGACCACATATATCCATTTCCTCGTACATAACTGTCGCTTACAAGAAGTGAAAAGATCGAGAATAAACAAGACGAGAATTTTGATTGAAAGCACTTGGGCCTTTGCATTATCAGTGACTGTTTAGCTCAATGGTAAAAGCATCGCTACATTGAATTGGCTACCCTGTCTGTGGCAAGTTTAATTCCTGTAGCAGGCTCATTTTCTTAAAATATTTATTTTATTTACGTTATCTAGAGTGAGTGATACTTTAATCATGTAATGACGGGAGATCATTCCAAAAAAGCTTCTACTTAACATAATGCAATTTATGATTCAACCTGTCAGCTCACATATGTTCATTCCTAATAGATTGTAATATATTCAACCCATTTTTTTCTTCCTTACTGTTTTTATCATGAATATTTGGCTACTGCACCTTCCAGTAGGGTTAAATCATGTTAGACACACCAGTTCTTGTAAGAGCCAGGAAGTTTAGCATCAAAGATAGGAGTCATACCAACCACTATCCAAAATGATTGTAATAATATGAAAGAAAAGCCTTTGGATAGCCTCTGACTACTGTACCCTCCCAATATGTACCTGAACATACTATAATCCTTTCCAATCTTTTGTAACACTAATCATCTTTTGAAATTATTAATGTATTATATTGAGATTTACAATCAAACTCTACAGTTAACTTTGTTTTCAAGCTGTAACAAGATTCCCTCACCAAATCTGGCAAGTCATACATGCCAACCAATGGTGTACACAAAAACTTATGGCGAGTTTTCTTTGTTAATTGACGTCTATTTAAAGTTGCTAATCACATTTACAAGAACTACAAATGAGAGCGTGGAAATGAGACGTGTGATCTTGGAATAATATTGTATGGAGAAATGAATTGTGTTTTCTGCTTACCATTTAGATTTTAATGAAGCAAGGGAGTTTGATCCTTGAGCTGCCAAACTCATTATCATGTATTATTGTTTTTCTGTTGTAGCTTCACGCCGATGGTGCTTTTATACAAACTGGGCCCAATATCGGAAAGGAGATGCTAGATTTTTACCTGAAAATATTGATGCCAATTTATGCACCCATATCTCCTATGCTTTTGCTTCACTAAAAAATGGCAAATTAGCACATTTTGAATGGAATGATGATGACACCCGTTACCAACAAGGAATGTGAGTATGCTTTAGTCGTATTAGAAATCATCTACGAAAACTGTCGCAATAGGTTTCTTCAGTCTTCAAGTTGGTCTGGCCGGATATAATTGCTTGGCTGAGGTTAGTGATATTCTCTTGAGCGGGTTTAATGTTAGATTCTTTTCTCCTGACTCGTGTAATTATTTTAGATTTTCTCATGTTTATTGTGGATTTGTAGTTGTGTAGAATCTCTTGTTCGTCCCAATATCCATCGAGTCTGTTCTTGAAAGAATTCATATTTTTGAAACACGCTATTTCAATAGATAGACCATTCCATATCCACACTATGCAGCCATTAAAATTATATTTCTGTATATCCAGGCTTACTCTTAAATATACATGTATGTGTACTGGCCACACAAATGGAGCTAGAGGGCTAAAATTTCGAACATCAACTTTCTATCATGTCTAGATAAAATAAATTTTTTTTGTTTTTTGAGAATATTCCCCCAAATAGGTTTTAGTGAGGGGTTCAGTTTTCAATGTAAATTCCTGCTCATTTGATCCCTTAGTTTGTGTCCTGCAGCATTCATGTTCGTTTTTGAACATTTAGACTTTTTATAGTGATCACTGCCCAATAAAAAGTGAGAGAAGTAACTTATTCATTGGTCACCCTTTTCACCAGTTTTTTAATTGATCACCCCGAACACGGCATGTTGCCAATAGACATTGGTCCCATGATGACTTTCATTGAGTGACGAATCAAACCTCTTTTCTTTGAAAATATATCATAACATCTCATAGCATTTATTGTACAGTACATCTTATTGTCAATATCAGAAGAGTAAAGCCTTGTTCAAGTGTTACTGAAAAGATTTGGCTATTCTGACCTTTCCCGTTTCAAAATGGCTGCCTCTCCAGCTGCAGGGTTAGTGTTTTTTTCTTTTTTTAGTATGATTATTTTCAGTTTTAGGGTTAGTATTTTTAGTGTTGGTGTTAGGGTTAGGGTTGGGTTTATTGTTGTCTGCTTCTTTGATTTTAAATTTGCCATCAGTGCTTACCAGTCTACAACTGGAGTAGCAGCCATTTTGAAGTGGGAAAGGTCACAGTAGCCAAAGATTTGATAGGCTGCAGAAAAACATGAGCAAAATAGTAACTAAGGATTTTAACAGTTTACAATAAATTTGCAAAAGCATAAATTGAAAAATGTTTTAACATATCATAGTTCTGGAGAATTATCCTTAAAATATATGCTGTATACTAGCAAGGATACCCGGCGTTGCTGGGGAAAGAATGAATTTGAATATAACAAAACATGAAAGTCAATGATATTCTTTAGAGATTCCATAATTTTGGAGGGAAAATGGGGCAGAGGGCTTGACTAGGGAATATTTTCAATGGAAAAAAATGTAATTTTGAAACGAATTGTTTGTGCTTTCAATCAATAAGACCTTTGTTACCTATATAAGAGAGTCAGTTTTGAAAAAAAAATTGGGTTTATGGAGGTGGGGGTTTCTATTTATGATGTAACAATAATGCAGAACCAGACACTTTTTTTTCCATCCATCGTATGAGAG
Organism: Thysanoteuthis rhombus; assembly: GCA_963457665.1. Lineage (NCBI taxonomy): Eukaryota > Metazoa > Mollusca > Cephalopoda > Oegopsida > Thysanoteuthidae > Thysanoteuthis > Thysanoteuthis major. The sequence continues at coordinate 14,593,546 of OY735221.1, forward strand.
TATGGCTTTGAAGTAACACGGGAGGAGAATTTTTCATTTGTAATTATATTCAGATAGATTGTTATGTTTTCAAAAAAATGATTTCAAATGGTTGTACTACGAAAAGAAAAGAAGTTTCCAGTTAAGTATTATGGCTTCATTGTTAATAGGAGCCAACCCAAACCTGAAATTTTTTTTTTCAAAGCCGGAGCTTTCCAAAGGTAAAGGCAGTCACATCAATTAAAAGCAGTAAAAATTAATTCAGAAAACAATCAACTCAAAAATTAACTCCCATCACAGTATTGTACTCTATTAAATGCAATATCTTTGTTATTTTACATTTAACATCTATAAAATACTTCCACATCAACAATACTCTTTAATACAAAAATTAAAGCAGTAAACAAAGAGGAAGAGAGTATATTTGTCCTTGAACTTTTAAAAATACCTTTTTTAGACAAATTCATGAATAATTTAAGGTAGTAGAGTATATCTCTGAATTTTTGAGATGAGGTATTATTATTATTTCTATTGATATTCGGACCATCCTCATCTTAGTTGTTTTTCATACAACGTTCCTCATGGACACGTAGCGCAGTGGTTACAGCATCAGACAAAATACTGCAATCTGATGGTTCAAGGTTCGATCCTAGTGCGAGACAATATAACAATACTACTAATGCTAAGAAGGGAGTGCGGTCAATATACCCATATCGGTTGAATAAAGAGTTTGGTTCATTACTTCCCCACACCTACTAGATGATACCTGATGAAGGCCGAAGAGTACAACGGCCGAAACGTTGTATGAAAAACAACCAAGATGAAGATAGTCCGAATAATAATAGAAATAAATTTAAGGTAATGTACTGTACACAAATTTTGACCTTCTGTCAAGAATCAATTCTGATGTTCGGGTTCTACATTTGATCCAATATTAGAAACCAACAATTGGAACTGTCAATAAAAATACTGTCAGCATATATTTCTTCAGTTTCAAGATAGTCTAGCTGGCTGGCTGGCTGACTGGCTATGTATTTATGCATCATGTTTTTATAAGAGCGGAGTGGAAGGTGGTGGTAAGCATATGATGAAAAAACACCCCAAAAAACAATTTGATGGAAACCATGAATTCATAATGAATGTTTAGGAAATATCTCTACCTTGTATACATAAATCACCATAGTTCGTGCATATACCAGGATTAATATCTAAAAAGTTATCAAGAATTATCTTAAAAAAATTTACATAAAATCATCTATAGAAAATAGATCTTTTATCAGAAATTATCTGAAAAATAGATCTTTTATCTAGAATTATCTGAAAAATAGATCTTTTATCAGAAATTATCTGAAAAATAGATCTTTTATCAGAAATTATCTGAAAAATAGATCTTTTATCAGAAATTATCTGAAAAATAGATCTTTTATCAAAAATTATCTGAAAAATAGATCTTTTATCTAGAATTATCTGAAAAATAGATCTTTTATCTAGAATTATCTGAAAAATAGATCTTTTATCTAGAATTATCTTTAATAAATACCAGCACAAGATTTCGGCATGGTTGGTCCCAAAATGATCATAGAAACCCCGAAGAGGAGTTTTTTGAAAAAACAGAAAAAAAGAATTTTGTTGGTGCCTTGTGGTGTAATCATGCAAATTTTCAAGGTTGTAGCCCCCTCAAATGAGACCAGGAACGCCCGGAGATAAACACACCAAAATGAGGGCAAATCTGTACCCGACTTGGTTGGTTGGGGCTACTGTAATTTGATTAGTATGAAGAGAATATAATAGTTATGACAAAACAATGTAAGGGAGGTAACTATACAGTCCTGTAAAATGAATGAATGAATGGATTGAAGCCCTCCCCCATATAAATCTTAAGCAACCAATCCAAAGTAACTTTACTAAGTTTCATAATGCTTAAGGCATTAGTCTTCCAGTTATACCAAATAAAGCAATGTGACTTACTCGAAATATTGGTTTTAATCAGTAAAAATCAATTATGATGGCTTAGGAAATTTTAGACACTTCATGGATACCTATGTCAATTCTAGACAGCATCGAATATCTTCAAAAAAAGAAGTCTTGTCAACATAAGTTTCTTGAGTTTTCTAGTTGATCTGGCTGGTGATGCCCATGAATAGTAACAGGTTGATGATGCTCATGTGCACACTCTAAAAAGGGTGAAAAACTAATTTTGGTAAATTCGTAGTTTGCATACATGGCAAATATAATTGAACAACCATAACCATCTGAGATGGAGAAGGAACCTAACATTTTTTTTAAATAATTGCATGGGTCTGTTTATTTGTTTGTGTGCTCCAGCACTCCTGGCTATACTGTTTTGTCTACATACTTCAAAATTTGCATTAGTACTCCACCAGACCCATTCTAAAAATTTCTACTTTTATTTTTGGAAAAAAAGCTTTTTTGACCTTTGGGGGGCTTTCTTCTGATGGGTTTATAATTAAACGCTAGATTCTCCAGAATCTAGATATTTCTAGATGTTTTTTATCACTTTATTTCAAATGTTTTCAGATGGGAAACACCGGTGATGTCATAAATAGATTATTCTCCAAAATATGAGTAAATTGTAGGTTCTTTAGAACATTGTTTACAATAGTTATGCGAAATTTCAATCATTCTTAGACGTCACAAAGTGTCTTGCAATATATATATGTATAGACTGTAGTGTTTCTTATTATATGTTTACAACAATTATATATGCAATATATTGATTGAATCCTTTTTAGATAGATAATTTAGAGTACTTATACTTTGTTTCAGCATTCACAAATGAAATAACTTTTCACTCAATCCCTAAAGGCCTTACAGGGCCGCCGCCCCTAAAGTCCATGCCTCAATCTAGAACTGTATAAAAAAAAAACATATTATAATTACAGTGATATATTTCAATCTGTGATTCACAAAGAAAGACAATTTTATAAGTTGTGTATCGATATAATCAATTATTCACATTCTCAGGTCATCACTTACATCTGATGAAATAACTTAGCAGAATTAGAATTTTATGTTACATTAAACTTGGTAAATTGTATCTTTACTTAATTGTACCTTTAGTTTTGGTTAATATTCAGGGAATATTGAGCCTGAACAAGAAAATTCTGCACAACATAATGTTTTTGATATTTCCCATGAATAAAGCAATCGCCAAATTACTTAATTATCACTGTCATTATAATTAGTAGTAGTAGTAGCAGCAGTTTCACCCATAAACATGAATCAAATTTAATGTATAAACGGGAAACTGCAAAAAATCTGTATTGCTACCTTCTCTTTTGATACCCCAAGTGTGAGCTCATTTTGCTTAATTTGGTCACAGATAGGGACACCAGAAGTCAATTTACATACCACCATCATTTCTTCACCAATAAACATGACAAATCCAATGAATAAATTTTGCTCGTTTTTGTTCATCATTAGTGAGGAAGGTACAAATTAGGCTCATTGCTTCACAAGTAGCACCAACCTTTTCCTTGTTTCTCGATAAACAGCATCATTTGTTATATGCATATTTGGACAATGGAATCAACATTTCAGAACTCATAGAGTAACCTGCAAGTGCAGATGGCATTCATAGAGTAGATAATAAAATCAAATTGAACTAACAATGATTCATGAATAAGATTCAGCTAAATATTTTATGAAGGTTATTTTGAGAGTGCTTTTGTTTATATTCATTAGATTCATTTTCAGAAAAACTTTTACGAAGTATTCATTATAATTCATGTGACACCTTACCATAAGTTCCTAAAAATCCTTAAATTAAAAGATAGCACAATCTTAAAAGATTGTTTTGAAACAACTTTTAAATTTTTAAAATGACAGTTTTTAGAATTTGTTTACTTTTGAAATAGAAAAAAAATCCTATTAAAATTAGAAATTAATCATTTTCAAGATACAAATACAGAAAAATATGGAAAGAATTCAATTAAACATAAGGCAATACTTGCTTAGAACAACTTCATGAATTTTTTTCTGAAAAAATGCATACAAGCAGGAATAGTCTCAAAATAACCATCGTCATTCACATGAATATTCATGAATTACTGTCCACTCAAAATGATTTATTGTCAGCCCTGTGAATTTCACCTATACTTACCACCAATGAAGTACAAAAACATGATGAAAATTGTATATTTGATATGTCATGTTTATTGGTGAAATAGATTATTTTTATCATTATTATTATTCTATTAACATTATTACTTTTAATCCTAAATACAGGTATAAAAGAGTGAATAAAATGAAGCTACAAAACCCTGCTTTGAAGACCCTTCTGGCAGTTGGTGGCTGGAATATAGGTTCTTTACCATTTTCTCATATGGTTGCAACAAAACAAACTCGTCAAGATTTCATTACATCAACTGTATCATTCCTGCGTTCAAGAAATTTTGATGGGTTGGACATTTGCTGGGAATATCCAACTAGGAGAGAGAGCCCGAAAGAAGATAAAGAAAGATTTGGACTTCTTTTGAAGGTGAGTTCATGCTATTATAAAATTGTCCCAAAATGCACAAGAAAGGAGACAATTTATCTTCCTTCATTTTATTTTCATTAGATGAGACATTTTTAACCATTATTAATGTTATTAATTTTTGACTGATATTTTCTTTCATCTTCAAAAGTAACTAAAAATTGAGTTTTATTTATTCATTATTTTATCGTGCATCATTGGAAATCTCCAACTATACACAATATTTACACGTCAACTTCAATACTAATACAAAATCCATAAAAATATATCTCACGTACATAAATACAAACAATTCATGGATCAGATTCCAAAAATGTTCTTGTAAGCTCTGGATCTTTCCATAATTTTTGAACTTATCTAAATTATTTTTAAAACTTAGTACACTATTGCTATTTCCAATTTGACTATCAAAAATTAATAATAACAAGGGAGATAAATCTTTTGTACTGATAAATAATTTGACTGTTTTTAAGGGTTAGTGACATGGTTTTACAAGGGTTATGAGATCACTGGCGGAGCCAGGTTTAAGATTGGGGGTTTGGGGTTCATGCATTAGATCACATTTTACTCGTGTAAGTATGGTACCTACATGTTATTGCAATATTGTTAGCATATTAAGAGTGACAAATCACTTTAAAGGATGTTGAAAAAAATTTTGTTTTATTTATTTTGATTTTAAATAATTCTAGTTTGATTGTAATACCAAATGTCTGTGGAAACCCAAATTAACCTTAGAATTAGGATTCTACTTTTAAGATAACTAGGCAAGATATCTATTATTTTATGGAAAGTAACCATTGATAATTTTCTGATTATTGTTACTTAAAGAAAATCAATTTTAGCTTTAAAGTGAAACTCCTCATTTTATTTGCAGTGCATTATGAATGGATTTATTTTTATGATGAGGAAAAGATGAGTTCAATGCTGAAATTATAAATTGTATATATACATATATACATACACAATATTTAATCATTTATTTTGCCCTCCCGTGAGGATAGAATATGGTACAAAGTTGAGTTTTGAGTGGGGATACTCACGGGTACTTGTGGATGGTTCCAGAAATTTCCAGTTCAGTTGACCATTCTTTCATTCGAACTTGTTTGCGTGAAAAAAAGGGGGTTCAACCAGGGTGGGGGACCACGTTCTAGAACTGTACATTATGTACTTTGGGGGGTACTTGAAGAACCCACATCAGGTAATTGCAAGTACAATAGATATGTAATTAGGAATCATAAACTAAAACTTTCACCAAAACTTTCAAATTAGGTTTCTTCAGTTTTCATGTCAGTCCAGCTGGCTATGTATGTATGTATGTATGTATGTATGTATGTATGTATGAATGTATGTATGTATTATGTCGACAAAAAAAAGTTTTCTTTTGTTTTTTCAAATTTCTCCCCTAAATAGGTTCTTTGTGGAGGGTTCAATTTGTAATGTTAGTTTATCCTAAATTAGTTCTTAGTTTGTGCTCATCTGTTTTTTTTCAAAAATTCAGACTTTTTAGTGATTACTGCCAAACAAAAAAAGGAGAGAAGTAACTAATTCATTGATCATTCCTTTTTCCAATGTTTTAATTGATCATCACATCACAGCATGCTGCCAAAGGATGGTTTCTATGAATGACTAAGCAGACCTGCTTTTAATCTTATCATAACTTTTGTTTCTATTTAAGACAGAAATTATGTTTTCTTACAGAATTTTTATTTTTTAAATGATATTACCTAATGCTCACCCTCACAGTCAATGATTGAACAACTGTAGCGCCCAAAATTTGAAGTCATGTAAAAAAAATCCCATCGGAGAATAAGAATTGTCGGAATAAATTCTATTTATGACATCACGGGCATTTTCCACCAGAAAACTTCTTAAATAGAGCAAAAAAACATCTAGATGTTATTTCCACTGGAAAACATCCAAAATAAATTCTTTTGATAACATCTAGAAGTTTTTTTGTGAAAATCTAGAACTTGTTAATGAACCTGTCAAAATAAGGCCCCCAAATTGTCAGAAATGCTGATTTCAATTTTCAAGTCTGTAGACTAAATGTTATGGCCAGGAGTGCTGAAATACACACTCATAAATAAACGTGCAAACACATTCACGTATGAAAAAGGAGAAAATCCTCAACCATACTTGATGGCTATGGTTGTTCGATTTTGATGGATAAGACAACCATCAAATCAGAATAGAACTCAATTTCAGTCTGAATTTCATGATTTTAGCTCACTAGTTAATCACTGTATCTAATAAGATGACCCAGTTTTTGGGGAATGTTTTTTTGATTCTCCAAGTGTTGTCTTCAAAAAGGATGGTAGTTTTGATTCAGCTTTTCAAACAAACTAAATTCAGTGGTGTAGTGCTGCAACTATGTATACCAAATCAAGATACCTATGAAATTTGCTAACTTGATGAATGCATAAAAAAATCTGGGTGTAAGCTGGCCTCCAGGTTTCTGTATTCCCTCACTTTTACTCTGAGCAAAACAATGACAATATTATATTTATCATTATGTAAGATGTGGTCCAGACAATCGATGGACATCACAACTCACAACATGGATCCTCCGAGACCACTTGCGCAACCGAAGCCGGCAAAATGTTAGATGGAGAGACGAGCTAGACAAGTTCAGGAAGTACTGGCTCCATGACGCCCATGATAGGGAAGTGTGGCAAATCCTGAAGAAGGTCTATGTCCAACGACGGACGTTAAAAGACTGATGATGATGAAGATGTGGTCAGACCATTTTCATTGTCAATGTTTCAGCCTTGTCCCCTCTGGCCTTTATTAGGTGTTGTTGATTCTAGAATTTGCTATCACTTCTCAGGGCAAAAGTTTGATTGGACTGGACATATCATATCCATTTTTTGTATGCCTGGGTTGTGCTTTTGGTATCAACTTCAGAGTTGTTTCCCTTACATTGGATAATCTGATAACTTTTTTAGAGACATCCCTTATAATGAGAGGCTCCCAGATATAATTGATATTGATGCTTGCCCAACTGATTGGTTTGACTAGAGAACCAACAACACATGTTGAAGACAGGAGGGTATACATCTGAAAGGTTATGAACCAATGAACACATACATGAGGAAAATAGTACAACCATATCATAATGATTAATTCACTCCATCTAACAAAATTTAGACAAGACTTATACTGAATCACTGTAGCCCCACAAATGACCTGCATGATCAACACAGGCCACAGATTTTTTTTCCCTTTGCGCATCTGTCTGTTTGTATATCTGTGTGTCTTGGGCTTTCTGGGTCACTATAACATTGAGAATTCGCATGAATACACCAGTAAGCATCACCTGAAAAATTTTTTTTTTTCTTATCTTTTTTAGGTCTCTTTGGTTATTTTTGGGCAACCAACAATGCCCAAAGTTAGGATTGGGTGGGGGGGGTGATTTTGTATAAGGGATCTATATTTTGGATTATTTTACATGAAAGATTTTTTTTTTTTGCATAAGTTTTTAGATAATTGTTCTGGTGCATATGTAGGCATTTTATTGTGATTCATTTATATTAAGAATGGGTATTATATTTAACTTTGCTGAAACATAATGGAATACTGAATTCAGTCAAAGAAACAAGCAGCAATTTATTTTGTAGGGTTTGTAACACTGTGTTCATAAACATTTCAGGAATTAAAAGCTGCCTTTGAAGATGATGCTAATACAAGAAATTTGCCACGCCTTATCCTTGGGATCACTGTGGGTGTAGATGACGATTTGATTGACCAAGCCTATGATATAAAAGCTATTAATTCGTAAGTCTAAACTCATTAAATATCTCACATGATATTCTGTATTAAGAAAGTAAGAACATGAATAAGCATTTTCAAGTTTTTTGAATTCTGTCTAAATTTGTTGATGAAAATTTTTTGATTTAGAAAAAATTTCTATGAAGTTCTTCTGTTGTAATTGAATGTTTAGGTGGAACAACTGAAAATTCATCAACTGATCATTTAAAACGTGTTTTATTTTAACATCAAAGACATAAAAATTTAAAACTTATCTAAAACTCTCCATAGCCTATTGATGAGACCTCTATACATGAATTCATAGCTAGCTATCTGCTTATTTAAATTTGGTTTAAATATCACTTCATCTAATATCAATGCTATATGTGAATGAAGATGACGATGTATAAGGCGGTCAGAGAATATGAGGAATGGTTACATGGTTAAATCTGAATGTATATGCCCATACATAAACCATATGTATTCAGCACTGATTACAAAAATACTTGATGAGCAGTTTGAAATGAGGCCAACATTTCCAATCTGGTCATATTATTAGCTCTGCCTCACTCTGTGGTCAGAGAATATGAGGAATGGTTACATGGTTAAATCTGAATAACTGCTGCAAGTAGGATCTATGGCCTTATAGCTAAGGCAGTTGTCATATTAAGAGAGGCTTCCTAAAGAAAAGAGACCGGAGTGTCATTGGAGACAATATGTATTTGTTGTCTGTACACTTATGCTATCAGTGATGTCTGGTGATATAAGTTGATAAAATAGAATTTTACAGGAAGTTGATCTAGATAAATTGTATCTTGACTTAATTGTAATTTTAATTTAGTTTAATGTTCAGGAAATATTGAACATTAGAAGGAAATTCTATGCAACATGACATTTTGATATCCTATAAATACAGTGCCATTGCAAAATCAGATATGGCCATCATTTTTTGAGGTACATTAATAATTGAAAAAAAAACAACCTTTATTTCACATTGTAACAGTGTTATCATTTTTCAATTGAATTATTTTAGAAATATCAGTTGAATGTTACTCTCAATGTTTTGGAAACACTGATAATTAATAGAAAGAAAGAAACAATGAGGAAAGCCACCATGTGTAAGTGAGTGAGCTTGCATGAATTGAAACCACTATATATGAATGAATGAGCTTGTAAGAAAAAAGGCACTTTGTATGAGTTAGAAAACTTGTCTGAATTAAAACCACTATGTATGAATGAGAGAGCTTGTAGGAATTAAAGCCACTATTTATGAAATGAAACCACCATATTTGAGTGAGTGAGCTTGTATGAAATAGAGCCACTATGTATGATTGAGTGAGCTTGTATGTATTAAAGCCACTATACATGAGCGAGTGATCTTTTATGACTTAAAGCCACTATATATGAGTAAGTAAGATTGTATGTATTAAAACCACTATGTATGAATGAGTGAGCTTGTATGAATTAAAGCCACTATATATGAGTGAGTGAGCTTGTATGAATCAAAGCCACTATACATAAGCAAGTGATCTTTTATGACTTAGAGCCACTGTATTTGAGTGAGCTTTTATGACTTTAAGCCACTATATATGAGTAAGTAAGATTGTATGTATTAAAACAACTCTGTATGAGTGAGTGAGCTTGTATGAATTAAAGCCACTATATATGAGTGGCTGAGCTTGTATGAATTAAAGCCACAGTGTATGAATGAGTGATCTTTCATGAATTAAAGCCACAATAAATGAGTGAGTAAGCTTGTATGAATTAAAGCCACTATGTACGGCTGAGTGAGCTTGTATCAATTAAAACTACTTTGTATGAGTGAGTGAGCTTGTATCAATTAAAACCACTTTGTATTCGTCAGTGAGCTTGTGTGAATCAAGGCCACTATATATAAGAGAGTGAGCTTGTATGCGTGCACACGGAAGCATACTACAGCTTTTCAATGCTCTTTCTATTAGCGAAATCTTTCCCTTATTTGGTTTACATTCCCACTTTGTCATCAAATTAGAGGCCTACACCCGGCCCCTCGTAAATTGTTTGGCCTGCTTCGGCCAGTGTATATATGAAGCATTTGCTGCAGTAGTATCTATTAGACGGTTATGGTTAGATTTTTTTCAAGATTCAACAGACTTCACAATTAAGGGGATTGTAGCACGAATAACTCCAGTAAGTAATTTTATTTGAAATTTTCTTAAGCTCACTCACTCACTCAGTGAGAGAGAAGGAGGAAGCAGAAATATACACGTATGTATCTCTCTTTAAAAAGGGAAAGATTTTCTCGACAATACATGATTTGATAATCTGACAATATGGGAAAACAACATAATAAATTTTTCATATACTTCTAATTTCCAATTATGTATTTCACATCGATAGTGTTGTCAGGTTGGATTTAAGTAATCTTTCAAAATATGAGGTCAAACATTGTTATGGGGACCATGTAATGATATTACATATCATCATCATCATCAGTCTTTTAACGTCTGTCGTTGGACATAGACCTTCCTCAGGATTTGCCGTAATTCCCTATAATAGGCATCACGGAGCCAGTATTTCCTGAATTTGTCAAGTTCATCTCTCCATCTTGTGTTCTGTCGGCCTTGGTTTCTTATGTGATCTCTGGGGATCCATGTTGTGTGACGTGACGTCCATCGGTTGCCTTTCATTCTTGCAACATGGCTTGCCCATTACCATTTGAATTTTTTAATAGTTTCTATGATATCATGAACACAATCTATTACATATAGGGACCACGTAATGATATCTGCATATTTTGTCAAAGAATAATTTTTTTTTTATTTCAGATCAGTGGATGCTGTATCACTTTTAACATATGATTTCTATAACACAGTAAATGCTGAAGCTGCACTTCATACCAGTGCTCTCCATGCAGGGAATGTAACTGTTGGGACTGATAAGACAAAAAATGTTGTAAGTGACTTTTAAAGTCTTGTATATCATTCAATGTTCTGTGTATAAGTTTCAGAATTGGGGATTTAGGGGTTCAATTTGCGATGTATGTATATGCTGAATTGATTCTTTAGTCTGTGTCTGCATGTTTTTTGAAAGTTGAGATTTTTTTTAATGATCACAGCCCCAAAAAGGTAAGAGAAGTAATATATTTATTGATCACTTTTTTCCAATTTTCTAATTGATCATCCCCAACAAGGCATACTACCAAAAGAAATTAGTCACACAAATTGTATCTAGTGAATGACCAGACCTGTTAACTATTGAATTCATACATAGAAAATAGAATGTCAGAGTCAAGTGGTTTATGAATTTATGAGTTATCAATAAGTAGTGAAATCTTTCACATTTTTCTTCGGAGATAGAATTAGTTAGAATATACCAAAATGCTGTACATTATATTTTGTGATGATAGCACGCAAAATTAAGCCTCGAAAGAATGATATTAAAATAGTCTATAATTAATAAGTTTGTTGCCTGACAGTTATAAACTGAATTTTAATCCAACATTTTCTTTGTATAATGTTTGATCAGTGATTGATGGAGAAGAGTTGGGTTGAAAGCATTGACAAAGGGTTTGTGTTGAAAATAGATATTTTCTTTGTAAAAAGAATGCTTTGTTCATCTTATTGATATACCAACATAACTGGTTGATTATCAGATTTGATTTTACTAATGGATACCTTTTTAGTAGACAATTTTTAAATTCAATACATGACTAAGTTGAATGAACCAAAAGTTTAAGTGTGTTCATTTGTGTTAATGTGTGTTTCTGATATAACCATGCTCATATCTTATTTCCATTTATCTAATATACATTCATACATAGATACATATATATAATTTACTTTCCCAATTTTACTTTCCAAAAGTTAAAATAACAAAAGCACTTTTTAGATGTGGCCATAAATGGTCATTCACAGAGTCAGGCAGAGCTAATAATATGACCAGATTGGAAATGTTGGCCTCATTTCAAACTGCTCATCAAGTATTTTTGTAATCAGTGCTAAATACATATGGTTTATGTATGGGCATATACATTTTCAAGAACAATATGATCAAAATCAAAGATGCAGAACTGGAGAAAGTAGACCATTACAACATTTGAAGACAACAAATCTCCATGAAACCCTCGAAAGGAGACGAAATCGAACAAAGAATGACTCTAGGGTGGCAAGCCTTTGGTAGAGCAAGCTCAACCTTCAAAAACAAGAAGATCCCATTAATCCTAAAAAGAAGGGTACACAACCAATGCATCCTCCTGATAGTCACCTATGGAGCTGAAACATGAAACCTTTCTAAGAGATAAATCCTCAGACTGAGAAGCATGCAACATGCACATGGAAGAATCATGCTCAACTTCACATGGAAAGATCACAAGACATCACATTATATAAAGGAGAAAACAGGAGTCCGAGACATCATAGAATCCACTAGAAAACTCAAATGGCAATGGGCAGGACATGTTGCAAGAATGGCAGAAAACTAATGGACATCATGACTCATGACATGGATCCCCAAAGATCACATGTGCCACCAAGTGCAGTAGAATACAAGATGGAGAGAAAAACTAGACAAATTCAGAAAGTATTGACTCTGCGACTCCCATGATGGAGAGGTGTGGTGAATCCTAGGGAAGGACTATGTCCAACGACGGATGTTAAAAGACAGATGATGATGATATACATGTACTTATAGTGTGTATGATGGGTCTGTATCAATTTTTGGCCTTGACAGCATAGATAGAAGAAATATTTAAAGGGATGGACTGCAGCAGGAATTGAAATTTATTCTATTCATGCTGTGTAGGCAAGTTTCAAAATAATATAAAGCATCTATAATTATTTTTTTCTATTTCTTGATATCATAATTATCCATGTTGAGAAACAAATAGAGCAAATATAGACAGTGAGTAAACAAAAATGAGAATTTGGAGAAGAAGCAGTTATATAGGCCTTACCAGTGACTATTTCTCTCAATGGTAAGAGAAACGCTATATTAAAGCTATCGATCGCAGGTTTAATTCTTACAGCAGACCCATTTTTTTCAAATTGTTTATTCTGTTTATACTGCCTTGGCCAAATGATGCATTCACTATGTAATGATAAAAGAGAGATGGATATAGACATGTATCTAGTTTTTCTCAAAGAATTCATCTCATAGAAATTCAAGTATATCTCTGAATTTTCTTCTAACTTCTATGAATATAATGACAATATATATATGTACACCAAAAGTTGAATTGGTAAAACAGTAAATCTAGATATTTACTCAATCTCTACCATCTTGTTTGCTATTACCAGAGTAAATTGTTTTCTATAGAACATTTTAATAATGCTCTTTGATTTATATCACTTTGACAATTTCCCCATAAATTATATTCATTCAAAATCCCCTAATACTTAAATATATTTTCGAGGTAAGCCCTATGAGTAGCTCCAGGTTCAAAAAATTAAGTGAGGTGTAGTGTAAAATAACATCCGTATATATTACATTATGATAATACCCTATATGAAATAGCAAACAACAAGTTGTACATCACCATCATCATCATCAGTCTTTCAACATCCATCGTTGAACATAGACCTCCCCCAGGATTTGCCACACTTCTCTATCATGGGTGTTGCGGAGTCAATACTTTCTGAATTTGTCTAGTGCATCTCTCCAGCCAGTATTCTGCCAGCCTCAGTTGTGCATGTGATGCCTGGGGTTCTATATTGTAAGTCATAATATTCATCGGTTGTCTGCCATTCTTGCAACATGACCAACCCATTGCCATTTGAGCTTTCTAATGGATTCTATGCCTTGTTAATATAACTATTTTGTTTTTTAAAGCCCTAAAACAGTTACATAGTACACAACTGACGATCCCAACAAGAGGAAAATTACTCATTGTACCATAATAACAAAGAATATGTAAAACAGGGAAAAAAAAAAACACTTGAGAAAATTGAATAAATTACATTGATAGATATTGGTGAATGAGTGACTGAAGAGACACAAAACATTTTTGATATTCAGTGTTTAAAGCTGTAAACCTTTCTTGACTATATATGGTCTGTGTGCTTCCTTTTTCTAATTCTGGTGATATTTATCAAATATCTGAGTTTATAGGGAGGTCTTCTTGATTTTTGTTGATCATGTATTCTTGAATTTTCTAAGAGCTTAATATTCAAGGGCTAGAACATATTTCTACATAACATAGAGTTAATATCATTTTACATTTATTCTATAATCCGGCAGTTGAAACAAGACCCAAATTCCAGTCTCAATTTCATGATTTTAGTTCATTGTTTTGTCACTTTTTTTGTATCTGGCCGATAAGACGGTCGCATTTTGGAGGTGTTTTTTTAATACTTTAGTTATTGTTTAACTGCCGAAATATATGTTAAATTCATTTTTAAGATTTAAATCTGTTGAAGTTAGAGGTGAGAAAGAATATATTCACTTCACTTTCATTTCTTGAAAAGTGATCATGAAATTCTGAACTGTTAGAGCCAGAAACTTCATGCTTGAAAGTTTAACTCCTCCTTTGGGCTATGTTATCATTTTTTTGTAACCCAAATATTGATTATGCAAAGTTTTGTTTGAACTTTTGTTCATGTTGTTGTTCAATTCTTGAACAGAGCAATTTTGACCGTTGTACTCTACGGCCAAAATGTTGTTCAAGAAATGAAGCAAGATGAGGAGAAAAGTCAGAGCCAAAGTGTACATAATGATAATCCCTTACTTGAAAATATTTAGACACCAAATACTTATTTGTCAATTATAGGAATATGTTGCAAACCATTGGGTCAATCTCGGAATTCCAAAAAAACTGATCAACATTGGAATAGTTCTCTACGCACACAGCTATCGTTTGAAGGTTCCGAATACAATGGGTGAAGGAGCCGCTACAACTGGGGCAGGTCCTGCTACTAAAGTAACTGGTTTGGCAGGATTTTTAGCCTACTATGAAGTGAGTAATTTTTCAATAAAGTTTATTCTTTTATTTCTTGTCATTTTGATTCTCAAAAAGCAAAAGTTCAACAAGGCGTCCACAATAAAGTTTGTGATGTGCTTATATTGCTACTACCCAAATATTTCACCAAAAAAACATCTGTTCTTACCAGGTCATCTGTCTAACAGCGACCATCCAAACATAGCCCAAAAACCATCATCAAAAGGACATTATACATTGGCACCTACTACATCAGTACACTCTCAACTGACATGTACTTAACCAATCGAAAAAGTGAAATAAAAAATGTCAAATGGGACATTATGGACATTAGAGTGATAAGAAGACCCAGAGAAGAACATATCTTTACGACATGGATCCCTTGAGATCACATGCGCAACAGAAGCTGGCAGAGTATAAGATGGAGAAATGAGTTAGATTAATTCAGAAAGTACTGGCTCCGCGACGCCCATGATAGAGGAGTGTGGCAAATCAATGACAGACTTTAAGAAACTGATGATGATGATGATGATGATGATGATGATGATGATGATGATGATGATGATGATAATTGATAGATCATGAAACCCTGAGTAGAAGATAATTCATGGTAAGAAATTTTCAAGAAATACAATCTGACTCAGAACAGCTGAGAAAATCAATTTCAAAACATAAAGTATGAACGCCATAATTGCCAGATCATGTGACCGTAAATGGAAGACTTTTCTTGGTAAGATGCATGACAGCAGCACAATTTACTCTCGAAAAGAAGTAACTGTTTTAAATAAAATAGTAGAGAATGCATGAAGTAAAAAATGTGATGAAAAAATGTTTTCATTGATCAAAATTATGAAAGAAATACACATATGTAAAGTTCACCAGCTAAATGGATACCTTTTTGGTAGACATTTTTAGAAAATATGTTTTTTTGTACATGTGTGCATAAACACTCCTTCAAGTGCACTCAGCAAACATTCTTAAAACATAGATTAGGGTGAGGCAGTTAATAGTAAGTAGGGTTGGCTAACTTCATTCTGATTTGAGTCAAGTTTATTGCTAATCTTGGTTTGTATAGGATGTGTCATTTTGCAAAGAATCTGTGGTAAATATACCATAAAATTTGACTGACATTGGAACCAAAGTAGTTTATGAAGAGGAAACCTATGTTCATGTCTTTTTACACAGAGAAGATTGTTGGTTGTCAGTATTACCTTTTTATGAAGAAAAAAAAGAAGAATTACTTCCTCTAAAAATGTCATTTTTAGTCTAGTTACTCACAAACTTTTAATACAAATGGTTCCAGATAGATTCCTCATCACAGAATAATTATGAATTGTGAGTTTCGATTTATTTTCAAGAACAAGAAAATCCAACAAGTCCTAAAAAGAAGGGTATACAACCAATGCATCCTACTGATAGTCATCTATGGTTGTTGCAAATCTCGGTGAAGGTTTATGTCCAATAATGGATACTAACAGACTGATGATGAATGTTGATTTCATTACATCTACCAAAGAAGTAGATGAGGTATATTTACAGCCCTGGTCTTTCTATCTTTCAATCTGTCTGTCCACAAGATATCTCCGGAAGTACCCAATGAATCTCGATGAGGTTTTATCGGAAAGATGGGAGATGGGGTAAGGTGGTGAAATTCTGGGGCTGACCCAGGAATTTTGTTTTCTTCCCTGATACATTCATTTATACATTCATGACTGCCCACATAATATTTCAAAATGAATTTCTATAAATTTTTGTGGTAAGGTGGGCTATATAAACTTTTGGTTCAATCCATTTACAATCACCTAGCTAACATGTCTGCCTCACAAAAAATCGCCCAAATTCCATGTCTGTCAACATGATTACTCCAAAAGTTCTCAATGATTTTCTATGAAATATTGTGGAAGGGTAGGCAATAGACCACTGAAAATGTGATTATATTATGGGGCAAACCCATGCAAAATTTCTCCCTCTGACTATGATGTTTACAGAGGCATATACCTATTTGATCCCTTGAAATATCCCCTGATCAATTCTTCATCCAAAATATATAGAAATGTTTAAAAATTATGAGCTTTGATTGATTAATATGGCTTTTATTGAATTTATGGGAACAGCACATGCAAATTTTGATTTTTGTGAACTGCAAATGCGAATTTAAAGAAAAAAAATACCACTGCCCAGTCTACATTCCAAAAGTGAAGTCTTTGGTTTGAAAGCTGGACTGTAGTCTTTTGAAACAAAATTTTTAGCATGAATGGCTGCACCTGTTAATTAGAATGGGATGTAAGGATATGCAGAGAGCACAACCCTTGGCACAAAGATACAAAGTTTGGGATATACGCACCATCCTCTTAAAAGCCCACAAAGAGTGCATTTCTCCTCAAATAAAAGGGACAGCCTTGGCTTCTCAATAACTGCCAAAGACAAAGGCTGACTATGCTTGCTTCAGCCTCATTTGGTAAAAAATTTAAAATGTTGATTAAAAACAGCAAAATTGAAAATCCAGCTAGAATAACTCAAAAAAAGTTATATGATTTATTTTGAAGCTGTGAACAAAGTGAATTTTAGCCAGAATAATCTGCTGACTTTTTTGGCAAACCAGTTTAACTTGAGATTTATAATTGTTCCAGACAATTTTCAATAAGGAAAACAATCCAGATTAGGTATTGGATTAAATTATAATTTACTTACAACATTTTCAAGAAATTAAATTTTTGATATATACAGAGCTGGTTCTAGTGAAGGTACCAAAAGTAGCCTAAGTTTTGTTTCAAAGTATAAATTTTCTTTATGTGAACGTTGTTCAATAATTTTTCAAATTATATTCTATTGTAACAGGTCTGTGATATGATTGACCTTGGTGCCCAGGTCAAATTCATTGAAGACAGAGGTGTTCCTTATTTGGTCCTGGGCAACCAGTGGGTTGCATACGAAAATGAACGGAGTGTCTCCCTGAAAGTAAGTAAGATTAGAAGATCAAAAAAATAAATGCCTCCACCAATCTAGAATTTCTCACTTGTCCTTACTCAATCATACAATATACAATTTCTGTTTTGAAATTATCCAGCCATTTTCAATATCTTGAAAACTTGTTGTACAGCCTTGATGTAACATGGCAACCAATGTACGTGTACAAAGAGGCACTATCCCATAGGGTTACTCATTCAGTGAGATGCTATTGAGTGAGCTTATGTACTGTGCAACTGTCACATCAACAATGGCCAAACCTGCTTGTTTTTCAAATCTTACACAAGGTATTTCACCAAAACATTGCATCAAGCAGGTTTGGCACCCACCCACCCCTAAAATCAAGATTTGGTTCCCTGTGACCTTTGGCTTTTCACTGTTTAAAGGGAGGTGATTTTTAACTGTGGACGAGATTAAGGAGAATGAAGAGAGACAGCTGATGGTGATCCCAAAAGAGAACTTTATACATTGTTTTGATAAGAGGAAGAGATGTTGGCATAAGTATGTAAGGTCTCAAAAGGAGTACTTTGAAGGGGACTAAGGCATCATTGACCTTGGTTGGATATCTTTTTTAATTATAATAAATGGCTGAATACTTTCCTCATATCTAACTTTTTGCATTTTTGCATTAGTAAATATGTATAGTCTTGTTAAAAGAAAATGTCTAAACCATTTCAAAAAATGATGCAAACAATGAGGTTATAAAAAGAGAAAAACTGAGAAAATATTCACTCTTAAATTCATACAAAGAAAATGAAATGTAAGTTTCAAGGGAAATAACTATTGAGATAACTATCTCCCTTTGCCTATTTGGAGATTTTGAAAAATTGTTTGAATAATATCCACAGAAGTGTTCCACTATTGTCAAACTCCTATTGCGTTTTGACTTTATTTTCTCTTGTCACAACGTTGACAATAATCTCGCCAAAAACCAGTGACATCATGATACCATGAATAGGAGTTATTTTCACAAAAACTGATGAGGAATTCATTCTCTCAACTTGAACCGGGATATATAGTTTTGGAATAATCTTGTATGGTGAAATGAATCCTGTTTTGTTTACCATTTAGATTTTAATGAAGCAATGGAGTTGGACCCAAATACAGCCAAGTTGTTTTTATGCAATTCATTGAAAAGTTCCTCTGTTGATAACAAGTGGTTTATAAAATTAAGAGTTACAATCCAATTTTACAGGCAAAGTTTGCTGTCGACAATGGTTTTGGTGGTGTGATGGTCTGGTCTTTTGATGTTGATGACTTTACTGGGGTGTGCCATAGTAATGGAAACTATCCCCTGCTTCGATCCATCTATAATGCTATGAAAAAGTAAGCTATTTTTAAAGATGTTTTTAATGTCTAAATTGAAGCTTTGATTAGAGGTCATTTTATTCTTTATAACAACAGTTTCAGATTCCTTTTGACTTTTATTTTGTCATCTCAAATCAATTTTTTAATGACAGAAGTGTATTAAGAAATTTTCATAAAAATAATTAAAAATTAGATTTTTAAAATTGAATTTCACTTGTCTGCGCATGTGTTTTGACTTATTTTATTTCAAGACAATTTTCTCATTTCTATAATTTTACTATCCGATCTTTCAGGAAAATTATCTTAACAGACTATTCATTATATCAAACTATGACCCTAAATAGATTTAATATTTATAACAAAATTATGTTGTCCAGCAAACATTTTTACAGACTGAAACTTCCATTTAATTGAAAAATATTATTCATATTCTATTTAGCAAGACTTTAATAACAGCACCAGCATAGTGCCTCTAAAAAATAACAGGATAATTTACATGCAATGTGTACTATCTAGATACATTATTTACATTCTGCTTGGAATCAAAGTATCTGTGCACTTTGTCTAAGATCAAATTGTTGCTCACTGGTCCTCTACCAAGGATCAAAGTGTTGCTTGCTAGCCCTCTGCCTTGGATCAGAGTGTAGTATCAGTCATCTCTGCCTTGGAATGAAGTTTTGTTTCCAAGCTTCCTGTCTAGTATATAGTATAGTATCTGTGCAGTTATGGACAAAGAAACAAACACAAAAAGTCACACTGTTCATTATATAAGTAAAATGACTGACATTCAATACCAGTTTGTAAGTCTCAAGAGAAAAGTCATTATTAATCTAAGACAATATATTATTCCTTTCTAGATAACAAAATCTTTGTTTCCAATTGAATAATGATTACTTATATTCATGAATTTTGAAATTACCTTCATTCTCTATATTTTAGAATTGTTTTTCAGATTTCAAAGTTTCACCACACAAACATTGGAAAACATGCCTTTGAGTTTTTTTTATAATAAGATTTTTTCAAGATTTTTGTATTAGGCTTTAACATTGCTATGTACATTTTCAGTTTGAGCTTTATTGGGTGCCTTGCTATAATGGCCTTGTGCCAAACTGAGCTAAACTTCGTGAATAACTATTCATTGTCAATAATTAATACTCAGTGCTTTTGAGAGGCAAATTTTCATCAGTCTCATAAAAATTATCACCGACTCTCAACTTTCAAATGAGATGTGAGATCAAAATCTCTGATTTGATTCAGACCTGGGTGTTTTGAGGGATATAAAGCAAGGACGTAATGGATGGATTGATGTTGATGACTTTACTGACTTTTCCTCATTTCCTAACTAACCATAGGAAATTACATATCATTTTAAAGGTCATAAGATATGAATTTCATTTATGGAAAATACAATGGTTATGTGACCTAATTATGTATTCAAAATGGCCACCAAATTTAGAGCACACCTATGTGTGGTTTAAACTGGACACATTTTGAGATTTCATTTTTGGTAATTATAATGGTCATATGACCTCATTATATACCACATGGGCCCCTGGCCTGAAAAATGAGATACATTTTTTTATTTTCTTCATGGCAAGTGTCTTTGTTACTGTTTGATATCCACGTCCCAAATCATAATTGGTATGCATGCTCTCCATACATCTCCCTTCCTCCTTCTACCTTTCCAGTGACATTGGCATGTGGTGCTAACACCAAACCACGTGGAAGCAAAATTTTTTGTCTTCACCAACATCTTCTTGCCACAGACAACACAGAGCCATTTACTACTATCCCCTATACAATATAAGAACCATCATTCCTATAGGTCCATATGATTTGATCAACCCTACCATTAAGCCAAAAAATCATCCTCTCAAGAAAAAAAATTACAGACAATTTTTCAATTTTCTCATTGTATAACAATTTTCAAGAGATAATTTGCTTGTAAATTAAGTTTAATTGATATGAAATTAAAAGCCATCTTTTTTCTTTCGATTCAGATCCTAACTTGGTGGAAACCTTCTGTTTGGAAAATGGGGATGGACATTTTGGATCGTCTTGTAAAGAGTTTATCGTTTGTTCAGGAGGAAATGGATTTAAAAGTCTGTGTACAGTGGGTCAGATATGGGATAAAAAAGTACATGGTTGTGTTGCTGAAAATCTGGCTACATGTCCATGAGCATGTCCATAAATGGATAGAATCTTGTTCAGGAAAATATAAACCTTCACAGGGCCCCTTAAAAATTTTATGCATCATAAAGATGTATAAATAATTATATACAATAAAACTAACATTCCAATGGAGAAAACATATTTTATTTTTTTTATTTTTTTTGGTATATATGACTTGTATATGGAATTCAATATTTTCAGAAGAGAGAGAAAGAGAGAGAAAGGGAGTGAGAGATTCTGCGTACATTCAAATTTTTACATACCTAGTGGATCAATCTACTCTTAATTACATGTTTAATTAATAATGCTATTTGTTTTATTTCAAATATGTATGTGATGCAAAGTCAAGTGCGTTTGCAAGTAAACTCATAATAGCTACAAACGAATTAATTAAATGGTAAATAGAGGAATCAGCATTTATTTCAGATCACAAATCTTTTCTTTAGGTTTTCAATACACTTTAGACCCATTATAATCCATAACTGAGTCCATGTTGGAACAAATTTTCCATTTTTACAAACCTTAATCCAAGTAAGATCAACCATAGTGATTCATGCAGAAATGAAGAGAAAACCATGGAGGTGGGACGGAATGAGGCTAGTCCAGCAGCAAGACATATAAATGAAAATAAAAGAATTTTTAGATAGTGACACCTTCACTAGAAGGTTACATTTGGTCAAAACTTAGATACATATGTTGCGAGAGTCCAGAGTAGGAATTAGACAATTCATTAATAAGCTCTTCAGCAACTGATGACTAAGGAAAGGGTCAATGAATTCTATTTATTGACTATTGAAATAATTTAATCTAATTCACTTCCTTTTTCAGTTGGTATTAACTTGATTAGTGTGGGGGGGGTCTTTCTATTTTTGTATTTAGCTATTGTTTTGAGAGCCAAATTTAATGTTTTGAAAATTGGGGTCCATGCTCAAAGCTATTCTGCATTACATTGAGTCGAATGTCATAATATTGATACAAGTGTTGGAAACGAAATTTTTTCATTGTTGACATTAAATTTGCTAATTACACAGAAAAGCAGTAAAAGTATAGATAAAATTGTGGGTAAAAATTGTATAGAAAATCAAACTGTAATATTCTAGATAGAAATCTATGAATTAGCATTAATATATCTATGAAACGTCATCATTTTTTTGCAGATTCAATGCAAATAGGGATATAATTTGTGATCATTAGAGGTTTTTAAGGCTTTCACAGCGACTGTGGTTACCCCAAATTTTAGACTAATTTTCAAGTAATTTCTGATTAGGACATGATACTGCTCAAGCTGCTGATAATGTCAACAAAGCATTCAGAATGAATTGTTTCACTGCATTGGTTCAATATGCTTAGGTCTGGAAATATTAACACTAATAACGAAATTCGAGGGAGGTCCTAATACTCAACAAACAACAATGTATTTATTTTCAAATAGAATAATTCTTCTACTCACGGGAAGCGAAAAATTTTGTAAAAAACAGCATTGTAGCAAAATCTTATAGTTTTTTCAGTATCTTTTCTCGTATGAACTATTAAGTTCCATTTTTTTTGTTTTTTGAAAATTCTTCCTCAAAAAGGGTTTTTAAATGGGTGGTTCAATTTACAATGTAAGCATATGCTAATTTGAGCTCTTAGTTTGAGCCCTGCAGTGTTCACACTTGTTAGTTGAAAATTCAGATTTTTTAGTTATCACTGCCTATAAAAGGTGAGAGAAATAACTAATTCATTGATCTCCACTTTTTCCATTCATCACCACCCCCACACAGTATGGTGTCAAAAGACATTGATCATATGACTGTTTCTATTGAGTGATTGACCAGACCTGTTTTGATTTTGGTTAATACAGAACAAAACATAAGGATCTTCTTGAGCGTACCAGCATATCTTCTATGTCATATACTAGTTGTGATTTTCATTTCAAGATATTTAAATATCAATTCAAAATCATAAGGATTCTCAAACTTATTTAAAAAAATCCTCCAAAGATTTTTGTTATGTTTTAGGAATATCCCAAAAAACAGATACTTGTCATGAGTCATGAATAGAAAGACTGAAACTTTAACAAGCTGGCTTATTTCAAAACATTATATTGTTTCCTTATTAACTGATTTACTTGGACTAGTGTCCACATCTTTGTTGTTATTGTCACAACATTTCAGCCTTTGTACACTCCAAAGTTCTTCAAATACCTGGTTTGTAGAAGTTAGTAACCTTCTGGGAATTTTGAATAAATCTGTGTATAATAGTGTCTCAGTCAGAATAATATTAGGTTAGTAAGGTCAACCTATAGAGTCTTACTTTGGTCTATTATTTGAAAATCCATTCTCAAACATTCTGTGTCGGAGATTTAATTTAAATATGTTTATGTCTGGATAGAGGATTGTAGCTTCTGATAGCTTATTTCAGGTCGGAGCAGATCTGTCTGAGAAGACGTACTTTCTGACCCTGTTTAGATTTGTAGCTTCTTGCTGAGTCCTCTGGCTGCATTGCTTAGGGGTGACTGTAGCATGATTTTATCTGGACCAATGATACACTTACAGTTTTGGTCAATGGTATTCAGACCTGATGTTATCCTGTATTTTTTTAGAAGATAAGCACAGGTTCTTTCGTAGGAGAGTGTTTTCAGATCAAGCACTTCTAGTCTTTCTGAATATGTTTGATGCTAAAGAATATGGTTATAATTCCCCAACTCAGATATTCTGACAAATATTATATGATTTAATAAATAGTTGCTGGTAGAGTGATGGTGAAAGTTTAGTGGCTAACATAAAATAGTCGAAAAATAATTGCATGAAAAAATTGAAATTATTCATCAGACTACTGTATCTTGACTAAGTGTTACTTGGGGACAATCTCGAACCTCTAAATGTTCTCTTACTATAGCCCTTGAGTCTTGAATGATGTACACTCTTTTCTTTAGATCTCGCCTGTGGGAATTACGATGATGTTTATTTATTCTGTGTTTATGTTTAGAATTTTTACGTGAGGCTGGATATAATTTGTCATTGCCAAGAGTGGTAAGACTGTCTGAGGAGGCATAGACATTTTGATGAGCAGGAGTGTTCACGCTGTAAGGTGGGGTCCATGATGGCACATAACTGCTGACATAAGAATAGGTATCATCATCATCAGAGAGATCATATGATTGAGCAATCGAGCCAGCGATGTCAGTCTTTTTCATTGGAATTGCATCTTGAACCCAAGTGTTTTCTTTGTGTGAGATATTCAAATCTTTTGAAATTGAATCTCTTAATGTTGAGCTTAAACTGTGAGCCAGGTTCAATTCATTAGCAATAGACTCCCGCAGCTGCGTCAGTTTAAATTCTGTGGATACAGAACGCAAAGAACTGTGGATACTTTTGGAACTATTTTTTCTTTTGATCCATGTTAACTGGCCCTGATATAAACTGTTGATATTGTGACACTTGTAGACAGTTGGGTGAATTGGTTTATCTAAAGACATATGATAAGATGCTGGATAGAAATCAGTGCCTCCACTTGAGTTGGTATCAGTTTCACAACCTCTCACTGCAAGATGACTACTATTGTGGCCATCTGAAGGCAAAGAGTTTGAAGGGAGATCAATATCAAGACTGTCGTCCTGCTTACCATCTTCTGAGGAGATTTCCATCAGTTTATCTTTGGCTGTTGTCAAATGATGTTGTAAATTCTGAATTAGTTGCTCTTTCTGGAAAGAGAAAAAAAATGTCTTTTATGTGTTTTTTAAATCTGTAAAAATCAAAAGATCTACATCCATGAATAGTAATTTTTCATCTATTTGCACGAATGATATTCAGTCTTTCTAATTGTTACTGATACTATGTTCTTGTAGGTATTAGATAAGTGATATGGTTGTGCATGTTGAATATATAAAGAGGGTTGAAATATATTTGATCTTAGATTCTCAATCTTACATGCTATTAAGAAACTTGCACAAGGGTTGATCGAGTGGATTGCATTTATGAATATGGCTAGATATAAGTGCTCAGCAAATTTACTTTCAGACATTGATTACTAATATTTATGTATTAGAAGAGCCAGTTTTGTAAAGGTTACTTTATGATAAGCAACATCTTCATTCAGCAATATTTATTCATTTAAAACATTTAATCAGAAAGTGTTGCTTGCTGTTTGGGTTTCAAATTCAAAAGGACGATTTAAAATGACTGGGGACATTGAGGAAATAACTGACACATCTACTGAAATTACTTTCCAGATATGAAATTTTATGTCATCTATGATCTTTATTTAATTTAAAAGGAATGTATATTATATATTTGAGAAATGTATCATATTCTTGTCTTGCAAGGAAAAATAAAATCTGAAAAGATATATTTTTTTAAAGAATTGGTTGTGAAACAAGTAAAAGAAGTTTAGACAATTTTTGACAGCATTTACCAACATTTATTTTTATAATAAAACTATTTGTTTCCAATTGATTTTCCAGTTGATCTCTGTTGGAACATCCAAAGTGAAAGTAAATAATCATCAGGAATAAAACGAAGAATATTGTCCAAAATGAAATGTAATTTATTGGGAAATGAAAAAAAAAAAAATATGTATATATATCACTTAAAGAGTGCTCAACCCTGAATAGAGGAGCATTAATTATTGTGTCATCCACAGACAGCTGTTTTGATGTATTACATCTCTTCAGTGTGGCTATAGACTTTATCCCATCCAGTACCGTGAGGCAGAATTGAAACCCTCACATCGGAGGACCCGGATGCTGATATCCTACCTCTGTGGATGACACAATATATGTATATATATATACACACACACATATATATATATATATACACACACATACACACACACATATATATATATATATATATATATATATACATATATATATATAGGTGTATACATTAGTTATAAACAGTGTATAGTCTGCTTCAATGGAACTAAGAAAGACTGTTTAGTATGATTTTTCTTTACCCTTTATCTTATTCTTCCGACTTTTATTTCTACTTTTCTCTGCTTCTCTCTCCTCCCTCATCTGCCAACAACTTGGCTCCATTTCGCTTCATTTTCACAAAACTCCGCAATTTTTGATGGAATATACTTCCTTTCCCTTTCCATCTTTCTTTTCATTGGACTCTCTTACTAAACTACCAACCCTACCTCATACTCTCTTATCAAACTATACCTTTCTCTCTTCCTATCTGAACTTTCTAATTAAACTATCAAACATAAAGGAAGCAAAATTCTTCTTCTCCCTCTCACTCTCTCTCTCTCTTTTGTTCTCTTTCTTCCTTTCTCTCTGTATCTTACCTTCCTTCCTTTTTTCTTCCTTCCTGACTTTCTTTTTTGTACTTTTTATTTTTTTTTAGAATTGATTTAAAAAATAATATGATATAGCGTGACTTACAGAAGAAAAAAAACCCTATTTCTTACCCCACTCTCTCTTCCCTTCATTTTTCATAAATACTTTGAATCTTTTTCGATTTGGCCTGAAAGAAAGTAATTTGGGTATTCTGAGACCTGTCAACATTCATCGCAGATAAAATCAAAGCATTGAATGTCTAATTAGTAATGTTAGATAAGCCCAGATTTGAAACTAAGCCAGGTGAATATCAGGCTACTCTTACTTACTCATTCACCAGTGCTGTCAAAAATGATGTATATATGGAATATATGGATATACATTGCATTTTGAAAGAGAAGAAAAGGTGAAACAAAGTGAGTAATGCCCTTACACTGGCTATAGCTTTAGGCTCTACGTATAACATTACTATTTAGCAGGCCTGTTTGCAATTGTAACTTAAAGGTGAAAAGCACCTGAAGTGTGGATGCTCACTTCTTCCTGTGCTATTTTACCCATAGATGAGGTGAAAATGAATTCATGCCTATCCCAAGGGCATTAGTTACACAATGAATACAAACTATCTTAGCCAGAGTCCATTATCTGTACTGTTACCCCATTCACCAAAACCGCACCACCAAATAGAGGTATGAAATAGATAATATGTCCTACCTCTTCTCTCATAACTAACTCTCTGAACTATCCTAGTTTTAACTCATGGTTATCATAATCTCTTATCCAGCATCTCCATCTACAAATGATTCTCTATAATTCCTCTTTTGATTCATAGTTAACTGGTACCAAAGTAATGAAGAGAAGCTAGATTTTGCTAATTACCAATTTCCGTTCTGGGTGAGGTGTGATTTTGATTCACTGGCCAAGATGAGTAGAGTCCACAGTCACTGCAGCGATTAGGCGGAGAAGATGGGAGAGTTTCCTCTTTAGATCACTTTCAGGTGGATACCCACTGCAGCATTTTGATCTCCAAGAGCGAGAACATAATATTCAGTGGTCACCTCTAGAAGATTAAATTGGAGTTCTGAAGATGGTGACGTTCATGTACTGGAAACCAAGGGTTATGAGCACGGCTCACTTTCCACTATCAGCTAGCCAGCAGTGGTAGCTGAATGTAGAGATGTCAAGCAGTGCTACCCATTTCCATACTTAGCTCATCACATCACCTCCTGCATCAAGCACTGACCAACCGGGTCATTATAGAGAACGCTACATGATAATAAATTTATCTAATTGCAAATATATTTTTAGAACATACTCCGTTTCATCTTTGTCAATTCAATTAAGAAAAATATTTCTGTTCCCAACTTCATAACAAGTTTGGTTAGTCACTCAATAGAACCTGTCTTGTGATCAACATCTTTTGGCTACATGCCATGTTCAGGGTAATCAATCAAAAAATTGTGAAAGGGAGTGATCAATGAATATTTTACTTCTCTTGCCTTTTGTTGGGCAGTGACCACTAAAATAGTCTGAATTTTCATCAAACAAGCATGAATGATGCAGGACACAAACTAAGTGATCAATTTAGCATAAATTCACATTGAAAATTGAACTTCCACTAAAAGATATTTGAGAGGTAATTTTCAAAACACAAAGAAATGTTCTTTTCTTGACATGATAAGGAGTAAATTGAACTTTCCACCCTCTACTTCCATTAGTGCAGCCTGTATGCATGATATATGAAACATTCATAGCCAACCAGCCAGACCAACTTGATAACTCAAGAAACCTATGCTGACTGTTTCGGTTTATAATATCCCGACACTCAATATGTACAAATTAAATTTCAAAAGGGAATAACAAAATACACTGATGGAAAATGAAATTGTAACATTCTGAAGGACAATGCTGATTTTGGGTATAGTATGAGCATATTAGGGATTTGTAGATATTCTGATAAAATTTTCGAAGTCTTCGGTCATCTTGTCATTTAGTAACACTCATACCAGTCTGCATCTGAACATGAGAGTACAGGACTGTATCAACGTTCAAGGAGTATATACAGTATATTAATATAGGGACTAAGTACTGTTGATACATCCTTAATTTTGCACATATCGATCTGTTTATGTGATCTTTTACAGTAATCCAGACATGTGTTTTCTATCTCTTCTAACATATCTAATCTCTGAACTACACTAGTTTTAACTCTTTATGAAAATATATGTATACATCTAAATTTCTCTGTTGTGTCCTGACTATGACAGATTCGCTTCGATTCAAATTTCCCTTTTATGATTAATAGTTATCTGGCTGCACAGTACTAAAGAGAAGCTATATTTTGTTAAACCTCCCTCTTCGGGAGAGCTTTGATTTTGATTACCTTTATGTTTTATCTTAAATAAACTGGAACACATATTCAGGATGTTGCACTCTTGTTTTATTGTCAGTGTATTTATGATCATAAAGTGAAAGGAATCCTGCAAAAACCATCATATCAAAAGTAAATAGTGCAGGTATCAAAATTGTTATTACATGGTGAGTAGCTGATTATTCACCTCTTGCAAAGATTTCTTTAGAGCTGAATTTTCCACCACTAAATGAGACATCTCTTCATAGCTAGAATCATTGCTGCTATATGAAACTTGTTGATTAATGGTTAAATGAAGGTTATCATCTTGATTCTTGTGCCAAAGCAAAACCTGATAAAAATAAAAGATAAAAAAAGTGGAATGAGTAAATGATTTTTTAGATTTTTTTTCTAAAGTAGAGTTATACAGTGGTTTTGAAACTCCAGGACCCCTTCTATAAAGGAAATATTCTGGTGGACTCTCATTTTCAGCGTTTGGTTTTTTGAATAATTAATGAATACCAATAAAAAGGTATTTTTTACCTTGAAAAATGTGTTACATTTATTTGAATTCTAATATATGGTTCAGATCAGTATACAATTATTTTTTCAATAGCTGTGAAATGGATGATGTTTTCTACCTCAAGATTTGCAATGTCAGGTTTAGAGGAATCACTGTTGCAGACCCTCCCCAGTGGTTTGTGGACCCCAGTTTAAAAACCACTGGAGTAACATATTTTTTAGATAAGTAGCCTAGTAATGTTGAAAATAGCAATAGTATACAAAGTTTTAGAAATAATTTTGGTTGAGTTTAGAAATTATAGAAAGAACATGAGCTTATAATGACATTTTTGTAATCTGTTTAACAAGATTTTGAAAAGAGTCTGATCTATGAATTGTGTTAAATTGTAGATGTTGTTTGTTGTCTTGTATTGAATATGTTTTATGAAATTTCTAATTTGTAACTTTGTGAACCACAACATAACGTGGTATATTTTAGAGAGTTTGGTTATTTCATATTCAACTTGAGTCACTATCTGAAAATATTTGAAAGATATTTGTTTTTAGAACTACAAAATATATGGTCCTACTAAGCAAAATCCACTGTATATGTATATTCAAAATATTTGTACAATATCATTTTCAAATTGACCAAGCCACTGAATCTCTGGAAACCAGAAGGGGCTGGTTTGCATATTGATAATTTAATTTCACCTCCAAAATAAGGCAGGGAGCATTGCATTTTCTTTTAAATGATTTATTTTTCTACATTTCTTACAACATATTGTTTTCAGTTTGCACAGAGTGAAGGGATTACAAATCAATTTTAAAATTTGATTTCTGACTTGTTTTTCTCTTCATCTCATCTTTCTGATGCTTCTTATCAAAATGCTTGTGTCATTTTTATATTTGATGTACCTTAAGCAGCATTGATCATAAAATCAAGAAGTAGTCTCCAGTGAGATTTGAATCGTGTATTCTTGAGAGATAACCTGACTATGATAGTGAATTACCAATTGATATAATTACAAAACGATTTTTATATGAAAAACATTGGATTGGTATTGACTCACCTTTGGCACAAAGATGGTGCATTGAATGATCAACGTACACAACCAAATAGCCATAATGTTATATGACTTGACAGCAACAGGCCACTCTTGTATCAAATGAGAGATAGGAATGGCACTGCTGCAAATGATAATGACCGTAAAGATAATGATTATAGTAGATTTAGCTTCATCCATCGAAGGAAGAGTGATGTTACGTATTTCCCAGGCAATATACAAACCATACACCATGATGGCTCCTTTGTAGACGAACAAGCAAGACATCCAAACGGGATAGAAATTGCAATTACATGCAGGAACAAGGATTACGATATCTGTCACATTCATGGAACTAAGTGACTTTCGGCTCTGAAGAAAAAATACAAAAAAGATTCAGAATTAACTGGTTTTACAAAAAATTTCAAAGCAAATTAGGAAACAAAAAGGGATAAATTGAATCATCAAAATATTTTTAAAATTGAAATGAACAAAACTATAAGCAAGTTTTCACAAGCCAAGTATGTATTACTTTCTTTTAAGCAGAGGTGTTTTAGAATTTGCTCAGGTAGTGTAATAGTTAGTATGTCTGCTCCACATGCTGAAAGTTCTGAGTTCAATTACCAGTATGATCAAAAAGTGTGGGAAACTTTTCATTGAGAAAAATTTCCCTGTGTATTCTGCAACTAACTGAGTAGATTGTAAGTTACATGATTAGGGTGGAAGTATTCCTTGGGTGCAACTTGCATCCTGCCAAGGAGTTGGTGATTAAAACTTGTAAGAATAAAGTCCTGGTCAGTGTTTTTCTTGAGGCACCACTTTCAGAAAAGTTCAAGCTAAAGAGGCTTATTTTATTATCTGATCTCATTTTAGACTGTCGCTCATGAAATGAAGTTAGTTCTTAATTTGTTTGCCTAACCACTATTGCAGAAAACAAGGAACAGGGTGTCTATTTATATATGGTGTCCTGTAAAACTCACTGTGACTTTTGAAAGTATGCAAACATAAAAAGATAAAACAACATCATTTCTTTAAACTCGAGTGGGCGTATAAACTTAATTCTAATGAAAAGTTTAATATCATAAATGTTTAGTGGAGTGAAGTAAGGCAACATTTTTTTTTCTTATACAGTTTCAACATAGCAAGTTCTCACAAAGAAATTATTTTTAATCTAATAAAATAAAAAATGAAAATGATCCTCATTCCATATAAAGATACATGCTACATCTATTTATATTGTTACCTATCAAATATTCAATGGAGTACCTATTGAACATGCACCTATTCAACTGAACAAGGGAAAATTATACCTTGGGTTTATTTTGTGACAGGCAACTTTTCTCCATTGGAAAGATAACTATGTACTCTCTTGAAGGCTCATATATCATGTCATATTTATTTATAAAAAAGATGGCCACAGATTCTAACATATTGACTCAAAGTTATATCAAGTTTGTGTATTTCTTGGTAAAAAGATTCAGAATTATTGGTACAAAAAGGTATTTTAGCAATGCATTTGGAAAAAAAGAACTTGTAGCAGGAACTAAAAAGAGAATCTTAAATTAATATTGTACTGACCTGAGGTATAAGAGGAACAAATCCGTATTGTAAAGGATCAACTGTTTGCCACAAAATCATCAACAGTATATCAATCATCACATTAATTCCAACCAAAGCGAGTAATCTATGGTCTTTTATGACCTGTACATAAAATAAACAAAAGATAGGGATAAAAAAGAACATAATGTTAATGCTCAAATATAATCACATCATCAAATAACCATAAAAACACTTGATAACATTATTAAACATTGAAGTGCTATCTGGTGAATAAGAACAATAACATCAAATATGGCACCAAGCAATAGGGGGAAAATAAGGAATAAGTTTGTATGGTTAGATTTGATCTTCTGTCAAGTGTTGAAGCTCCTGTAGCTCAAATGTTTAGGGTAGCTATATCAGTAAGAAAGATTTCTTGAGGCTAAAAAGGATGGAAGTTTGAGTCTTGCTGAGAGTACTACTTTATTTATTTTGTTTACTAATATTTGTAGAATGACAGTTGCGATGAAATAAATACTAGTATTAAAATAAATAATCAACTAGTATTCTGTGGGGAATTATGAATCACTAGCACCAAGAATTAGAATTTGCCATTGCAGTCAATAATTGAACAATCGTAGCATTAAATTTTGAAGTCATGTAAAAAAATTCAATTGAAGAATAAATATGTTCAGGATAATTTCCACTTGTAAACATCTGAAATAGAGAGAAAAACATCAAGAAATAACTAGATTCTAGGGAATCAAGATGTTATTAACAAACCTGACTAAATTAGTTCCAAAAATGTCAAAAATGATTCTTTGAAAAATAAAAAAAACATTTTTAGAAAGGCTCTGATGTCAATTTTCAAGTCTGTAAACAAAACGGTTTGGCCAAAAGTGCTGGAATACACAAACAAATATATAAACTCACTCACATATAAAAAGGATAGAGCTCTCTATTGTTCAACTAAATGCTTCTAATGTCATCTAATGGCAAAACAAAATGAAATTGATGGCCAATCCAATGAAAATCGGGTTAAATTTTCAATCAAGAAATAATATTTTCTTTATTAATTCTGATGACTCAGTATGAATTTTGTTCTGATATAGTCTTTCTCTCAATAATTTAAGGACTCTACTTTTATTCAAAACTAAGCAGATTACTTACTACTCTCTTGAATGCTGCTTTCTTGAATATTTGGTTTACTCTCCAGGATTTGGCTAGCATAGGAGCAAACACCAGGGTTGATGAACAAACCAATAACCATACTCTAATCTAAAAGATAAAATTCAATATCATATTATTATGAAATATCACTTTGTGATCAATAATAGTATTCTGAAGTTTTTGTTATTGAAGAAAACAACATTTAACCAACTACAGAACTTGATATTAAAACTAATAGTGATATTTGCATATAGAAATGTTATGAAAAAATAGTCATCATCATCAATCTTTCATTGTCTGTCGTTGGACATAGACCTTCCCCAGGATTCGCCACATCTTGTTATTATGGGCATTATAGAACAAATTTTTTTCTGAATTTGTCAAGTTCATCTCACCATCTTGTATTCTGCTGGCCTTGATTTTGCATGTGATCTCTGGGGATCCACGTTGAGAGTCGTGATGTCCATCGGTTGTCTGAAATTCTTGCAACATGACCGGCCTATTGCTATTTGAGTTTTTTTGTAGATTCTATTTGACAGACTCCTGTTTCCTCCTTGATATACTGTACTGTCTTGTGATCTCTCCATGTGAGGTTGAGTATGATTCTCTCATGTGCACGCTGCATGCTTCTCAGTTTGCGGGTCTATCTTTTGGTTAGGTTCCATATTTCAGCTCCATAAGTGATTATCAGGAGGATGCATTAGTTGTATACTCTTCTTTTTAGGATTAATGGTATCTACTTGTTTATGAAGGTTGAGCTTGCCATCCTAGGGTGATTCTTTGCTTGATTTCTTCTTCTTTTGTTGGTTCCATAGAGATGTGTCATCCTAGATAGATGTGGTGGTCTACTTTCTCCAGTTTTGCATCTTTGATTTTGAGAGTTGTGTTTTTATTCTTGATGTGGTTGTTGTAAATGACCTTTGTTTTACTGAAGTTCATGTGTAGGCCAACTTTTTTGCTTTCTTCATTTAGTTCATCTTGCATAAGCTGTAGGTCATGTAGGTTCCCTGCAAATCATCTGCAAATCTGAGATTGCTCAAATATTGATACATCTATTCTCCCAGTCCAGGTTACAGAAGATCATCTTGAGGCAGGCTATGAAGAGTTTGGGTGGGCAGATATCACCTTGTCTTACTCCTTTTTGGAGCTGGAAAGGTTCAGTCTTTATGTTGCCTGATGGAGGAATTGCTGTGACTGTATATGAAACAGTACTCTGATGCATACAAGGTTTACACCTTGCAGAGTGATGGTCTTCATGACCATGGGAATTTCCACTAAGTCGAAAGCAAGTGGCATTTTTGTATTCTGCTACTTTCTCTTCCAGCTGACTTATTGAATAGAGATGATTCATGGTTGAGCAATTCCTTCTAAATCCGGCTTATTCCCGTGGCTGGTTTTAGTGATCTGGTTGGTGATGATTTTTGTGAAAAGTTTGTAGATGCAGTTTAAGCAAGCTTATAGGTCTGTAGTTGTTGAGGTCTGTCATGTTTCCTTTTTTATGTAAAAGCATTGTAATTGCCGTGTTCCAGTCTTTTGGGACTTTACTCTGTTTTAAACTCAAGTTGAATAGAATAGCTAGTTTTTTTTATTGATGATCTTTCTAACTTTTTTGAGTTGATTGATGGTAACATTATCTGGTCTAGTGATATTTGCATATGGAAATTTTATGAAAAAATGATAAGCAGTATTAAACAGTTCTTTAGAACAATTGCTATTGATAATAATCACAACTTGTTTTGAAACCAGAACATCTAAATATGATCCAATAGGTTTTTTCTCTTGACCTGCGGAATCATCTATTAAACTAATATGATCAAGCTGGACCAAAAAAATTTAATGCTTAATTTGGATATTTTGCATGTGTTAGCTTCTGCATTGTATAATGTTGATAATTCTCCAGCAATGTCTTGATTTGATTGCTATCAAACCCAAATGGTCCACAGAACTTTGCAAACCATTTTTGATGTTTGATCATTTACAACACTTTCTCCATAAAGTGCACAAATCTCTTTTTGCATTCAAGCCAGATTTTTACTTTTTTAGAAATAAAATAAAAACATAATATATCAAAAATGTTGCTCAATTTCTTCCATCTTCAATGTTAGAATCAATACACAAAAAAGGTCAATTTTGACATTTTAGAAAAAAAGAGTTCATGTTTATATGACATCTGTCACAATACAATAAATAACAATATTTTTGAATGAAGTTAGTTGAAACTAAACACTCCTAATGACATCAAATGACAAATATAGAACAATTTTTGGGGGCCAAACAAATAAATAGTCATAAATTTTCAGTATTTAATCATAGCATTATGTTCATTACTTTACACAAATGTGGATTAAAATGTAAGCTAAAAGACATAATGAAATGTGAAAGGGCCTGGTATATACAGTTATATAGACAGAGAAATAGATGCAGGATATGGCAAAAATGAAGTAGCGAGGTGGATGAAAAGAAGTGAAAAAAAAGAATTTTTGAATCTCACCTGGCAGGTCAGTGTGGCTGCAGAACTTCGATGTTCAGCAAATACATCTAACCCATAAAGAAGGCAACAGATGTTCAGCAAAAGGCTCCCAAAACTGGTTACAACATTCAGGTGTGGACTAGACATCTTGATCAGTCTGGAATCCCAATGTCAGCATAAAAAAATAATGAAATAAATTTTTCACAAAATAAATGCAATAGTTGAAAAAAAATAAATGAAGCTGAAATAGTGTTAGCATGCCAAATAAATTCTTGTAAGTGATTTTGTTTAGTATCGTAACTGATAAATGATATTATTTTCGTTATGAATATGGATTCAATTTAAACTACAAATCGGTAAAAGACTAATGAAATGAAATTATATTATAGTATTTAGTATTGTATTAATCATTGTTTTGATAAAATACAATCATGAACAAAATCTTTACTATTTTTGACATTCATTAAGATTTTTTCTTATTTTTATTAAAATTTTTTTTATGCATCACACAGAATAGTCAAAATTTGCCAAATTGACAAAGTTTTAATTTTTCTTTAAAGAATGAATAAATACTTACGTTCAAAGATTTTTTTTAACGATTAAACTCCTTGTTGTTTGTGTTGTTGACATGATGTTTTGGCTGATTCATTCTATGGCCTTCGTCAGGTGCACTTTCTGAAAGTGATGGTGGTACATGTCCCTGTTGAGTAGCGGAAGACACATCTGATTGAATTCTAGACTTGTCTGACTCATACAATCAGTCGACAACACAAACAAGAAGAAGTTCAATTGTCAAAAACTCTTTGAATGTTAATGACCTTTCTCAGAACTATAGAAAATTAATGCTTTTCCAAGTTTTAACTTTTTTTTACAATGAATAAATATGTAGTTTTCAT
Source organism: Thysanoteuthis rhombus (assembly GCA_963457665.1). Lineage (NCBI taxonomy): Eukaryota > Metazoa > Mollusca > Cephalopoda > Oegopsida > Thysanoteuthidae > Thysanoteuthis > Thysanoteuthis major. Next base: position 14,630,368 of record OY735221.1, read on the forward strand.
TTCACCAAAAGTTTATTTAATTGAAACAAGGATAAAACAACTATTATTTATGATCAAAAGTTCATTTAATCAAAGTGAAATTACCTTTCTTTTGAAAAAAAAAAAGTAAATTTTACCAATTGAGCAATTTTGCTTAATCAGCATAACATATTCATATACTTTGAATGAATTTTATATCAAGACTTTTTAAATGCTTTTAAAACTAACAAATACAACTTAACATCCTCCATATAAATATATGAACCCCTTCAAAATCCATAACAAAAATCCGAGATAAATATACTGTGTTAGAAATGAGAAGTTCATGTATGTAATTTGTTTTTAAAAAAGAGATTCACCTGTGTTTTCTGTAGTGCATATTAAAGAAGAGGAAATACAAGGAAATAGTGCAACCTATTATTGTTAATACAGTTGCAGTCCAGAAAAGCTCTGCTGTGAGGAATTGGTCCATGTTCGTTCTTATGAGATGGTTATCTGAAGTGTAGATTTACAAAATTATGATAAAGTATGCAGAGAGTCACATTAACAAAACTGGCAACTCAATAATGAAACAAAAGATGTTATAATTTTATGAAATCTATTTACTTGGTGTTTGAAAGTATTCATTTGGAGAACATTTGATAGAAGCATTTACTTATTCCTTGTAGTTAACATGTAATGAAAACTACATATTCAAAACAGGTCTGGTTAGTCACTCAATAGAAATCATCGTGTGACCAATGTCTTTTAGCAGCATGCTGTGATTGGGGAGTTTAATTAAAATATTGAAAAAAAGGTGAGGAATGAACAAGTTACTTCTTTCGCCTTTTTTTGGGCTGTGATCACTAAAAAGTCTGAAATTTCAAAAAACAAGCATGAGTGCTGCTGGACACAAACTTAGAGACCAATTTAGCATAGATTTACATCGTAAATTGACCAAAAACCTTTTTTCCTTAGAGGGGGGTTGAGAAACAGAAAACTTTTTCCTTCAGACATGACAAGGAGTAAATGTTTAATTTTTCAGCCATCTATTTCCTGTAGTCACAATACATGAATAACCAGCAAGCCAGAGCAATTAAAAAACTGGAGAAACCTATTTTAACAGTCTTGGTTGACAGTTTCTAATAATAAATGTTTTGAAATGTGCTTGAATCTGTTACTTAATCTGTTTGTTAACCTGAAGCCTAATTTGAAAAGTTTTCTTCTGTCAAACTCCTACTACCAAGTTTTGACTTTGAATTTGCGTAAGTAACAACAAAGACAGATGACATTAACCGTACAAAAAACCAATTATGTCATGTTAGAATAACAGTGACACGGTGACATATACAAAAGCTGATGATGAATTTTCTCCCACCTCTAAAGCCAAACTCAGGTTGACTTATTTTGCTAATGTTTGCAAATCCCATATACAGGAACTATAATAAAGGAATTGAAATGGGACATATAGTTTCTGAATAACATTGTATAGCGAAACAAATTCTGTTTTGTTTACCTTTTAGATTTTATTGAAGCAAAGAAGTTCGACCCTAGCACGGCCAAACTTGTTTCTTATATCATCACTAATTTTTCTTACAAGAATTTCTGATTTCTACTTCAACATTTTTATCATTTTTCCTAACTTATTCAGGCCAGGTTATTTCAAGAGTTACAAAGTTATGTGCTTTACCAGCCTAAATGAGTTATTGGAGAATATGACTCATATAGTTACTTGGTTCAAGTATACATCAGAATTACATAGCCCTCACCATGAAAACATATAAGAAGTGACCAGCTGGCTAAAGTGGTCAGCAAGCAAGAGAAGCAATAAGCAACTAAGAAGAAGCCAGACAGACAGTTGGAGAGAGGAAATGTTAAGACATCTCTGCCCTTTCATGTAGTAGAAAGTAGTCAGATGAAACAGGTTCTTTGTTTGATTGAAGAAATTTCTTCTTTTGTTCAACCTCTCATCATGCCTCCATTCTATATCTAAATAAAGCAAGAACTCTCAACCACAATGACAGAAGCCCAAGTTAAATCAATCACAATCATCCACAACAGACTGGTTTAAACACTGTTGCTGGGTTTAGGTTATTCATTTATAACATTTATATGTACCTATGTATCTATATATCCAAACTTCACTCAGCCTTAACTGTTCATTGTAGAAACTTGGAATTTTTAACATGCACTTCCCTTAATGAGTAAGGAGAACATTTTTCTTTTAATTCCTCCCTAAATAGGTTTTTAGTGGAGGGTTTAATTTGTAATGTAAGTTTATTCAAAATTAATTAAAAAAGACAAAACAAGAGAGGGTCTGGTAAGTCACACAATAGAAACAGACACCTGGCCAATGTTTTTAAGCAGCATGTGGTTTGGGGGTGATCAATCAAAAAATAGTAAAAAAAGGCTGATCAATGAATTGTCAATCAATAAGTGTGAAAGCTGCCAAATGCAAACTGAGGGATCAATTTCGGATGAACCTACATCGCAAATTGAACCCCCTTTGAAAACTATTAGGGGAAAATTTTTAAAATGAAAAAACAAAAAAAAGGTTTCCTTACTAATTGAGGGGAGTGCATGTGCAAAATTTCCAGTTTTTACTATGAAGGGGGGGGGGTAAGGGTTGGATAGACCTAGTTTTGATATGGCGAAGGTGGGCTCCTCAGTTTCATCTTCATGAATATTGACCCTGTATCCAGGTTGTCTGGAATCTGCTCTTTTGAAGTTTTCAAACTTACCAGTTCTGTTATCAAGGTGGTTTCAGGGAATGACTCATTATATTTCAATTGGGTTTTTTTTGTCGCATCCTGGACTAGAGTTGAATAGTGGTGTGAATACTTCTTCATTCACTGTTGAGAAACGAGATGTTCAGATCATCAGGTACAAGTTCTTGCAGTATCTTGTCATTATAATCATATGTTTTCTCCTTCTCTGTAGAGACATAAGGTTCAGTTTACAAAGTCTTTCCAAGAAAGACAATTCAGCAGAGCAGAACACTCTCTCAAAGATCTTGATCAAATAAAAGGTAAGGCTGATTGGCTAATAGATACATATAAATGTCAGAACACATGAATAATCTACATACAGCAATGGTGTTTAAACCAATCTGTTATGGATGGCAGTGATTAATAAAATTGACAATTTTATGTTGATCAGCTTGAAATAAATTTTCTATGCTTGCATATGTTTAAAAACAGGGAATTCTGTACAATAATGATCAAGGATTGGGAAAAGTTCCCGTCGTCACCAGTAAAACTTCTATACATAGTTTAATTGCAAGCATTAAGAATATATAGTACTTACAAATTAAGAACACAAAAATATCACAAAAAATAGAATGGATTTAGTCAAAACTAGAATTGTATCATTTATAATTTTGAGAAGAGTCATTGACGTACCAACTTTTATTTGGACAAGTTTTGGCTGACTAATTTTCATGCATTTTACACCAACCAATGTATTAAAGATTTTGGCTTTCACCATCCAATAACAAGAAACATAACCGGGTTGAATACATAAATTCTAGTGAATATATTAACTAAGTGGCTTTTTAACTTATTGACTGGTTATTGCATACTCAACTACACTTGACTTCACTGTAGTATGATTCAAAAATGAAAGCTGAGGCCAATTCCCAAGACATTCAACTCATTCTGACTACAGTTTAAGCTTGGTTATCTTTGTGTAACTCTTCAGAAATGTGAAACTATATTTGCATCACAAATAGTGAAAGATGAAACAAGTCCCAATTAAAACAATTTTTTTTTGTTTTGTTCATTCTCTCATCTCAATGTTAAAAATGTCAAGAAAGGCTCCAGTGATACGAAAAAGAGAAGGTGTTTATGTTTATCTCATTATGTACATGCAAATATTCCCAAATTTGAAAAAAATCTGAAATTTGAAACACTTCTGGCATTTTGGCTAAGGGATACACAACTTGTACTAGTTTGCACAGTTCAGCTCATTAGAAATGAGTCCATTCTTACTTGAACTCAATTGACTTTTCAAGATACTATGTCACTAAGTGCTTTTCCAAGATTATTAAATAAAATCATTAATTCCTTTAGTTTCCTCAATCATTTAAATTTGGGCGTATTTTAGCGAGTATTTTGCAGAATGTCATGTTTTAGTTGGGTATTCTGGTAAATAACCATACCCCCTAAAGTTGTGTCCAAATTCTAATGATTTAAAAAGTAAAAAAAAAGAAAAAGTATTGGTCTCATCAGGAAAGATGTTAATGGAATCTCTTTAATCGGTATATTTTTATATTTTTAGCTTAAGATAAAAGTTAGTGAAACCAGTGGTCGTCAACCAAAGAGCAGGTGCAATAGCTCTAAGTAGTTGGCAGTCATTAATGACACTACCTGAGCAATCTCGATGATGCTCCTTATCACGGAAAGGAATCAGAGATTGATGTTGTGCACCGAATGTGGACGTACTTCCATAAAAAAACAGAGACATCTTGATGTGGAGAGCAGTAAAGAGGATATTAGTGTCTGCACAATGGAATCAGACCAAGCTGGTCAGAGCCTGTCATTCATACTTTCTTCCTTATTATGAATGATTAATGCAAAATGCTTCCATCAGCAGGTGCAACCCAGCTGATAAATGGACAATTTGGAAAAAATAATTTTTGTTAATTAGAATTCAGTGAATCAAGCAGGCTTTGACATTGCATTCAAATGATCATAATTCTTTTATAGAGATGGTTTTTACCAAGATAGGTCTTCAAGTGCTCAGGGAAATATAATCAAAACAGCAGCCTTTGAAAGACATTATAAACTCTTTAAAGAAACCTCAGTGAATCAAGTGAAGGATATTAGATTAATTATTCAAAGTGAAAAGGTATAACAGAGTGATTTGGCATCCTGTGATTAAGTGATGTAGCTCAGACAAGCTCAGAGATGCCATTAATAATGCAAGATTACGTTTCACTTAAATTATTTGTATCTGTATTACATTGCACATCAATATCTTTCTATCTTATATGATGGATATAGTCAGATACTGATCAAAAATATTCTGTGCACATCATACTTTGGACATAATTATATTACCTTCATCTTGACCTTCATATGATTAGCTATTAATGTAGTGATGGGTTCATTGATAAGGTTGATTGAAAGAAGTTCTTTTTATGAAAATAAGTATTTATGAATTCAAACTTATTTATCTATTTGTTTATTATTTTATTATGCCTCTTTTGGCATCTCCAACAATACAGTATTTTCACATCAACGTCAACAAGTATACAAAATTCATAAAAACTTATTCAAATGTACATAAATACGAACAATATCTATAACTTAAAAATTCAAAATTTAAACATTTATCTTTTATGTCTAAAAAATGTTTTTTTGTTTTTTGAAAATTCTCCCCCAAAGTAATTTTTATGGGGTTAATTTTACAACGTAATTTTATGCTAAACTGGTCACTTAGATTGTGTCTGGCAGCATTCATACTTATTTTTTGAAAATTCAGACTATAGATGATTCATTGATTATCCTTTTTTTTCCAATTTTTTAATTGATCATCCCAATGCAGCAAGCTGCCAGAAGATATTGGTCCCATGATAGTTTTACTAAGTGACTGATTTGATTGGTTTATTTATAAGACAAAAGCACAAATCAAAAGTATATTCCAGAGACATTTCTAAATGTTGCCATAAACTGTATTTCTAAAACCATGAGGAGAGTGATTAACATTCCAACTTTTTCAGACCATTGAATTCTTTCAATATGATCCTAATATCATTATCAAAATGTTTCAGTGAAAAGGTTGTGATAACAATGTCAAGAACATTAAGAAAAATCTCAATTGTCCAATTAAAATTTGGAATACTGCCATAAACAAATATTTCATCATTATTATTGCATGAAATATTGTAACATATTATTTTTTTATCAAATTTGTCTAGTTTTTATGATCATTTTAATTTTGGTTCTTTTTATACAATTTCCAGGCGGAACAATAGTTTCTATGGCATCAATTAACATGTATGCAAACAACTATGATTAAGATTAAGGTATTAACAAGTTGAATTTAATAAAAAATAATGTGTAACAATACTTAATCCAATAAGAATAATAATAAAGATTCCTTTATCAAGACTATTAGATTTCATATATAAACAATAAAATAAATGGCCCTGACAGTCAGTTTTGGGGAATGAGTTAAAAAGTATGAATCAACTTCTGCTAATCAATCAAGTCTTTGTGGTCGATTGATGAAGGCAACTACATGTAACGTATTTCTTCTGGCAATGAGGTTATGGGTTTGATTCTCACCGAAGGCTTAGTGCTTATTTCCAATCATGTTATTATTCATTGCCATAGAAACAATGGCCAAATAACTAAAATTGAGATGAAGGTAAAAACTAGTCAGATTAAATAAAAAAATTATTGCCATAAACTATATGCTATTTTTATTGTCTATAACAAATCTTTGTAAATTTAAAATTGATTTCAGTCCATATGGTTTTATTTTTTGACATCTACCACAAAAGATGTAGGAAAGTTATCAAAACCGTAAATGAAAACCTTTCCACAATATTCCAGTTTGAAAATGTCAAGGAATATGTTCTTTATACATTATTCATTAAAAAAAACAACTTCAATTTGACTGAATTTTTAAAACTAAGTTTTTAAACAGATGAATAATTAAAATAAGTAACCATTATTCCTAAACCATAGACGAATATTGAAATTAGATAAATAAAACTACCACAAGTCTTTAAGTTATTCATGTACAATTTATTTACTCAAATGTAGCTGGAACTTTTTTTTTTCTTTTTGTTTTCAAGTTGTATGCCAACGTTCCATTGTCAACTTGGTTTCAATGTACCTGACTAAACTCAGTTTATCAACAACAGAGAAAAGTAAATATATCAAGAGACTCCAAGATCTGGCAGAAGCTGCACCTGCATAGATTTGGCACTCCTGCACTGTGACAGAGATTCAACAAAGCCTGCTGGTATTGTGGGATACTGCAGTGGTAATGATGTTTCAGTCCTGAAACTACACCTGACCCTCAGGTCATCATCTGATGAAGGTTTTGCTGGTCCTACCTCTGCTGTTTTCGCAGCAGTTGTTGTATAATTTATTTATTTCAATGGAGATAAAGTGAGTCCCACAGAAATTTTATACATAAGAGTATAAGATTTTTAGAACAGATACTACTTTTTCAATACTTTTTTCTATGTTTTTTTCTTACTTGAAATATTTGTTATATACAATTACAATATTTGGTCAGGTAACGTAGAAGCCATCATTATGTCTTCAACTGCAGAATAAACAGATTGACATCTACAGAAGGAAAACAGAATGATTTTGATTACACCCATTTTCTTTCATTAGAACCTGATGATATGTAGTTCGATGGTATCCTACAAACCAGTTCCATCCAGTTGGCAAATCTAAAAGAGGAAAAAATTAATGTCAAAGTACTTACTGACCCGTACAAAATTTGCTTTTACTTATCACATAATTTCTTTACTTGAAGTCTATCCATTAAGTTTGTTATCATAAGGTTAGATTACATTATTTGATATGATTATGTTGAGAAAGACTTCAAATATGATTCCAGTTAATATGAAATAAAGCAATAAATTTGCGGATGTACTTGAACAAAATTTGTTTTGCGTTGTTCACCTAGGATAATTTGAAGTAGAAACAAGTGATACATAACTTTTCTCTTATTCATCATTAAAAAAGATAGGTCTGGTTAGTCACTCGACTGAGAGCATAATGTGACAAATGTCTGTAGGCAGTATGACTGATTGGCGGGGGATTGATTTTCAAAAAATAAAAATCTTTTTTTTCTAGATATAATAATGAGTGAATGTTGAAATTTTCAGCCTTCTAGCTCCATTTATGTGGCCTGTATTTGTGATACATATATACAGGTATAGCCAACCAGTCAGACGGACTGGCTTAAAAACTGAAGAAATCTTTGTTGATTGCAAGACTATTCTCTTTTAATCTGAATATTCGTTATTACCATTAATGTTTAGACCATCCTCATGTTGGTCGTTTTTCATACAACGTTTCGGGCGTTGTACTCTACGGCCTTCATCAGGTATCATCTAGTAGGTGTGGGGAAGTAACAAACCGAATCCTTTATTTAACTGACAGGGGGTATATTGACCACACTCCCATCTTAGCATTAGTAGTATTATTATTGTCTCACATTGGGATTGAACCTAGAACCATCAGATCACTTGCAGTAATTTTGTCTGATTCTGTAGCCACTACGCTATCTGTCCACATGGACACATAGTGTAGTGGTTACAGTATGAAAAACAATGAGGATGGTCCGAATATTAATAGAAATAATAATAATACCTCATCTCAAAAATTCAGAGATATACTAAATATTTGTTCACCCACCCCATTGACATTGATTCTTATTATGTCTATAAGAGAAGAAAGATACAAATATATGATAATATAAAAAAAACTCACCATCATAGTCAATAATTGAAAAACTGTAGGGTCGAATCTGAATTCATGTAAAAAAATTCCAGCAAAGAATGAATATGGTCAGAATTAACTCTATTTATGGCATCACTGACATTTTTCACAGGAGAACATCTAAGATAGAGTGTGAAAAAATAAACCCATCAAAATAAGACCCCCCCCCCCAAAAAAATCGAAAAATCTTTTTCTCCAAAAATAAAAATAAAAACTTTTTCCAAAGGGGTCTGGAGTATTGGTGCCAATTTTCATCCAGTGATGATGATGATGATGATGGTGGTGGTGATGATGATGATGATGATGATGATGATGGTGGTGGTGGTGGTTGTGGTGGTGATGATGATGATGATAGTGGTGGTGGTGGTGGTGGTGATGATGGTGATGATGATGGTGGTGGTGGTGGTGGTGGTGATGATGATGATGATTGATTTATTAAGACTATGAAATCTCATAACTCATAAGTTATAGATTTTTTTCTGACTTTTTAGCGACAAACTCATACGGGATTGGTTCAAGCAGGGTTGGTTTATTTTCGGAGGTGTTGACAAAGAAACAAAAATTTGGTGCTGAGAGTCAGTTTTAGGGAGTGAGTTTAAAAGTGTGAATTGGCTTCAGGTAATCCATGAAGTTTTCATGGATGATTGATAAAGGCAGCCAGGGGTAAACTGCCAACTCTGGCAAGAGTAGAGTACTGATACCAATTTTCAAGTCTGTTGACAAAATGGTATGGCCAGGAGCACTGGAACATACAAATACATTATCAAAGAAACACACAAACAAACACACACATAAGAAAAAGAATAAAACCCTCTACCATCTATGGTCGTTTAGTAATTGTGTCTATGGTAAAATTGGTTTCACTTAAAGTTGTTTCAGTCAATTAAAGTCATGTGTTTAAGGAACCTAACAATGATTAATGGATGAGTTGGTGTTTAATCCAAAATGTATTTTTAAAAAATGACATGTATGCATTTCTATTTTGGTATATTTTAGATAAGCATTGGTGGCAGAAAGGTAAAATGAGGAAGAAAATAAAAGAGAGGAAAAAAAGAAAGATAGAAAGGAAAAGGAAAGAAGAAGAAAAGCAGATTGAAAACAGCACTTTAAATATATATAAGTATCCAATCCATTTTAATATGAAAAATAAAAACAAAATAAGGACTATAAATGCATAATGCTCCCTATACTTTTACTTGAGAATTATATACAAAACGTTATAGGAAGTGACATTTTCAAAATCTAGCAAAAAGAATTAGTTAGATTTTGAAAATGTCACTTCCTACAAGGATCCCTATAAAAACCCTGGACGCACATTGTCAATCACTCATTGGTGCCAACATTCCTAGCTGGTTACGCTTTTGGCACAGCACTTGTTGCCAGCTACTCTTTCTCTCTCCTTCCTCCACTCTAAGATCGGTATCATTTTGCTGACCACATAGCCAATCTGATCTTGACCATTTTTCCACCATGACTTATCTCTGTACTATCTTTGCCCATTTCACTTTACTGATGTCAAGGCATCTCACATACACAAAGCTGCACAGCTACACAACTGTGTCCTCACCACATGTTCCAAATGCGTATAAACTTTTCACTCTCATGAATGAAATGGCAATGCTCTTTACAAACCAATAGTCACAACAATCTCTCCTAATTCTCTTTACTTCAGGAAACACGCATGAATTCAAAAGCAGTTCAAACACCTCGGCTCCAACTCCAACGCCTGTGCTATCAATGACAACAAAGCTCCCACCTTTCGCTATCTCTTCTCATCTCTTTATGCGATCAATCATATTAATGTTATCATGACATGTATTTCATTTTCATTCATTATTTGTCATTACTGTTCCTGAATGAAATATGTTTTATTTGTCCATCCAAATGCTTGTATGTGTCTTTTTTACCTTGTTACATCTCTGTGTCTATGTTCATACATGGCGTGCATTCTTTTCGTACATCTCCCATCCTCCTTCCACATCTCTAATGATATCAATGCTACCACCAAACCACGTGAAAGCAAAATCCTTTGTCTACTTCATCTCTGTACTAACTGTTCCTCAACTAGACCTACTAGAACTATCTACAAACCATTCTCATTCCAACCAAAACATATCCAACAATAACTGGTGACCACCAAAGATATTCCAATAAGAGTGAGATGTTGGTAATTTATTCAGACTTTTTCATTTAAAACACCATTTTTGAATAATAAGTTATAATACTATTAATAAGGTATTAGTATAAATTATTATTGTAGATTTTTACAGACCATTTAGAAAGATAGAGAAAGAAAAGAGATGCCTTAGAGAAATCCAGACTAGAGACATTTTGTTGTGGTTTAGCTTTTAGTGGTACCATGAAATATTGATATTTGTGTTTGAGAGGCAACCACTAGGTTTTTGAAAGGATTATACATTCTTTTATGAAATGCAGATATGAGGCTACTACTGTATGAGGGTGCATCAATAAATTTGCAGCCTGACACATAGTTAATAGCCAATTTTTGATCTGAAATTTATGGTGTAAGGTTAGATCTATGTAATTGATATCCACAACAACTGAATTAAATCATAAAAGAAGATGAAATAAATATTTTCAGTGGAAAATAAATGCCTTTTCCATCATATATCGTCTATAAACATGAAGTTTATCAAAGAAGTGATGGAAATAGGTTTTAAGAACAAGGTATATCATAAAGCTGGGTTTTGGGAACCAGGTGTATGGTAATGTCTACATTAGAAGATATCGGACCATAGAAAACCTGGAAATTGAAAAGTAGGTATATGCTATCCCCACATATGCATCCACTTCTTTTTATGACATCACTGGCATCTACCATAGGAAAGCATCTAAAATTGAGTCAAAAAAACATCTGGCTATATCTATCTGAAAATCCAGATGTTATTTCCATTGGAAAACATCTAAAATAAGATTTAAAAAAACATCTAGATTCTAGAGAATATAGATGTTACTAATAAAACTATCAAATTAAGGCCCCCCAAAGGTCAAAAAACGTTTTTAGAAGTGGGAGGGGGGTCTAATGGAGTACTAATGCCCATCTTCAAGTCTGTAGACAAAACAGTATGGCCAGAAGTGGTGGAACACAAACACATACACATATAAAAAGAGATAGAACTTTTCTCCTCTTTTGGTGGCCACGGTTGTTATTAGAAATATACATCAGTAGTGGAAAGTTCAGAGAAGAGAATAACAATGGAAGAAATGCAAATATTTGTTCATAGTAGTAGGTCTGTTATCTAACATGTTAGTCTTGTAATTATGATTCTAGGCATGCTTGTGCAATATTTTCATCATGGGATCTGGTAAAGATTTGAACCCAAAGAAAAGTGCCAAAGTGAAAGTTTGAAGGATACTTCCTTAAGTTGCGATGAAATTGCAAAAAAAAAAAATAAATGAGAATATTATGGAACAGTGTATTCAACATTAACAAGAAACTGAAAAATAGTTAAAATTTATCTCTTCAGAGTGTCAGAAAGTGTGGACAAGAGAAATGAGAAAAAAGTAAATTGTGGTAATTAGTAAAAATTACATTTAATTTTGAAAGTTGAGCTTGCTCTGCCAAAGGCTTGCCATCCCAAAGTGATTCTTCGCTTGATTTCCTCCTCTTTTGAGGGTCTCATGGAGATTCATTGTGCTAGGTAGATGTAGTGGTCTACCTTGCCGAGTTTTGCATTTTCTATCTTGACAGTTATGTTCTTTACCAGATGATCCCAATAATCCTAAAAAGAAGAGTATACAACCAATGCGTTCTCCCGATAGTCACTTATGGAGCTGAAACATGGAACCTAACCAAGAGACAGGCCTGCAAACTGAGAAGTATGCAACATGTGCATGAAAGAATCATGCTCAACCTTACATGGGGAGATCACAAGACAGCACAGTATATCAGGAAGAAAACAGGTGTTCGTGACATCATAGAAACTATTAAAAAACTCAAATGGCAATGGGCAGGCCATGTTGCAAGAATTTCAGACAACCGATGGACATCATGTCTCACAACATGGATCCCCAGAGGTCACATAAGAATCTGAGGCTGACAGAACACAAGATGGAGAGATGAACTTGACAAATTCAGGAAATACTGGCTCTGCAATGCCCATGATAACGAATTGCGGCAAATCCTTGGGAAGGTCTATGTCCAACGACGGAGATTAAAAGACTGATGATGATGATGACATTAAATTTTGACTATCATATTTACACATCACATTTGATTTGGACACATTTTGCATCCATTTCTCATTGCCAGCATTCATCATCAGTACTTCAGTGCCTCAGATTATATTGCATGTCTGACAGTTGGGTGCTAGGATGCTAAGCTTTACAGCACAGCTGGTTTGAGGGGTAGCCACACACAGCTGTCCATTGGAGAAGCATGGGACAGAGAAGATGACACCAATTGTTTAGAACTTCTGACCTTGGGACTTGTTGATATGCAGAGAAATGTCCCTATAAATCTGTCAACTTATCATTTTCATCATCCTGTTGCTGTGATTGGCTGCTGTGAATGACCAGAATATCATATATTTTGGGTATGAAGTTGAAAATAATTGATGACAAAATGTCCAGTGAAATATAACCTTAAAATTAGTCAACTCTCTGGATATTTCTTAAAATTTGGGAAACACAAATCATTCTTCACCTCAAAAAATATACATAAAAAATTGGGAAATGCATTTTATTTTTTTGCCACAAAAATATATATTTTGTTATAATCCAGATAATTCATTAAGAAATAAAATATCAGTTCAGTGAACAACAAATGAAATCAAATTCCCAAAGATATAACTTTTCAAATGAGACAACAATTCGATGAACAAGGTAATAAACACAAGCAAAAAAAAATTAACATTTCTTTTGCAAAAATCAACATAAAAATGTTTGTTGTAGAATAATTGAGATATGCTGATTCCAAATATACTTTTAGTTCTGTTCTATGATGTGTAGTTCTCCAGTTATAAGAGTACAAACAAAAAGACAGACATACACAACAACTTTTTATATTCTGATACTTGATAGAATTTAAAAATGTGAAGAATTTAATTTATCGTAATGTATTTAATATCATGAATCTTGATACTAACTTGAGCATAAATTTACACTGCAAATTGAACCCCCCCACCAAAAACCTATGAAAAAGGTATTTTCAAATAACATGAAAACAATTTTACAAGACATAATAAGAAGTAAATGTTTGAATTATCAGCCCTCTAGCTCGATTGGTGCTGCCTGTATGCATGATACATAGATAGATAGATACATACATACATAACCAACCAGATCAACTTAAAAACTGAAGAAACCTATTGACTTGTTGACAGTTTTGGTTGACGGTCTCCACAAAGGAGATTTTTTTTAAAAAACTTTCAAAACTTTGCCTTATAGTAAAGCGTCAGCAATTTTGGAAGGATGCTTTTTTTCATTTCGAATAATAACATCTCTTTTCCATGAGTTGTGCTTCACATTCCAACCATGTGAATATGCAATTATAGACTGATTTTATGGTCACTTTTTGTTGCACCTGGTTGTGGGCATCACACAATGGTAACTGGTTGCCTGACACGTTCATGAACCATAATAATCTGCAAGAATCCTATTCTCCTTCATTTCTTGATCATGCAAATGCTTACAGCCTAATGGTGCACGTCACGATATAAACCGGCAGTTGCAGTTGACATTAGGAATAATCAATTCTATATTCCTTGATATTAGGACTCACTGTTAAGGTAACATGCTCAATCAAGTTGATTCTGGCTAATAAATATGTAATATAAAAAAAAGATTTGGCACCTTTTATTTTAGAAACTGCCAACCAAAACTGTCTGCATAGGTTTCTTCAGTTTTTAAGTTGGTTTGGCTGACTGGCTGGCTACGTATGTACGTATACATCACATGTACAGGCCCCAATAGAGCTAGAGGGCCAAAAATGTTGATATTTACTTCTTATTAAGTCTACAAAATTTAAAAAAAATTTTTTTTTAATCCCCTCCCTCGAAAGGATTTTCAGGTGGGGGTTCAATCTTCATTCTGCATTTTTAGTGATCCAATAAAAAGCCTTAGAAGTAACTTATTTATTGATCACCCCTTTTTTCCAATCACTCCCATCACGGTATGTTGCCAAAAGTCATTGGTCACATGACGGTTTCTGTTGAATGATTAACAAGACCTGTTTTGTACATATTCATAGTTAGATGTACGATACATATATAATACCTTTAAAAAAGTCCAATTGCTTTTTAACAGCTTATATCTGACTTTAACTGGAGGCTGATAGGAATAATGGGATTATGAATATTCATCAAAGGTATTTTGGATAAGGAATAGTAAATATTTATAAACTAGCTGCTTATGTAACCTTTGATATCATTGGTAGGATATATTGAACAAATATATCAAATGTTTCTCTAGCTCTAATCATCATCATAATTCCTCATTTAGACACTTGGTCCCTTTGGGTGTTTTTCATATGCTCATAACGTTAGCTTATCAGAAACAGGATCTTCTTTTTATTTCTTATTTTCTTTTCTATCTGCATCGTGGATAAACCAAACATGGTCTCAATCTTTAGCCATGAATTTCTACAGAATTTTTTTCTTTCATTGGCAAGCAACAATTGTTTCTGAATGAAAAAATTTGGTAGTCTTGTTATAAGGGATGTATATTTTGAATATTGTACTTAACAAAAATTAGATATTGACATTGTTTTGGTTATGGTTTGTCGGTCTTTGTTGGAATATTCAAAGAACCCATCGAATTTGCTTATGATTAGCTATATAATAACACAGCTGTTGTTGTATTTTAGTGCTGACTGCATTTGAACCTGGTATATGTTTTCTTATCTAAGTCTGTTGACTTTACAGCAATTCCATCTCTCCTCTGATTAGCATTAATTGTTTCTACATTAACAAAATAAATATTTTTGGCAGAAGGGAAAGAAATTGATGATCAAGCATTAAATTTTGCTATTTATGATCCAAAATTTATTTCAGCAAGTGTTGGTATTCAATCTCTAAGTCATGCATTGAAAATCAGGAAAATAGGTCTGGTTAGTCACTCAAACTGTCACTTGACTTAATGACTTTTGACAACATGCCATGTTGGCAGTGATCAATTAAAAAATTGGAAAACAGAATGATCTATGAATGTTACTTCTCTCGCCTTTTGTTGAGCATTGATCACAGAATTCTCAAAAAACAAGTATGAATGCTGCATGACACAAAATAAGGGATCAATTTGATACTGACTTACATTTCAAAGTGAACACAAGCTAAAAACCTATTTAAGGTGAGGATTTTCAAAAGACATAAAAAATTTTTTTGATAAGTAGTGAATATTGATATTTTCAGCTCTTTAGATCCATTGGTGCAGCTTGTACATATAATACATACATAGTTGTCAGTCAGGTGTAAGTGGTTAGAAATTAATGCAAATGTGACTGATGGAACCGGGCTATCAAAATAATGAAAAATGATGAACTAGAAAATTTCACAAGAATTTTGCATATGTGCAGTGTTTAAAAGGTGAATAAAACCAGTATGATAGAAATCAACTGAAAGAAAAAGCAGCAGAATATAAACTACCACTCGCCGTAGCATTTATCGACTTCAAAAAGGCATTTGACTCAGTAGAAATCTCTAAGATCACCCAAACTCTTCACAGCCTGCCTCGAGATGATCTTCAGAAGACTAGACTGGAAGAGTAAAGGAATTAAAATAGATGGCAAGTATCTGAGCAACCTCAGATTTGCAGACGACATTGCCATTTTTCACAGAGAATCTACACGACCTCCAACTAATGATAAATGAACTAAATGAAGAGAGCAAGAAAGTTCGCCTACACATGAGCTTCAGCAAGACGAAGATCATGTGCAACACCCACATCAAAGATAAAAACACTAAGATCAAAATTGAGGACACAGAACTGAAGGAAGTAGATCACTACATCTACCTAGGACAACGAATCTCCATGAGACCCTTAGAAGAAGAAGAAATCAAGCGAAGAATCACTTTGGGATGGCAAGCCTTTGGCAGAGCAAGCTCAACCTTCAAAAATAAGAAGATCCCATTAATCCTAAAGAGAAGGGTGTATAACCGATGCATCCTCCCAATAGTCACTTATGGAGCTGAAACATGGAACCTAACCAAGAGACAGACCCACAAATTGAGAACCATGCAACGTGCACATGAAAGAATAATGCTAGGTCTCACATGGAGAGACCACAAGACAGCACAGTATATCCGGGAAAAGACAGGAGCCAGGGGCATCACAGAATCCATTAAAAAGCTCAAATGGCAGTGGGCTGGCTATGTTGCACGAATGGCAGACAACCGATGGACATCGTGACTCATGACATGGATCCCCCAAATCACATGCGGAACTGAGGTTGGCAGAATATTAGATGGAGAGACGAGCCAGACAAATTCAGATAGTACTGGCTCCGCAACGCCCATGATAGACAAGTGTGGCAAATCCTGGGGAAGGTCTATGTCCAATGACGGATGTTTAAAGACTGATGATGATAATGCGAATATTACATATCTTAAATCATCAGAGAAAAAATTAAATTCTATTTAGTTTCAATGTTCTGCTTCCTAATTGAAAAAAATCAACTTTGTATTTTTCACAGCATTACTCAAAGATATATGATTACTGGGGGAAAATCAAACATTTCAAACATCAACTTTGTAAGATTACAAATTGTGCAAATATTTATTTGGTTAAAAAGTAAATTGCAGAATAACATTTTATATTCTATTTTCTATAATTTTCAGAAGAGTCATTATCATGTTCTGTTGGAATCATTCTTTGTATTGCGTCTGTTGTTACTCCATTTTGGCAAATCTATCGTACATTTTAGTTTATTGAAATTTTCTTTTTTTCATATGGTATTGCTCAAACTCAAGTAAAATAATATCGTAAAACTTAGCAATGTGCAGATGTTTTCTGTCATGCTTAGGGATGCAGCTAACATAGTAAAATACAATTTCATTTATGTTATAATGATGTAATAAAAATGCTGGAGAATAATGAAAATATAAAAAGCTATTTTCCAATATCACTGCTATGCAAATCTCTATTATCATCATCATCATCATCATCAGTCTTTTAACGTCCGTTGTTTGACATAGACCTTCCCCAGGATTTGCCACACTTCCCTATCATAGGCGTCACGGAGCCAGTACTTCCTGAATTTGTCTAGCTTGTCTCTCCATCTAACATTTTGCCGGCCTTGGTTGCGCATGTGGTCTCTGGGAATCCATGTTGTGAGTCGCGATGTCTATCGATTGTCTGCCATTCTTGCAACATGGCCAGCCCACTGCCATTAGAGATTTTTAATGGATTCTATGATGTCCCTAATTCTCATCTTTTCTCGGATGTACTGTGCTGTCTAGTGGTCTCTCCATGTGAGGCCTGGCATTATTCTGTCATGTGCACGTTGTATGGTTCTCAATTTACGGGTCTGTCTCTATTATACATGTGTATAAAATGCTACGTGTATAGAAAGCTATTTTCCAAGCTCACTGCAATGCAAGTATCTATTTATCTATTCATGTATATAAAATGCCATGTGTATCTATATATTTCATATATGCTGTCATTTTTTATGATGTGGGTAAAATAGCATGTAAGGTTTAAACTTCTTTATCATATCTTTATGAGAAAAACAAAACACTGAAACACTTATCTAAGTTTTACTTTTTTTTTAGATTATTATTACAACGTGATATATTCATTACATTAAATAATATACATTTGCATTGACATAAGGTTGCAACAATATGCCCAAATATATGAGATTAAATCAATAAGTCTGTAACCTGACAAATACGTATTATTTGAATTTTGATCTGAAATTTTCACCTTATAATGTTCAATCTCTGTGATTGATATCAATTCATTATAAAATGAAAATTTCAGATCAAAATTCTACCAAGTGCATGTCTGGCTACAGACTTAATGATCCACTCTCATGGAGTTGTCATTCATTTCAATTATAATTGACAAGGAAGCAAACTACGTTTTTGATTGTGAAATAAAGCTTCTTTTTTTATGATTAGGCTGGAACTTATTGATGTACCCACATGTGTCATATTAACATTAAACATTCACTTATACATTGTTTATAATAAAACATTTTTAGTATACCTATAATGTATTTTATGAAAATATTTGCACAACATCTTAGAATACAATTTTTTCTTATAATATAGTATTATAATAAATTTGATCTAATAATAAAATCTATTTATTCATTCATTTATCTATGTATTTATCAAATAAAAATGCCTTTGTGGGCATCTCAAATTACCGGATACATTAAAAATACATATTCAACATTAAAATATATATTAAGTCAAATGGTAAAAATGTGTTTCAGAGAAACATTTACTGGGCACATTTTTTTTTTTTGGCTAAATATATTTCAGCTGATGACTTCCAAAATTGCCCTGCTAATTTATTTTCAATCAAAATATCTAAAATTGACCAAATTATTCTTCAAATTATTTATTTTGGTATTATTTTTTCATAAGATGATGAACAATTACAGTATTTCAAAATTAACCAAGAGAAAAAATCCTTTAGCTTTTGCAACTTCGTTTTTGTAATAGATCTAGCAAGTAAATTAACCATCCTTTCTAATAATTTATAAAACCATTCAATATTTTGAAAGTTTTAGTCATTTCTTACCCTCCACTCAAACAAAGTAGTCATGCTTAACTTTTCTTGTCCATCTTTATAACTTAAATCTCTCATATCAGGTATCATTCTGATAAACCTTCTCTGCATTGAATCCAATTTCAAAATTAAATTCCAATTCTCATGCCTGGTGCATAGGGCCCAAGCCTGTACACAATACACCAAATGTGGCTGTATCATTGCTTTATGAATTTTTAGCATAAAATATTGCTACTAATATTTAGCTATGGCTGAAAAGATATGTTTTTCGAAATTAAATTGTTCATCAAATTCAACACGTAAGACTCCCTTTTCCGATACTTTATGTAATAGATGATTCCCAAATGTGTATGAATAACTTTTATCTCCTGTTTTAGAGTACACTATTTTACACTCATCCACATCAAATTTTATATTCCACTCAAGACTAACTCTTTTAAGTCTTCCTGTGCTATTTTACATTCCTTTGATCCAACTATTTAACATTATCCGTGAATATTGCCACTGTACATTTAAATTTCCCTGGAAGATCATTTATAGACATTAAGAACAATAGCAGCCCAAAACAGCCCCCTATGGTATACTAGATGTACCTGGATTTGTGTCAAATATAATAATAAACTAATCTTATAACTCCATAGCAGATACTTTCTATTATCTTTATGATATAGTATCAAAACTTCCCCACTGCCTAGTTGCTTAAGGTAGTGTTAGTGTCAGAGTTCATTCACTGAGTTATGTACTGAAAATGGTTTGAGTTTGATATTTAAAAAAATTCAATATATCCCCTGGAAAAATTGAGAGATGAATATTATACATTCAATATGAAAAATTGGCATAGAGTAGATAAAAATCTAATAACAATAAAAGTGAGCCTTTTTTAATATCATGAGGCAAGTATTTCTTTATTATAAACAATTATTTCTGCTGTATGATCAGATCTCAAATACTTCTACCTACTTGTATATAAAGAAGTGATATTGAATATATATAACACATTTGTTGAAGGCATTGATAATGGAGTAGTACATGTGCTGTGAAATGCAGGAGATGGAAATGCATGCATGCTTTTTATTTGTTTGTCTTGAGACAACGTTGTTATTTCTCAACAAACCTTCACCAATTTTTGTATCGAGGTCCAGATGCACCCTACAATGATGCATGAACAAATAAAACCAGGGTCTGGGCTCCCCCCAGGGAAGTATTCAATGTAACTTCCATTTAGTCCTGTGTTTAGATGTTTTTAAATATTTCTCATCTAGATTTAGGGTTTTGGGGTTGCTATGCTGCCATTTTCAATGAATCTTTACCAATGCATTAACAAAGAATATCCTAGACCAGACTCACTTCAGAGTAATATCTGATGTGAAATCCAGATTTTTAGAATATCATTATCCGATACTTCCAAAGGAGGCAATTCAATTCCTATCTTAAGACTTTTCTAGATGTTTCCAATCTAAATTCAGTGGTTTTCTCTGGGTTGCATCTAGAAGTCAAAAATTGCTATTTAGATTATTTGTTTTAAAATGATATCTTGACAATAAATTTGGTTGACATCTCTTTGACTTGATGAAATGTCAATATTTTATTTTTTATTTTTATTTGTATTTTATAGTGATCTTTTGCTTGTGGTAAAGGTAGTGCTAATATGGTGAAACCTTTGCTTGAACACAACTAAGAGATGGTGAAAACCATAATAGAATAGTTGCAAAATTTTACATGACAGTTTCTCGCAGGAATGTTTTACAGACACATAATGGTTTTCACAAAATTACAGTTCTTCACCATTTGGAAACCTTTGTACGGACAGTATATATATATATTTTTTTTTTTTAAATCTTTTACTATGAAAACTTTACTCACACTTGATATTTTTTTCTTATCAACTCTTCTTGCAGAAAATATTTGCACTTACATGATATTTTATTAAAAAATTGCTATTCATCCACTGTTTCTTTATTGTAGAAGTTTTACTGCTAATATTTTTCAAGATTTTACTTTTTGGAATGAGATATCTAATCCACTGTAACAATGATATCCAAATAATATTAAGTGGTAATAATATGAGTGCTTTCATTTTTTTTCTTAGATTTTCAATGGAGAATTTCCACACACTTGATATTTTTTTAGTGGTACTATTTCTTGCTAGAAACATTTGCATGAAACTGATATCCAATTAAAAAATTGCAGTTTATTGACCGTTTCTTCTCTGTAAAATTTTTACTGAAAATATTTTTTGATGAATTTAATTTTTGAATGAGACATGATTAGCAACAATGGTATCTAAATAATTTTTAGTAGTAATAAGTATGAATGGATAAAGATAAAGTAACATAATGTTTCAGTCTTGGTTCCTTTCCCCCAGGCTATGCTGGGTATCTCAGATAGAAAATAATAACTATGATGCAGCCTAAAATGATTTTGATTTCATATAAGGCTGACTTTCATTTTAGGATTTCTAGTGTTAATTCAACGTGTACATGCAAATTACTTGTTGCCTTGTAGAACCTGAGACTTCAAGCAGTTGTCATTTCACATATTGATTACTGTAACCCAAACCGCAATTTGGATAAGATTCCAAGTAATAAATGTTAAAGAAAGTCTAATCACTATTTCATCAAGCAAAAGTTCCAGTAGCCTCATAAAAAATAAAAATACCTCGGCAAGATCAAATAGGTCATCAAAGGAAACACTTCAGGAGCTACTAACCACCTGTGAATCAAGTTAATTATCAATAAGTGAAGATAAAACGACTCAGCTTTTATATTTTACTTATTCAAGTTAAGGAACTGAATAATATATGCTGTAATTATTTTCTTCTTCTGTGTTAGAGGTATTCTTATCTCTTGATTTTATGATCAAGCTCAATTGCAGATAGCCCCTATGATTATTGTACGCATGCAATTAGATGATCAAAGACTTTTATTTCAGAAATAAAAATGTTTCTAAACCTTTTTCCCAGCAGATTAAAAAATAGGGCAAGCAAATTGAAAAAAATAAACCAGCAGATTGAAATCAGTAGCAAGGAAACTGTACCAATGAACATAGATAATCAAACAATTACCGTTATGCTTCAATTGCTTCAAATGTTAATTTTTTGAGTTGAAATTAGAGGGAATTTGTCTCTTAATAATATTCATGCACCAAAATCTAAAGCCCATAATGTTTAAGTAACTTATTCGGGAAAAGGTATAGTTCAATAGAAGTATAAAATATAAAAGAAATTTTAAAGTTTTTAAAGTAAGATTTTTCATGTAGATGGCATGAGTTAATGAAACAATAGTATGAATTTTTCAGTAAAAGCAGATTCTCTTTGGAGTTTGTAGTCTAAGACATTTTCAAAAATTGTCTTAACAGCTCATTATTTAGTTAGATGATAAAATGCTAATGAATCATTGTTTATTGATAAACACTATATCAATAGAGTGTAATGGTTAGCATGTCTACCTCACAAGCAGAAGGTGCTGGGTTTGTATGAGTAAGGAGACTGGAAAACTCTTCATTAGGAGAAATTTCTCTGGGCACTCAAAGCTATATCATCAGGGTGGAGGTATCCCTTCAGTGGATGGCCATAAAAAATTTTAGGTATAAAGTCCTGGTCTCAACTAGATTTGAAACTTGCAAGTATCAGTGAGCTGATAAATGCAATTGAAACAGGGACTTAGTCACTTTGTATCCATACTCTATTGGCGGTGGTTTCATGAAAAGACAGGAGGCTTTACTTTTGTTTTACTATACCAGTAAACAATAGATAAAAGCAAATATCTAAATCTAGTTGATAAAAGGATTTCTTTGTCTAGGAGATAGATCTATGGTTATGTCACAGGTCTGGACTTTTCAAATGTTATAATCACCAACATATCAAATGAAGCATCCAGAACTTTATTTTGAATAATTCTGTTTCAAATATATGCTATATTTCATGTTTATATATATATATATATATATATATATATATATATATATATATATATATATATATATATATATATATATATATATATATATATATATATATCCCAATCATTCATCTTTCAACTCCTCATGTCATAAACTGCTTGATATTGCTCCTAATTGACCGCAGAGTTCTTCTTTGAAGGAAACAAAATTTATTGAACTTAACATGAGAATTAATGAAAAATTACCCAAAGTTGAAAGTAGGAGTACGTTTGATCAGTAGTTATTCCCCTTGTTCTTAATATCTCGATTTGCTTATTTGAAATTAAAAGTTAAAATGGCTAATGATTATGCTAAAATGCTAAATAACAGAAACAAATTACCAAAATTTAAGTTTAAAACAGATCATATTATAAGAAACCTTACTTACATAAAAGCCACTTATACACTGGCCGGGCGTTCTCCAGGCTTCCGGCAGCCTAGCCAGAGCCTTGCAAAATCTAATCCTAACTCATATTACTAATTATTTAAAAATCTGGCACCATCGCTGTACTTATGAAAAGTACTTTAAACACTTTATTCTTGTTCCATTCTAATGGCTTATAGAACCTGATACCTAAAATTTGAATTTGAGATATTTTATGGAGACAATGAATAAATGTGCCTCTTTCAGGGCAATGTTATTGTATATACAATTTACTGCCCAATATAAAATATAACTGAGTAATAAATAGCATATACTTGTTATAGGAATTACTATGTAGACTAAAAAAACAATAAAATTTTGATTGATGCTAATACTAGCAAATACATTTAAAACCATCAACCAAAAATGTTACCAAAACTGTCTCCATTGGTTTCTTAAGTTTTAAGTTGATCTGGCTGGCTGGCATGTATGTATGTATCATGCATACAAGCCATGCTATTTGAGCTACAGGGCTGGATATCAAAATATTTACTCTTTATAATGTCTAGAAAAAATGTTTTTTTATTCTTTTTGAAAATTCACCCCCGAAATGGGTTTTTAGTGGGAGGTTCAATATGCGTTTTAAGTTTATGCTAAATTGGTTCCTTAGTTTGTGTCCAGCAGTATTCACACTTGTTCTTTTTTTAATTCAGAGTTTTTCAGGGATCACTGCTTAACAAAAAGTAAGAGACGTAACTTCATTCATTTCCTAATTTTCTAATTGATTGACCCAAACAAGGCATTCTGTCAAAAAACATTGGTCGCATGATGGTTTCTAATGAGTGACAAACAAGAACTGTTTAATAATCAAAAAGATTGACGTATTGAATTCAGTTTTGAGTATTATGGTCTAACCTGCCTTCTCTGACATTTAAAAGCTAAAAGATAAGGAACTCATCCTCACAGTTAATAATTGAGCAACTGTAGAGTCAAAATCTGAAATCATGTAAAAAAATTCCATCAAAGAATAAATATGGTCAGAATGAATTCTATTTATGATATCATCAGCATTTTCCACTCAAAAACATCTAAGATGGAATAAAAAAACATCTAGAATCTCCAGAATCTAGATGTTATTATTAAAACTCGAGATAAGTCAAAAAAGATTTTTTTCCAGAAATAGAAAAAAACATTTTTTAGAAGGAGTTTAGTGGAGTACTGATGCCAATTTTCAAGTCTGTAACCAGTATATTCTGGAGTGGACAACACAGAAACACATGCACATAAAAAAAGAGATAGAACTCTTCGCTATTTCTGGAGGCTGCAGTTGTTCAATAATGAACATTTATTGAATCATAAAGGGTTAAAACAATATGCACTAGAAGGGACTATTCGTGATTCATTTTATTCTAGAACTTTTATATCAAACCTTTTAATAAATGCAATGTAAAAGTTCTTCAAAATCTACAATTAGATTTTTAAAAATTATTTGGCTTTTTGTAAAATTACATCACAAAAATAAAAGTAAGCTCTACGTCTAATACAAAAATTCAACATTAAAATTCTAGTTCTAGATAGTTATTTAATAATTCATCAAGATATATTCCACTAATACATATAAGTTGTTTTTAAAAAAATAAAACTTCTAGATATATTTGAAATCTATCTTACAAAAACATTTATACAACTCAGGTTATAAAATCCATTTATTAAAAAAACACTCGCAACCTGTGTCAGATTATCTACAAACTGGACCCTTAGTTTGAGCTATAGTGAACGATTTCTCACAGCTGCAGTATAAATTCTGCAAAGCATTATTCCTCTATGTTTATACATTTGGAGACCAATTTAGAAAACAAAATAGTGTTTGTAATATTCCAGATAGAAAAAAATACATGCAGAAGTACCGATACTGAAATATCATCTAAAATACTCACGTGTGCAATCAATTAAACCATTTTTGTAAACACAAACCATTTTTTGCTCTTGCCCCTTCTCTCCCAGGCCCCTAAACTTGGACATACTTAGTCTAATAGTTAATCCACTACTATTTGTAATGAAATGTATTCACATCTATTTCAAATAACTTACAAATTAAAAAAAAAAATAACAACTTTTTTTTAGATCAAATGAAATATTTGGACTAATTGAAAGACAGTTGATTCTTTGATAAAATAGATTCCAGATCATTACATCAGACTTCATGAGTCTGATAAAATTCCCTTGGTACGATTTATGTTGGTACTCACATTACACTAAACATACTCCAACCTTTATCAAATATACCAAACTGGCTTGACAGCTACTTATGTAAACATTTTACAAAAATGTTACTTCCTCCATGATGAAAGAGTAGGTGAGTAAAAAATGAAGATGCTATTTAAAATGCTTCTACCAATCAAAAATTTGAAATAAGAAAGAGAATGAAACATAGATATTACGAGTGTGGCTGCTGCAAGGACAAACTCAATTCCTACTTCTATTCCGACAGAAGATTATCACTGCAACTTTTTATTGTATATATAATAGATAAAAAATATATAAATATAGGTATTTTTTTTAGCATGATAGTATTTATTTATTAGAATGGAATAAGCCCTTGTGTATCTGTAGGTAAAATTTTTGTAGATATATAAGATTTGTCCGTTTTGGCTCAGTCGGTCAAATCATGGTAGGGAAATGTTAATTTTATAAATATATTTAATTATTAGAATGAAATAAGCCCTAACATAAATTTTGCTAGGTATGAAAGATTTATCAGTTTAGCTCATTCAGTGAGAGATGCTACTACCAATCAGTTGATTGTTATTTCGAATCACAGTGGGGCAAGAGTGATTTTTACTTCCCTCAGTTTAGTGAGGATGGTTCAGGTCATTCTCATTACAGTAGAAAAACAAAGTCAACTCCAGACTTGGATAGGAGTGTGACAAATATAGTAAATATCCAATTCTGTAGTCTGAACATTGACATAAGTAATAAGATGTTTCAAGGAACAATCACTGTTTGATTCTTTAACATATCATGACACGCAATTAAACATTACAAATATTTTGTTAAAAAGAAACAAAAAAGACAATTAATTTGAAAATGATACTTAGATGTCATATTGGAGAGAATGTTCATTTCGGTAAAATTTGCAAACACGGATGTAAATTGGCTGCCATAATTATAAAAAAATGTTTCCTTCATTGGTGGCTAAAATGGCTAAAAGTGGCTGGTTTTTTTATTTTACATTTCCAGCCAAATTTATAGCTAAAAATGTTATGTTTAGATGTTTGAATTTTATTTCTATTTCAATCTTTTTATTGTGGTATTTATTTTCATTATCATACTAATTTGTAAACAATCAATGCTAATTACACAGGAAAAATCATACAAAGACACTAATAATTGATTAATATTTAGATTTTTAATATGAAAATATATTACCTAAAGACCATGATAATTATACTTTTCATTTTCATCATTCATTGGAGCTGCTTTTGTATGAATTTTTGAACGTACTAATCAATATTAAGTACACTCGAAAAATTATATGAAGGGTCAAATAATTAATGTTTAAATTTTGATTTCTAAATAATATATTAGAATGAAATTCAATCATCCATAGATGTCAGGAGCCATTGTATACTTTCAAGCATATTCAACATTTTTAGCCCTAAAGTTAGCTGGAAAATGGTCAAATCCATTTTTAGCCATACAAGAGGCAACATTTTTGTATTTGCAGCAGCTAATGATTTACATCCTTGCAAGTTTTACCACGTGCTATAATGAAAATTGGAATATGTTCAATGATCTTGAAAAATATCAAATGGATTATGACAGATTATCTACCAACGAGTATTTCCCACCCCCTGACTCCTCCTGAACTTACTCCATTTTTCATTGAATGGAATAAAGTGACATTAAGTCATGTTAAATAATTCATATTGTTGTTCTAGTTATAATGTCCGAAATATACCATACCAAATACTCACGGGTAAACCATTTTTTGGCTCCCTAATTTCATCCTTCCTGGGCCCTCAGACTTGAACCTACTCAACTGCATGGTTAATCCACCATTGGAAATGGTGGATATGTTCATGTTTATACTTGAATAGCAATAATCTCCAGCAAGACATTATCAATTCCTCTCACTTGTAACTTTTGACATCATTTAAAAGTCTACAACCAGCAAATGTCCATTGAGATGTCAGTAGTGACAAAATTGATCTTGTTCTGAAGTATTGTATGACTTAAAGGTTGTTTGAAACTGTTCATACACTTAAAACGTTATTTAAAAATTTTGGTTAACTTTTTACCTTCATCTTAATTTTAATAGTTGCTTTGTATCTCGAATTTTACCCAGGTTGATTGCCTTTTGCTGATGATCAAATAGAATTATTGTTTGAATTTCTGTGTCCAGTTATAGTTTTAGTGGCTTAATTGGTAAGGCAGATTGAGCTAAACGGTGCTCCCTATGGCTACAATGATGTGGGTTTCAATCCCACATAAAATCAGATAAAAAATCTAAAATAATGATTATTCATAATATTTCATCTAGTAAAGATTTTGAATAAAAGCAAAATTGTAACTCAATTGTCATTTAATAAGAGTCTTTCATAAATATCTCAATGCTGTATGAATCAATATCATCTTTTTATTTTATTTTTTACAGATTTCAATTTAGGTAACCTGAAGTTGCCCAGGTTCAATTAGCTCCAATGATTATCAATCCAAGTTCATTTTTTTAATAAATCTATCAGTTTAAATCTGCATTGGATGCTATACAATGAATTGATTCGGGCACTCTTTCTTATTTGAAATAAAAGGTCTCAAATTAAATTTTTTCATGAACAATATGCCAGTCCTTCAATTGATCTTTTTTTTAAAGATAAATACCTTGTATATGATATTGTAAACAGTTGTATTGATGCAAAAAAAATGTCTTCCTCCAAAAATACAAAATCTCATAGAAAGTTATTCATGAATACATGGAAAATATAAAAGTAGAAAGAGGAAATTTGAATGTTTATTTCAAGCTTTTAAAATGCTTTATTTAAACCACTTCTAATAAAATGTCCACATAAATTGAATGATGAACAGGTCTGGTTAGTCACTGAATAGAAACTGTCATGTGACCAACATCTTTTGGCAGCATACCATGTTGTGGGTGATCAATTAGAATTGGAAAAAGTGGTGGCCAATGAGTAAATTACTTCTCTCACCTTTTGTTTGGTGGTGATCAATAAAACTATCCAAATTTTCAAAAAACAAGCATAAATGCTGCCAAACACAAAAGGAAAATTAAGGGATCAATTTAGCAAAAGCTAAAATTGAAATCCTGCCCCCACTAAAAATCTATTTTCATGATGGAATTCAAAAAAAGAAAAGTTTCTTTCTAGAAAAATAAGGAGTAGATGTTTAACTCTTCAGCCCTCTAGCCCCATTGGTGCAGTCTGCATACATAAGATATACATACATTGTCGGTCAGAATCACTTAATAATTGACTATGTTGACATAAAATGGTTGATGATCTCTAAAACTTTCTTCTGTCTTATAAGTAGATTTGTATTATCAGAGTACAAGAGTCACATTAATGCTTGCTTTATATCCATTATTTGGAAGATGAATATAAAGAAAACATTGTTTTGTACAAGAGAATCTATGAGGATATTGAATAACCAGATAATTATTTTCACATGCAAAATGAAATATCCTGCCCTAGAAGTTGGAGTTTATTGATCTTATATGAACAATAAATGAAAAGTATCATCATTCCATCTATTCACACATGATAGTTTTTAAACATATGATTTTGAATATTGTTCACCAATTATTCTGTTTGATCACTAACAATAAATTAGGAGGATAATAAGAAAAGACATGATTTGTTTGAAAGTTAATTCATTTAATAGTAAACTGAGAAGTTGACATTAACTTCTTTCATTGTTTATACAAAAAGAAAAGCAGTTATTAAATCACAGTAACTCCAAATATGGTCTGACCAACCAACCAAGTGGGCAACAGATTCTTCTCTCTTTGAATACCAGTGTCTATGTTCCTTTCTATGTTTGTCTCCAGGCAGTCGCTGGTTAGTTATAATGTGGTTGGCTCTCTTACACCCTACACCCACATCATAATGAAGAACACATGAAATAACATTAGACTAACTTGGTACAAATGTGTAAATAGAAATCATTCTATAAAGAAAAGTTCTCATTGCTAAATCAAGCAACCAAGATCTCAGATGAAATATACATAAGATTTTCAATAGGTATACCTAGCTTTAGTCTGCTCAGATAGTTTAACAGTTAGCACGTTTTGCCTAACATACAGAAGTTCCTGGGTTCAAATCCTGGTATGAGTGAAGAGTGTAAAAAATTCTTTATTGAGACAAATTTCCCTGAGTACTCAGCAGTTAACTGAGTACAATGTAAGCTGATCTAAAATTGGTGGACTTGCATCCTGCCAAGGGAGTAGTCATAAAAACTTTTATGGGTAAGAACCTGGTCTCAAATAGACTTTTGGTGGCTACAATCTCAAAAATTTATATAAGTACACCACTAAGCACCATCTAAAAATGTTTTTTATTTTTTTCAAAAAAGTATTCTTAAGGATCTCTATGGTCATTTTGGATGAGCAATGCCTAAATCTGGTGCTGATAATTTTCAGATAAGTTCAGATAGAATATTTTTTTTTTAAAAATAATTTTAAATAAAAGATCTATATTTTAAAGATAATTTCAGATAAATTTTCTAGATAATCAGTTCTGGTCCATGCGTAGAATACAGTGATTCATTTATCCAAGGTAAACATCAGTTCATATTTTTTATACTTTGCCTTCTTCATCATTCATTGTCTTCCAACACCCTTCTACCACTCCCTTATCTTCCAACACCCTACTTGAGTCTTCCAGCACCCTAAAGAGGACTGTAGCATCCAGTTTTGAAATCATTGTTCTCGATCATTAATTGATCCTCATATTTGCTTCCTCAGAATGATCATTAATCAGCCCAAAAGAAAAATTATCAAGTTTAAATCCCACTTGTTTAACTAAGAAAGGAATAGGGAACATTACCCAGGCTCCCACCAGCCTTGGCCGAGCCTTGTCAGGGCTGGCAAAATTGAATCCTAACTCATATTACTTATATAAAAACTTTGCCCATCCTCATAATTTTCTGAACTTGACTTAGGCTGTTACAAAATACTGGTGCCACCACTGCATACATTGCTAAAAAAGAATAACATATTAACAAGCTTTGCTGTTAATGTTTAAATATTCTGTTTGATACATTTTTTCTCTGTTGCTTTTACCCAACAGAGAAAAAGAGCGGAAAAAGATTCTCTATTTTCACAGATCTTACATACTACCCCTAAAGGAGACTGTAGAATGAATCAGCCGAAATGTTCTGCTAGATGGGAACAAGCGATAGGATTATCCAAACAAAAATTGGAATCTTAAATCTCAATGATTTTGAGTTAGATCAACATTTATATAAAACAGGAGCAATGGACGTCTCTTGAAATTTCATCGCTAAAAAATGAAAAGAAGTTATCGAAACATATTTTTTGAAAAGTTCCAACTGTTGATCACAGCTATTTTCCTAGGACCAGTCAACTCAGAAGGGCCTAATAGGAACTGAACTTCTATTAGATGATACGTCAGGTTGATTTAAGGCCATTTTTAACGTCTGCAATATTGCTTCACTTACATGTAGCGACTAGTACCATCTGCTAACCTACTCATTATTCTATTTACACAGTTCGATGATCACTGCAGCTGTACATTTAAGCAGAAGGTTACGATTCACTCAGTAGCATTGTTATTTAAGATAATCAATCAGGATATGACACAGTTGCACCAAATATTGTAGAAAAAATTGTTCAGCATGTGATAATAGCTTACTTAGAAAACTTAGCATACATGAAGAGATAGAATAAATAATCAAGATATAATAAAATGTAGTAACTTTAATCAAATAATAGGTTTCAATAAGTTTTTTTAAAAACATTTATAATATGAGCATCTGTATATTTTCTGAAGTATGAGTTATCGGAAAGATAATAAACCATGGTGAGATTTGAACTTGTGCTGATATTGGCCAGCATTTTATAAAGTTCAATATATTACTAGCATCAAGATGCGGAATTTTACTTATTGAATCACCATATTGTTGAAGATACAAAGACAACATAAACTTACCACCACAGGCAATAATCGATTCAGGAGAATATATTAATAAACCAGTCAAAATAAGGCCCAAAAAGGCCCATCATATAGCCTGCCACCACCTCATGTATTTGATATACTTACCATCTTCAGACATTCTGTTGTAACTGTATACAGCTGCCAGATTAGTTCTATCTTTTACTAAAGATCTTTACTTGTTTTTATGTTGAAGTTATCTCTTTTTTTCTGAGTATTCTTCAATAATTATGCAGGGCCTCACATGGAGAGACCACAAGACAGCACAGTACATCCGAGAAAAGACAAGAGTCAGGGACATCATAGAATCCATTAAAAATCTCAAATGGCAATGGGCAGGCCATGTTGCAAGAATGGCAGACAACCGATGGACATCACGACTCACGACATGGAACCCCCAAAATCACATGCGCAACCGAGGCCTGCAGAATATCAGATTGAGGGACAAGCTAGACAAATTCAGGAAGTACTGGCTCTGCGATGCGCACGATAGAGAATTATGGCAAATCGTGGGGAAGGTCTATGTCCAACAACAGACGTTAAAAGACTGATGATGATAATGATTCTTTAATATGCAAATTTTACCAATGTTGGGTAAATGAAATGCTCCCACCATAGACGTATTACCATGTGTTATTTTATCGAAGCCAAACTAATTATCAGAAGAGCAGAAGGATGTTAACCATCACAATGCAGTAGTTAATCATTAACTTATTGGCATTTTTTTACATTAGCATAACATGCACTCTGAACAATAGTTGATTACATCAACAACTTAAAGAATATAAGTACAAAAAAATGTACAATTTACAAATACAATGACTATAAGAAGAATCTAGTGTAGGCATTCTCAAATATAATGTGGTTTGTTATAGCATGATGTGTGATATAAGGCTGTTGGTGGACCCCATCTTTTTTACCTACATTATAAAAAGGAATTACCATTGAACTTGTAAGCCCAATATTTTGGGCTGAGTACACAATTAGCCCAGTGGATGACAACAAAGCAAATGTAAAAATGAAATGCAATAGACAAAAATGTACTCAATGAACAAATTTTTCTTATTAATACTTCCACTTTCTATTTGTGCTACCTATTTCCCTGAGACTACCAATGAGATGGGAAACTGGGTCATATAGTTACATACAGTTACATAAGGGTATTCGCTATCTTTCTTATGTCGCCCACCCTTAAATATCACCAGTATCCACTCACACTTATCGCAGGTCAGTTATAATGTGGTTGGCTCTCTTGGACCCTACACCCACAACATAATGAAGAACACATGTAATAACATTAGACTAACTTGGTACAAATGTGTAAATAGAAATCATTTTATAAAGAAAAGTTCTCATTGCTAAATCAAGCAACCAAGATCTCAGATGAAATATACATAAGATTTTCAATAGGTATACCTAGCTTTAGTCTGCTCAGATAGTTTAACAGTTAGCACGTTTTGCCTAACATACAGAAGTTCCTGGGTTCAAATCCTGGTATGAGTGAAGAGTGTAAAAAATTCTTTATTGAGACAAATTTCCCTGAGTACTCAGCAGTTAACTGAGTACAATGTAAGCTGATCTAAAATTGGTGGACTTGCATCCTGCCAAGGGAGTAGTCATAAAAACTTTTATGGATAAGAACCTGGTCTTAATCAGACTTGAGACTTGCAAGGAAAGAAGTTGACACATTCAACAGAAACCAGGATTACACCTCCATACTCCATTGACGGTTGTCTCTTGAGAAATTGGATGTTTTAATTTTTTTTACTTTTTATACTTAGCTTTATTGATTAAATATGATTTAGCCAGAAGACGAGCAATACATACCTTAATAACAAGAAACAATATCACATTCTTAAAATGGTAAGTCTTTTAACTGCTTATGCATGAAAATAAAGCTGGTAACAGATTCTTAGCATAAATTTTCAGGAATGAAAATTAATTTGTGCTACCCACAGCAAACCGGTTCAATCATCATAGCTGGATTTAGGTTATTCATGTGTTCCGACATCAATATATATCTATAAGGACTCCGCTCAGTCCTTACTGTTTATTGTAGAAACTTGAAATTTTACTCACCCACTCTTTTCAATGATTCCCCTTCAAAATAATGGGTTCAATACACAATGTAAATTTATGCTAAATTGAACATTTACTTGTACCCGCTTGTTTCTGAAAATTCAGACTTTTTTTAGTGATCCCAGTGCAACAAAAGGAGAGAAAAGTTATTTATTTATTGATCAACCCTTTTTCCAGCTATTTAGTTGATCATCCCTGAATTAGCATATATGGGTGGTGGTAGTGATTTATAATTTCCCTTGGAAAGCAAGTTAGTTATTAGATTATAAACAAAATTATCATGCTATAAGCGGCAAAGAGTAGCATAAACTCATGTCGATCCAGAATGAAGAAATAGGCTAGGTACTTGTTGCATAACTAAACTGATGACACATAACAGAGGTCATATAGTAATTCCTATTTAGATATATGAAAGATGAATCATTCCACAATTTCACCATTAACAAAACTGAAATAGAAAGTTCCTTGCAATCATTTTTAAATCCCAAAGATCAGAATTCAAATTAGGAAAGTCATTTTGAAAGACAGATTATTTTTCTGTCCAATCAAAAGCACGAGTGAAGATATCTTCAACAATACTTTTGATTGGATGGAAAATATCTACGTTTTTTATGTTTTGCATCCTATTCTCATTAGCAACAAGAACTTACAGTTTCGAGCACATCTGTTCAAAAAAACTACATTTCTCACTTGACTTTTGTTTTTGAAGAGTTAGGAGTCTCTATAAATTTGATTAAATCAATAACTCAATTTTCAGTGATACTTTTGCATTAACTACGTCATATATATAACAGTTTTAAAAATGAAGATATCAAAAGTATTCATTCACAAGCACACATATTTACACACACACAAATGCAAACTCATCAAAACATAATCATTCTCCAGAAATGACTAGAGTAATAAACACAAACGCATTCTCAAAAAAAAAAAATGAAATTTAGTTGGAATTTTCTATTCTGATACCTATATATTAGAAGGCATAGAAAAAAAAACAAAAAACGATTGCTCCTCCTTTGATATCCACAAAATACTCCCTCCCTGAAAACAAAAATATCCAAGAAAACTCTTACAACGTAAAAAGACTCCAAACATAAGAAGCAATTCTTATTAAAACAAAACAACTTCTAATAAATAGAATCTCATTTGAAATAGGTGCCAACATCCTAAAATGCTTATAAAACTATAACATAATTTCTATTAACAGAAGAAATCAAATAAAACAGCTACTTAATACAAGCTGATATGACTAAACTAATACGAGATAACATTAATATCGTTAGAAATTGAAAAACTGATACAAACACTGGGATGATAAAGAATCCCTCAGAAAAGACCAGTTATAGTTGAAAGTACTTGGGATAGATAGAGATAATACCACATGAATTTTGGAAAATTCTTATCAATCAATCTGACGATGAAAAAAGACATCAGAAAACTAGAAGAACTTCCTAGAAAAATAAAGACAAAAGATGTCTATACTTTTCAATAACACGTTTAAAAGAGAGGATGCTGCCCCCCCCCCACACACACATATATATATATATATTTGTATGCTTATATATCTAGTATATATAATGTCTCTATATATTTGACTATCTCTCTCTCTCTCTCTCTCTCTGTCTCTCTGTCTCTCTCTCTCTCTATATATATATATATATGTATATGCATACATGTGTTATTTAGAAATGAATATATATATATATTCTGACAGAATATTCATGAATATTGTTCAAAACTCTATTTGAAATGACCTCCCATTGTTAGCTGATAGGTCATCTCAAATGGAGTTTCAAACAATATAGTGCATTCATAAATATTCAGATGGATTATATATCCATTTCTCAATAATATAATTGTTGGTGTGAGAAACAAGTGAGGTAAAGCCCGACTAGTTGGAGATTATTTGATACTTAATATCTTGGATACTTTGTAAAAAGGGTTTGTATTAATAGTTGCATTTCCGTATATAAAATATATATATATATATATATATATATATATATATATATATATATATATATATATATATATGGCCTCTGTCAGGAATTTTTAGATTTTAGAAGTCTGCACAAAGCTGATTTTGTCACTCACACACCCTCATCCTTTAGCTATCCAGCTTTCATCTAATATAACACTTTTAGCACGCAATACTATGTTTCCTCACTAGTATATGATAGTCAACCTATTTTATTAATGAACATATCGTAATGACTTCGAATTATGAAAAATATCTCTCAATCAAAAATACAGATAATTACCTCATAGAAACTATCGTCAGTTTACGTCTGATCACATATTAAAACAGCTCGAGTTGAGCTGAGACTTTGAAAAAACATAAAATTAGGATATTTGAATCATTAAACAGAAATTACCTAATAAAATGGCCTTAAGGTCCTTAGTGCTGATCTTAACATAAATAACCCCATCATTTTGGACAGGTATATTCTAGTAATAGTATAAGATACTACACAGTAAATGACAAAAACTCAAAATATCCAAATCAAAATTTGATGTGTGATTTCCATAAAAGTTAGAATGAAAAAAAACCTACCAAAACATATTTTGATGTTTCGTTTTTAAACAAATTGTGATTAGCAAGGAAAAGTAAATATTTTACAACAATGTGAACGCAAGAGACTAC
Organism: Thysanoteuthis rhombus; assembly: GCA_963457665.1. Lineage (NCBI taxonomy): Eukaryota > Metazoa > Mollusca > Cephalopoda > Oegopsida > Thysanoteuthidae > Thysanoteuthis > Thysanoteuthis major. Next base: position 14,666,716 of record OY735221.1, read on the forward strand.
CACAAACAATACCAAAAACTTCATCCAAAAAACGCTATGTGGTTAATATAGTCGAATTAGGAGAGAATTTTTTTTACTCTGACCTATTTTAGGAGAACAATGCAATTGATTCGAACAAGTACTGCTCCCAAGTGGACCAATTGAAGGCTGTAATCAACAGATGAAAAACATCAGGTATTAGTTGAGAGAGAAGGCAGAGTGATGTCTAGGCAAGAATTGTTACAACTTGGCAGGTTAGTTTTCATCCATTCACCATATTCACCAGATAGAAATTGGCCAAATGTGTAAACTAGCATCTTGATTACACTAAAAAGAACTTTCAATGTATCAATAGTCAGTTTTGTTGAATTGCAAACTATTACTAGTAGAATACAAGGAATTATGTCCTGTTTCACATCCTTGTACATTCAAGCTTAAAAATGGAGCATAAATTTTTTAAAAAATTAACAATTTAATTTATTCAAAGCCATAACAATAAAATTTATGCATATGTATCTGTATTTTTCTTTCATGAATTCTCTTATTTCTTTTTATTTGTGTGCTGTTTTTAACATTGAGTGTGTGAAGATGGGAAACTGTACAATCAGGACCACATTCCTTGCATTATGCCTTATTTTCTAACAAATACACTTTCAAAATTGTTAAAATAAATGTTGAGATATTACTTACTGGTAAGCTAACTGATTATTAATAAAAAGAATTTGAATAGAACAGGAGATTTTAGAAAATAAAAGTGTATTTTAAGTGCTGAAAAAGAATTTCATTTTTTTCACCATAAGATTTTAAATCTAGCATTCTCACACAATAATAACCCGTAGAAAAGGATATATTTCATTTGACCAAATAAACAATAAATCAATATTGATATTATTCAATTAATGCAACAATTGATGAGGAGGGTATAAATTAGGCTTAATGCCTCACATGCAGTATCATCCTTCATATTTTTAAATACAATATAACTTTATTATTATTCAATTTTAGAAATATTTTATCATTAAAGAAAAATAGAATCAAAATAAATGAATAAAAATAGAAAAAGTAAATAGCTAATATTAATAATCCACCAATTTTTTGATTTTTCGAACTTAAGAATAAATTACAATATTTTTTTAGACCCGACTTAAACTCACGAGTTTTCTTCCGTACATAAATAAAGAGCCTTTTGATGGCTTTTTAGTGCCTATAGAGCTTTTTTCTGTTTGCTGAGTAAAAGATTTGTTGAAACTGTTGGGAGATTTTTTATGAATAAGATCATAAACTAGGTATCAATTTCTTTAAAGTTATGTTATCTTTCAAATTAAGGATTTTCAGGTACTTTTAGTGGGGTGTGTCATGAATCTCAGTAAATACATTGCCATTATTTTTTCAATCAGTATCTTTTTTTTTTGAGCATTTTAGACACATAAAAAGAAATGACTATTTTTTTCAATCATCCATCAAGTTTTATGGAAAAAGTGTAAATAATTTTTATTTCAAATCCTCCAAACCAAAGAGTAATAAAATCTTTTACTTCAAGACTTCGAAAAACATAAATAAAATCAAAAAGGTCTGGGAAACAGTCATACGGCAAATGTCTTTTGGCAGCATGCTGAGTTGAGGGTGATCAATCAGGAAATTCGAAAAAAGTGTTGGGGGTGAACATTTAAGAAATTTGAGAAAGAGAAGATTAATGGATAAGTTACTTTTCTCCCCTTTTGTTGGGCAGTGATCACTATAATTCCAAATTTTTCGAAAAACAAGTGTGAGCGGATGCCAACTAATGGACAAATTTAGGATAAAATTTACATCGCAAATTGAAAAATCTAGGTGTGAGGGATGTTCAAAAAATAATTTTTAAAATTTGTTTTTTTCTAGACATATCAAGTAATATGTGTTTAAAATTTACAAAGCCAGCCAACCAGCCAGCCACAGACCAACTTGAAAACTGAAGAACCCTTTGCTAACATTTTTGTTGACTGTATTGGTTGAAAGTTATCTTTTTTTTTAAAATTCTTCAACATTCCTCAAGCAGGCATTCAGTAAACTCTCGTTGTAACGGCACTGTTTGATGACTCACGCGTTCTAATGGCACGTTTGTTTTTATTTCCTCGCAAGACTATTGTCGGAGATAATCCTTCCTCTTGAACCCTAAGTAAATCAAAAAGTAAATAATTTGCATGCTGTTTTTTTTTTTAAATTATTCGCATGCCGTATTTTGAATCCATCCGTTATAACGACGAATTCATCAGAACGGCACATCCCATCTTTACCACTTTTTGAAAATTGTGGATTTCAAGAAATACGTTTTTATGAAGAGTAAGAAGATAGAGACATGAATGATACTAATGAAAAACGGCTTTAAATACGTTTTTTTTTAAATTAATGTTATTTATTAAGCTAAAATGATTTGTTTCTCAGTGGCCTTTTTCAAAATTAATGCAAATTTAAAAACAAACCAAAAACAGCGACAAAATGTGAACCCCCCCCCCAACAAACAATACATTCTCCACAATCAAAAAAGGACTAAGACGATTGATTAATGAAATAAAACTTTTGACAATCTTTGCAATAACAGCACTTTTTGATCGGTAATTTTTAATGGCTAAAAGTTGCTAGATACGTGAATAAAAAAGATTGATAAAATTCAATAGATCAATAGTGGTATATATATATATATATATATATATATATATATATATATATATATATATATACACACACACACATATATATATACATATATACATATATATATATATACATATATATATATATATATATATATATATACATACATACATATATATATATATAAATACGTATATATGTATATATATATATATATATATATAGAATAGAATAAAATTTGAAGAAAACGATAACTTTTGATCACAGGAATAACGTTTTTTGAATGTTTATATCTGATCAATACGTTGTATATTCATACTTTTTGGAGCCTTCCTATGAGTTTTTTTTAGAACATATACGGTTACCTAGAAATAAAACCTACCTAATTTATTTAATCATAGTTTTCTTGCCACTTTTAGCCATTCAAAAATTACAGTTTTCCCCCAAAAAATTCAATAAAATGAGTAACTGCGAAAATTGCTAAACTTTTGTTTCAAGTAATCTGATTCTCGATTCTCCATTCTTTCGAGTAATGTCACTAGTCGGTCTCTAATTATTTTCGTTTCAATGTCATTGATACTAACAAGGAACAACTTGTAAACTCAAACTTCAAAGATAAAATTCTAAACTAAATAAATAAAACTGAAACATTTGATTCAATGGAAACGAATAATGGAAATCCAATGTCCGATCGGTTTGCACTTCTAAGACATCTAAAAACAAGAACCGAAAGTTCAATGAGGAGTCCACCATAAACTTTTAAAACGCCATTATTGACAGATCACGTGATACTGAGTGGAAGATTTTTTTTCTAGGTAATAAGCATATCATTAAGAAACGGCTCTCCATTAAGTTTCAAGTAAATCCGACGAAAAACAGCCGAGGAAATCTATTTAGAAATCAAAGTTCAAGCGTCATTGTTGTCAGATCACGTGACCCTGAGTGGAAGATTTTTTTTTCTATTTGAGAAGCATCTTATCAAGGAACATCTTTCTACTAAGTTTCAAGTAAATCTGACTTGAAACAGCTGAGAAACAATACGAGGACTGATCGACCTACCGACGGACGGACATAGAGAGCATCTTTCGCCTCTGAAAAGTTTTTTTTTTTTTTTTTTTTAAATTGACGTTTTTTTTTCTTTTCACATTGATTAAAAAGAGAAAATGGATAACAGAAAACTAGGAAAAAGAAGCAAAAAAAAAAAAAAAACCCAAAAGAAAGATCACCTATTCCCCCACCTTTTTTTTTTTACCTGGTGTAAAACCAGTTGATTCTTTTACAAGTTCATCGCACGTAAAATATTTCCCCCGCAGTTTTTTTGTTATTTATTAATTGTCGTCTGCCTTTCATCACAGCAGCAACCACGAAGATTGAAGATAACCCCGAGCAAAAGCAATAAAATGGAGAAAGAAAAAAGATGAAAAAAAATGACTAACCAAAATCAAATAAAGTTAGAACCTACTTACTTGTTAAATCCTGAGTTTTTACAACCGTAATTTTGTTTCCATTCTCCCCATCTGATGTTAAATAGAGAAAAAAAAAAAGAAAATGCTTCGTCCCACTCTGTAATAGCAGAAAGCACGCTGTGTCGTCTGCTTCTGCAAGCGGCCGCTTTGTTGTTTGATGTCAGCCTACAGCCCTTATGATGATTGGGATATTTCGTTTATGGAAGACCAATCAAGTCATAAACTATCTCATTAGAACATGTACAAAAGTGAAGGGGGAAAAAAAGAACGCATAACAAATCTCGTAATAAGATAGTAATTCTAAAGATATGCTGAGTGTGTAAGGTAATATTAAAACATCTAATGAATCTTGACTACTATTTGAATGTTGATTATGAGCCATTAAGAAAATAATTGTTGAGTTCAAAACCGTTTTTTCTTAATGGCTTTTCCAAAATTGATACGAACTTAAAAACAAACAAAAAGGGTATAATTGTTTAATGTCTGTATTTGTTCAGACTGTGTCACCTTTTTTACTTTTCTTGTCATCTTTTAGAATGAGGAATTTTTTTGTGATATATATTTTTTAAATTTAATCCAAATTTTCCAGAAAAAACTGTCAAGTTAGATAGTAAACATTGTAAGATAACCATTTACCTTCATCTTTATTTTTAGTTGGGTTACGATACTTCATCAAATAATAAGAATAAGTAATAAAAATTATTTTGATTCTAAAAATTAATTATGAAGGTAAAAAGTAGTCAAAATTGATTTAATATTGATTTACAATACTCCGTCTGATAACATAAATAGATAACTAAAATTAATATTAAAATTTTATTTTTCTATTTGAAAAATAAATTAGTAAAATATGTGACATTCATTTAATGCACTCTTTGAAAATTATTTATTTCCATTTTAATAGATAGACAATCTACTTGACTTTTATATCATTCCAATTGTCCTTGAGTAAAACTAACAGTCTTTTAGATGTGTCACCAGATCTCAATAAGACACTTTTCAGTTGGTCTGTCGGTCAGTCGGTTCCAATTACATTGACCAACAGAAATAGGGAGGAAAAGGTTTGATGTCATTCAAAGGAATGACATAATTAAAGATCATCAATTTTTTCAAACCAGCTGCTAAGGTTTCATAATAGAATATATGAGGTCCACATTTTTGTTTTTAAAAATGGCCATGTCGCAAAAATTGGACACAGTTTTTATTGAAAACAATACTTGCATAATGTTTCTATATTGCAATATCTTACAAGCAAGAAAATCAACTGACTCAAAGAAAAACTACTTGCTCTTTTTCTTCTTCTTCCTCCTCCTCCTCCTCTCATGGATGATGGACTCATCATTGAACTTCTGGTTCTTGTTTTTTAACATATCACATTCACTCATACTCTATGTATATAACTGTCTTGCCCTCTACATTCTGAAAACTCTATTTGATATAACACAATATTGAGCCAGACTAATAGGAAAGACATATTTGCAAAAATTTACTCATCTTCTGCAATAAAAATTCAGAATATTTATTAAGGTTATCTAGATTTATTGAAAAAGAGAATACCATTATAGATTAAGTTACTGTATAGCTCAATCATTATGGTGAGAAAAGAGGTTATTTTTGGTAAAATCAGGCCTGTCACCTGAGTACAGTGAGTAATGTGTAGCCATCCATCAAGTCCAGAGGGGCAGTGTGTAGAAATGCTCAGTATTGCTAAAAAAAGGTTAAAAAAATTTTTTAAATAGCCAAAAAATGTTTGAACGTACGTGCTAACTTAGTTGATCATGACCAAATGATGGACATGTGTTGTAAAAACGGTTTATGTTGTAAAAATTAGCTCACTAAAATCAATTCATATCATATTCCCTAGAGAGGTCTAAGCAATGAGCCTGTGTGAAATGCATATTCCAAGCATATTTGAAATTATACGTTTCTTAATCCAAAATTTTCAGAAAAAGTGGTGCCAACTTAGATATTATGAATGTTTTTAGGCTATCAGTTATCTTTTTAAAAAAAAAATAAGATATGATGCATATCATAAGATTAATAATGGAATTATCTGACTTATTACTAGTTTTGCTAAAAATTATTAATCATTTTTCATTTCAAAGTATCAGTTGAAGCTCCTTTATAATCCTACATGATCAAAGCCTATGATAGATGGGGTGCTGACAGTACATGGCACAGGGACCTGGAGGGCTGAAGGAACCTGAGGGTCTTGTTGAGTAGAGCTGAACTTCAAACCTCGGAAAATACAATATGCCCACAAATAAAATAAATAGTATAGCTGGTTAAAATCGTTAAAACACGTGAAAACAGGGTGATTAAAGGACAAGGGTGTTTGTGCAATGTGTGTGTGGTGAGACAGGTGGATTAGTGAAAACAGCTTTGCATCACCTTCTAAAATTCCTCTTGGACGCCCTGCTCAAGATTAAAAGCAAACAAAAATGTTTGAAAAGAATTCCGGAACTGGATTGGTTAGTCACTCGATAGAAAAAAAACCATCATGTGACCAATATCTTTTGGCAACATGCCGTGTTGGGGTTGATCAATCTAAAAATTGGGAAATGTGGTCAATAAATAAGTTACTTCTCTTGCCTTTTGTTGGATAACTAAAAACTTTGTCTAGCATCAACTTACATTTTAATTGTCCCCATCAACCCCTATTGAATAAACTTATACTTAGAGGGAATTTTCAAAAAACAAAAAAATATTTTTTCTAGACATAATAAGGAATAAATTTTCAAAATTTCAGTCTTCCATCTCCATTGGCACAACCTATATCCATAACACATACACAGAAAGACAGATCGCAAGCGAGCCAGGCTGGATCACTTAAAAACTGAAGAAATCTATGTTGTCTATGTTGACAATTTTGTTTGACAGTTTTTAATTTTTATGCTTACTCTTTTAAAAAAAATTTTCAATCACATTTAAATGGTATTTTGTACCATCATTTACACCTCTATTCTTATTACCTTTAGGGGGGTCAATTGAAAAAACTGTAGAATTTCTGGCTAATTAGTGTAATTCGGGCAAAACTGTGTACATTTTTGGGTAAATCAAGCTCTCTGCTCCCTTTAACTACAGAGTCCTCATTTGCCTATGGTAATTAAAGTCATCTGCAGGGACAGTTTGAAGTATTCCTCGGGTAAAATCAGTTGAGCAAAATGGAAGTCATATTCTCTGGTTCAGACAAGCCGTAATGAATTAATTGGGATGGACAGAGGAATGAAAACAATCTACCCAGGTGGTTTGAATAGAGAATTTGGTCTGAAATTCCTGGAAGGTTAATAAGTACAACAGACAACTGAAAAAAGCAAAGAGGAGAGTGCAGCCACTGCATTGCATCAGGAGGACCCAAGAGCTAAACTTCCAAGTTGATATGATATGCCTAAAATAGGTTGATTCTATCATTTACCAGCTAGTGAATATAGTATGATGTGCTAAAAGGGTTATAGCAGAGGAAAAAAAGATGGCTAAAAGATGAAGGAGTTTGTGGAGTGTATGCAGAGGGACATGAGAAAAGCTTTGCACAGTCTCATAAAATTCCTTTTTGGGGCCCTGGCTGGAGGGTACAATGGTTGGAAGAATTGTGACTAGTGACAGGTAAATCAGTATGTAATATTGATAATTCTTCATCTCAGAAATTCAGAACAAAATTGAGGTCTACAAAATTAAGTTGAGTAGTTTAAAATCACAGAGTTCATTGTGTTGTATAATATCCAGTTGCCATCATTGTTTGATAGAAGTTGGCTAGTATTATTCTAATACCTTAATCAGTAGATCTGACTGTGCACCCTTGAAATTTTTTAAAAGATTATTCTTTAGATTTTTAGGGTTTCTCAGATATATTGTGCCCACAGAGGTTCAGCGCCCCCTGCAGTTGCATTGTCTGCGGGTCCCAGGTGGCGCCTCTGCCTTAACACTGAACCATATCACTCACAGATTTAATGAGCATGAACAAATAACCATAATGAGATAAAAAAACTTGGCGTGAATAATTGCTCTTTGATTTGGGCAGCATTCCAAACCAACCATAATAACAATGTGGCTGATTAAAGAATCCATCTTGTTATCAGATGAGACACGGCAGCCATTTTATATTTTTGATTTGCGTTTGTACTTACAACAAAAAAAACAAACTGGAAGATAGAATAGATTGATGGATACATAGATACGATTTAAACTGTTTTTAAAAAGTAATATGAGTAGGTTTGTCACTGGGCAATAAAACTCCCAAACTGTAAGTACAAAAAACATGCAACACTGAATATAGCTTCATGGTTAGGCAGCTCAGACAAAAGTATCGTTCATTTTATACACTAATTTGGTACACTTATAGCCATTTCAAAAAGATTTGAATATTGAGCCATCAAGAATTTTCAATATGTTGCACAGTAGCAACAACAGGAGTAGTTGTAGTCATATTGCCAGCAGACACACACACACACACACACACACACACACACACACACACACACACAGACACACACAGACACACACAGACACACAGACAGACACACAGACACAGACACACACACACACACACACACACACAGAGCAACATTAGCCCCGTCCTCTCTTTCTGTTTGTTATGTTACAAACAGACTGAAACATCTCAAATAATAATAATAATAAGACTGGCTGATCCAGGGTCAAACTCCACTCTGAATGCAACTATTTCAGCCACTAAGCCAAATTTTCAACAAAGAAATGTTTTCTCTACTCATTGAGGAGAGAGTGTGTGTAAAATTTAAAGTTTCTACAAAGGAGAGCTAAGGCTGATAAGAGTAGAGAAGAAGGAAAAAGAATTATAGTAGAGATTAAAGAAAAAGGAAGAAAAAGTAATAAATTCTAATCAAAAAAGTATGTTTAGATCTTAATTCAATCTAGCTTTCATAGCTTTTCATTTTCTCTTTCTGTCTTTGTTTCTTCCTCTCTCTCTCTCTCTTGCTGTCTTTTTCTTTCCCTATTTTTTCTCTTTTTCTTTTGTTGATTGATGACGTAGGAATAAATTCTGTCTTTTTCCCTCTCTTTTCCCTTCTCTTTGTATTTATTAGAGTCATCAAGACGAGAATAGTGCTGGGGAATGGTTAACAAAACAAAGATGAGTCTGTGGGTCTGAACAATAGAAAGAATAATTGTAATTAATAATTCTGTTGAAGATATTATGCCCTCTCATAAAGTTTGGGCAGTTTAGTTGTATCTGTACAAACATGATTATTGTATGACAATTTTACAATAATTTTTTTTATGTATTCTTCTATCAATAAATAACTTTCAAAGAAAATTGTTGAATAAAAATTTCTGAAAGCCATATTGGGGTAATCAATTAGAAGTTTGGATGAAGAAGAGATCAAGGAGTAAGTTACTTTTCTTGCCTTTCTCTTGGCATTGATCACAAAGAAAAGTCTGAATTAAAAAAAAAAGTCTGAATGCTACCATACACAAATGAAGGGACTAATTTAGTATAAACTTATATTGAAAATTAAACCCTCCACTAAAAACTATTTGGGGGGTATTTTCAAAAAATTTTTTCTAGACATGATAAGTTTTGAGTTTCAAACCTCTAGCTCCATTGGTGGGACCTATATGTGTAACAGACACATGCATAGACAACTAGCCAAGCAGACCAACTTGAAAACTGGAGAGACATAAAATGATAGCAAAAGTAACTTGAGATATTTTTCAATAAAATATCTAAATTTTACCTGTGTGAAGAGATTTATATCAGGACATGGGTGTACATCCCCCCCATTCGGGCAAATTGGTGTAAAATTTTAGGCAAATTAAGCCCTTTGACCTCCTTGACCAAAGATTTTGCATACACCTATGAATCAAGAGATGTGAACATAAATCTCCTTTTTCAGTACAATTTATAAATTATAAATTATGATTACTATTCTGCATTTCTTACTATGACCGAAAATCTTTCTAATTATGATAGATTTGATTCATGAAATGAATATTTTCTATAAATTGATCATTGAACTAGACTTTTGATAATCTCATCAAAAGCAACTAAAGATATATTTGTTCTGACTGAAAAATAGAAAATATCTGGTGATAACTTGTCCTTTTAATGCGACCATTTGTGAGTGAGGATTAAAATTCAATCAACTCTTTTGAAGAGAAACAACAATCAAAATGATGAAAACAAGCTTGACTGCCGCAAGGTCCTTTGTATATATAACAAATAAAAATGAAAACTAATGTTTTTTTAGTATAAATGTATTAATTTAGTAGAATGAAACAAGCCGTTACAATGGGCGTCTCTGATTGAGTATAAGGAGGTGCATTTACACCCCCTGGAAAAGTTCGACTACTCATTTAATCTGATTATCTACAATAATAGAGTAATATAAGTAATCTACTCAAGAAGACATCTCTGAAGAATGAAAATTCCAGTATTTGTAAATTATTTTTATTACCACAACAAACAAATCAGCTCCAGAAAGGAGTAAGACGAGGTGATACCAGTTCACCAAAACTCTTCACAGCCTGCTTTGAGATGATCTTCAGAAGACTAGACTGGGAGAGTAAAGGGAACAAAATAGATGGAAAATATCTGAACAACCTCAGATTTGCAGACAACATTGCCGTTTTTGCAGAGAATTGCATGACCTCTAACTAATGCTTGGTGAACTATATGTAGAGAGTAAGAAAGTCGGCCTACACATGAACTTCTGCAAGATGAAGATCATGTGCAACCAAGTCAGAAATAAGAACACTAAGATCAAAATTGAGGACATAGAATTGGAGAAAGTAGACCACTACATCTACTTAAGACAACAAATCAACATGAGACCCTCAAAAGAAGAAGATATCAAGCAAAGAATCACCCTTGGATGGCAAGCCTTTGGCAGAGTAAGCTCAACCTTCTGAAAAGAGAAGACCCTATCAATCCTAAAAAGAAGGGTGTATAACCGATGCATCCTCCCAATAGTCACTTCTGGAGCTAAAACATGGATCCTAACCAAAAGGTAGACCCGCAAATTGAGAAGCATGCAATGTGCACATGAAAGAATTATGCTCAACCTCACACGGAAAGACTCCATGACAACACAATACATCCAGAAGAAGATAAGAGTTAGGGACATCATAGAATCCATTGAAAAACTTAAATGTCAATGTGCTGGCTATGTCGCAAGAATGGTAGACAACCGATGGACACCGCAAGAGATCACATGCGCAACCGGGGCTGGCAGAATATTAGATGGAGAGATGAGCCATACAAATTCAGAAAGTATTGGCTCCACGATGCCCATGATAAAGAAGAGTGGCGAATCCTGGGGAAAGTCCATGCCCAACAATGGACGTTAGGAGACTGATGATGATGATGAAACAAAAAACAAAATCATCGCCACGTGTAAACAATTCATGGACCACAAGTTGAGAGCTGTTAATCATTGACAAAAAGAAACTGGATTCTTCTAGGATCTTCACTAAATTCATTTATGACTTTGTTTAACTGTATTTTATTTTTGTTCTTTTTATCTTTATGAACACTCATCAGAAATAACCCAGATAAGCGATCATCAGACATTGTTGATCACATTGAAATAAAGAGTGAGCCTTTTCCAAATATATCCTTTAGTACCCCCCTCCAGAAATATATCATTTTGCACACACCCTGGAAGAGTGGCAGCAGACATTCATGGCCTTTGTGTATTTGCAACATGAATTTTGGTCTGATTAATGACACATTTAATTGGGAAATGCATATAATAAATATTTTCTGTAAATTAATGATTGAAGTAGATTTTCAGCATATTGTTGATTTCAAGTCATCCAAACTATTTTTATCTTCTGTTAATTATGATTGTTGTATTTCTTACTGAGTATGATTGAACACCCTTCTCATACTGACAACACAATGGGTCAATTTTGACACTGGCCTCTTCTCTAAAGTAAATCTCCACTGTCAATGCATCAAAGTATTATTTTGTGGTCATAAACAGAAAAAACGATTCAGCTCTCTTCCCATTTTACTGTGGTAATTGGTGGTAAATCACAATAGATAATTAGTTCCAGCAAGTGTCAGGTAACAGGTGAACCATCAAAAATGAACATAAAATCTCATATTACTCACATCAGTGGCACAAAATACCATTGTAGATGAAATATGGTTGCAGTCTGGGAATATTTAGTTTATACATTCATTTGTTGTCGCTCAAAGCTAGGCCAGTCATAGTGTTTTGGGGGAGTGAAGGGGGCCCTTTGGTTTGTGCTATTGAGCGTGATGTAGAAATCAGTCTCCTCCTTAAGAGGATTAACAGAATCACCATGGGAGTCTCTCTACATGATCTCCTGCTGCTGATGGCACCTGGTATCACCAGGCAGTCTACTATGTTGGTACTGATTCAGTGTGAGTAAAAAAGCACGGTAATGGAGTAACACAGCTACAAGGCACACACCTGCACATAAGGGAGGCCCATAGGATCAAAACGATGAGTGATAAGGATGAAGATTGAGAGATCTGAACCATTATTTGTTGATAGATAAACATTGAATGCAAAAAGTTTCATTTAGTTCTTCATTGGTTGATTGATTCAAAATTTCAGAAATGATAGACTTCCCGAGCTCAGAAAAACTGAGCCGGGAAAGTAGCTATAATAGCTTATTGATATTTGATGATACTGTCAGAATCTTCTGATAGCTGAACTGTTCATTCTTTTTGCAACATGAATTATTTATTCTACATATAAGTACTAAAATTAAAACCGGTCTGATAAGTCACTCAATAGAAACCATCATGTGACCATCTTTTGACAGCATACCTCGTTGGGGGTGATCAATTAAAAACTTGTAAAAAGAAGTGATCAATAAATAAGATACTTCTCTCAAGTTTTGTTGTGCAGTGACCTCAGATTTGCAGACAACATTGCCCTTTTTGCAGAGAACCTAGACCTCCAACTAATGATAGATGAACTAAATGACGAGAGCAAGAAAGTCGGCCTACACATGAACTTCAGCAAGACGAAGATCATGTGCAACAACCACATCAGAGATAAAAACACTAAGATCAAAATTGAGTACACAGAACTGGAGGAAGTAGACCACTACATCTACCAAGGACAACAAATCTCCATGAGACCCTCAAGAGAAGAAGAAATCAAGTGGAGAATCACACTACGATGGCAAGCCTTTGGCAAAGCTAGCTCAACCTTCAAAAATAAGAAGACTTCATTAATCCTAAAGAGAAGGGTGTATAACCAATGCATCCTCCCGATAGTCACTTATGGAGCCGAGACATGGAACCTAACCAAGTACATTGAGAACCATGCAACGTGCACATGAAAGGATTATGCTCAACCTCACATGGAGAGACCGCAAGACAGCACAGTACATCCGGGAAAAGACAAGTGTCAGGGACATCATAGAATCCATTAAAAATCTCAAATGGCGGTGGGCTGGCCATGTTGCAAGAATGGCAGACAACTGATGGACATCACGACTCACGACATGGATCCCCTGAGGTCACATGCGCAACTGAGGCCGGCAGAATATTAGATGGAGAGACGAGCTAGACAAGTTCAGGAAGTGCTGGCTCCGCAACGCCCATGATAGAGAAGTGTGGCAAATCCTGGGGAAGGTCCATGTCCAACGACGGACATTAAAAGACTGATGATGATGATGATGATGGTCATTAAGAAAGTCTGAATTTTCAAAAAGAAACAAGCGTTAATGCTGCTGGACACAAACTAAGGGATCAGTTAAGCATAAACTTGCATTCAACTTGAAAAGCAGCTCTAAAAACATACCTAATGAGGAGGATCTTCAAGAGAAAAAAACATAATAAGGAGTGAATATTCAAACTTTCAGCCCTCTAGCTCAACTTAAAATCGCATTGCTCTGGCAGGAGGGTTATTCTGCACACATGCCCGATTGTTTATGGCCCTACTGCTGTGGAAATCCCACTCAATAATCTTCACTCGAGGAGCCAAGCCATTCATATGAATCACATAGATACCATTCTCCTATTAATAACTGTCAAAATAATGACCCCTAATTAAAGATGAGAATTGGTCATGATTGCTAACCTTAAACACTTAATCATTCATGGAAGTTGAAGGCAATATAGTCCAATAGTGATAAAGCAAGTGCAGAATCACTAAATAGGAATTGATAGTTTGTAAGCATTTAGCGATAGATGAACTAAATGAAGAGAGCAAGAAAATCGGCTTACACATGAACTTCAGCAAGACGAAGATCATGTGCAACAACCACATCGGGGATAAAAACACTAAGATCAAAATCGAGGACACAGAACTGGAGGAAGTAGACCACTACATCTACCAAGGACAACAAATCTCCATGAGACCCTCAAGAGAAGAAGAAATCAAGCGAAGAATCACACTACGATGGCAAGCCTTTGGCAAAGCTAGCTCAACCTTCAAAAATAAGAAGACTTCATTAATCCTAAAGAGAAGGGTGTATAACCAATGCGTCCTCCCAATAGTCACTTATGGAGCTGAAATATGGAACCTAACCAAGAGACAGATCTGTAAATTGAGAACAATGCAACGTGCACATGAAAGAATAATGCTGGGCCTCACATGGAGAGACCGCAAGACAGCACAGTACATCCGGGAAAAGACAAGAGTCAGGGACATCATAGAATCCATTAAAAATCTCAAATAGCAGTGGGCTGGCCATGTTGCAAGAATGTTAGACAACCGATGAACATCACGACTCACGACATAGATCCCCTGAGGTCACATGCGCAACTGAGGCCGGCAGAATATTAGATGGCGAGACGAGCTAGACAAGTTCAGGAAGTGCTGGCTCCACAACGCCCATGATAGAGAAGTGTGGAAAATCCTGGGGAAGGTCTATGTCCAACGACGGACGTTAAAAGACTGATGATGATGAAGCATTTAGCTGGGGGCCTTTGAAATCTGGGGTATGTAGCATATGTGCTACTCTTGCTACATGGTTAATCTAACATTGCTTAGCAAAGGACATTGCATTTTCTAAAAACATTTGAAATTTTTGTCATACTCCACAATAAAATCTAGAGTTGACTTTGTTTTCCTGCTGTAACTAGAGCAACAAGAACCATTCTCATCAAAATTCGGGAGTTGATCAATATAAGATTCACACTTCATTTCTCTGATTTGAACTCACAACCAACCAATCTTACTGACAAAGTCAAATACAGATATACACATGCTTATCTTATTCTAATGAATAAATACATCTATACAAAAAAAATGTTTTTATATTTTTTTTATTCATTATATATACGATAAAAAGTTGCAGTAATCATCTTCAGTTGAAATAGAAGTAGGAGTTGAGTCTGTCCCTGCAGTAGCCAGGTTTTTTAATTTATCATATAGAATATCTGCACCTTGAATAAATGAATCACTGTAGCCAACACTTGTACCAGAATTAATTATCTAAAATTATCTTTAAAAAAATATATATCTTTTATCTGGAATTATCTGAAAATATAGAAAATACCAGCATAAGGTTTGAGCATTGCTGGTCCAAAATGGCCATAGAAAAGAAGCAGTTTGGAAACTCCCCCCCACCAAAAAGAAATGTTTTTAGATGGTGCCTATTGGTGTACTGATGCAAATTTCAAGGAGTGTAGCCACAAAGATGCGATCAGGAGGGCCCAGAGACACACATACACATAAACATCAACATAAAGGCACACTTAGACTCAAGAGTGAAGTAATCAACTTGACTGGTTGATCGTCCATTTATGGTGCTATGGTAATTCAATACAAAAGTTAAAGTAATCATCTTCAGTCAGAATAGAAAGTAGAGTGGAGTTTGACCTTGCAGCAGCCAGTCAAATGACTATTCATTGAGACCTAACTAATGCAATATTTTTTCAAAAATGTAATTAAAGATTAAATGACATACAATTCAGTGAGTTTTAGTGTATATGGCTGTAAGATAAATTTGATGTTAATTAACAAGTTATAATCTCTACTGCTTTTGGACACTTCTGCAGTAAAAGTGTCTTTTTGTGGATACAAAGCTTCAACTCAAAGGTAATCAAATCAGATTTCAAGTCTTTACTTCCCTCGCTCCGTGAACAACTCCGCAGTAAACCCACTTCTCATATTCATCAGTTGTTTGAATATGTATATAGCGTATATATATATACATATATATATATATATATTATTGTGTCATCCACAGACAGCTGTTTCGATATATTACATCTCTTCAGTATGGCTATAGACTTTTACCCATCCAGTACCGCGAGGCAGAATTGAAACCCTCGCATCAGACCCGGACGCCAATATCCTACCTCTGGACTACGGAACTGTAAGGCTGAATTTAAGCGATATATTCATTTACACAGAAACTCCTCATCCACCAGAGTGCTCTATTCCTATGGAAGAGCATTGTATAAGCTTACAATGGATGAGTTACCTCACTTAAAGAGTGCTCAACCCTGAATAGAGGAGCATTAATTATTGTGTCATCCACAGACAGCTGTTTCGATGTTATTACATCTCTTTAGTGTGGCTATAGACTTTTACCCATCCAGTACCGGAAGGTGCAACGCTCTTCCGTAGGAATACAGCATTCTGGTGGATGGGGAATTTCTGTGTAAATAAATATATCGCTTAAACTCAGCCTTACTGTTAGAATAGGATATTGACCTCCGGGTCTGAAGTGAAGGTTTCAACCCTGTCTCGTGGTACTGGATGGGATAATGGAAAGTCTCTAGCCACACTGAAGAGATGTAATACATCAAAACAGCTGTCTGCGGAATACACAATAATTAATGCTCCTCACTTCAGGGTTGAGCACTCTTCAAGTGAGGTGACCCATCCAGTGTAAGCTTATGCAACGCTCTTCCATTGGAATAGAGCATTCTGGTGGATGGGGAATTTCTGTGTGAATAAATATATCGCTTAAATTCAGCCTTACTGACTGTCCAGTTCTATAGCCCAGAGGTAGGATATCGGCCTTTGGGTCTGAAGAGATGTAATACATCAAAACAGCTATCTGTGGATGACACAATAATATATATATATATAGTACTTGTCATATGTATTTAAACAATATCATCCACATACTTATTCGGTCAGTACAGAAATAATTGAGACTTTTCGTATTTTAAACTTTGCTTATCTTAGAATAAAACATCATATAACTATGTTCATAGAATGTGAAGTCTACTTGAACCAACTAACTCACTAGACCTCCCTCCGATTATCACTTTTTCTAGCATTTCAACCATTTCCAGCAAGGTAAGGTCTTCAGAAACCAGGTAGCAGCTTAAAATGTCTTCAAAGAATTCATTAGTTCCTGGACCCCAAAATTCTATGCTTCCAGAATAGATGGACTTGTTTTTAGTTGGCAAAAATGTGTGGATTCTGAAGGTTCTTATTTCGATTGATAATTTTAATTCTAAGCTGAAATATACTCCTTTCATTTTGATGATAGAAAACTGCGATTATTTTTGCAATTTAGTAGGGAACCACAAATAAAAACAGTATTTCTCTTTGAACCTATAAGCCTGATATTTCGAGGACAGAGAAGATACACCTCCCAGCCAAACTCCCATTAAGGAATATATTTGATTTGATTTCAAGTTGATTGGCTCTCTTGGACCCCAACACTCATGTTATGATGAGAGACACCTGTATTAACAAGAAATTTAAAAAATGACTGAATTTCAACCATCTGTTGAATTAGTACTTATGATTCAAAAAGTTGCTCTTTTCACTTAAGACGCACATACAAAAATTGATTCTCTTCTTAAACAAAGGTTTTGACTGATTGCGCTAAAAAATCTTGATAAATGATGTGACAAGACACATTAACCCCAGCTTATGGCATTGTTGAAGACGGATTTTTTTTTTCAGCATCATTGATACAGAATACAATAACTTCCATTGAAAACAAGTTCAAACAAGAAGGATAGCCAATAAATGCTAATACCACTGGGGACTGAGAATTTTACCAGTATGCATATAATCATCATAAACTGTACTAGACCTTTTACAATGTCAACTTTTTCAGCTAAGATCAACAGACCAGATAATCATAAAACCTACTGTGATTGATACTTTGAGTAATATGGATTTTATAAGCATACAGGTGGACTGATTAAAGTGGTTAGATATTGGATTGAACAAATGACTGGATTCAAACCAATAGATTCATAGATAATTATAATAAGAAGAACAATCTCTCTTCAAAACCTGCATCGTTATGTAAACAATTTTGACAGCATTTGGCCACATTTGTTTCTGTGATAAAAAATATTAATAATTGTCAAAAATTTTTGTTTTTAATTAATTTTTCAAATTAACGTATGTTAAAATGTCTGAAACATAAAGAAATAATTATTGCATTGAAAAATAAGATAAAAAATATTGTCCAAAATACAATATAAATTACTGGCAAATGAAAAGGTTACGAATATATCTGTGTATATATATATATACACATATATATATATATATATATATACATATACATATATATATATATATATATATATATATATATATATATATATATATATATATATACGAAGTGTACACATTAGTTGGCCTGCTTTCATTTTTTTCTTTCCCTCTTTTTCTTTCTTGTGAAGTATTTTTCATCTTCTCAAGAAATGATTTTAAAAAATTATTAATAAGATGTAGTGTGACATAAAGAAAAAAATAATTTCTTCTTCTTTCTCTCCTATGATCCTTCCTCTTTTTGAGCTTAGTATCTACTGTCGAATCCGAACAGCGGAGTTGTCTGAACGCGTGGATTCTGTATGGTTGGATTTCTCCCAGATACGTGGAAACCGGGTTCAGTGTGTGAGCCTTACTGCCAAGTAAGTGAGTTAACTTAGGGGCTTTTCTCAGACGCTGTTAGACTCACGACGAACAGACTATGGAAGACATAGAACATGAGAGGGGGAAAGAGAGTGGCCAGCTGCAAAGGCCCTGGCCAGAGGCATGACCAGCTAGAAATACTGGCGCCAAGGAGCTTTGGGCCAGGGAGAAGAAAAGAGAGAGAATGGCTGGCCGCAGAGACCGGGGCTAGAAGCGTACCCAGCTAGGGGTGCTGGAGCTAGTGAGCACTGGACCATGTGCGTCCAGGGGTTTTATAGGGGTCGTCAGAAGAAGTGACGTTTTAGATATTAAGCTAAAAGGAGAGTTTCATACTTAATTCCTTACTAAAAGTATAGGGGGCACTACACTCTTTTAAGATAAAAGCTTCCTTTTTTTGTTAACAAATGCTATCTATCTCTCTTTAGCCATTCTCTTTTTGGGTCACTTAATCCCTTCCAAACGCTGTCAACCAATTCAAATCTTGTCTCAACATTATATTTTCCCCATTCTTAGAACTGTTGACTTACCTTGCTGTTAAAAGTGGAGTTTAATCATAAATTGATTTCATTTTGACCAGATTTTATTTATACCAGTTGTCAGATTAGGATCAATTCAAAGTCTAGTGATTGTGAGATTTTTATCAAATGTATCATCATACTGTCATGATAACAAACTCTCCTAATAACACTTTGCCACTTTGCTGTTATTTGCCAGCAATGTATTTTCCATTCAGGATTTTTAATCACAGCTACCCACAGTGGATTGGTTTTAACACTGCTGCTGGGTTTAGGGTATTCATGTATTCTGACATTAATATGTTTCTAGTTATCAACAGAATATATCAGGCCTGGACTAGCTCCTTGGTCTTCTTCTAATGAATTGTTCATCATTGAGAAAGAAGAAAATAAGTAGATATATATTCAGGTACTTACTCAAAGACATTCTAAGTGCAGTAATCGGCTAACTAGAGTATGCATATTCCTTACAGAGAGTAATTATTGTCTAAACTTCAATCTATCGAAGCTCGCCATATCAAACATCTTAGTCTAGCTGCCAACCAAGGTTGGGCCAACATCTTCTCCATAACCTTGACACAGGAGGGCATCATGTTTTGCTTTGTCAAAGGGCAACCCATCATTTTTGGTTATAGCCCCAGCAAGGTTGATAATGTTTTACCCATAGCTCAGGGGAGCCTTACCCAAGGGCATTAGTAGACAGCAGGGGTTTGAACTCAGCATGCCAAGTCTATTGTCTGGGCTGCTATCCACTAAGCCACCACCTCTCAGCAGTATATACCCTATTGAATACAATATAAAACTGCATGTGCTGTGTTTAAGAATCCTTTTGGAAGAAAAGTTATTGTCAATTAAATTTCATTTCAAATTGTGTATTTTTTTCTCATCTAAGTACCATACATTATGGTGTATAAATCAATCTGGTGTATAAATTGACCCCAAGATTTTTTGCTCAAAATTCTGGTTTAGACCTATATCTTTTTTTTATATATTTTCACTCGCTGTATAAGTAGAATCTATTTTTTCAAAAGATTTTTATGCTTGGAAATTGGACTTATATGCAGAAATTTGCAATAACTTTGTTCAATGTCAGTTAATGTTTAGTATCATCTAACATTTTTTTTACTTTATGAGTAAAATTTTGAAAAATTATTTTATACAATTGTAAAATGACAATTCATAGATATAGATTATAACTATATCTAGTTTATGAAATTTAATATACTGTGGTACCTCATTTTCATTTACAACCAGTTTAGTAAAAATTACCGCACTAAATAGTCTATTTGAAATTAATCCCAAATCTGGTGACACCACTTCCTCCAGCTCTTATCTATAAAAGCAACCACTTCTGTTCTCCATCACTCACTCTAGTCTCCCTGAACAGCATTGTAGCCTGCACAGTTTTCAAAACTATGCATATCCTTTCTTACCATGACTAACATAATGTTACTTTTGTCCGTTACATTTACCAGTGTCAGGTTTCTTTCTCCCATATTCTTCCATATGCTATTTGTCAATTTAAATTGTTTATGCCTTGCCTCACTGTTTTAATAGCAGCATCTTGGTCCATGAAATATCAGGCCTTATCAAAACAGCATAATTACAGAAATTAGCAAGGAACAGTCATGTTTTTTCTTTTATCTTTATCCTACAGTGCACAAGATAGTTAGTGATCACCTATCATTCTCTTTTATATTACTGTCTTCATAGGAGTATGAGCCAGGAGGGCCAGGGGACAACCCCCAATTCAGGTAGAGTGGGATAAATTTTGGAGAGAATTGGTATTATTTATACAAAACCATGGGAAATTTTGGGCCCATCAAGCCTTTCGCCACCCTTATCGAAATAGTTTCCATATGCCTATGACTGTCATGTTATTCTAAGTCACTCCATCAACCTTCAATTTGAGAATATTCTGTGCCAACTGTACATACCCACTTGTATTATCATTTGTCTCTTATTAAATGTTTGCTAAACATATGTATACAAATATTTTAATTTGTCTTCATTTTGATTTCTTTGAATTTTCTTTCTTTGTCCAAGTTCATCACAATCATGTGGTTTTCCACTAATGCAAGATGGTTCATTACTTCCAAATACAGAGATGGTGACCTTCCTTCTTCCACATCTTTCTTAATGATGTCACAGATTTTTGGTGCCTTACAAAACATTTGGGATCAAAATGATTCCTTGCATATTTAGTATCAGTGCCTTAATACAATATAGGAATTCAATTCCAATAATACCAATCACTAAAGTACAACAGGTGTTTCAAACAAGACTGTTAAGTTGATTCTAATCAAATCACTGTTGCCTCACAAATGACCCGCCCAATTGACCAGTCAAGTTGGTTTCAGATTATTCCATCTTTGCTTGTCTGTATGGGTGTGTGTCATGGTGTGGCTCTCCTGGTTACAGTTTTGAAGAAATTTTGCATGAGTACACCGCTACGCATAATGTAAAACTACTTTTTCATTTTATCAAAAAAGTGCTGTTTTCGGTCTCTATGGTCATTTTTTTTAGATAATTAGTTCCAGCTTTGGCGATTTATTCATGTATGGTATGGATATCTCAGATATTTTTAGTTGGATGTTTCTAAAGATTTATTTACAAAACAACTGGATATAAACTTTATCCAAACAAAAACAGACGATTGTAACAAAACTAAATGGTCACATGAAGCTTTTTAAACTAAAAGTGTGAGTGTCTTGTATGCCTTATACACGCGTTGTGTGTATATGTGTGTGTGTGTGTGTGTTGTGAGTGTATTTGTGTATATACATGGGTGTGTCCATGCATGTGTTTGTTTGAGAGGTAGACCCAACAACTAAGTTGATCTTTTTAACTAAAAATAATTAGTCAGTCAGAAAAAAAAAATGCACTTAGAGACGGACATAACTGACTACATAGAACAGTAATCAGTCAGACATCTATGTTGGCAGACATTGGCTCTTAAAATGCCTTTAATTGGCACAACTGCCAGCAGTTTCCTGTGTGGAATGTAACTGGTTATTTCGTGATCAATATTAGATAGAATACGATGTCCAGAGAAATGGGCCTGTGGTCCTTTATTATACTCAATAGTCACAAAGAGTTTGACCCTGAAATGTGCTGTTTTTAACGACAAACGCAACATCAGCAATGTATTTCGGATAGCTTCTTCCTTGGACACATGTAAACAAGTGACTTTAACATAAAAAATTAATGATCTTTGACACAGACCTATGCTTTAGGGAAAAAAAAAGAGCCTTGCACTTTCCATCATATAAAAGATCTTAAAAACTATGAGGAGGGGAGAAAATTTTGAAAAACTGACCAGCTGGGGAATCAGTCAGAGATGAATGGAACTAAATGGACCTAGAACACTGTAAACAACAATTAGACTGCTTGACTAAATGGCTCAGTTTTCTGAAGGAAAAAACTAAGGAAAGGCTATTCCATATTAAAATGTACACGGCACTCAAACACGTCAAATATTTCACCAATAATTGTTAGAATAAAAGAGTAATGGCAAAATATATGATAAAAAGAGCTTGGCCCATTCTTTCCCCCAGGAGTGTATGCACAAAATGATAAATTAAATAAATAAAGTTTCTATTGAACCTTATGAAAAGTTGGTGACAGGAATTGGAATATAGCTCTCTGATTTGCTAAGAAGTTAATACGGGATGAATTCAAGTACACTAGTGGTATTATACATATTCTCTCTTTGCAGAATAATCATAAACTATATCAGAGATAGACTTGTAAATTGAGAACCATGCAACGTGCACATGAAAGAATAATGCTGGGCCTCACATGGAGAGACCACAAGACAGCACAGTACATCCGAGAAAAGACAAGAGTTAGGGACATAATAGAATCCATTAAAAATCTCAAATGGCGGTGGGCTGGCCATGTTGCAAGAATGGTAGACAATCGATGGACATCGCGACTCACAACATGGATCCCTCGAGACCACATGCGTAACCGAGGCCGGCAAAATGTTAGATGGAGAGACGAGCTAGACAAGTTCAGGTAGTACTGGCTCCGTGACGCCCATGATAGGGAGGTGTGGCAAATCCTGGGGAAGGTCTATGACCAACGACGGACACTAAAAGACTGATGATGATGATGATGATGATGATGATGATATCAGAACTTGATATTCATTTTCACTTGCTGACTCTATGCTAATTTATTAATTTATGATTCTGATTGAAAAAGATATATGTATAAAGGAGATGAGGATAAGACGGACAACTCAACATGTACTTTCTTCTTAATCAGAGTCCTGTAGATTATTTCAAACTCTCTATTCACTTGAAGAAATACTTATAAGAGGTCTGGTTAGTCACTCAATAGAAAACGTTACAAGACAAACGTCTTTTGGCAGTCTACCATGCTGGGGATGATCAATTAAAAATTGGGGAATAGGGTGATCTATGAATAACTTACTTCTCTCGCATTTTGTTGGGCAATGATCACTGAAAAAGTCTGATTTTTAGACAAAAAAAAGCATGAATACTGGTGTTTCAGAACTAAAGGATCGATTTAGCATAAACTTACATTGTAAATTGACCCCCCCCCCCAAAAAAAAAACTATTCCAGGGGGAAAAACGTTTTTTTTTCTAAGCAGGAAGAGTAAGAGTTGAAAATTCCAGCCCTCTAGCTTCACCAGTATGGCCTGCATGCACAGCCAGCCTGCTACACCAATTTTGAAACTGAAGAAACCTATGTTCACAGTATTTGGTTGACAGTTTCTAATTGTTAATAGGAAAAGAGAAGCATGGCAAGAGAAGTAACTTATTAATTGATCATCCTATTTCCCAATTTTTTAATTGATCATCCCCAGCATGGTATGCTGTCAAAGGATGTTGATCACGTGATGATTTCTTTTGAATGACTAACCACTTAAGCGTATAAGGAAAGTTTGGAGTAACTCGCTTCCAAGGCTTAGGTGTGCATCACAGTATATCAATGAAATTCTCAAGAAATCCATTTTTCAAAGCAATTTTCTTGAGTTGGTGTCATCAAAAGGGTTATTCAAATATGAAAGTCTCTACAAGATGATATAAATTTTTATCAAAATCGGTTGGGCTTTGCAAAAGTTATGACAAAATTCAAGTCGTTGGTTTGAGTAAAATCTCAACTTACTCATTTAAATAAGGAAAGTAAATATACAGCTATTCAAACAGTAAAACATTCTGGTTTGGTAACTTCAAGGTCTAATGGTTTAGTATGTTAGGGAAGTGGATTATCATGTTACCTAAATGAACTTCATAGTGACAATAAAAATTTTAATGTTAATATTCAATTCCAAGCCTTACTCATATCAGCATGTTTTCTAACCAAGTTTTGAAATCATTTCTAACCGATACTTGAAAAAAAATCTGGACATATACTTAGAACTTGCTTAGGATTGGTTGACTGTACATTGAAAATGACATGACAAGCTTAAATATATCTGTTGTCAAAACACATGCTAAGGAGAAAACTAGTAAAGCAGAATGTCGCAAACATCACATTTTTTACATTAGTTTAATGGTAACAATTTTTTCTATTATTTGCCAGCAAGAAAAATACATAACCGGACAATTTGTTAATAAAAATATAAAAACTTAAAAATACCGAACAAGAATATTTTAACATAAAATAGATAAAAAAATATTAATGCAATGGCACAAAATAACTATTCATAGTGATTTGTACCCACATGTAGCTGAACTTTGTGAAATAAGATTGTTCTGTTTTGCCACTGCATTAATATTTTTTGATATTGAAATATTCTTGTTCAGTATTTTTCAAATATTTTCAATTGAATTGTGTAGGTAAGCATTTTTTCTTAGTGGTCCTGTTCTCTTCAATATCAATAAGTATACATAACGTCCTCAACTATAACTACTATTGTTTAGAAAAAAAAAAGCAGTTCCTGGATGGATTCGAACCACCAATCTCTCAATTACAGAATGGAAACACTAACCAACTGTGTTGTGGAGACACATGTACTAGAACTAATTTATTTTTGAATATAAATCATTTGCGCCTGACTTTCGAAATCTTTCTCATTCCCAAGAGTAAAAAACACTTGTTATATGTTTATAAAATCAGAGAATCCCTGTTTGTTTGCTTTCTTAAAAAAAAAAAACTTTCACAGGGGCAAGTTCAATGTTTACGGAAAGTTTGGTGTGAATCACTTCTACAGTGTAGGTGTGGATTGTGTTATATTAAATTTGAAGTAAAAGTTCCTTGGAAATTTGTATCTAGTGATTCAGAACGATTTCTGTGAGTTGGTGTAATTAAAGAAATTACTTACAATAAAAGTCATTACAAGATGGCGTAAATTTTATCAAAATTAGTTGAGTTTTACAAAAGTTATAACAAGTTGATCTGTGCAAGAACTCAACTTACTCATATAAAGGGTATAGTGCTAAATGTGTTTGCTCAGTAAGATTTAATGAGTAGGCTGACTTTACTTCTGATCTTAGCAGGCTTAATGGAACACTTCCAACAAAGTCATTTTTCAACATTACTATCATCAGTCTTAGCAAACTGTCAAGAAAGGTTTTTTCAGTTTTTAATTGAGTCTGGCTGGCTATGTATGTATCACACATTCAGGCTGCACCAGTTGGTCCCAAGTTTGTGTCTGGCAGTACACACTTTTTGGAAAGGCGACAAAAATAACTTCTTCATTTTGAACTTATCCAAGTTTTCAAGTGAACCAACCAACACGACATATAGCCAAAAGATCATAAGAGATTAAGCAGATTTGGTTACTACTTTGGGTAATATAATGAAGTAATTCAGTAATCATGTCCAATTTAATGATCACATGGTTTGCCATAAAAAAAGAACAAAATAAGCCAATACCTCTGTAAAGCGCAGAGAGGACATTAAAAGAAACTGGGGTCAGCTTTTAAGAAAGGGCATTTCACAACACATATTTTTATTGTGATGAGGTTGTAAGGTTATGGCAAAAAGGGCAGGGTGGCCCCCAATCCAGGATCCACAAAGGTATTACAACCATAATAATGTTCAAAATTGGAAACAGGAAATTAGAGCTGTTCCATTGACATGAGATGAACAGATACTACACCTTGATCTTGAGCTAAAGGCTAGACCAAAAAACTAGGATCAAGCCCAAAATTTGATTTTCGTTTGAAAAGGGTGCTAAAATGGTGCAGGGTAGATGCTAAGATACACTTTCCTTCTCTCATGCTGGGCAGAAGGGGACAACTGCCTCGACAGACCTTGTGGTTCTGGTGTGCCAAAAAGTGACCATGAATAGTAATAAGGATAAACTGAAAAACTATCGACTGGAAGAGAGATTGTAATATTACCTAACCATAAGTAATTTGAATTTGTTTTCGAATTAACTTCAATTTTGAGGTTCAACTTTGATCCTATATAGACAAATACAACAGAGTCTTTTTAGATTGGGGTATCACACATGACTCCAAGTCGTGTGAAGGGTTGTCCATAAATCGCCCAATTCTTCCGGTAATTACAGTTGACTTCAGGGCATGACACCAACTCAACCCTTCTTAGTACAATGGAGAGATCTTGCAATAGAAAATGAGTCCCTTGTGGGAAAAATGACCAGAAACTAAAACCAGAAAATTTTACTTTCAGTTCAGTTTGTTATATGTGGTCTTTAAAGGATAAACCGATAACTATTTCAGATTCAAGATAGGTATCACAAATACTTTAATTTTGTACTTGAATATACTGAATTAAACTGATTAAAAAATTGGAAATCAAATTTGGTGTGACTGATATCAGAATTACGGTTATTTTAAAAAATATTGATATTCTCGGAGGAGACCGTCTTTTCACTCAGGCTGGTCCATGTGTTTGTGAGTCATGCTGAGAAAAGTTTTTCTCTAACACCAGAAAATTTCTGAATTTGTAATTTATGGCTGTATCCTCTAGTTTTATGGTAGAGAAATGAAGTCAGCAGTTTCTTATCAGGATATTTTGAGCAATGAATGTCAGAATCCATCATATACTGTTCTGGATTATGTAGACTCCCAATGGGTCAGAATGTTTTCTTCTGTATTCCAGCATCTCTAGATTAAGCTGTTTTGATCTTTCAATGTAAGATATTTTTATCAAGCTCTGAATGATCTTAGTGGCTCTCTTCTGAACTCTCTCTATGGCATCCGGGTTGTATTTCATGTGAGAAAACCATATGCAGGAAGCAAATGCCAGATGAGGATGTACCAGAGATTTATAAAGTAGAAGGAAGCTCTCCTCATTGATGTACTTAAATGCCATATGTAACCCAGTGATCTATTTGCTATATTCACTGTTTTGTGCAGTGAAGTAAAGTGAGTTGTCTACATAAATACCAAGATCTTTCTCTACTGTAGTTTCCTTCAGAGTGTTGTGTTTAATCATCTTTAATTATAAATGTTTTTATAAAGAAAAAGATTTATCTTAATAGAAATATTATTCCCTTTGTTTATGTTTTTCATCCTCAACTGGATATGATCAGATACAATAAAAATGATAATAATTAAAATAGGCTTCCAAAAATAACCAAAATTTGTTGGGGAAATGAAACTTTTATCCTTCTACTTACAACATTGGAAAAAAACAAAAAACAAAAAAGACTTTAATATTAGAATAAACTTTATTTTATTTGAAATTTACAGTGAAAATAGAGCGGTTAATATTCAACAGGAAAGTCAACAAAAATTATGATAGTGACAGAAAAATATAATAATCAACTCAAAAGAAAATTTATATCTTCTATTTACAATGATGAATCTCTACAGTATTTTTCATAAATTCTCAAATATGATTAAAAAATAACAAAAATTTCTTGAAAAAATATCGAAGTGGTTTATACTATTTATATCTGATTTCTCTTGTAGTATTTGAATGAAATATACTGATTGATTAAAGAACAGTGTGGAAATTCATTTGTGAAATTTTCATGCCCATATCTTGATTGTTTTCTATTTTACAATGGATATGTATAACCAATAGCAAACTTCATTAATTCATTTAAGATTCTACATACCTTGGGTATGAACCTAGGGCCAGGAAAAAAAAGTGTTTCGAATTGGATTCCTCAGTTACTAAGGCAAGCCCTGCTGAAGACAGTACTCAATTAATGAAACCACTTACCATTATATGAATATATATACATATATGCAAATAAACTTAAATTTCCACTCCTGCATAAATATCAAGCTTCAATTTTACTTGCCAGTTTACCTCAACAAAATATCAATTGTAAATTCATTTTATTTTATGTTAGAAAAAAATGGTACAATCATGAATTATCATATATCAGCTTTGATCAGAAAAACGATTTATATAAATTCATATTTTTGGTTTGGTTTATTCCAGTATCTGAATCAAAATAGTGGTGGTCACTTATGGTTTTGTAATTGACCAAGACGTTTGAATTATTTGCAGAGAATATATAAAGGCATTACACCATTATTCAAAGTAGAATGATAAAATAGTGATTGAGGTGTCCAAAAGGCTCTACAACCTATACAACCTCTCTATAGTCACCTATGTTGCAGGAGCATGGAACCTGACAGTGAACAGCTTTAAAAATGAATATGAAGATGACACGTTTAACGAATAAAAACTTTTGAAAAAAGACATAGCATAATTCTCGAATAACAAATGAGATACATACACAGATATGTGAAAAAAATATTTTTTTTCCCTGCCATACATCACATTTTGAATATACTTTGTACATTTTCTGGTACAGAACCAAACATAATCACTATTTCATTACAGTACATTGAATAAATGGATAATTAGTAATCCTCTTGAAAGGATAAGAACTTTAAGAGACTATCAAGTTATCTCTTAGATACAAATCAACTACTTTCATTGAAATCAAGATATGGCTTTTAGTTTATTAAAGATAAAACTTTTAAAATTTATTTCTGGATGGCAATGCTTGAATTTCAATAGTAGATTTAATTCTAAACAATTTCATTACAAGTACAACAATATATATATATATATATATATATATATATATATATATATATATATATATATATACACATATATATATATATATACATATACATATATATATATATATATATATATATATATATATACACATATATATATATATATACATATACATATATATATATATATATATATATACACATATATATACACACATATATATATATATATATATGTATATATATATATATGCATATATATATATATATATGCATATATATATGTATATATATATATATATATATATATATATATATATATATATATATATATTACAATCAAATATATACAAATTATTAAAAATTTATAAAACTGAATAATAGAATCTTATATAAGGAGTATCAACAGTTTTGTACAAAATTATTTTTTTGATAAACATTGAATTTTATACAAAGATATAAAAATATTTCACAATATTTCACAGTAATTTTCATATACATAGCTTATGTATATTGACACTTTATAAGAAAAAGAAATTGAGATTCTACTCACAAAACTTCTTTGGATTCCCTTAAAAATGCTTGTCCGTATTTGATGATCATCAAATATTGATTTTTTAAACTTTGCCTTTATTCATTTTTATCAAGTTAGTTGAATATAAATAATTTCCTTATTATATAAAAATCTAAATCACATTTGTTGGTTTATTTGTTGGTTCAGCTTAAAACATAAGTTTTACTCTCTTAAAAGCTGATTAAAGAGAGGAAGAGAGTGGAACTTATTGAATGCTGATCCTTTGTATTTGAGTGAAATTGATGCAGCTACAAATCCTACATGGTCAAAATTAATATAGAAAAACTCTTCTTTAAAAAGTAAAGTGGTATGACTATGGAATAGATTTCCAGGATATGTAGTGTTATTACCAGATGTTAAGTATTTTTTACACTTCTACATATGTTAAAGGCCCTACATATTGTGTGAATATGATTATGTGTGATTGCAAATTCAATTTATATACTTTTTCTAATGTTCTAGATCTTCTATGAACGCACATAATTCCAAACTTTTGATAATATTCAGATTTGTTAATTTTACCATTTATTTTAGTATAATTTTTGAAAAGCATTAATAGTGATCCTCTGTATTGATAATACTGATTTGTAAGCATAATATTGATTTTTAGGCAAACTTTAATGTATACTTAAGTTTATTTTTCATTATATGACGATTTCAAAGTGTATGACGAGAATCACTGAGAATAATCAGAAAAAAATGTTGGATAGATTAAAGATTTGACAGAACAAGTAAGGTATGGCATTTAACTATGTAAACACAAAAGGATATATTCAATGGAGACTTAATTTACTTCCATAAGATCCACTATGTCAGATGATTGTTAATCTGGATTATGTATGGTGAGTGTTCATAGAGATTAAATCAACAAAAATAAAATGCACTACATAAATAAGTCATACATAATTTTGGTGAGGATCTGAAAAGAATTCAGTTTCTTTTTGGTAATGTCTAGTTGCTCCTATATTCTGTTCTATAAATTGTCTGCATGTGACAATGATTTTGTTCTTTGTTTAGTGTAGTAACAAAAATGATTTACAAATTCTAGAATTTTTATACAGCAGATATCTCTTTGAATAGAGTACTTATATTACATTATTATTGTAAATGAGTAAATCGAATGAGTTGTAATGCTTTTCTGAGGGGATGCAAATACACCCCTACATGGATGTCCATGCTTTCAGATCTGTTTCACCTGAATCTTCATTTTTAGAAAATAATATGTTCAATCGGTGATACATGAACATGAAGGTAATAATATTTCAACTCATCTTTCATTCCCAGTAGAATGAAAAACATTTTAGAAAAATTCCTTCAAAACTCTCCAAGTCTTACTATATTTACCTGTGTATAAATAAGGAGAAATTCGGTAAATTTGGATCAAGTTGTCACAAGCAAGATGGAATTGAACTTATTATTTTTTTTTTAAATGCCGTCTAGGAACAGTTTCTATTGGAGTTTGGAGGAAAATAAAACAAAGAAATTTATTCTTCTCTCAACAACTTGAACCAAATTCACTGATTTTCTCCTCGCATTATACACAACTAAATATGGTATCAATTTTTCAACATAATGACAAAACAATTTTAAATGCTTGAGTTGAAGCAAAAACTAAATTTTTCCTCATACACATCAGAAAGTAATTACATCTCAAACACATTTCATCTCTTACAAAAGTTAGTACGATATATTCTCGTGCAAAATCAAAAGTTTTAGACTATTTTTGCGAGTTAGATATATGTGGTCAATGATTACATGGATACTAATTTCATGGTGCTGTTATCCACACAATCTAAAATACTATATCAATAAACAGAAGCTCAAATGGCCTATAAATGAATAAAGTAACAAAAACAAAGAATTACAGTAATAATACTGATGTTTCTACAAATCAAAACACATCATACAAATAAGAGACATTAATAAGGCTGTATAGACCTTTGAAATATTTAGTTTAAATGTGTCTAAATATTTGTTTTTTTCTGTAAGGCATTTTTGCGCAATAAGATAGAGAAATTTCAACACAATGACTGTATTCCATTAAAGCTAAACAAGAACTGACCTCAGCTGAGTTGCAAAGGGAGATTCCGACCAAACTTTGATGTCATACATTATCAAAAATTCTAAGCAAAATTCTTCCATTTCCTTTTATTTTTGCCAAACAATTGTCGTTTAAATAAACAGTTTAAGCTACTGTGCATTTTGATGTGCAGAAAAATTTGTCCTCTCACTGTGACATTTTTGTTCTGGATGATACTTTGATTCACAAATGTTGATCTACTGTCCATGAAGAACTAAGGTTGATTTTTACATGGAAAAATCCAAAATTTTTGGCCAAAAATAGAGGGCTGACTTTTACACAAGTATGTATGGTGCATTTGAAATATTTCAAAGGCAAATATCTAATAAAATTTAAGGATGAAATTCATCTTCATGAAAAGTCATCCCTAAGGAGATCAACTGCAGAATACTAGTTAATACACAACACAAGTTCGTTCTGAAATTACGTCAGTTACCAGCTCCTGTTTATTGAAAATCAATGGAAGCATATATAGTTGGTTCATCTTTCTTCATTTTGCTTTTATCTTTTTCCTTTTCAGTTGTGTTAGATATGAATTCAAGATCAGCATACAGTAAATCTTCTTTGACAGGCTGCAATGACAAACAATTATTCAGCATACATCATCATTATAAAAAGAAAGAATAGTCCATTGTTGGAACAGATGAATCAAACATTGATGACAAAACATTATACAATAACAGTAATTTGAGTGAATAATGAACAAAAATAAGGATCTCTATGTTTCTTGAAGAGGTGAATGGTTGACCCAAGGGTGAACAGAATTATTTGGGGGGTGAACAAAATTAGAGGGGAATTTAGTTTAGGATGTTGATTCATTATCACAAGTTGTATTGGAGGATGAAGTAGAACCTTGATTTGAGGAGCTTTTGGTAGAATTACTGGAGCATCCTCATCATTGATGATAAAAAAATAACTACATTTTTATTCTCTGTTAAGTAGAAAATTTTGCTGATTTTTCAATTCTTCATTTCGTTATCATATCTTATTTTCCGTACATATTTTTTTGATGTTCAAAGAGTTGAATAAAATGATTACTAAGAAACACTCATGTGACACATCCAATCATAAAGAGGATTATACATTATATAATCTCACTAAGCATAATACAGACCTGTGAATTAAATTTTGTGAGTGAGACTCAAGAGTGAACGACTCCCAAGAAGTTCAAGAAACACTACTCTGTATAACTTCCCTTATTTTTTTCCAAGTGATGGTAGAGAAATTTAGTACAAAATCTATTCTGAGAGCATCAGACAGGCTTCAAGTTTTTAGAATATGATTAGACTCTACCGTGAAATAATCATTGAATAGATGTCTTTCTGAGTCAACAGTTGACAGTATAGATAGGAAGAGCAAAGTACACCTGGTTCCTGATCCAGCTAGCAGGTCTTATCATGGAACGGTCATAAGTCAGAGAAATCATCTCATTATTTTCACAATCAATAATTACTTTTTAAAATACTTGGCAAATTATTTTGTATGTAACTGGCTCTTTTTTTACATCTATATACACATACACACTCTTATATAATCTTATATAATCATGTACACATGTACAACAAAGAGTAATAGTTATGCTATTTATGTAGTAAGTATGTTTTTTTTCAATACACAAGTGAAATTTTCATACTCTTATACAGCCCTTATATACACATACAACCAAAGAAATGTTTATATTTACCTATATTTTGTAAATTCACAAGTGTAACTTTTATATCTACATGAACTTATTATATCCATGTACTTCAGTCATACGTACAAGTGGTTGGAAGTCAAATATGTTGTAAGTTCCAGAGCAGGTGTAGATACATTAACAAAATTGTGTAATGTACTATAAGCTCTAACTTATGACTGATGAACAACCATAGCCATCAAAGATGACAAAGGGTTTTATCCTTTTTCTTATACATGCATATGTTTCTGTGTTTGTTCGAGTGCCCCTGGTTTCAACATTTTGTCTACAGACAAAAGACTGAATCCAGATGTTTCTAGACATTTTTTTTACTGTTTTAGATGTTTTCCAGGTGGAAATGCCAGTGATGCCATTGATGAAATTTGTTCTGACCATATTCATTCTTTGATGGAATTTTTTTTACATGACTTCAAATTTTGATGCTATGGTTGTTCCATTATTGACTGTGATGTCGAGTCGAGTATCTTTCCAAAAACTGTCAAACAATATGTGTATACAAGAGTCTTTACCTAAATATGAAATATTATCTTTTTAGGAATTTAATTTATACAAATAGTCCTTTCAATAAATGAACAACATGCTTTTGATGAAAAAAATTAGAAATTTTATCAATGAGTTTATTATAAAATTCATGAAGAAAGTCAGTTTTAATTTACCTCTTTTTCTTTCAAGTTTTCGTAAATGTCTTCAGCTGGTTGAGCATCTGAAATAAAGGAAAGATTGAAAATCTTTGTAAGGGAACATATAAGTTGGGGGGAATATTTATTGTTATAACTATAGTCATGAGCTATGAATAGCAAATATTTTTTAAAATATACCTTTAAGTTCAACAATTTTGAAATATCAATTGAAAAATGAGAAATTCACTCCACTATATCGAGATTGTCATGTACAATGAATAGCTGATAATTTTGAAAATATACCATTAGGTTCAATGACTTTGAAATATCAATTGAAAATTGAGAAATTTACTTCACTATATCGAGATTGTCATGAGCTATACAAGATTATCTCTGCTTTTGCTCAAACATAGAAAATGTCATTGGGAAAGTAAATAGGTTCTGTAGATAAGACAGTTAAAAAAACTCATAGGAAGAAGCATCCGGCATGATGAGTATGAAAAGAGATACACACAGCTCTTCAAACTAAGATCTAATATTTAAAAAAATGACAGACACGCGAGAAATGCTGAAGGGAATATCGGTAGAACTGTTGTGATACAAAACTGGCAGCGGCGGGGCCAAACTCCACTTCAACTTCTGCTCTGACTGAAAATGATTACTGCAACATTTGCATTGTATATATGATAAATAAAAATTCATAAATATATATATTTTTTTTGTATAAATGTATTATGGTACTTCTCCTAACGAAGGACTATCCTAAAGAAATTTCACTTAATGAAAGGTCCCGATTGCCAAAATGAAAATCTCTTAACAAAATATATTCAGTTTGAAAGGAATAAAAACTACAAAATTTCATAAAATTACCCACATTCATCTAAATCCCATTTATACTTATCTAGATTTATATCTCGTATCTAAGCGCTTGTGTTTAGATGGATGGATATTCAGATATTCGCTGAATTATACTAAGAATATTTATTCATCTACTACATTATTCACATGTTTATTTGTATTTTCATGGGCAGGCCATGTTGTAAGAATGAAAGAAAACCAATGGGCATCACGTCTCACAACATGGATCCCCAGAGATCACATAAGAAACCGAAGCTGACAGAACACAAGATGGAGAGATGAACTGGACAGATTCAGGGAATACTGGCTCCACAACGCCCATGATAGAGAATTGTGGCGAATCCTGGGAAAGGTCTATGTCCAACGATGGACATTGAAAGACTGGTTGTATACTCTTTTTTTTTAGGATTATTGGGATTGTCTTGTTTTTGAAGGTTGATCTTGCTCTGCCAAAAGCTTGCCATCCTAGGGTGAATCTCTGCTTGATTTCTTCATGAAATTCCAAAATATGAATGGCTTATGGAATCCACAAATAAAGAATAAAAAATAAATTTGAAATTCCAAATTCCAAATGGCTTATAGAAGCCGCTGATAAAGAATAAATGATAAATTTTCATGACCATTATCAAAGTTTCCTTCGGAACATAACCTAAAAATTGAAGTCCTGGTAAAATTTATCTGGTACACTGGAAGGTCATGAGTGCAACACCTGGATCAGAAGCTCTGTAGGAGGATATTTATGCAGTGTGGAAAGGACTATTCAAAAGATTTTCAGGGAGATGAACGGAAACATGTCCCAATAGATCAAGCTTCAACGTTTCAAAATATACTCTAAAGGATAGCCAAAATGACTAAAGGAAATCATTCTTCACACACGATTGATATTCTACTCGTTAAATTGAATGTCCAGTTTACAAATTAAATATTAACCTGACAAAACAGACAACACCATCCTCGACTTCCTGGGATAGCCACATGATGAGGATAAAAAATAATTCTTCACACATGATCGATATTCTACTTCTTAAAATGAATCATCCAACAGCAAATGTTTTGCTGTTAGTCTGATACTTCAATGATTTCTTGCAAAAGCTTACAGCAAAAGTAATTATTAGATTGTAAAATTTTTAAATCAAATGTAATAGTGAAATTGTTTTCACTTACCTTGCTTACGTTTACTGGGCAGCGCAGGAAGTTTTAGTGGAGGCTTTTTTATTGCTATTAAAAAAGAGTAACTGGTGATTACTTTTTTGCTCATAAAATTACACTAAAATCAGTAGTAAAACTATTCTTTTCTTAATACAGATTATTTTATATCTAAATATTTCTATGAGTCTCTAAAAGTAATTGAACAACCATAGTTACCAAATGTATGTGCGTTTGTGTATTTTTGTGTCCCAGTACTCCTGTCCATACTGTTTTGTCTACAGACTCGAAAATTGGCATCAGTACTCTAAAATGATTTTTTTATTTTTTGGAAAAAAGCCTTTTTGACCTTTCTTGGGCCTTATTTTGACGGGTTTATTCTCCAGAATCTTGATATTTTTAATTCTATTTCAGATGTTTTCCAGTGGAAAATCCCAGTGATGACATTATAGAATTTATTCTGACCATATTTATCATAAGTCATCATCATCATAAGTCTTTTAATGTAAGTTGTTGGACAAAGACATTCCCGAACCACTCCACCATGGGTGTTGCGGCACTAATACTTTCTGAATTTGTCTAGTTTGTCTCACCATCTTATGTCCTGCTGGCCGTGGTTTTGCATGTTTTTGATGGGGATCCACGTTCTGAGTTGTGATGTCCAGTGGTTATCTACCATTCCTGGAACATGGCCAGTTGAGTTTTCTCATGGATTCTATCATGTGTCGGACTCCTATTTTTTCCATGATATATTGATCTGTTCTGTTATAAATAGTAAGGGCTGGGCAAAGGTCAGATAGATAGATAGATAGATGTAAATATCAGAATACATGAATAACCTAAACCTAACAAATCAGTCTGTTGTGGGTAGCAGAGATTAAAAACATTCATATGTTATAATGCTTTCAATGTGCTGGTATTATGACTAGGAGTCATTTACTGAAGCTTGAAATGGATTGTTTTTGGGCTTGGATGAGCCACAGTGATCTGTAATCTTCCAACAATCATTCATGTAGATCATTCTTAGTTGGGCATATACAGTCAGAGCTGTATGAGCCATAGCAACTGTCCCTCCCATGCAATTTGGATGAACCAGTGTAATTCCTGCAAAGCTGTAAAATTTCTAGCAAATCAAGTCCTTTGTCTCTTTGAACCGAAGAGTTCCAATATGACTATTTCATCATCATCGGTCTTTCAACGTCTGTCGTTGGACATAGACCTTCCCCAGGATTTGTCACACTTCTCTATCATGAGTGTCGCGGAGCCAGTACTTCCTGAACTTGTCTAGCTCGTCTCTCCATCCAATATTCTTCCGGCCTCGGTTGCACATGTAATCTCGGGGGATTCATGTCGTGAGTCAAGATGTCCATCGGTTGTTCGCCATCCTTGCAACATGGCCAGCCCATCGCCATTTGAGATTTTTAATGGATTCTATGATGTCCCTAACTCTTATCTTTTCTCGGATGTTCTGTGCTGTCTTGTGGTCTCTCCATGTGAGGCCCTGCATAATTGTTTCATGTGCACGTTGCATGGTTCTCAATTTACAGGTCTGTCCCTTGGTTAGGTTCCATGTTTCAGCTCCATAAGTGACTATTGGGAGGATGCATTGGTTATACACCCTTATTTTTAGGATTAATCGAATCTCCTTATTTGCCATCTTAGTGTGATTCTTCACTTGATTTCTTCTTCTTTTGAGGGTCTCATGGAGATTCCTTGTCCTAGGTAGATGTAGTGATCTACTTCCTTCAGTTCTGTGTCCTCGATATTGATCTTAGTATTTTTATACCTGATGTGGTTGTTGCACATGATCTTCATCTTGCTGAATTTCATGTGTAGGCTGACTTTCTTGCTCTCTTCATTTAGTTCATCTAGCATTAGTTGGAGGTTGTGTAAGTTCTCTGCAAAAAGGGCAATGTCGTCTGCAAATCTGAGGTTGCTCAGATACCTGCCGTCTATTTTGATCCTTTTACTCTCCCAGTCTAGTCTTCAGAAGATCATCTCGAGGCAGGCTGTGAAGAGTTTAGGTGAGCTGGTATCACCTTGCCTTACTCCTTTCTGGAGCTGAATGGGGTCCGAGTCTTTATGTAACCTGATAAAGGAGCTGCTGTGATTGTATATATGTTTCAACACTTCAACATATACTGGATCTACACCTTGTCGACTGATGGCCTCCATGACCTTAGGGATTTCTACTGAGTCGAACGCCTTTTTGAAGTCGATAAATGCCACGGCGAGTGGTAGTTTATGTTCAGCTGCCTTTTCTTTCAGCTGATTTATCGAATGCAAGTGGTCCATGGTTGAGTAGCTTCTTCTAAAGCTAGCTTGTTCACGTGGCTGGTTTTCATCGAGTGTTTTCAAGATTCAGTTGGTGATGATCTTTGAGAAGAGTTTGTATACACAGTTGAGTAGGCTTATAGGCCTATAGTTGTTGAGGTCTTTCGGGTTTCCCTTTTTATATAAAAGCATTATGATAGCAGTGCTCCAATAGTCTGGGACTTTACTGTGTTCCAGACACAAGATGAAGAGGACGGCCAGTTTCCTAGTGATGATTTTACCCGCTTTTCGGAGTAGGTCAATGGCGATGTTGTCTGGTCCAGCGGCTGTTCCTTTCTTCGTCTGTTTAATGGCTTTTTTCACTTCCCATGGGGTTACTTTTGGGAAGTCCTTGAGTTGATTGCTCACGTCTTGTGTATCTTGCTCATCGTTTTGTAGTCCTTATTTGGACGAATAAAGTTTTAATATGACTATCTATACAGTACTAATTAAAGGTTATCAGTTGTTGCAGATGATATTCATTCAAAACATGTATACATGCAAACATAGTACCCATAAAAAACATTTTTTCAAAAATAAAACCACAGTAAACCCAAACTATAATGAACTAATTGTGGGGCTAGAGTCTTTGTTAAAGCCAAAAGTTTGTTATATTCAATGGCTGCCGCTCATTTGATAAATAAGAAGTAACAAACATTGTTCGACTAATTCAAAGGCAGTTCAGTAGCCCCATGAAGAAGAAAGTTTAGAACTATAATATTTTGGGGGCAATATGTAAAATAGACATGACAAGCACTCAAAGTGGTATCATTTTTGTTTTTTAGGGGTGGTGGATTCATGCCTTTACCAATGGCATTAGAGCCAGTATCAGTCTCATTCAGTTTCAACTTGGGTTGGCAGGTTCATTTTCTGCACTACTAATCAAATGGCCACCGGCACTTAATACAGAAAAAATTATTTTTATTATAGTTTTGCATGAATATTCTCTATAGTGGCCATCATCAACAGGGGCAATATCACACTAAAAGAGGCAAAAGTTGAGGTCAGGAGGGGACGACATGGATTGAAAGGTTGAGATTCTACAGGTTTCCTATATCAAATCATTAATTTGTAAAATCCTCTTATGAATATATCATCATCTTATAAATGGAAAAAATAAATTTACTAACCTTTTGGGGGAGATGATATCGGTTCAACATTTGCATACAAGTCTTCTGTTTTTAAAAAAAAAAACCAATAAGGATAAATATGATAAACAAAAAAACTTTCAATTTAAGAAAATCAACAATCAAAAACTGAAAACTAAACAACTGTACCCACCAAAGGTGGTGAAAAGTTCTATCCCCTTTTTATAAATGCATGTGTTTGAGTGTCACAATTTTTTTTTACATGACTCCAAATTTTGACGCTATAGTGGTTCAATTATTGACTGTGATGGTGAGTGCATGCATATTTTAAAGAGATTTTCAGCAATTGTTGTGAGAAATGTTTATAATATCATAGAAGCAGAGAAATAAAAAGACTGTTTTATTCAACTATAATGTCAAACAACTGCACCTTGCATAAGTGAATCATCATTTTCTGCACATGTACCAGAAATGATTATCTAATAAATTATCTAAAAATAATACCGAAACAAGATGAGGGTATTGTTGGTCAAAAATGAATAGACTCCAAAAAAAAGAAAAAAAGGAAAAAAAAAAAAGTTTTCAGATGGTACATAATGGTGTACTCATGCAGATTTTCAAGGTTTAGCCCCATAAATGCAATTAAGCTGCACCTGGAGACACACAGACACTTGAAGCGAGAAAAATCAGTTGGCCACTTGGCTGATTAGTCAAGCCATTTGTGGGGCTATGATGATTCGATGATTGATATCAAACCTACTCATCAGGCTGGTATTAGATATTCCCATTTTATATAAACCAATGAAAACATACACAATATGATTACTTGAATCACAGATGCCTTACAAATAGTCAGCCTGACCAATCAGCCAAGAGGACTAAATATTTTTCTCTCTTTGCTTGTAAATATTTTCTTGTTTTGTCCTTCAAAGTGGTTACCTGATTAAAGGGTTTACTGCTTAACTACAGTTAATACCTACAAAACCACAGAACTAGAGTTGATGCTTACAGGACCAAAAAACTAGAGCTGAAACCTATAGGACCACAAAATTAGAGTTAGTGCCTACAGGACCACAAAATTAGAGTTAGTGCCTGCAGGACCACAAAACTATATAGTTAATGCCCACAAAACTATATAGTTAATGCCCACAGAACTATGAAACTAGGGTTCATGCTTAAGGAACCACAAAACTAGAGTTAATGCCTACAGGACCACAAAACTAGAGTTCATGCTTAAGGAACCACAAAACTGGTCCACTCATGTGATTCACAATCACCAGCCTTGCTAAGTGAGCCAAATTCAGTAGGAAAATGATCAACAAGTGTGTAGAAAGTGTGCCTTGAAGGTTTACTGAAGGAGAATGATACATAATAAATTATCAGCAATTTGTTAATGTCACCATATTTTGTGGTGGACCGGAAATTTAAAAGAGTTCCCCTAAAATGTAAAAATATAGGTCTGGTTAGCCACTCAATAGAAGCCGTCATGCTAGCAATGTCTTTTGGTCATCAATTAAAAACTGGAAAAAGGAGTGATCAATGAATATGTTACTTCTCCTGCCTTTTGTTGGATTGTGATCACTAAAAAAATCCAAATTTGCAAAAAATAAGAATGCTTCAGGGTGCAAACTAAGGTATCAATTTTGCAAAACTGTCATTGAAAAATTGAACCCTATCTAAAAACCAACACAGTGGGGGAAATTTCAAAAAATAAAAAAAAGCGTTCATCAAAGAGATAATCAGGAGTAAGTGTTCAATTTTTCAGTCGTCTAGCCATATTAGTGTATACATATATAGCTAGCCCAACTTGAAAACTGAAGAAACCTATGTTGAACAGAGACAAATTTGGTTGGCAATTTCAAATAAAAATATATATATATCAAAATTCATTTTAGTAGATGAAGTATTATAATCATTATTATTCATTTTTACAACTGTTTACCTTCATCTTGATTATTATTGCTTTTTATTGCAACTAAACTCAGGCTGGATTCTCTTCAGCAGTAAATAGATAGATTAACAGATCAGAATATAGAATAAGTTCTAGGTGAAAACTTACAATCCTCCATACAGTTTAGTGATAAGAATGATCACGCGTTAAGCAAGTCACCCACCCTCCAGTATAGAGAGTCTTGAGTTTGAATCTCACCTGGAACTTATTCTTTATTCTAATCTGTGTTGTTAATTCATTCACTCACTGCTGAAGAGGACCCAGCCTATGATAAAAAGTAACAACAATTAAGATGAAGGTGCAGAAAGCTAAGAAGAGTCAGCAGTTATAGATACTATTGTATTTATTTTTGTTATAAAGTGACTGTTGAGTCATAGGTGGTTCCTATAGTGAGTGAGGGAAAGTAGTGATGTCTGTTGATTTCTGTAGCAATGAGATTGTGTAGGACAAAGAATTTCGACTCCATGCATTCGATTTTTTCCGCTACATGTTGACATCACTAGAAATGTTGAAGGAGGCGGGTGGATGTCAGTGGCTATAACAGAATGGAGAATATGCGTGCCAAGTATGAGTGTGGACGTGGATATTAAAGATAGTTTGTAATTTTAATAACGACACATACAAATGATTCGACAAACAAATATGAGATACA
The DNA here is from genome assembly GCA_963457665.1 of Thysanoteuthis rhombus. Taxonomy (NCBI): domain Eukaryota; kingdom Metazoa; phylum Mollusca; class Cephalopoda; order Oegopsida; family Thysanoteuthidae; genus Thysanoteuthis; species Thysanoteuthis major. The sequence goes on from OY735221.1 coordinate 14,709,030, forward strand.
TTTAATGAAGAGTCATTCATGACAATACATATAGCTGAAAGGAAATACACACAAAGAAATATCAGTAAGGTTGATCATGAAGAGAAGAGGCCTGTTAAATTCAAATTATTATAAAGTATCTTTATAGTGAAGGAGAGAATTGGATATTAATTTATCCCTATACATTAAAATGAAATATAGGAGAGCATGATTAGTAAGGGGAACATGCAACGTATTGGGTCTGATGTTCGGTTTATCTATCGAATGGAGCCTGATTAGTAGTGCCTGTAATAATGAGTTGTAGGTTTGATCACACTAGATGATCAAAAGGCGGTTCAGTTTTAGGTGAAAGAAGGAGCTAAAGAGATGAAGTGTTAGTGAGTTGATCGCACTGTCCGCATTGTGACGCCAAGAATAGGACAACTGAAATAACAGCGGTTTGCATTGAGTAGCTGTAAAGCTCTACTGGATTCTCACATTGAGGAAGATTAGAGACAAAAGACGATATATCAAGTCATGGTCAAAGAATGGAAACTATGCTGGACGTAGGATTAGAGAGAAAGAAAGGGAGAAAAATGGAGGAAGTAACAGATTAAGAAAGCTTGGGCAAATGAGCAAATAAACACATGCATTCAGAGCTTTTATAGCCGATAGAAAAAGGAAGTGGCTTGAATTAAGGTTTTGTTGGTAAAGTTAATTTTCCTAATCGATTTTATCTAAAAACTAAGTTGCCATAACAAAAGTTAATAGTAGCAAAAATAAATGATAATGAGATTTCTGTAGATTGAACAAAGTTGAGTGTATTGTTTCAAAACATGTCAAACAATTCCGTTTGGTACTGTATCTAAATCAATATAACATTGAGAAATTTTTCTGATGTTTGACATATAAACATGTCATAATGTTAAGCTACACATAAGCAAACTAGGTGATCCTTAATATTTGGCATGTAAACTGGGAGGTAAAATAAAATGAGGATTGTCTCCCCAAGAAATGTTGCCAAATCAGACAAATTTTCCACAATTTTTTGCTAACGGTGTAGAGTTACAAGTTATGGTCATGTAATTTGAAAAAAAAATTTTTTGAATTAAATATTATGTGTCAAAAATCTTCAAAATAAAACACCTGCTCCACTGACTGCAAATGACTGAAATTCAAGTCATTGTAGCACAATGAAAAATATGAATTTCACCCTGTACTTTTATCCACAGACACATAGACAAACCAGTTTTCTTGGAGTCATCCAACAAAACAAGTAGGTAGTTTCTTCAATCATATCAGAAGAAAAACTTTCAACATTTGTAATTTGTTGATCCTTCAATAACAACAGGAAAAAACAACTTTATTTCATTACAAATGTTTACACAATCCTTAGTTGGTGCTGATAGAGTAACCTCCCAATTTACGTGCTAATTGTTAAGGATTACCGAAACTCAATAACTATTCACAGGATATTATTGTCTAATATTTTCTTCAATTTTCCATCTTAGGATTGAGGTTTCTTTGATTTTTCAACTTTGGCACACAACTCTGCTGCAATTGCTGGAGAATAACCAATGAAGTATTCCAAACGAAGCTGTATTCATTACATTAACTAAATAAAGTACATTTAATTACTAACATCAGAAATGTTTTGATATATGAGTAGAAGGGTTTATCAGAAGAAAGAGAAGAGAAAACTTGGATTTTACAATTCTAAATTTTGTTGGAGTGAAAAAGTCTGATATCATCAGCTGAGTTGCAGTTCCAACCATAAAAATTCTAACAACAGGTAGGGAAAATCTTGCTTGTTTTTTTCATTGTTTTTTTTGGCTATTTCAACAGTTTCTCATTATAGGACAGCCAATATATACTGAATAAGAAAATTTGATAACTTTAAATCATTCTATCAATTTTTCCATTTTCCTCGAGTATGCTAGTTAAACAAGGACTGCAAAACAATGAGCAAGATACGCAAGACACGGGCAAACAACTAGAGGACTTCCCAAAAGTAACCCCGTGGGAGGTGAAGGAAGCCATTAAACAGACAAAGAAAGGAACTGCCCCTGGACCAGACAACATCACCATCGACCTACTCCGAAAAGCAGGTAAAACCATCAATAGGAAACTGGCCGTCCTCTTCAATCTGTGTCTAAAACACAGTAAAGTCCCAGACGATTGGAATACTGCTATCATAATGCTATTATATAAAAAAGGAAACCCGAAAGACCTCAACAACTATAGGCCTATAAGCCTACTCAACTGTGTATATAAACTTTTCACAAAGATCATCACCAACCGAATCACAAAAACACTCGATGAAAACCAGCCACATGAACAGGCTGGCTTTAGAAGAAGCTACTCGACCATGGACCACCTGCACTCGATAAATCAACTGAAAGAAAAAGCAGCAGAGTATAGACTACCACTTGCCGTAGCATTTATCGACTTCAAAAAGGCGTTCGACTCAGTAGAAATCCCTAAGGTCATGGAGGCCATCAGTCGGCAAGATGTAGATCCAGTATATGTTGAAGTGTTGAAACATATATACAATCACGGCAGCTCATTTATCAGGCTACATAAAGACTCGGACCCCTTCCAGCTCCAGAAAGGAGTAAGACAAGGTGATACCAGCTCACCTAAACTCTTCACAGCCTGCCTCGAGATGATCTTCAGAAGGCTAGACTGGGAGAGTAAAGGAATTAAAATAGACGGCGAGTATCTGAGCAACCTCAGATTCGCAGACGACATAGCCCTTTTCGCAGAGAACCTACACGACCTCCAACTAATGATAGATGAACTAAATGAGGAGAGCAAGAAAGTCGGCCTACACATGAACTTCAGCAAGACGAAGATCATGCGCAACAACCACATTGGAGATAAGAACACTAAGATCGAAATCGAGGACACAGAACTCGAGAAAGTAGACCACTACATCTACCAAGGACAACAAATCTCCATGAGACCCTCAAAAGAAGAAGAAATCAAGCGAAGAATCACACTAGGATGGCAAGCCTTTGGCAGAGCTAGCTCAACCTTCAAAAATAATAACATCCCATTAATCCTAAAGAGAAGGGTGTATAACCAATGCATCCTCCCAATAGTCACTTATGGAGCTGAAACATGGAACTTAACCAAGAAACAGACCCGTAAGCTGAGAACCATGCAACGTGCACATGAAAGAATAATGCTGGGCCTCACATGGAGAGACCACAAAACAGCACAACACATCCGGGAAAAGACAAGAGTTAGAGACATCATAGAATCCATAAAAAATCTCAAATGGCGGTGGGCTGGCCATGTTGCAAGAATGGCTGACAATCGATGGACATCACGACTCACAACATGGATTCCCTGAGACCATATGCGCAACCGAGGCCGGCAAAATATTAGATGGAGAGATGAACTAGACAGGTTCAGGAAGTACTGGCTCCGTGACGCCCATGATAGAGAGGTGTGGCAAATCCTGGGGAAGGTCTATGCCCAACGACGGACGCTAAAAGACTGATGATGATGATGATGATGATGATCAATTTTTCCCTTGGAAACTTTGATCACAGACTTCTAACAACAAAGTGAGCCTTGAATTAGTAACCTGTCAATCTTTGGTCGAAAATCTTTGGATAGGATGAAAGATTGCTGAAGATTTTCATCCAAAAATCCTCTGATGAACAGTATAACCACAGGAATAATTGTCGTTGAAAACTCATGTTTAAACTGAGTAAATGAGATTTAGAAAAAAATTGGCTTTTGTTTTTTAAGAAAAGATGTACTTATATTGAAAGAATACAAAACATATTAAAATGGGAACAGTTGTTAATAATGATAATGATAATGAAATTCATTTTTTTCAAGAAAAGATATTTTTTAAAAAGATTTTATAACATTTTTAATTTACTTAATAATGTTACTTTTATGTAGGCTATTATATACTGAAAAACTGTGTGAAATCACATTTGAAATAACAAAAAATACAATGAAAATAGAGACAAGTGAGATTTTCCCTATTGAAAAACAGTAGAAGAATTTTCAAGTTTGGAACCTGAACTTGGCTGTTGATGCATTTCATATTCTTGATTTTGTTAACACAATGTCTCAGCCAATCTATTTTTCACATTTCATCAGATGTATAATACATAAAAAGAAGGAAAAAACTCATTTCTTCAGGGTGACGGTATGATTTCATTTGAATATCTTGGACTGCTGAAATGGACTGATCTGGTTGGTATATTAATGTACCTTTCATTTTCTCACCATTCTTTCAAGAAATGAAGTCTTTTTTTCTTTTCTTATGGATTATACACCTCATGAAGGCTGTAGAATGGATAGGCCCAAACATTGAGTAAATAACATCATGGATGCAAAAGATGAGTCCAATTGTTGGAATTTAATTTGGATTATAAATGACTCTTTTTGAAGTAATAGATTTTATAAGTATTTAGATCTCTTCCATGGGAGTACGGGGAGACATGTAAAATGTGAGCTTTACAAATAATCAACTACAAAATGAATTTGAAATTTTAAATCATATAAAAAATTTCTATCATAAAATGAATTTTATTTATGACATCACTGGTGTTTTCCATAGGAAAAAAATCTTAAACAGGGTAAAAAAACCTTAAAATCTAGATGGTATTGATAAACCTGTCAGAATAAGTTCAAAAAAGCTTTTTCTCCTCCTCAAAAAAATACCAAACAAGCATTTTTTGGAGAGATCCAGTGGTAAACTGAGGCCAATTTTGAAGTCTGTACATAAAATAGTAAGGCCAGTACTGCTGAAATACACAAACACTTAAAAAAGAATAGAAACCTCCGCCATATTTGTTTGGTTGTTCAGTAGTTCAATTCTCAAGAAGAGAATTAATTTTGTAATATTTCAACAAGGAAAACACTGACATTTTCAGAAAAAGATAGAGGACTGGATTTAGATATGCTACAGGGAGCTGCGAAGAGACTATTTAGCAATTGGTAATGGAGAATATCCAACCTCTACACTACTAGAGAATTAATAGGTAATTGTTCCCAACTAATCATGCCAAATCTCATACAATCATGACTGAAACATAATTTCTAAGATATTAGTAATATCATAGAAGACTTCAGTGAGAATGGATTATAGCTTCCAGCAATTCATGCAAAATCTCATGTAAATTTTGTTTGGAACGTTATTTCTAAGATATTAGTAATATCATGAAATTTAGTACACTTCAGTGAGAATGGGTTATTGTTTCTAGCAATTCATGCAAAATCTCATGCAAATTTTGTTTGGAACGTTATTTCTAAGATATTAGTAATATCATGAAATTTAGTTCACTTCAGTGAGAATGGGTCATTGTTTCCAGCAATTCATGCAAAATCTTATGCAAATCTTCTTTAACTTACGATCATTCACTTTGTTCAACTTTTTGGGGCGTTTATCAACTTGAGCATATAATGGTTCTACATCTGATACTGAAAATACATAAAGATAAAAACTTCCAGCTCTTAGAACGATCAAGTAAATACTGCTATATTCTCCAAAACCTTTTTTAAAAGAAAATGTTTTCATTTTTCTATTATTGTTTGTATTTCGTGGCAGTGCCTTCAAACAAGATCAGTGCCGAGAAGAATATACTATTATAATAAAATATAATATACTTCTATAATAAAAAAAATTGATCTAAATTTAGATGAAAGTTTATAATTATTGATGCTTTATTCATTTTCAGTAGATTCCTCAAGAACCACTGATCCAAATGTCTAAATTGACACTGTATGCTGACTCATATATATAATGTATATATACATGCAATGGCCAGTTTTCAAGTAATCAGGGTGCACATAAACACACAAACAGATGTTTTCAATTGAAGTTAGATGATATTAAAGAAGATGCATTTGAGCAAAGATATATTTCAATATAGCCAAGTGTAACAAATGTGATTCATATAACATACAAAATAAACATTTTCAACCAAATTTAGTGGTATAAGTCGAGACAAATTCTTACCTTCAATACATTTTAGTTTTCTTATCTTCAAACTATTTTTTTAATCCAAATAATCAATAGATCTAATTAGTGAAAATCTAAGCAGCATATCATAACAAGTTTTGCGTATTCATGTAGCCTATGAGCAACTTTTCTTCTATTCAGTTTAGTCAGCTTCAAATTTGCAGCAAGGTGATGTAAGTTTTCTTATTCATTCTAATGCTAACTTTTGTAAAACAAGAACCATGAGTTCAATGATAGGTCCACTATTAGTGATAGTGATACGAGAAAGAGGAGGAGGAAGAAGAGCAAGTGGTCTTTTTTTGAGTCAGTTGATTCTCATAGTTGTAGAATATTGTGTTATAGAAGTATTATTTTTAATAAGAATTGTAGATGGCCATTTTTAGTTTTTATATGGACCTTGAATATTCTATCATGACATCATTAGCAGCTGGTAAAAAAAATTGATTGGAATAGATATCACACCTTTCAATAGCATCATACCTTTTAATGTCACACATCTTCCTTCCTTCAAATTTCTGTTGTTTAACATAACCAGGATTGACTGACAGACCAGAAAGCATCTTATAGAGATGTGTGGACACATCTAAAAACATTAATTCTAATCATGCTAATAAGATTAAATAATTGGGTTCGGTAACCTAATAACATTAACCCAATAAAATAAAATAAAAAAATCTTTTTGATTCACTAGAAAAATGAAAATTAAATTGATTATAGACTTAAATAGCAGCATTTCGTCACATTTGTCTCAAAAGTGTCAGGATATTTCTTTTAGGTAACTCATGCATCCAAGTCCTAAGTACATTAAGGAACTTAAAGAATGTTTCAAGTATCAAAATTTTGAAATACCACCATCTTTGGCAACTAATATAAAAAATTCAAATGGCAATGGGCTGGCTACATAGCAAGAATGGCAGACAACCAATGGACCTTGAGACTCACGACTTGAATCCCAAGATATCACATGCGCAACCGAGGCCAGCAGAGTACTAGATGGAGAGACAAGCTAGACAAATTCAGAAAGTACTGGCTCCATGACACCCACGATAGAGGAGTGTGGCAAATCCAGCAGCAGGTCTATGTCCAACAATGGATGTTAAAAGACTGATGATGCTATAAACTCAATGATCATTCACAAGACATTATAGTATAAAACTTTCAATTTACCATTTTTGTCTGGGGATTGAGTTTCCTTTGCTTTATTAACTTTTGCATACAACTCCTCTATACTTGCTGGAAAATAAACATAGAAATATTTAGAAGAAGGCTTTATAATGTCAGATTTATCAAAAAGTAAATTTAATTATCATGAACGTTTCAATATGTTAGTAGATGAGTGATAGAAAGGCAATAAAAAAGACAAAGAAAGAGAAAACTTGCCATCACAGTTTATAATTGAACAACCATAGCATTAAAATCTGAAGACATTGAAAAAAATTCCACTGAAGAAAAAAAATAAGGTTAGGGTAAAATTCTATTCAAGACGACATTTGCGTTTTCTATAAGAAAACATTGAAAATATCTAGATTCCAGAGAATGTAGATGTCATTAATAAACCCATCAGAATAAGGCCCCCAAAAGTTCTATAAAGCCTTTCTTCCAAGGAGTGCTGAAACACATAAACACACGCACATATAAAAAAGGATAGACTCTTTTTGCCATCTTTGATGTCTATGGTTGTTCAACTCCGATATTACAAGTTTCAAGAATACTTTCTAGAACCTCATTTGGAAGTAAGTTACAGCAGACATGCGAAATGTAAGCCTTGGAAATAATCATGTATGAAATGAATTGTTAAGTAGAAAATTTTATTAAGTAGTAAGAGTTTTTCTGGATGGTTGGGGATAGGTACCATAGTTGAATATTAGTATTATGATTCCATTTAAAGTGGTAAGTTGTTAACCTCAGTTAAAAAGAAAAATAATTTTGATCTCAGACTCAGCAAAAGATTCTGCCTTCTCTGCAGAAATTACAGCATCGGAAAAGAACACTGTGAATTGAGAATAAGCAAATGAGGCATCCACAACAAAGTTCAAACACCATTATTACCTAATCACGGCACCCTGAGATATCAGATAAGAAGCATCTTATCATGGACGTTTTTTTGAAGACATAAAGAGTAAATATTGAATTTTCAGCTCTCTACCTCTATTGGTGTGGTCTGTATACTTGATACAAACATTGACACCCAGACCAGCTTAAAACTGAAGAAACCTATATTAATAGTTTTGGTTGATGATTTCATATATATAAAAATATTATGATCTATAAACACCATATATATATATATATATATATTTACACACATACATAAATATATATATATATACACACACACACACACACATATATATATAAATATAATGGAGTTTTACATATATGAGATGCATTTGATTGGTAGCTTATTTGGCAATATAAAACCTATATTTTGACGTTTGATCCTTTTACTTTCAAATTGCTTTTATTACTTAGTGTCTCAATATGTACAAAGACATGAAAAAAATGTTATTTTTAAAACATCGCAGATCCCAGAAGAAAGAATCAACTTTGGATGCAACCACTGACATGTTCCTTTAGAAAGTCAATTCAAACTGGGTGAACGTATATACTTGTACCTTTATAAACATTTTAGCAAGTTTATTTTTTTCAGAATAGAAGCGATATCATGAGGCTCAACAAAAAAAAAAAAAAAATTCAATTCTTAGCACTGCTGGCACTGAGAATTGAACCTATCGACACGTACATTTTCTTACCCCTCCTGTCTTAGCACGGGGGTTGTATCATTTTCTCCAATCAGATTTGATTGATGTCTGATTCGCATCACTACCATTGGCTGACTTATCATTACACTGCCGTCTGGCAAATTACCAGGAAAACAAATAATCAAAATATATTTTGAGTATTAAGATTTATGAAGAAATAAATTATGTATGATTGTTTGTTAAAAGTTGAAGAAACTGAGACAGTAAAAATGATTTTAAATACTAAATTTTATTGTACATTATTAGAACTTAGAGTACAAATTTTTTTATAGATAAATAAATAAAAAAAACAAAGTGAAACAAGACATTGTTATTACTTCCTGAATTTTAACCAAATTTAAGAAGCCAAAAAAAAATTATCTGTACACATACAATTTTAAATGAATGAAAGATAATGAAAGAAAGAAGTCATGAAAAAAATCTTGTAAATATATATATATATATATATATATATATATATATATATATATATATATATATATATATATATATATATATATATTGAATTGTTATCGACTCTGTGAGATTTTTACCAACTTTTAAAAAATGATCATACGTGTCTTTCTCTTCTTCATCAATCTTATACATGATATGTATTTCATACACTAAATCTTATCGTTTACAAAAAGAACATATGGTATTAATTTTGCAATAGATACTTTTTTACCCCCATATATTGTAAAAATAGGGTTCCATAAAAAATAACCCCTTTGCACGATTTATAGAAAATAAAAAGTCAACCAGAAATATAATGGAGCTTTAAAAGCGTATTGATTCCCTACATTCTCAAGGCAATTCACCAGACAGCAACGTGATAACTGAGAAAAATGATAAGTCAGCCAATGGGAGAGCAGCAAATCAGTCATTGGTCAAATCCAATTTAGGAGAATGAATGCCATTTTTAGCAGGTGATTATCAGATTGTCTTCCAAAGATAAGTATGAATGATTTCCAGTGTGCTGTCATATGTGTTATAGATCACACAATTATGCATATTTATAAAAAAAAAATCATGAAAATGAAAAAAGGGCAAAATAGATTATTTTATTCAATCAGTTTTTTAGTGAGTGAACAACTTCATGTTGGAATCTTATGTGCTAATTATGAACTGTCAATTCAATTGTTGAATAATTATGTATGCAGCAAACAAAGATTGTCAAATTGCTTACTTGTGTTTATATTTTAAAAATTCTCTATATTTTGTGGATAGGAGGAACACAGAAGAATTGGGGATCAAAAAGAGTTGGATTGTGACTATGAAGAAAAGAAAAAAAGTAGAATAGCTGTGCAATTGGAAAATATTCTGGATCAATAATATATCACTCAAGACAAACATAAAAACATTTTGGAAAGCAAATTAATCAAAATAAGTACTGTAACCCGATCATAGAAAACTTTGATTTCAAAGAATTTAAAAATGAATAAAAAGGTCTGATTAGTTTCTCAAAAAAAAATGTTTTGGTAGCATACTGGATTGGAGTGATCAATTAAAAATTGGAAAAGGGGGTGATCAATGTGTGTGTTACCACTCTGGCCTTTTGTTCAGCAGTCATTTCCAGAAAAAAGAATTATTTGTCAGACCCCAAGTTTCAAAACAACTGCTACACCGCTGAGCCGTACAATGCATCATATTGTAGAAACCTTATTTGGTGATTCCAAACAGAGAATAGCTGACCCCATTCAGTAAAACAGACATCATATACAACAAAGACACAACAGTCAAAATCAAAAAATGAAAAGCTGAAGAAAGTAAACCGCAACATCTATTTACAACAACAAATCACCATGGAATCTCCAGAAAAAGAAGAAATCAAGCAAAGAATCAGTACGTCGGCAAGCTTTCGGGAGAGCCAGCTCAACCTTCAAGAACAAGAAAATCTCCTTAGTTTTGAATTTCCAACAATTCATGCAAAATCTCATACATCTCTGCTTGAAGTGTTATATCTAAGATATTAGTAATATCATGAAATTTAGTTCACTTCAGTGAGAATGGGTCATTGTTTCTAGCAATTCATGCAAAATCTCATGCAAATTTTGTTTGGAACGTTATTTCTAAGATATTAGTAATATCATGAAATTTAGTTCACTTCAGTGAGAATGGGTCATTGTTTCCAGCAATTCATGCAAAATCTTATGCAAATCTTCTTTAACTTACCATTATTTAGTTTGTTCAACTTCTTGGGAGGCTTATTAACTTGAGCATAAAATGGTTCTACATCTGATGCTGATAAAAGAATTAGATTGAATTTAAAGATTTATACAAGTACTGACTACAACTTTGTTCACATTATAGATGTGATGGTGAAGTGCCCAACACTCGAAGTGAATAGTATTACTTTGAGATTGTACATGAACAAAAAATCATTTTTTATAATTGGTAGGATCAAAGTGGCAAAAATCGTTTGGATGCACACCATAAAAATAAAATCTCTTCACCAATCAGAACAAACCAAAGAATACTTTTCAACCAATAAGAATAATAAAATGAGACTCCAAAGATAATTGTTTCTGGAGCCTCTAAAGCTATGAATATTAACTTCTAAACTTGGTTAGTCAGTTGGGATTTTGATGTTAACATGACTCCATGCTACTAACAAAAATACATTAATTATTATCATACAAACAATCAGATTATTTTGATCCTTGGTGAACCTTAAGAGATTTATCAAATAAACTCATCAATAATATCCATTTTTTATTTCACATTTCAAACAGACATTTCCTTAAACAGGTACAAGCATTGGTACAACAAAATGTTTTTTTATACTTTTTCTGACATTCAAACTTCCTAATGTATAAACTTGTGTATATCTGCATGTATTTCATTTGTTTTTACTATCGTTTATTCACATCATTCAAAATCTTGTTCATCTTCGTGTTCATCATACAGACACTTTTAGACAGACGTTTATCAGTATATCTCTGAATTTTTGAGATGAGGTATTATTATTATTTCTATTGATATTCAGACCATCTTCATCTTAGTTGTTTTTCATACAACGTTTCGGCTGTCAGATTTATCAAATAAAAACATTCAATTCAGTATCATAGACAATAATTGAACAACTGTAGCATTAAGATTTGAAGTCATGTAAAAAAAATTCCTACAGTAAGAGTAAATTCTATTTAAAGACCACTGGTGTTTCTCACCGGAAACATCAAGAATATAGTAAAAAGCATCTAGCATTCAGGAGAATCTCAATGTTATTGGTAAATCCATCAGAATAAGGCCTAAAAAAAAGTTCCCCCCCCCCCCCGATCTGGTAGAGTATTGATGCTAAGTTCCAAGTCCATAGATAAAACGGTATGGCCAAGAGTACTGAGACACTCAAATACACAAAAAAACAAGATGCTCATATAAAAAAAGGATAGAATCCTTTGCCTTCTTTGATGGCTACGGTTGTTCAATTATTTACATCAAAATTGTTTTGATTTGTTAGTAGATGAATAATTGAAAAAAAAAGAGAAATCTTTCACAAGTTTCAAGATTATTATCTAGAAAATAATTTCAGGGGTTAGTAAGGATAGACATGCAAAGAGTAAGCTTAACCCTTTTACTGTCTGATTTGTTTTTGATGTGACTATGATTACTCTGAAAATCAAATAATGCCATAGTCAGGTTGTGTGTCATGTGGAGGATTCCTGGTTGGACCTATGTGTAATGTAAAGTTATTCACTATTGGGCACTGATCTTTCTGGTAATGTCTTATAGTTTTCTCGTTTTAACATTTTGAAAAATTGGGATCCATGATCAAAACACATTTATATCGAGCCAAATGTAATATGTTGTTTGAGTTTTTCTGAGTGAGGGGGGGGGGGGTCAGAGCTGAATAGTACAACTATATATTCAAATTCAATTGTTGAGCTGTTATCCTCTATGAAGGAGACAGATGATTCTAATTTCAAACTGACAAAAGAGGTCATCCTCCTTTGTGGCCAATAATAGAAAAGTGTCAAAAGAAATGTTATCTTCCATTATCAGTAAGGAAGGGTAGCGCCCCCCAGTTAGGAATTAAATACGAAACTCTTCTTTTAGCTAGGTATCAAAAACGCCACTTCCTCCTATAAAACCCCTGGATGCACATGGTCCATTGCTTGTTGGCGCCAGCATCTGTGGCTGGTCATGATCATCTCTCACTCTTGTGAATGAAATGGCAAAGCTTTTCTACTATCCAATAGTCATGATAATCTTTCCATAACATCCATGTTCTCTGACTTTCATGGTCTACTCGTCGAGAGTCTAATAGTGTCAGAAGATAGTCCCCAAGTTAACCCACTTACTTGGTAGTATAGCTCGCACACTGAACCCGGATTCTATGTATTATCTTGGATTGATTCAAGCCACATGGAAATCCACATGTTCACACAACTCTGCTCCAACTCTGACGCCAGTACTATCAAGACAAGAAAGCTCCCACCTTTCGGTATCTTTTCTCCTAACATTACTTCTCCTGATCGATCATATTCATGTTATCCTTACATGTACCTTAACTTCATTCTACAATTAAATGTATGTCTATTCCCTGGCCAAAATATTTGTATGTGTTCAGTCCACTTTGTTTCATCAATGCACGTCCAACTTCATACTTGGCGCGCATTCCATTCTCTTCGTACAGCATCCTTCCTTCCGCATCTACAGGGCCGCATGCATGCTACGGTCATACCACAAGGGAAACGAAAGTTCTCGTCTCTCATCAATATCATCATGCTCTCCGTTTCATCCAACCTAAGAAGACATCCAATAAAAGTGTTGATTTTTACAGTTTAAAATTCTAGATTAACATTTTACTGGAGCAGAGCTTGTGCAAAAATATATATAATATTATAATTTGACCTTTTTAATGACATTCTTAGTAGCATGGCAATATCAAGTATATATATTTGTTGTTTTTTTTTTTGAGAATGTACAAATTTACTTTTTTTAATCAATGATATTTTGGCTTTGCTGGTGAACACTATTTACAAACTGAACATGCAACAAAATTACACAAAAAATAATGTGGGAAGCATTTGAATTACAATAAGCAGGAGTTAAAAATAAAACACTTGTGTGCCAAGATGATGGGAAATTGGTAACAATGAAATCTGGAATCCCACTTATGAAAAAAAAGATTAAATGATTACGTCACGGGGATGACAAAACAAAACTTTTCATAACGTTCCTAATTCAGTTTGAAATATTACCAATAAAAAATTAATTGAAGTAATATGTTTGTTGGATGGAAAACAAATTACATTTTATAAACTGCAGTATCAAAATGAGCTTCTTTCCTCAAATCTTTTAAGAAAGAAAAACTTGAGTAAGGAAGCTGGTATCAAATGGTTAATCTAAAATCTAGAGCATTCTCGAAATAGGTCTGGTTCGTCACACAACAGAAACCATCTCGTGACCAACAATTTTTGACAGTATGCTGTGTTAGGGGTTATTAATTGAATAGTAACATCTCTCACCTTTTGTTGGGTAGTGATCACTTGAAAAAATTTAATTTTTAAAAAGCAAACAAAAAAGCTACTGAAAATAAACTAGAAGATATATTTGGCTTGAACTTACATCATCATTATTAATATTATTATTATCATTATTATTATTATCATTATTATTATTATCATTATTATAATAATAATAATAATAATAATAATAATAGTCGTCGTCATCGTCGTCGTCGTCATCATCATCATCATCAATCTCACACCAGTTGCCTGGTGGTATCCGCTGAAGTTTGAGTGACAGCAAGTCTCCTCAAGTCTCCAGCCCTTCTCTCGTAGTGCTCATAGGTTACAGTAATACTGCGGTTTACAGTTTCACACCGGTTGCCCAATGGTCATTGCTGAAGGCTGAGTGACAATAAGTCTCCTCAGGTCTTCAGCCAACATCTCCTCCCTCCCCCACCCATCATGTCAGCGCTGCAGCTCACATTTCCACTTTCATTTCCCTTCCTCTGTTGGGTTACTATTAACATTTAACGTTGCAGTCTTTATATTTTTAACACTTTCCACAGTATCCACGCAGTTCCTAGCAGTGCTGTGATCTGTACAGTCTCAATCCTTCCCCTTATCCTGATCTCCTCCATTATTATTATTATTATTATTATTATTATTAATATTATTTGCAATCTCACACAAGTTACCTGGTGGTAACCGCTGGAGTTTGAGTGACAGCAAGTCTCCTCAAGTCTCCAGCCCTCCTCTCCTAGTACTCATAGGTCGCAGTAATTCTACGATTTACAGTTTCACACCGGTTGCCCAGTGGTTATCGCTGAAGGCTGAGTGACAATAAGTCTCCTCAGGTCTTCAGCTAACGTCTCCTCTCTCTATCACCCATCATGTCAAAGCTACAATTCGTTGCAGTCCTTATATCTCTAGCTCCTTCCTCAGTATCCGTGCAGTTCCCAGTAGTGCTGTGGTCTGTACGATCCCTATTATCATTATTATTATTGCAAATTGACCAACAAAAGAATGGAAACATTTTTTAGGTACAATAAAGAGTAAATGATGACAATTTTAGCCCTTTAATTTGTTTGGTGTGACCTGTATGTGTGAAACATTCATAGCCAATCAGCCAGTGAGCTAGACCCACATGAAAACTAAAATGACCTATGGTTGATGGTTTCCAATAGGAAACTAAATGCTGCTTTTTACCTAGTAATTTAGCAGTAGTTGTGGTAAAATAGTTACCTTTATGAAAATTCAAGCAGTATGGTTTGAATCATAAATTTATGATAAAAAAACCCTAAAAACATAGGCACAAAAGGTATTTATTTCTCATAATCTTTTATTGCAAATTGAACCCTCCAAAAAAAAAAACTTATTTAAGGATGGAGTTTTAAGAAAAAAGAAAAAAAAGGAACATTTTCCCTAGTGTGAGTGCAAAATATCAAGTTTCCACTATGAACAGTAAGGGCTGAGTCCAGATAGATAGATACATTTATAAATGTCAAATTACATGAATAACCTAGACCCAGCAACAGTAATTAAACTGGTCTATTGTGGGTATTTACACAAAATACTGTTTTATAATCATCAGATAATCTAAATGAAAATGTCCCTATTTAGCAAAACCTTTATCATTTTTACATTAATCTACAAAGATTCAATTAATTGTCTGCTCTGACCAACTATGAACCTCAAAAATAAATAAAATAATGGATTTGAAAAGTTTGTTGAGAATAGAATTTTAAGCATTGTTTGTTATATACACTAGAGTAACTAAGAATGAAAGGTATACATCTAAAGGCATACATATATATATTCATAAATATTTATATATATATATATATATATATATATATATATATATATATATATATATATATATATATATATATATATATATATATATAAACTAGCTGAATACCCATCCCTCAGTAGGTTTATATGGCTAGTATATATATATGTATATATTGGACAGAGAGTAAGGGTCCAGTTTTATATCATAGATATTGCGCCCCCAAGAAAAAACATTTAAAAAGCCTCTTTCCTCAAACCTTCAATTCAATTTGAATTAGAAAAAAGTCCCTTCATCTTGAAGGCTGGGTTTCCCTTCACTCACTCTAGCATTATACTCACATTGTAAAAAAGAATCCCAATCTAAAATAGTTTTGCACTAACCTCCGGGTCCGTTGAGAAGGCATGCCAAATTTGGTTGGGTTGGGTACATGTTTAGGTACTTTATATAACATGAAAGACAAAACACCTCTCACTTATATATTCATAAAATAAATATTTTTCTGTATGTATCTGTGTGTGTATATACAATGGCACTTTTCATATAAAAGAGAGGAATTCAATAGGTAGCTTGATTATCAATCAATAGGACCTACATTTTCAGGCACATAGTTTAGATCCTTTGCTTTCTATTTGCTTCCATCATTTATTGTATATATTTAAAAATATGTATAACTTTTTTTACAAGATTAATTTATTAGGGATAGAAGTGATATCATTTGAGTAAAAAATGAATAACATTAACAGAGAAAACATTAAATATATAATCATCGTCAACATTTCTGGCATTGAGAATTGAACCTATTAACTTTCATAAACTTTGATATAATTTCTTATGTTTTAGCAGGTAATTGTTAGATTGTCTTAGAGAGATAAGTATGAGCAATTTCAAGTATGCAGCCACATGTTTGATAAATTACACATTTATATCTATTTATGAAAATAGAACACCTTGTTTTTAAAGGATTAAAAAAACAAACAAAGCACAATGGCATTTTGAGATAAAATCTCAAAATATACTTAGCGTAATTCCCCATGTATAATTAGCACTTGTTTCCACAGATTTTGAGTTAAAATATCAAGGTGCGTATCATATATGGAAACAAAATTGTGGGATATTTTCTGAGCATTATTAAATGGTCCATTTGAATCTCATCATTGCCATCATGGTGATTGATGATATAGAAAACTGGGAACCTCTCGCCAGATGGCAGTAATTTACAATGAAAATACTCTTTCAATCACATCTTTTTCAGGGGATTAAAATAATGAAATTAAAAAAATGCCGGTTTGGCTAAACTATTCATAACTTGCATATTCAATGAGGCTTAGATTGAAATTCACGTGTTCCGACTTGCAGCATACATCTGACATTCCAAAGATGCCAATCAGATTGAGAAGTGGTTAACAAGTACACATGGGAAACACATTTTTCATTTGAAGCTTGGTGCAGATCATCTATGGAAATAGATTATATATGGGAAATTACGGTACTCTGAATTATGTCAAACATGAGATTGTATTTGGATATGCTATTAAAAAAATGTGGAGACCTTTTTTGGCAATTGGTAACCCATCCCTATAATAAACCACTGTTAAAATGGCCAAATCAGAGTGTCAAGCCCTAAACTATATAAAGCTGCAGAAACTCTATTTGCTAACAGATAATAACCCACTCCTTGGTACTTACTTCAGCACACTCTCAACTGATCTTGAAAATGAAATCAGAAACATCTAATGGCACAAAATCAGCATTAGTGAGACTGATCATGAAAATGAAAATAAAAACAAGTGAAATAAGAAAACGCTGAGAAAAATTAATTGATCGAAAGAGCCAACATCTTCTATACTGCTATGGAGAAGAGAAAGGAAAACTAAGCTGAGTAGGCTTTTTTATTCATAGACAACTCAAAGACAACGTTGTGGGATTCAAAGCTATCTCGGATCATGTAGCCAGTGTCACTGTAAAACTCTCAACAAGGTATACACTGATCATCATTCAAGTCTATTCTCCCACTTCACAGTCAACCAAGGAAGAAATGGACAACTTCTATGATAACTTGAACTCCATACTAAAAAAAAAAGAATACTCAGGTAGGACAAGGAAATGAAAGTTGTTCTGGCAAGTTCGAATACAAGACGCGGAAAGAAAGAGGTGGAGATCTTTTAGATCTTGCAACAGGGAACAGATCCAAAATCATGAATACTTTCTTCAAGGAGAAACCAAATAAGAAATAGACTTGGAGTAGACCTAATCATGAAACCAAGAATGAAATTGATAACATCCTGGCAGACGGGAACAATACTGTCAAAGATATTCAGGTCTTAAATATAATCAGTGTAGGAAGTGACCACAGAATGGTAAGATATAAAATTCAAATTAATACCAACACAGAACACAGAAAATATTTCACACTGAAGTGCAATCACTAAACGTACCAAATGAACAAAACTAACCTTTCAATTTTGAACCGATAAAACAGATATGAACTTCTCAGTGATCCAGAAGAGAACGTCAACATCAATGAGTTTAACAACCGAATGACAACCTCTCTAACAAAAGTCACCAATATGTTTAAAACAAAAGAGCAATGAAACCATCAGTAAAATCCCAGAAGAGACCAAATATCTCATAGGAAAACACAGGAATCTCAGACCACCGATAACAGAAGAAAAGATTGAAGCAACTGTGAAAAATAAAACCATCCAGAAGAAATGAAGAGAAGATAAAAGAAGGTACACAATAAGAGTCATCAAAATAATTCTCAAAAAGGATAGGGGTTTCAAAGTTATAAACAAAGCTCTTAATGCAGGAAAAAACAAAGTGTGCTTGAAGATAATGGAAACCTAACAACGGACAGGGACTGGATTGTCAATTGTACCTAAACCTCTATTCCTCCTAACAAGAAACACAGAAAAATGAAAAAAATATACAATTCACAAGTAACCAGTTCAAGGGTTCCCAGAAGTTACCACTTGGGTAGTGAAGCAAGCCATCAAACAAACTAAAAAAAGGAAGGTACCTGGAACAGATAACATCACCATTGACCTATTCAAAAAAGCTGGTAAAGTCATTACTAGAAAGTTAGCCATCCTATTCAACTTATGTCTCAAAGAAAGTAAAGTTTCAGAAGATTGGAACACTCCAATCATAATGCTTTAAAAAAAAAAAAAGGAAGTCTGAAAGATCTCAGCAACTACAGGCCAATTAGCCTACTCAACTACATCAACAAAAATCAACAAAACACTAGATGAAAACCAACCACTGGATCAAGCTGACTTTAGAAGAAGCTACTCAACCATTGACCACCTCCATTTGGTAAATCTGCTAAAAGAGAAAGCACACTATAAAATACCACATGCTGTAGCATTAGCAGACTTCAAAAAAGCCTTTGACTTAGTGGAAATTCCCAATATTACTGATACTATAATTCAACAAAGCGATCGACCTAGTACTTGTCAGAGTATTACAACATATCTACCGACACAGCAATTCCTTCATTAGGCTAAATAAAGACTCAGACCCCTCACAGCTCAAAAGAGGGATAAGACAAGGAGATACCAATTAACCTAAAGTCTTTACAGCCTGTCTCAAGATGATCTCCCAGAACCTATGCTGAGAAAATAAAAGAATCAGAATAGGCAGCAAATACCTAAGCAATCTCAGACTTGCGGACAGTGTCCTTTTTGCTGAGAATCTTCGTGATCTCAAGATGATGCTGAATAGACTGAACAAAGGAAACAAAAAAGTTAGCCTCTCCATGAACTTTAATGAAACAAATGTCATGCACAACTAATATGTTGAAAACAAAGATACAATAATCAAGATTGAAGACGCAGAACTTGAGAAAGTAAACAATGACATCTACCTAAGACAACTATTCTCCATGAAATCCTCGAAAGTAAAAATCAAACAAAGAATCACACTTGGAAACCTTTTGGCGGGGCAAGCTCAACCTTCAAGAATAAGAAAATCCTGCTTGTGCTAAAAAGAAAAGTATACAAACAATACATCCTTCAAATAGTTACCTTTGGAGTTGAAACATGGAATGCACAATGTTGATCCCCGTTAAGACTGGTGCCGACAGAATATAAGATTGCTTGATGAACTACATAAGTTCAGAAATTATTGGCTCTATGATGCCTACAATAGAGTGGTCTGGCGAATTTTGAGGAAAGTCTATGTCTAACGACAGACATCAAAAAGATGATGATGATGATGATGATGATAACACACCGCTGTTAAAATGGCCCATTCAGAGTGTCAAACCCTAAACTATGTCAAGTTGCAGGGACTCTATTTGCTAACACATGATATCTCACCCCTGTAATACACTACAGTTGAAATGGCCAAATTCAGAGGGCCAAGCCTTAAACTACATAAAGCTGCAGGGATTCAATTTAATAATAAGAATCTAATAATTCTTTCACTAAACCATAGACTATGGAGCCCTAAACTGAAGCTTATCAAGCTCATGCGTAAATTTGGCCCTGGTCATTAATGGACATCTTTGACTGAACTTTAATCAAACCCACCAGAATCCTCATTTCTTACAATTATTCTTTAAATAAAATCGTGTTAAAGTATTTGGTTAGTAAAGGGGAGAAAGAGCAAGTACAATGATGTGTACACCATCCTTATATCCAAATCTGTCAATGAAATAATGAAAAATTATTTCTGAATTGAAGGGATTCTAAGCAAATGGGAAGAAATAATGGCCAAAAACATTATTAGTTATGGTATTAGTAGAATGAAAAAGATGGGGATGATTCACCTGAAGGTCTGGACCAAGTTTTACATCAAGCCAACATGATATGACTGAGAAAATTGATATTAAACATATTAAGGGCTGACATACCAAACAAAAAGTTTCATAAACAGATGTGTCGACAAGAACTTCAAAAACATTGAGGATAATAAAAATCATGCTTGGAACATTATTTCAAAAATATTAGTAATATCCTGAAATTTAGGACACTTCAGTGAGAATGGGTAATTGCTCCCAAAAATTCTTCCAAAATCTCATACAAGCATGCTTGAAGTGTTATTTCTAAGATTTTGGTGATACCATGAAATTTTTGACACTTCAGTGGGAATGAATAATTGCTTCGAGCAATTCATGCAAGATCTCATACAAATCTTCTTTAACTTACCATTACTAACTTGGTTCAACTTTTTGGGGGGTTTATTAACTTGAGCATATAACGGTTCTACATTTGATGCTGACAAAAGAATCAGATTAAATTTATTGAATTAGTAATATCATGAAATTCAGGATACTTCTCTGAGAATGGGACATTGTTTCCAGCAATTCATGCAAAATCTCATACAAAATATGTTTGAAACATAATTTCTAAGATACTAATAATATCATGAAATTTAGGATATTTCAATCAGAATGGGGAAATGCTTCCAGCAATCTAAACAAAATCTCACACAGTTCATGATTAGAAAATTATTTCTAAGATATAAATGATATCATGAAATTTAGGACACTTTAGTAGGAATAGGTGAATGCTTCCAACAATTCATGCAAAATCTCATACAGTTCACGATTGAAAGGTTATTTCTTAGATATTAGTAATATTATGAAGTTTACAACACTTCAGTGAGAATGGATAATTGCTTTGAGCAATTCATACAAAATTTCATTCAAATCATGACTGGGAGAATTTTTTTAAGTTATTAAAAATATCATGAAATATAGGACACTGCAGTGGGAATGGATAAATGTTTTGGGCAATTCATGCGAAATCTCATACAATTCATGCTCGAAATGTTATTTCTAAGATATTAGTAATATCATGAAGTTTAGGACACTTCAGAGAGAATGAATAATTGCTTCTAGCGATTCATGCAGAATCTCATATTAATCATGATTGAAGCGTTATTGCTATGATATTAGTGATATCATGAAATTCTGTACACTTCAGTGAGAATGGGTCATTGTTTCCAGCAATTCATGCAAAATCTCATACAATTCATGATAGAAACATTATTTCTAAGATATTAGTAATATCATGAAATTTAGAACACTTCAGTGAGAATGGGTAATTGCTTCGAGCAATTCATGCAAGATCTCATACAAATCTTCTTGAACTTACCATTACTAACTTGATTCAACTTTTTGGGGGGTTTATTAACTTGAGCATATAACGGTTCTACGTTTGATGCTGATAAAAGAATCAGATTAAATTTATTGAATTGATGATATCATGAAATTTGAGCAATTCATACAAAATCTCATTCAAATCAAGATTGGAAGATCATTTCTAAGTTATTGACAATATCATGGAATTCAGAACACTTCAGTGGGAATGGATAAATGTTTTGAGCAATTTATATGAAATTTAATTACAGTTCATGATTGAAACATAATATCTAAGATATTAGTAATATCATGAAGTTTAGGACACTTCAGAGAGAATGGAATATTGCTTTCAGAGATTCATCAGAATCTTATATTAATCATGATTGAAGCGTTATTGCTATGATATTAGTAATATCATGAAATTCTGTGCACTTCAGTGACAATGGATCATTGTTTCCAGCAATTCATGCAAAATCTCATACAATTCATGATAGAAACATTATTTCTAAGATATTAGTAATATCATGAAATTTAGAACACTTCAGTGAAAATGGATAATTGCTTCGAGCAATTCATGCAAGATCTCATACAAATCTTCTTGAACTTACCATTACTAACTTGATTCAACTTTTTGGGGGGTTCATTAACTTGAGCATATAACGGTTCTACGTTTGATGGTGATAAAAGAATCAGATTAAATTTATTGAATTAGTAATATCATGAAATTTGAGCAATTCATACAAAATTTCATTCGAATCAAGACAGGAAGATTATTTCTAAGTTATTGACAATATCATGGAATTTAGAACACTTCAATGGGAATGGATAAATGTTTTGAGCAATTCATACGAAATTTCACACAGTTCATAATTGAAACATTATATCTAAGATCTCAGTAATATCATGAAATTTAGGACACTTCAGTGAGAATGGATAAATGTTTTGAGCAATTCATATGAAATCTCATACAGTTCATGATTGAAACATTATTTTCAAGATATTTGTGACATCATAAAATTTAGGAGGAGTTATGTATGTGATTTATTCAGAATTAATAGGTCATTGCTGCCAGGAATTCATGTGAAATCGTAAAAAAATTATGTTTGATATCTTTCCAAGATATTAGTGACATCACGAAAATTAAGAGACTTCAATGAGAATGAGTAATTGCTTCTAGCAATTCTTACAAAATTTCATGATTGAAAATATATATTATCTAAATATTAGTGATATCATGAAATATAGGATACTCCAGTTGGAATGGGTAATTGCTTCTGTTTTGTTCAACTTTTTGGGCTTTTATTTAGTCGAGCATTTAACTATTCTACAATTGATGCAGGAAATATATAAAACATAACTAATGAAAAAATGACACTAGATTCTCCAAAACTTTGTTAAACTTATGGACACTAGAATAAATACCAACCTTAATGAGCATTGTAAATTGATGTCCAGAAAAAAGGATTTTTAAAATAGATAGATTGGTACATAGAAATCTCTCTTAGACTCTCACAACCTCAAAAAGTGATCTAAGCACATCCCTATCTTTGACTCTGGCTGGAAAAGCCATTAGTCAGTCAAATCTTTGTTCCTAAGGCACAAATATTGTATCTGTTTGAATACAGATTATATATTGTGAATCAATCAATGTCCCCAGAAAACATTGAAGGGAAGGAGAGATTTTCAAAATCTAACTTGATGAGAATCTGTCTAGAACTCACCTGAATTATCACAGAAAATTTCATGGAGCTATATGGATTAGTTTTTACAGTAGGCAGTCATATACGTACAGACATATGCTTAATCATAATAAAATGGTGGGGAAGTGTGTAGCGTTGAACATTCGAGTTTAATATTCCACTAAATTCCCAAAACAAAGATTGATCTATAAATAAAAACAAAAAAATGGATATCCATTTTAACCCCCCACCCCTCTGCCTTGACCAGGGCTAGACTGGCCATAAGAACAAACATTAGATTAGATTCAAAGACAGACATGTCCAAATCATAAATTCTTGCCGCCTTCAGGCGGGAGTCGGACATGAACTATTTTGAAAAGTAAGAAGAAAAATTTTAATATAATGAAGTATAAAATATTTGATTGATGAAAATTAGAAAATGAATATCAAAATTTGAAGAAGAATTAAATAAGGACAAATTTCTACTTTTAATACATCTTAGTTTTCTTATACATGAATTTTTTAGCCACAATATTTAATAAATCTAATTAGAGAAATATATTCACAACGTTTCAGCCGTTCTACCCTTTGGCCTTTTCCATATGTTTGTCATATTCAGTGACAGTTGAGAAATTTCATCCAGAACGAGACTGAATACAAGAAACATCAACAGATTACCAAGCATCAGAAGAAAGTTGAAACACTGTGAATATAGAAACAATCAAGATTAAGACAATAGTCTGAATAAATCTACATATAATGATAATTCCTCATCTCAAAAATTCAGACAGAAATAATGTAAGTTTTGGCTTGGATTTTTGAAGGAGAAAGGACTTATGTAGTCGGCAGATAGCAGAAAAGCCTTTCTCTCAGAAGAGAAGCAAAAAATATTTGGCATGGCCTTTTCTACAACTTGTGACTAGAAACTATAATTCAAATGTATGAACAAAAGCTTATAATATAATAGATGCCAAAAATTCATCATTTAATAACTGTGGCCATTAAAGTTGGTGAAAGGTTATGTCCTTTTTCCATGTATTTATTAGTTCAGGAGCTCCTGGCCATACCATTTTGTCTAAAAAATTTTTATTCTTGGAAAAAAAGCTCTTGATTCTTGGGTGGTCTTGTATTGATGGGTTTATAATTAACCGCCTAGACTCTACAGAATCTAATTTTTTTTTCACTTTCAAATGTTTTGTAATAGAAAAGACAACTGAATTTTCCAGAATCTAGATGTTTCTAGATATTTTTTACTCTATTTTAGATGTTTTCTGGTGGAAAATGTCACTGATGTCATAAATTGAATTTATTCTAACCATGTTTATTTTTTGATGGAATTTTTTTCTTCATCTTCAGACTTTTATTATCCGTTGTTTGATATAGACTTTCCCAAGAATCCATCAGGCCTCTCTTTATCATGGGTGTTGTGGAGCTAATACTCCCTGAACTTATCTCGTTCATCTCTCCATCTTGTATTCTGCCGGCCTTGGTTTCAATGGGATCTCTGGGAATCCATGTGGTGAGTCGTGAAGTTCAGAGGTCTGACCAGCCCATTATGATTTGGGTTTTCTGGATTCTGTTTTGGACTCCCATTTTTTACCCAAGTATTATGTGCTGTCTTGTGATTTCTCCATGTGAGGTTGAGCATGATTCTTTCATGTGTACGTTTTCAGTTTGAGGGTCAGTCTCAGGGTTAGGTTCTATGTTTCAGCCCCATAGGAGGATGCATATGTTGCATCTTTTTTAACATGACATCAAATTTTAATGCTACAGTTGTTCAATTATTAACTGAGATGGTGAGTATATTCCAATAATTGGTGTTAGATCAGAAAAAACAAGATTGCATATTTTAAAAAGTATCAATAAACTTAAGGATTTAGGAAATAGATGAGCATGTGCTAATTGTATTAATTATTACAATCTTCAAAAATCACTGATTACAAATCTAACCAATTACATAGTTAGAATTAGTGCAAACATTTTAGAATAAGTAAAAATATTTGATACAGTAATAAGGTAAGTAAACTGTAAAATACCTGCATGATTTGTAACACCAGGATTACCTTCATAGAGTGAATTGACAACTGTTTCTGTATCTGAAAAAAACAATTAAATACAATACATAATGAGAACGGCTATTAGAAAACAGTGCATTATTTATTCAAGGTTACCATTTTTCTTTGGCTCTACAAGTAAAATTTTTTTCCAATTACAGTTCAAATAATGAACTTGAATTTGATAGTGACCTGCAAGGCCAAGCTCCACACTAATTCCAATTGAAGTTTAATATTGTAACTTTTGTTTCGTGTATATAACAAATGGAAAAATTGTTAGAATTTTTCAATTTTTTAATGATAATACATTAATTAGAATGAAATAAGCGATGAGGTATGTTAACTTAGTTGAAATCGAAGTTGTCCCCCTTATATCTAGTGAGCACTAAGTCAGCCATTTTGATTTCACATATACAAGGGAGCAAGTCTTAGAAGCAGAGAGTGTACCTGAGAAACTGATGGTGTATGCATTAAATGTGGAGTTGGTTCCTGTGGAGGAGAAAGACGCACATTGCGTAAAAGGAGTTGGTAGTGTATTTCGAAAAGAAAATTTCATAGGTATGCATTGTCAGTTTAGCTCAGTCAGTAAGAAAGTCAAGTGTTGGTCACTTGGTCATGATTTCAAATCATAAGGAAATGTCAACTTCGTATTTATTTGTGAAAGCAAAATAAGGCCTTAGATATTTGTTACATAAATTTTCATAAATAGGTATCACTTGTCAGTCTAGCTCAATCAGTTAAGGAGCTGTCTGCTGATCTCTTCATCACGATTTCAAATCACAGGAAGGAAATGTCAATTTTATATATCGGTTTAGTATAATGTAATTAGAAAGATGAACAGAGAAGAGTTTACTCCCAGAATTAGGTAAGGATTGTTCTTGTTTGTGGGGAAAAAGTTCCACTCCAGATTTGGACAGGAGTTTAAAAACAATAAAAAGTTATTCCCAAGAGCCAAGTAACCGAGTCTCATGTATTCAGTATAAAACACACACATTTTGATACACTCACACACATGATTGGTTTAGGTTTCTGATAGGAATCTAATCTTAGATGAAACATTTCATGAATAGACTTTTAGACAACAATCAATTTCAGTTGGTGATATGCAACCAATTTTCTTCCCTGCACTTGGGGTGGGGATGGGGGGCTCACACGATTCTTATTCTTAAACATGAAACTTGACAAGTCTGTGTAACTGGTTATTGAACACACTGTCATAGAAATAACTTGACTTTCACAAAGGTTCATATGAAATACAGTATTAATTTTTGAAATACAATATTGAATATTTGTTTTTTGACAATATGATCTATATATTTACTGAGCAAAAGCTATAGTGAGATGAAAAGATACCATTATAACACATTGTCCTTACTAAATGAAACAGTGAAATATACTGATATATACATTACATATATTCCATGGAAAATTCTTAGCCTAGTAATTAGGCAGGATTAAAAAGTTGGAAAAAGGGATGATCAATAAGTTACTTCTATGGTCTTTTGTTGGACTGTGATCACTAAAAGAGATATCTGAATTTGAAACACAAGCAGGCAAACTAGTCACCAATTTAGGATAAACTTACATTGTATATTTTTTTTCAAAATATTTTCTCTATTCATTGAGAGGAGTGTGTGTGCAAAATTTCAATTTTCTGATATGAGTGGTAAGTGTTGGGCGAGGTCCAGAGAGATACATGTAAATATCAGTATACATAAATAACCCGAACCCAGCAACAGTGATTAAACCATTCTACTTAGGCTGGTGATGATTAATAAAAATTTAGATCTTAATAAGCCTAGTTTGATCTGTTGTTCCTTTAAAAACCCATTACTTTCAAAGCTCCCATTTTTAAAAGCCCTTTCCTTTGAAAACACCTTCAATTATTGCTAATATTTTAGTGAAATAGAATTTCACTGGGGCAACTGACGTGTGTTTGTCTCCTGATGTAAAATAAAATTCCATGTTCTGATGACGTAATAATAGAATGTCACTTAAGCGACATCAGATTCATAAGAGGATTGGGAGAATGCTTCATGGAGATAGTGTGGTGAGATATTTGCTACGTCAATTTGTCAGTCAGATAGTCAGTCAGTGACAGCAATCACTGCTGAAGACACCATACATCTACAAATCACAGCAGAAGCAATCTGTGCAAATCCATGTTCAATTAAAGCATTAGACAAGTCCATGAAAAATATTGAATAAAACAGAGAAGAAATCAGATAGTTACAGAAGAATGATCGTATTTTATGAACAATACCACATCATCATCATCGTCATTATCATCTGTCTTTTAACGCCACAATTCTCTATCATGGGCGTCGTGGAGACAGTATTTCCTGAATTTGTCTAGTTCATCTCTCCATCTTGTGTTCTGTCAGCCTTAGTTTTGTATGTGATCTCTGGGGATCCATGTTGTGAGACGTGATGTCCATCAGTTGTCTTTCATTCTTGCAATATGGCCTGCTCATTGCCATTTGAGTTTTTTAATAGTTTCTATGATGTCACGAACACCTGTTTTCTTCCTGATATATTGTGCTGTCTTGTGATCTCTCCATGTGAGATTGACCATGATTCTCTCATGTGCACATTGCATGGTTCTCAAGTTGTGGGTCTGTCTCTTGGTTAGGTTCCATGTTTCTGCTCTATAAGTGACTATTGGAAGGATGCATCGGTTGTATACTTTTATTTGAGTTATTGGGATCATCTTGTTTTTGAAGGTTGAGCTTGTTCTGCCAAAGGCTTGCCATCCCAGGATGGTTCTTGGCTTGATTTCTTCTTCTTTTGTGGGTTTCATAGAGATTTGTTGTCCTAGGTAGATGTAGTGGTCTACTTTCCCCAGTTTTGCATCTTCTATCTTGACAGTTATGTTCTCATCCTCAACACGATTAATGCAAATGATTTTTGTTTTACTGAAGTTCATGTGGAGGCCGACTTTTTTGCTTTCTTTGTTTAGATCATTTAGCATTAGTTGGAGGTCATGTAGTTTCTCTGCAAAAAGGACGATGTCGTCTGCAAATCTGAGGTTGCTCAAATATTTGCCGTCTATTTTGATTCCACTATTTTCCCAGTCCAGGTTTTGAGAATGGCAGACAACTGATGGACATCACGATGCACAACAAAGATCCCCAGAGATAACTAGCAAAACTGCGGCCGACAAAATACAAGATGGAGATATGAATTAGACAAATCTAGAAAATAATGGCTCTGTGACGCCCATGATAGAGAATTGTGGTGGATCCTGGGGAAGGTCTATGTCCAATGACAGCCGTTAAAAGACTAATGATGATGAATAAAAACATTTTTGAACTTTCATTCCGCACATTTCTTAGTGTTTAATCTAAAATTCAGAAAATGATTTTAAAAAAAAGAAGAAAGAAAACTTACCATCTGCTGGACTACTTTTGTGAACAAGATTGCTAAAAAAACAGAAAGGCAAAGAGGTATTATTTTCAATTTGAAAGACATAGATATGTTTATGAATAAAGCAATGTAAATAGACAGAAAATAACCAATAACAAACTACATAAAACAATTTTGGCTGCACTAGGATTGAACACTCTTGCATCATTAACATCTAAAAAGTAAACAAAACAGAATTCATTTCGTCATACGGAATCATTCCAAATCTGTGTGTGCCATTTCATCTCCTGCATTAGTAGTGGCTGTGTTAAAATAATTTGACCTAAGTTGACTCAACTGATTGATAAAACAGGTGACGAATCCACTCTCTCAATTTGAGAGAATAAATTCGGCATCGGTTTTTGCGTATATCACATGTATGATGAAATGAAATCTCATCAATGTGAGGAGTTAGACAATAAAATCAATTTTTGTGCTATTCGTATTTTAAATGTTCCAAGGCATTTTATGAAAAAAAACAAACTATGAATCAGTCACCCATATATACTTCTTTTCACCTAGTAAATCAAATAGTGGCAGTCGCAAGATTAAGTTACTGATGAAAATGCTTCCAGTATGGTTTGAACCAAAATGGAAACATTTTAAAAAATACCCAAACAGGTCTGGTTAGTCACTCAATAGAAACTGTCACATCACCAATATCTTTAAGTGGCATGCTGTGTTTGGGTGATCAGTCAAAAAATTTGAAAACAGGCTGATCAATAAATGAGCTACTTCTCTCACCTTTTGTTGGACAGTGATCATTAAAAAAGTTGGACTTTACTAAAAATCAGTGTGAATGCTGACGGAAACAAACTAAAGGATCAATTTAGGATAAACTTACATTGCAAATTGTACTCTCCACTTAAAACTTATTGGGAAGGGTTGAAAAAACAAAACAAAAAGAAACAGAAACAAGAAAAAACGTTTCCCCAATTCACCAAGGAGAGTATGTGCGCAAATATTTTTTTACTATGAATGATTAAGGTTGGGTGGAGTTGAGATACATAGATACATATAAATGTCAGGACACATGAATAACCTAAACCCAGCAACTGAGTT
Source organism: Thysanoteuthis rhombus (assembly GCA_963457665.1). Classification (NCBI taxonomy): domain Eukaryota; kingdom Metazoa; phylum Mollusca; class Cephalopoda; order Oegopsida; family Thysanoteuthidae; genus Thysanoteuthis; species Thysanoteuthis major. The sequence goes on from OY735221.1 coordinate 14,739,257, forward strand.
AAAATTGATCTCTTGTGGATAGCGGTGATTGATTTAAAGGGATGAGCATTTTAAGATGGGGAATTAGATTCATGTGTTTTGCTTATTTTAAAGAAATATGAATTAGTAATGTATAGAAGTCAGATTTGAAGAGAAGGAAATTAGGATCATCCACCTGCAGAGACAGCAACAATAAATGAGAGCAAGGATTGGCAAATATTTTTAGAGATGGGGCTGATGAGAAATATTTCAAGTTCTTAGAGGGCAAAGTGAATAAAAAATGAGATGGTAATCATATAAAGTTCATGGAGAATCTTGTATTTCAATTACTTTAATGCTTTTTTTAACTATGGGATTATATATCTACATAAATTTTCAATCAGAACTATGATTTTTGAGGGTAAAGATGAGCAAAATATTGTTTGACCGTGGTTCATATACTGTGTATATTATTAAAACAGCAGCATCACAGAGTGTTGAAACATTTTCAGCACTAAAACATTGATTCGTTTGAAGCCACTGCAAAAATGAAACTTTTGCTCTGTTTCAACACTGAATTTTATTTCCGGCTAACCAAAGATAGATAAGGGAAATAGAAAATTTCTGTTTGAAGCATCACACATTCAATGACATCGGCGGGTCAGATGATACGAAGCTGCAGTCCAGATTTGGCTTGTGGGTCATCGTTTACTGACCTCTGAATTAGAGAATGATGAAACTTATTTGAAAAACAGATTGGATGAGTGTGTGTGTGGGGGGGTACACTCTTGGTCCATACCTCTTTTATCCGAATTTTTTATTATATCCATCTTGTCTAGTTTTGAGAGGGGTCATTAACAACTGAAGAGTTATTCGGACGATTGAGCTCCTTCTTGTTTGTGTTATTAACACAACGTTTCAGCCAATCTATTCTTTGGCCCTCTCCAGGTATACAATGTTATAAGCATTGCTGCCATTGGAGAAAAATTGTTTATCACCATCACATTAAGATAGTATACCTGAAAAAGGTTGAGAAAGAGATGAGCATCTATTCTTTCAGAACTGATTTAATTTTTCATATAATATATTCTTGCTATTTTTTGAATTCCAGGTTTAGTATATTCATATAAGTATTGATTCACTGTAGCTCCACAAATGGCCCGACCAGGTTTGGCTGTACTCTTTTCTCTTTGAGTGTCTGTGTATATGTGAATGTCTATGTGTGTATGTGTTTCCAGGCATACCTGGTTACATTTTTAGTGCTACAACCTTGGAAACTTACATAAATACACAACTAGGCATCATCTACAAAGCTTTTTGGGTTTTTAAAAAAAAAAAATGCATATTTGGGTGTCTGTAGTCATCTTGGTATCATGGGGAGTAATGGGCCATGCCCTGCCACGCTGGCCCAAGACGTGTTGGCAGGGGGTCTAGTGGATTGTCCACTGCGGGTCAGTGGCAAAAGAGCTCCACCGGCTCTTGATACACATCCAAACTGTTCTTGTGAAAACAAGAGTGGATGTTCGGTGCACCAAGGTTGAAAAAAAAAAAAAAAAAAAAAAAAGTTGGATGCAGATTCCGGTGGGGACGACTTGGAAGATACCTCTCCCTTATATATTAAGTTTTTAACTTAGATAAAGTCCACAGAGGTTTAAGTAACAACGCCAAAATTTTGAGCTGGTATTATTTTAGATAAATTTAGAAAAAAGATCTATTTCTTAAAGATAGTTTTAGATAAAAGATCAGGTGATTTTTCAGATAATTTCTTCTGGTACATGCGTAGGCTATGGTGATTCATTTTTGAAAGATATGGATATCTATCTATACATCTATCCAGCCTTCTCCCAGCCCTAAACGTTCATGGAAGACATTTTGCACACACAATGAGTAAGGAGAATGCCTTTTTCTAGTCTTAGAAAATTCCCTTATGAAATAAATACATAACTTCATACATGAATGCATAACTTCCCCTGAAATGCTAGTTACCTTTTTTTCTTTTTTTTTTCACATACACCTACCCAATACCGACCAATGTATTTGCAACAATTCTTTTCCATTAACCATTTCTAGAAAAAAATGATTCCTCTCTTTCCTTATGGATGGAGCATTTAATGAAGTAGACTGTAACTGGGTAGAGTCAGCCCATATCAATTTGTCAACTCAATGTATAAGTCAGACAAGGGTAGAGTAGAACCCAATGTGGCTCCCACTACTCAACAAGGACAAGATATTGAAATCCAGGCCTAGCGAGGTAAGGAAAAGATATTGACATTACTCGAGTCCCATGTTATAGCATGGCTACCATAGGGAAATTCTGTTTACTATAGTCACATTCGCATAGCACATCTGAAGAAGGTCGCAGAATGAATCAGTCAAAATGTCATATAAATAACACAAAATCATCTGAAAAACTCTTTGAATGTTAATGACCCTTCTTCACAAGACTATAAGCAGTATCTTATTCAGTTTTAATCACAGTGGTTAAGGTATCAAAACTAACTCAATGGTTTACAATACTTCATCTAATGATGAAAAAAAAATCAACTACAGATCGGACTCAATAGGAACCATCACATAAGAAAAAGTAAATTTTTCAATTTTCAGCCCTCCGGCTCCATTGGTGCAACCAGTAAGCGTGATATAAACAAAGCCAGCCAGCCAGACCAACTTGAAATCTGAAGAAACTTATGTTGATGTTGGCAATTCTGATTGATGGTTTCTAATTAAACAGATATTATAATCATTGAACAGTTTGATCAAATAGTTCATGTTTGCTAGTATAAAGACTGAAAGTCCAGTCCAGAAGTAAAATGTTGTTACTTCCCTTTTTATTTCACCTCTCCTATTCAGTTTACATAGAGCAGTATGTTAAAGATACATATATCTTATGTCACTCTCTTCTATCTAGTTTCTCTTATGCTCAATAAAGGTTCTCAAGTCAAACTTGCAAAGGATTCTTTTGTCAATACAATTTGAAATGGAAAAGTATTCAAAACCCATAAGCTTGGATTTAGATTCTTCAGGCCCCGAATCAGCAGACTGTGGGCAGCATTGGTGAAGACTATCTGAAAACCTCTTGACTATCAAGTACTGAAAAGTTTGACATTGCTCGACATCTACCGGCTACACAATGACAGCAGTTGGGAGAAGCCTTGACTAATAGTTACTGACTTTGAAAAATCTAAACAAAGATTAGGACTTCAAAAGATTGACGGCAGAGAAAACTAGAGATGAGTATGTTTGAGATATATTTATCAACAGATCACTGTCTAACCAAATAAAGCAGACACTACTCAAAAATGAGATCTGCTAACTGTCAATGATCAGGCTCTCACTCTAGAAAAGGCCTAGAAACTGTCTGTCTATATATGCAACCTGATTCTTTCAGTGCTTCTGACTCTAAAGAATCAACCGATGACAACTTACAACTTACAACTCCATGCTTGGTCAAAATATCCTGCTAAAAGGTCTCTGTATACGACAACTGTAGGAAGAAGAGGCATCACTCTCAAGTTTGCGGATCTTCCAGAAACTTTTCAACTTCTGCTGCTACTGACTGTGTGTCATACTTTCCAGCTACAACTCCCTCATAAGTTTCTCCTGTGAGTCTCTCACATGCAGTTTCATCTGATGAACATACTAGAGGATACTAGAAGCTCTGAGAGTTTCTTAAAATCCAAAGAGTATTTTACAAAGGTATTGTGAAACCTGATACGGTTTGGCAAACAGGTTTATTTGACCTATCTATCCTTTGATATGAGATCCCTTCTACAAGCAATGGAGATGTTCTCTCACTACTCTCAATGGATCTTGAAATACTCAGAAAAAACTTCACCCTCAAACAGAAGTTGACCACTTTCCTCTGAACATAGATTAAATGAGTGCATTCAAGTGTCTAGTAGAAATTGCAAGTGCCATAATTTCCATAGACTAGTCTCTCATTTGGAGATTGAAACAGAAGTTTCAGAACAAGCTATTGCTGCATCTCTTGACCAAGTTGGTTGTCAAGTAGCTTTCTTACCAAGAACTTAGACATCAGCAATCTTCTGTTGAGACAGATGCATATTCTTTTCTTGAAGCCATCTGGAAATGGCATTATTTATTGCTTGGAAGACATTTCAGGTTAATTACAGACCAAAAATCATTCTCTTCCATGTTCAACATTAAAAATAAAACTATATGATGATTGAGAAGATTACAAGGTGGAGGCTGGAACTATCCTGCTTCAGTTATAATATAGAGTACCACAACAGAATGCTGCTGCAGACATTCTGTTTCAGATCTGTCTTGCTACAGCTAGCAAAGACAAGCTATGCTACTCGTACACTTGGAATTACTAGAATGTCACTTTTCATCAGAAGCAAGAATATGCTTTACTTTGTTGATGACATCAAGACAGTAAGCAAATCATGCCACGTCTGCTGTGAAATTCAAGCTAGATTTGTGAAAACAGGGCCTCAAACAACAATAAGTGCAAGCAAGCCTTTTGAAAGGATGAATGTTGATTTCTAAGGACCTCTACCTACGATAGCTTCAAATCACCACATATTGAAAAATATTATTGTTTTCCATTCGATTTCCTTCCAATATCATCTATTATTTTAGTCATCTGTTTTCTATATTTGATAATCCAACATATGTACACTCAGATTGCAGTTCAGCTATTATGTCTGAGGAGCTAAAACATTTCCTGCTCTCAAGAGGTGTGGCGACAAGTCAACTACCGCTTTTGATTCCCAAGGCAATTGACAAGCTGAGTGCTATAATGGACTCATTTGGCAAACTGTTTGGAACTATGATCTCGAAATCTTCTGATCACACATTAGGAGGCAGTTACAAATGTTGTTTTCTACTGTATTCGTTCACTGCTGTCTACTGCTACAAACACAACTTTTTATGAGTAGCTATTAGATTTCCTAAGAAAATCAGCATCAGGAGGTACAATACCGATACCAACATGGCTAGCTAATGCTAAATCAACTATCTTGAAACATCATGTATCTGCAAGTGGGAATGAACCACTAGTTGAAGAGGTTAACATTCTGGACATCCACCCTAGTTGTGCTCACGTACGTCTCAGCAGGGGACGACTGTGTCCTTGCTTAATGATCAAGCAACAGAAGCCATGCTACCTAATAGAAAACTATCAGCTATGAACTTCCTCTTGATGATGGCGAATATGGATAATGAAAGTCGAATCCGACAGTAGAAAATTGTTACTTCTACTTGCTCTTTTCAGTTCAAAAATGGTGGTTCATTGAAGACTTTTAACTATGCCGACTTATGTTCAATAAAGTTCCTCAAATCAAACCTGATTCTTTAACATTACAACTAGTTATCTTTACAAAAATAAGATTCAATTGATCTTCAAATTATGCAAGATGAATATAATTTTAATCAATTGCTCAACAAGAAATGCACATTGTAATAATGAACTACTGTAACAAAAATTGTCTTACAACAAATGCACACTCAAATCATGTGCTAATGTGACAACAATTGACTTACAATTAATGCCTACAGTAATAATATACAAACCATTGTCTCACAACAAATACACATTCGAATCATGTACTTGTGTAGCGATATTGACTTACAACAAATGCACACTTTAATTATGTACTAGTACAACAATGATTGCCTTACAATAAATGCACGCTTTTATCATCTTCAAGTATAACAACAATTGCCTCATAACAAATGAACACTCTAATCATGCACTAGTGTAACAACAATTGCCTCACAACAAATGCACATTTTAATCATATGCACGTATTACAATTGCCTCACAACAAATGCACATTTTAATCATATGCACGTATTACAATTGCCTCACAACAAATGCACATTTTAATCATATGCACGTATTACAATTGCCTCACAACAAATGCACATTTTAATCATATGCACGTATTACAATTGCCCCACAACAAATACACTCTCTAATCATGTATTTGTGTAACATCAATTGATTTACAACAAATGCTCACTCTAATTACATACTGATGTAACAACAATTGACTGACAACAAATGCACACATGTTCTAGAGTAACAACAATTGACTGACAACATATATATATTATAATCATGTTCACATATCAGAATAGTTGACACACAACAAATGCATACTATAATTATGTGCTTAAAAATATATTGATTCTATAAATGCCTTTAACTTTTAGTAATAAACTCTGAATGTGATCTTGTTAATATTTCATGAAGAAAGATCCAAATCTTATTGTAATTAAAGATGTTTATGAAAGATAAAACAAAATTACTCACTTGTTGTTTTGTTTTTCCTCTGAAAAAATAATTGAAATCAGTATCATAATAAATCAAATATACGAAGTAAACTAATGGATGTCGCAGAAATAGTGAATCATAGTTGCGGTTCCCTATAACCGTGGAAATCAATTTCTTTTCGTTTTTGTTCTTTGAAGGGGTAGCCGTATTAAGAAGGAAAAAAAAATTGATTACTGGGTATATAGTGAACAACTAATTTGGAAGAGAAAAAAAATTGATTTCTGATACATAGAGAACAGCAAATATGATTCACAATAATAAATAAGACACAAACAGAACACGGAAGAAACGAATTAAGTTGTAATTAATCATTACTTCAGGAAAAGTTTTAAAGATAAAGACATGGATTCATTCATGTGAACATATAAAAAAGTGAACTTACTTCTGAATCTTCTAATTTTGACCAAGACTATTCCAGCAATTATGATAATTACGACAATAACACAAACTACTATAATAATATGAATTTGGGAATTATCGGGAATCCCTGAATCTGAAAAGATACAAAAGAAAACATTGTAGAATTTTTTCCTAAAAATAATGTTACTTTCATAAAGAAATGATTTGTAAAGGTTTTTACATCTTGAAACTCACTGAAAACAAAAAATACTGCCAATGACAGTAGGAGCACTGGGAACTGTGCCAAAGACATTGAAATCAAGATCTGAGGAACTGGAGGAAGGAAAGATTGAGACTATGCAGACTACAGCACTACTGGAGTTAACATGAATACTGACGAGAGACTGGAAATGATGATGATGATGATGACGACGACGATGATGATGATCATCATCATGAAGAAGAAGAAGAAGAAGAGGAAGAAGAAGAAGAAGGCCTTGCTAGTTAATATTTTAAAAGAAAGAAAAAGACTGTTATAAATTTTCAAGATAAAATGTAACATTATTGGAAATCTTCGATACAATGTACATCTTCGGTCAAAATTCCTACATAAAATTGAATGTTGACTAATGTGGTCTATGAGGATGAGGAGAGGAGGGCCGTAGACTTGAGGAGACTCGCTGTCACTCAACCTCCAGTGGTAACCATCAGGTAACTGGTGTGAGATTGCAAATGATAATAATGATAAAACAACCAAATTCTGATACTTAATGAATATCATGTACAACAAACAAAAATCAAAACTGAGAATGCAGACCGAGAAAAAGTTGACCACTACATCTACTTAGGATAACAAAACTCCATGAAACCCTCAAAAAGAGAAGAAACCAAGTGAAGAATTACTCTAGGATGGCAAGATTTCAGTAGAGCAAGCCCAGTCTTCGAAAACAAGATGATTCCATTAGTCTTAAAAAGAAGGGTCTACAAACATCCTCCTGATAGTCACCTATGGAGCTGATTGATGGAACCAAATCAAGAGACTGGCCCTCGAACTGGAAACCATACGATGCACACATGAGAGAATCAGGCTCAGCATCACATGGAGAGATCACAAAATAGCGCAGTATATTAGAGAAAAAACAGGAGTCCAGGATATCATAAAATCCATTAGAAAACTCCAATGGCAATGGGCTGGTCATGTTGCAAGAATGGTAGACAACCGATTGACATCATGACTCCCAACATGGATTCTTAGAGATCATATGCAAAAATGTGGCCGGCAATATATAAGATGGTGTGACGAACTAGACAAGTTGAGAAAGTATTGGCTCTATGATGCCCATGATAGAGCAGTCTCGCGAATCCAAGGAAAAGTTTATTCCCAATGACGAATGCAAGAAAGCAGATATTCATAATGATAAATACTAAATAATCCTAAATAACAATATATTATACTAATACTAATACTTAATATATTATACTAATACTAATACTTAATAATATTAAACAATAATATCATAACAATAGTAAATAATAATAACAATAACTGATCACCCTGATCAAGCGAGAAGATTGGACCTAGTAATCGTGGACCAGAAGAGGAGAACCTACTAAATAATAGATATGGCTGTACCTGCAGACCACAGAGTAGATATGAAAGAGAGGGAAATCTGGGAGAATCCTAGGACCTGGCATGGGAGCTGAAGAAAGTGTGGAACATGAAAGTCAGTTATAGTAGATGCACTTGGAACCGTACCAAAGACACTGAAGGTGAGATCGGAAGAACTAGGGATGAAAGGAAGGATTAAGTCTTTACAAACCACAGCACTGCTGGGGACTGCATGAATACTGAGGAGAGTGCTAGAAATACGGGATCTACGACCCCAGCTGTTAGCGGTGGCCTAACAGAGAGAAGAAGAGAGGAGAAAAAGACAAAAGGAAAAAAAACACACCACAAATAGTGGTGGAGTTATGAATGACAGCACCGCTATGACAGGTAAGGGAGATATGAAGAGGGTTGAAGACCTGAGGAGACTTCACTCAGCCTTCAGTGATAACTACCTGGTAACTGGTATGAGACTGTAAATCACAGCACTGCTGGGGACTATGAGAGTGTGGAGTGGAGGGCAGGAGACCTAAGAAGACTTGCTGTCACTCAGTCTCCAGCTGTGTCCACCAGGCAAATGAGAAGATGCATAATGATAATGAATAATAATCATGATCATCATCTGCTAGTTTTTACTGTTTGTGATGGAAATGAAACTTGTTTTTTTTATTGCTGTGACTATGAAAAAAAAATTAGGAACAAAATTTCCTCTGACAGTGGAACAAAGTATGAATGGTGGCACATGGAAAACATTCCTTTCAAATCAGTGAAATTTCATGGTTGGAAATTTATCTTTTGTTGATGTAAATTTAAATCTCAACAGAGGCTTATTCTCCACTTTGAATCTCATCTGTCGATCCATCTGTTGTACAATGTCAATCAGAGAGATGCAAAAAAAACCCAAAAAAAACAGAAATAGGTCTGATTACTCAATAGAAACTTCTGTGTGACCAATATGTTGGCAGTGATCAAGTAAAGCATACAGAGAAGGGGGTGATCAATGAATAGTAATATGAACAATAATAACTTCTCTCACCTTTGTTGGACAGTGATCACTAAAAAGTCTGAATTTTCCAAAAACAAATAGACACAAATAAGGGATCAGTTCAGAAAAAAAAAACTTTCATTGCATGCTGAACCCCACTTATAACCTATTTGGGGGTGAGATTTTAAAAAAAGAGAAAGAAGGAATTTGTAGACATTACAAGGAGTAAATCTTCGATTTTTAAGCCCTCTAGTCCCATTGGTGCAGCCTAGACGCATCATACATACATGCATACATACATAACCAGCTGGACCGACTTGAAAACTGCAGAAACCTATGTTGACAGTTTGGGTTTACAGTTTCTATTAAGATGAAGAAAAGACATGTATAAAATTGATAATCAAGTTAAAACCAGTCTGAAAAATGTTGGACTTTTATATGGGTATAACTTGTTATGGATATCTAGTGTGGTATGGCACAAAGCCACAGGTGTAAGAATAAAACTGACTATGGTAGTAATGTTCTGTGAGATTAACTTGGTAACCACTACTCGTGGTGAGGTATCATTTAAAATTTAAGTATTTACTTTCATATAGAATTTAGTGAGTTATAATGCAAATCTAATATTTCACAAGAGAAAATGGTTTAGGGCAATAATGATTTATATAATGCGAATAATAATTCATTGATATGAAAAGATAATTCTGATGCTTATTTCATTGCATAATTTACATGGATACCTATGTCATTAAACCAGAAAATGCTGAGTATAATCTAAACCCTGAAATAAAGAGGAGCTAAATATTTGTCAAGAGTAAAATTAATAAATCAAACAATATTTCTTAAGACGTTTAAAAAATATCTTCACAAAAAATGGTTTAGCAGGCATGATTTTTTTAAAAAGTGAATGATCTTCAATTAGATCATAGAATTATTCTTCTTTATTTTTGGAGAAAAAAGTTAGTGTTTGCAAAAGTTTTTATACTTACCTAAAGTCAAATTAAAAATTCTTTTACCAACCGGATTGGTAACATGTAAATAATAAATCTGAACCTCTTTTTCTTTGATATCCAGTTTCAAGATACTGCAGTTCCCAGGAAAAGGAAACTGTCCCTCTTCTGGAGGAATAAATGAAATTCTGTCGGGTGATATTTCCTTTTCTCCTTTGAACCACTTCACCTTTGTTGCTTCAGGATAGCAATAAAAACATATTTTTAAAAGTTTTGTAGAACCAACTGTTGCAGTTTCATTTTTATCACCTTTGAACCGTGCAGGTACTATAAAAGACAAATATTTGCAGTTTAGAAGAAAAATGATTACATTGAATTATATTGAAAAATACATAAAAATTCTTGTTTGAACTTTTGTTTGACAGGGTGTATTAATCATGATGTATGATACAGGTGGACTATTTCCTTCATCTATAGCTTCATTTTTTCATAATGTTTCAGCTGAGTACCCTCAAGCCTTTGTTGGATTTTGTTAGGTATTGAATGTGGAATCACTGCTCAGAACGCATGTTTCACCAGACTGGACATGTCATATCCATTTTTTTTTTGTCTATCCGGGTTGTGTCAGCGGTGTGAGCTTCATTGGGTAATCTGTTTTGGCTTTAACCGACCAAGCATTGATATCAATAGCATCTTGGAGCTATGAACAACATTAACGAAAAAAGTAGTCCAACCATATCATACATAATGATATGTATAATTATCATGTATAAAAAAATATTTCTAAATATTTTACAAATGTATCATGTTTGTCAAAAGATTCATCAAACAGTCAACGAGAACTCTTAGATAAAACCACAAAATGAGGATTAAAGTATTTTAACAAGTCTGGTTAGTCATTCAATTGAAACCATCACACAACCAATGTCTTTTGGCAGCATACTGTATTGGTGGTGATCAATTAAAAAATTTGAAAAAGAGGTGATCAATTGATAAGTTACTTCTCTTGTCTTTTGTTGGACTGTCATCACTTCAAAAAGGTCAGAATTTCCGAAAAAACAAGTAGACAAGTGACCAATTTAGCATAAACTTACATTGTATTGAAACCCTCACTAAAAACCAATTTCGGAGGGGAATTTGAAAAAAAGAAACAAAAAACAATTTTCTTCATTGAATGGTATGTGTGTACAAAATTTCAAATTTCTACTATGTACGGTAAGGGCTGGGCAAAGTCCAGTGGATACATAGAAACATAAATGTTAGAAGACATGAATAGCCTACAAAGCTATTTTATATAACACTGTTTGTAACACTTACATTTAAGACATCAATCAAATGATCATTTATCAACAGTCCTAAAGTTTGATATATAAAAAAAAAAATGGACTTGTATGTTAATTCTGATTCACTTCATGTTATATGTATGCATGTATGTGTGTGTGAGTCAGAAGTCAGAATTAAAACTTCAAGAAAATATTCTGTCCCTGATCATTGCTACAATTTGGTACCTACCTACTAGAGATAAGCAACCTATAAATTATACCATTTTACGCGGACATCTTTTGGGGTCATAAATGCAAAAAAATGAAAGATGTATCTGGTCTACCTAGGGGAACAGTCATTGTAACTTAGACAAAATGGTAATAATTTTGTGACAACAATGCGAAATGTATAGATAAGAAATGTAAACGAACAATTGAAATTATTCTGTCAATGTACACGCTTAAGTAAATAGAGTGTGTGAATAGATAGATAGATAAACAGATATGAACAGTAAATCCTGATATTTTTTCTGTACTGGGGAAAATGTAGAATTACTGTAAAAATGTGTAGTCAATTGGGTGGAAGGCAGTCTTAAAATTTGTTAAAAATGGTAAAAACAAAATAATAAAATGAAAATATTATTTTGTTTGAAATGTTTTTCTTAGCATTATTAAAATTAGATGTGTTAGATTTTGAAGAAATTGATTTAAATGTTCATATTCACTTTTATAATTCAGATTTGACACCTATAAAAAAAACTTGGAAAATTTCATATGAATATGAAGTCATGTAAAAAAAAAAAACCTTTGAAAAATAAACAAAAAAATAAGTGTTCTAAAATTACAACATGGTGATTCCCATATCTGAAACACAAGCTTAGGGTCAAGTTCAGCATTATAGTTAAGTAGTAAATAGAACCATGTGTCAAAATGATACAAATCAGCCCAGATTTTTTTCCACGCTCTAATCCTGAACATCATGGGAGTATCTTGAATAATTATATCTGACAATGATACATCATTTGTGGGGAGAGGGCAGACCCAAGGGATTGAGATCACAACTTCCATGTACTTGGCCTAATATACCTTGTAAACTGCCTGGCGATTGAAATTTTTTTGCTCCCATAAATAAAATAATAAAAATGCCACAATTTGTTAAGAAATGAATATTTTTAAAATAAATGTCTTACTGCATAAAATAGAAGTTTTCCTTCTGATGGAATACATCTAAGTTGAATACACATACCTTTTTTAAACATTAATTATTATATTGACGAATAAAAAATGAAAATTACATTGAAAAATAAAGTCTGAAAAATTTCATTTTGGATTAAATGTTTGTAATATGCATAATTATTTTTCGCTAGGAACAAAAATGGTATAAGAAAATGGTCTGGTTAGTCACTGAATAGGAACTGTCACATAATGAACATCTTTTGGCAGTATCCTGAGAAAAACCTATTTTGATGGTTTTAGTTGACGGTTTCAAATCAAAAACAAGCACCATAAGTTTAATGAAGCATCCACCATCCATGATAGAAGTAGGAGGAGGAAGAGGAGGAAGATGAGTGAGTAACATTCGATAATGACATCACAAGCAGCTAGCAAAAGTGATTTGAATAAATGTTCCTTCAATGATATCACATCCCTTCTGTTCTTTCTACTCCTGTTGTTTAACATAACTGGGACCGACCAAAAGACCCACCGATCAACCAATGGCAAAGCATCTTATAGAGATGTGCTGACACTAGTAAAAACGGAACGTTCACTTATCACATAGGTAATTATTGAATCATCAAACAGTCTTTACATTTGCGATACTCATCAATTACAGATTAACAAAAATGTTGGTTTGATTTACACTGATTGACAATGATGCCGGTCCAGAGCTTGCCCATATTTTTTCTTTGAAAAATAAAAAAATTTCATGAATGCCACTATAGTTCATATTTCCAACACTGCTGGCACCGCCAGTGTAATTTTGACCAATCAGTGAAAAGCTGAAGCTATTACAGTCACACAAAGGATCATAGTGTTGAGATAACGGGTGGATTGATTTTACACTGATTTCATTTATGCCACCTACTCAAGGAACACATCCCTTGTATGAAATCAGGACAGCCTAAATTCATTTTAAACAAATCAAGCTCATATATATTGGTATACATACTAACCATCAACTTTAATTTCAACAGATTTTTCCGTATAAGAGTCTTTTTGGGGTACACCATTGCTTGCCTGACAGGTCCAATTTCCAAGATTTTGGAAAGAAAAATTTGCTAAGGATATTTTTCCTGAGTTGTATACTTTTTTTATCACCTGCCCCCATTTTTGTACAATTTTATAGTCAATATCATTTGGACTGGCACTAGCACGGCAACTGATCTCTGCTTTCAGTCCCAACTTGATGACATTAAAATTGAAAGTGATATCTGGTGGATCTGTAATGAGAAAATCATTTCTGAATAAAAATTCTGAAGAAAAATGAGATTTTTAGATTAGTTTAGAACAATATTGATGAAAATGACTTATAAATCATGTAATAAATATACATATATAAATAAATCAATCAATCAATCAATCATGTAATATACAGGATTTGGATTTAAAACGGTTGATTAGGCCTTTGCGTTACTGGTGAATATTTAGCTCAATAGTGAGAGCATCTCTATGTAGAGGCAGCTACCCTATTGGGGGCAAGTTTCATTCCTCCAGCAGCACTATTTTCTTCAATTGTTTATTCCATCTATGCTGTCAACAGCGGGTGATACATCAATCATGTAATGATGGGAAATCATTTCAAATAAGTTTCTTTATAATATAACACAATTTATAATCTTTCTGTTGGATCGCATACATCCATTCTTTCATATATATACATATATATATATATATAAATATAAATCATTTTATATATATATATAAATCATGTTATGTACGTACTTATTTAATTCATGTTAAGTACAAATATATACATATATATATATATATATATTTCTATATACATATAAGAAATATAAAATACACTATATATGCACACTCCCACCCTCAGCACACATTATCAATGAGAGATGTAACATCCTCACCCTTAAAACAGATCTCAGAGAAATATTCACAGATCCGTGTGTCACTGTTTACCCCAGAACCCAAAACATCAAAGACATGATTAGCAGCAACAATATAATAAATAATAAAGTCTCACACAATAATATCCCTAGAACCACTAAATTCTATAGACCATACAACAAAAGAAATAGTTTATGTTGCAACCATCTTGAGTACACCAACACCTTCACAAGCTCTACCACCAAAGAGAGTTACTACATATACCATAGCACTAACTGTCATAGCAAAAACATTATATACCTTCCAAAATGTAATAGATGCAATTCACATTACATAGGCAAGTCAGAATGGCTATTTAACATTAGACTCAACAACTACAGACAGAGAATTGAATCACAAAACAATCCCAGTCCACTTCCCGTAGGACTACACTTTTGCACACCTGGTCACAATTTTGTCACAGACACTAGCTTTACTATCACTGAAAAAATAGAAAAAAATACTTCCATGGACATAACAAAAATTCTAGAAAGACATGAGGATATGTGGATCAACAAACTCAAAACTCTCTCCCCTAATGGACTTAACACCAAACTTAACAATCCTAACCACACAGATTTCTAAATCATAATGATAACCTCACATCCACATCTACCCACCCCCCAGATACATCTAATACTGGGAACTTCAAAGTCATTCAGACCCATAACAACCACTACCTCAGTAAGGCCTCTCACTTGTACGAATCAGAACCAACATATTTTTGATGACCTGTAAAGTTAAAACCTATGAAGTTCCTTCACCTCATCACCAATCTATTTATACTATCCCTAACCTACCCACACAATCTAACTGCAAAGCACTTCCCTCCTACCCTGACACCCTACGTCCTCTTCAAGACATACTACTGATGCTAACACCACAGACTTCATCATAGACTGAACTTTATCTCACACAACAGGATGACCCTCACAGATAGGATACCATTTTTTGCTCACAAAGCAAGGTTCCTGATGGTGGACTTATGTTCCACATCAAACTTATAACCTCTAAGGGTACACACAAATACACACACACACAGAGTACAAACTATTGTAGATGGAAATACCTCAAAAATTGTCTAGATCATCAATGAAAACATTTACAGATAAATAAACCTAATTTTCATACACTTTCACTCCTTAGTCTGTCTCACTCTCAATAGTTCAAACTATACATATATATATATATATATATATATATATATATATATATATATATATGTATGTATGTATGTATGTATACATATATATATGTCTGTGTATATATATATATATATATATATATGTATAATATATATATATATATATATATATATATATATGTATGAATATATATATATATAAATATATATATATGTATAAATATATATATATATATATATATAAACATATATATATATATATATATATATATATAAACATATATATATATATATATAAACATATATATATATATAAACATATATATATATATATATATAAATACATAAATATATATCATGTTATATATATATATGAATATACATATATATATATATATCATGATATGCATACATAACTGTTATATGTATTAATATATATATACATCATGTTATATACATATATATATTCATATATATATATATATAATGCTATATATATATATACCTTATTATGTATGTTATACACATAGATACATATATATATATCATGTTGTATATATATATACATGTATATATATATATTGTTGCATATATGAATATATATCATGTTATCTATATGTAAAAATATATATCATATTACATATATATATATATATCATATTATATATGAATATTTATAAACTTCATGTTATGTATATATATATCATATTTATAAATACATCATATATATATATATATATATATATATATGTATCATATTATATACATATACATATATATAAATACATAAACACACAATAAAAATGAGGTATACAATATGATATAATAAAGTACAATATCTGACGAGTGATGAGTTCATTTAAAAAAAAGTGTTCAATACATTCAACATTTAACATTAAGTTGATTTAGAGAGGATCTAAAAATATACTAAAATAAAGATTTGCTACACAAACATCATACTTTATCACTTGCATTTTTATTGCAACTTTTGCTCAGACTCCTAGGCACAGAGCAAACAGCGTTGATTGTAAAACAAAGAATCCTGAGTAGGGATCATTCTTCATTTTCTGACGTGGTTCAATTTCTGTTGAAGAGCAATCAGTCTTTGCCAAAGTTGCAATAAAAAGCAACTAATAAATTAAGAAGAGGATAAAAAGTACTGTATTTTACAGCATATAAGATGTACTGTCTCCTGTCTCAGGAGGTGAACAATTCATCAGCCATTTACAAGCAATAAAGTACCATCCATATCATGTAAACAGCCACTTAGGGGGTTAATATATATTTGAATAGATAAGAGCATTAGAATAACCCGATAGTGTGGAAAGCTATGATGATCAGGGGGGAAAAAAGACTGGGGTTTTATTCTAAATCTCCATGAATATGCCAGCAAGAATTGAGGTGCATCTCATATGGTCATTACTCTTATATGCTGTAAAAATCAGTAATAATAAAATCAAAAATAATGATTCATAATAATTAATTTAATAAAAATCAAAGAAAAAAGCATGAACATACTATTTTATTTAGTTCTAAATTGAAAAAAATACTTCAATCTTGAAAGATTTGGTGAATGAAAAGTAAAGCAGTTTTCTTCCTTATCTTACCTATTTCAATTTACAAAATGTCATTAACTGATCATCCATATTTTCTTCTTGATTGATATAAAGCATAAAACATAGCATTTAATTTATGAGGAAAATACTTACAAGTGACCAATATGGACATTTTTTTTGATCTTTCCAAAATGCCATCTTTGGAACTGTTTGCAGTTGCAATACATTGAATTTCACTTCCATTTTGATGACGATCAAAAGAGAGTTCTAACAACTCCGTCCGAATAGTTTTGTGCTTAAATTTCCACTTGATTGTCGGTTTGGGATTTCCTTCTACTGGACAAGATATTTTATACATCTGGTTTTCAATCACTGTCATACTATCATTCATTTTTATGATAGGATAGTCTGGAAAACAAATCAAGGATACAGATGAATTTGAGATTTATGAATGAAATGAACTGATTCAGAAGGTTTTATATTCATAACATTTGGAGATAATGGATCTTATATCCATCTGTTGGGATAGAAAAGTTGATTCTAATACAACTGAAAATAATGATTATTGATGAAAGAAGGAATTTTTATTTCATATTCATGTTTTGATAAGATAATTATTTTTCAATGAGAAAACAAAAAAATTAAGTGGACTCGTCTAATCTTGATGATTTCATCAAGTGAGCAATCAGTCTTCCAACAAATGTGACCAGTCACTCGTCATCTAGTTGCAATGTGGTAGGGTTAGTTGAAAAAGTGAAATATACTAGTAATGTACCTTGACCATAGTGTGTTCAAATGGTCGTATCAGAATTATACATAATAGAATGAAAGCAAAGCACGTAGTCAAATCATGTGATAACAGAGTTATGCGGTTTTGACCATGAAAATGTATATAAATGATCCAGCTAGACACATAGTCAATCAGAGAGAGGGATTGTTGAAACACTTCTGTTCAGTTGGAGGTAGACAAACAAAATGAGTTTGTATTTGACAGGAGGAGAAATGTTATTCCTTGTTTGATCATCCATTCTCTCTCCATTCTAGATTCACAACTTCAGAAGTTGGTATCGCAATTTTTCTACATCCTGCTACAGGACGTGGAAGATCACAGGCTGTTCCAAGAACTTTAGATATATCACAGAATTAACATAAAATCATGAAAATTGATGCAAAGTTTTATCACATTCATCTAATTGTGACACATGATCCTATACTCAAACTAATTGCTCAAATAAAAGACATTCAAAGTTTATCATTATTTGCAAATTAAACGAAAAAAAACTTACATTCGACATTGAGTTCTATGGTACGAGATAGAGGATTGCCTCCACTACATTCATGAAACACTTTACAAGTGAACTTCTCTTTGTTGATGGTTTTATTCAAAACTATTTGAGTTTCTTTTGTATAGTTAGGTGACCATTGGTAGTTGTAAACTTCTGGATCACCACCAGAAGCTTCACAAATTAAAGATGCTGTTTTTCCTTCAAGATATGATGTCTGAGTGATTGTTACATCATCGGGAGGATCTGAGGGAACAAAAGAATAGAAAATTACTGCAGTCAAATATTTGGTGACATTTCAAAGGGAAAATACCTCAATAGCTATAGATGATGAAGAGAGTGGCTTCAATGGATATAAGAAAAAAGATGTATAAAGGATAGAAGCTCCATCAGAAGTTTTAAACGATCCTCGTGGCTTTGTAAAAAAGGATCTTTTCAAACAGAGAAAAATAGAGGTTACTTACATGTCATGCAATATACTAAAATCTCACCTGCAGGACATCAACTCAAATTGTCACAAAGACACAGTATAACCTACACTACAGTAATTCTGAGATTGAAATTTAACCATGATGGAACCCAGATGAAATGAAGTCAAAAAGTAATAAGGTCAGCTTCTCTTGTTGGATATCAAAATTAGGAAAGAAAGATTTATCAAATGTCATTCACCCATCAATAATACTCATTGTTGTGCTTCATTCCAACATTAACCTTCCCCCTACTTCATTCTTCACAATGTCTGATCAAACCAACTCAATCTAATTGAATGTGTGTTCATGTGTATGTGTACAAGCAGTGCTTATTTTGATTAGAATTAAAAAGAAACTACTTGTAAAGATCTTTGTCGCAAAATCCACACATTTTGCAAAGCAAGAAAAATCAGATAAGGGAATAAAATGATAGATATATTCAATTTACATCCATACCTATATATACGAGCATGTATTTATGCATTTTACACATGCACAAGAATAGAGATAAGTAGTTTGAGATAGATGTATAGAGATATATCAAGAAATGTCATTTAATAGATACACAAATTCAGATGATTAAAGTGCTAAGGTCTTCAATACAATTCAATATATCTCCAGGTTCATCAGAAGTTTACACATTTAGCATAAATTTACTTTTGACTTTTATCACATTTGCGAAACAACTGATTTTCAATCTCAGAATTGGATTAGATTTAATCACAATGGACATTTGTTAGATATTACAAAATATATAGAATTCAATTTTTACATTATTAAACACAATAGAAAGTTATTTTAAAAATCAAAATCATCTACTTACAATGAATATCCAGCTCTTTCTCGGTGTAGGCATTTCCTCCAGGATGTGTTCCATTACAAATACAAGTTCTATATAATTTTTGAGTTGCAATGTTTTTGATCCAAACAGAATTTCCTCCCTCCTTTACTTTAGAAAGACATGCTAATTTTAGAGAAGCGTCAGGTTTACCACCTTTCCATTCACATTTTATCTCTATTTTTTTCCCTAGACACATTCCAGATGGAGGCAGAATGATACTGGGATTTCCGTCAGGTGGATCTGTCAATAAAAAATACTTGGGTGTAAAGCAATTTATTTTTAACATAAAATTCATTTTACAATGCTAAAAAATAATAGACCAGTTCCAATTCATTGTAGAATAGGACACTGTCATCGAAGCTTCAAGCATGTGTGGTTGATAATGAATATAGAGCTTTTTGTAGGGATTTGAGTTTTTTAAAATTCATTAGAATTTTATATTTTTACTATTTAAGAACAATTGTACGATACACGTCTGAGAGTAGCAAAACTAAAAGTAATTAATCCCATTTCTATAATTTATTGTATAGAGCAATCAATGATGAAAGTGTGGAATAGCCATAACCATCAAAGATGGTGATGATATCTATTCTCTTTTATACGCAAGTGTTTATTCATGTGTTTGTTTGTTCGAGCACTCCTGGTCATACCAATTTTTCTATAGACTTGAAAGTTGGCATCAGTATTCCACTGAACCCCTTCTAAAAATGTTTTTTTTCTAAAAAAGCTTTTTTGACCTTTTTATGGCCTTATTTTGATGGGTTTATTAATAACATCTAAATTCTCCAGAATCTAGATGTTTCTTTAAGTCTATTTCAGATGTTTTACACTGGAAAATGTCAGTGATGTCATGAATAGAATTTATTCTGACCATATTTATTCTTCAATGGAATTTCTTTTACAAGATTTCAAATATTGATGGTATGTTTGTTCAATTTTTGACTGTGATAGTGATATTATTTAAAAAGTTGTTTGTAAAAAAAAGATGATTCAATCCATTTTTTCTATTCTTTTGTTCAGGCGATAAAAAGTCAATAATTCTTGTTGATATATTGAAATGATGCATAAAAGAATTCATTAAGTGAAAAATTAAATAATTGGGAATAAGACTGACTGCAGCAGGGTCAAACTCTTATCCAGCTTAAGATGGTTATAGCAATTTTTTATTGTGTATATGAGAAATGGAAGAAAAAAAAATTCCTTCCACTATAAAGGTATTTACTAATTAGGATGAAAAAAAACTCACAAGTATTTTTTAAAATAAATCTAACAGAAACAATTATCAATCAGGTGGTCGTGATATCAAATCACAGTAGGGAAATGCTAATTTTATAAATGCATCTATTCATCAGAATGAAATAAGCTCTTGTATATTTCTAACGTAAATTTTGGTAGATATATTAGACCAATTTAGCTCAGTTGGTAAGAGATGTAACTACCAATCAGTTGGTTTTGATTTCATATCATGGTAGGGAATATTGATTTTTATTTCCTCAAAAGTTGTGAAGATTGTTTTTGTTTGTTTGGATGGGAGTATGACAAAAATATTCAATAAGTGACTTAGATAAATTGTCAATAAAAAGTGTCATGTCTTTCATAACTGACCCTTGACATTGTTTTGGAAATTTTTCAGAAATGTGTCATCATGCACAAATAGTGCATTAAAGTTTTGACAAGTCTGACACATAACATAAAAAAAGTATATATATATTTATATATATATATATATATATATATATATATATATATATGTTTTTCATGTCAGCAAACGTACTACTTCATTTTTTGGTGATATTTCAGCCTTGCTACTCCATACTGTTTTCAGACTGAATTAAAAATGATACAAAAATTTCTAACAATTGGATACATTACAAAATTTCTAACTAAACAATCATGTCATGAGAATCAAAAAACAATCCTTAACAAGAAATTTTGTAATGATCCCAATTCAGGTTGAAAATGGTGTAGGAATATCACCAATAAAAAATTAGATTAAATACTATGTTTGTTGAATAGAAAAACAAATATATATACTTACTCTCAATGACAGTCAATAATTGAACAACTGTAGCATCAAATTTTGAAGTAATATAAAAATTGCATCAAAGAATAAATGTAGTCAGAATAAATTCTATTTATAATATCACTGTCATTTTCCACTGGAAAACATCTAAATTAGAGGAAAGAAATGTCTAAAATATGGAGAATCTAGATGTTATCAATAAACTATAGCATCTAAGTAATGGTCCCAATAGGTCATATGAGCTTTTTTCCAAATCAAAGAAAGTCTCTTTAGAAAGGGTTTAGTGAATTCATCATCATCAGTCTTTCAACATCCATTGTTGGACAAAGACCTTCCCTAGGATTTGCTACACCTCTCTATTGTGGACATCATGGAGCCAATACTTTCTGAATTTGTTGATTTCGTCTCTCCATCTTGTATTCTAATAGCCTTGGTTGCACTTGCAATCTCCAGGAATCCATGTTGTGAGTCATAATGTCTATTGGTTGTTGGCTATTCTTGCCACATGACTGGCCCATTGCTATTTGAGTTTTCTAATCGAATCTAAGATATCTTGGACTCCTGTTTTCTCCTTGACATACTGTCCTGTATTGATATCTCTCCAAGTAAATATTGCATGCTTCTCATGTGGGTCAGTCTCTTGGTTAGATTCCATATTTTAGCTCCATAGGTGACTAATGGGAGGATGTATCAGTTATATACTCCTCTTTTTCGAACTATTAATTAATTCCAATTTTCAAGTCTGAAGACAAAACGGTATGGCTATGAGCACTAGAATACACAAACACAATAACAAAGAGATGCACTTGTAAAAAGGGAAGAACCCTTTGCCACCTATATATTGCCATATATATATATATATATATATATATATATATATATATATATATATATATATATATATATATATATATACATAAATATATATATATACATATATATATACATATATATATACATATACATATATAAATACATACATATACATATACATATATATATACATATACATATATATACATATACATATACATATATATATACATATACATATATATACATATACATATAACCTCTGAGTCAGAGCCAGATTTAGAAAAGGGCAAAAGGCCCCCCTCCCCTACAAAAAATCATAATTAAAAAATTAGTTTCTTCAATAAAAAAATGAATTAATGACTACAGCTTGGAATTCATTTGGGATTTCATTTCATTATAGTGCCTTCAATTGTTTTAAATAAATCAATAATATTACTGCTTGTAATTTAGATCTACATTAATTAGAATATGAAAATACTAGAATTCTACTTGGAGCTTTGCTGGCATGAATTCACTTCACGTATGTAAACTTTCTAAGTATGCATAACTTGCCGGTTCCAATTACACACGAATACATGAAAAATATATACCATCAACAAGCATTCCATCCCCTAAAGATGAAGAATATAAAAATACTCACACTTTATATCTAATGGTAGAGTTTTTGAGCTTGTCCAGGCCATATTTTCTATTTTTGCTCTGCACATAATTTGCTTATAGACTCTCTTCAATTTCAACACCAGGTAAGACTCTGTTTGCCAAAATCTCTCTTTCTCTGTCCCAGATGTATTGAATTGCTCATGAACTCTTTCTCCACCATCCCAGTCAAGTGTAATCCACTGAAAGGAAGCTTTTGGTTTAGACTTTTCAACTTCACAAACAAATATTCCATCTCTGTTTTCGATAAGAACATCACTTTTACGTTCAATAGATACAGATGTAACAGCAACTGGAATAAAAGCAAAACTCTTTTTCAGCAAAGAAACCCTGATATTTTCAAAAGTATTTCATAATGACAAAAATGGAAGCAATAGTAGATATAATTATGATGCAAATACAAATAGACATTCCAATGAATTGCTTTTAGTGATCCAATATATATATCTATTTTTTCAATTTTGATTCTTTTTATTATTTTTTCTATTTATCTTTCATGGCAAGGCTTTGAAACATTTATTAGACAACTGTCAACATAAGTTTGTTCAGTTTTTAAGTAGGTCTGGTTGACTAGCTATCTCCCTATCTATGTATGTGTTGCATGTACGTGCTGCACTAATGGAGCTAGAAGGCTGAAAACTAGAACACTTATCACTGATTCTTTATTATGTTTAGAGAATACTTTTTTTTCTAAATTCCTCCAGTTAGGTTTTCAGTAGAGGGATTCAAATTGCAATGTGAATTTATGCTGAATTGGTCCTTTAGATTGTCTCTGGCAGCATCCACGCTTGCTTTTTTAGAATTCAAACTTATTAGTTATCACTGTTTAACAAAATGTGAGAGAAGTTACTTATTCATTGATCACCTTTTTTTCAATTGATCACCCTAAACACTGTATGTTGCCAGAAGTTGTTGGTCATAACAGTTTCTATTGAATGAGTAACCAGACCTGTTCTCTCAGGAGTTTGTGAAACATATCTTTAAAGTATTAAAGTTCACCTCTGTAAGAAATAACAAGTTTGTGTATTTTCAACATAACGTATCATCGTCTTATTGGTGGAATACTAACAAAAATATTTGTGAAAAGAAGGCGTCCTACTATTTATTCTTAAGAAAAGGAAGAAATATATGAATCAATCAGAACATTGAGTTTTTGTTTATTCAATGATTGATAACCTATTTTCATTGGTTCTAAACACTGAACTGCAAGATTCATTTCTCTTGAGTGAATTAATACGCATCCTGGTTAAGAACAAAATGAAACACATACTGTGTTCAAAAACTGCAATGTTGTTTACACAATTTTTGACAACATTTGTTTCTGTAATAAAATTATTTCTTTCAGATTGAGTTTTTCAAGTAAATCTTTGCTCAAATAAATAATCATTGCATCGTAAATAAAACAAAAAATAACGTCTGAAATGCAACATAATTTATGATAAAATAAAAAGGTTGAAAATTCATATTGTAGAGTCTGCTTTCTTTTTACCTTTTATCTTATACTTTCTATTTTTTTGTCTTAAGAATTGGTTTTTAAAAAAGAAATAATGACACAGTGTGATGTAAGGATGAAAAAAATATTCCTCTTTCTTTGCCCACTCTATACATATTATCTTTCTATCTTTACCTATGTTTTCTCTCTTTAATTATGCCCCCTCTTAAAACAAATAACAGCTTTCTTTCTTGGTTACAAATGCTACCTCTCTTTCTTTAACCTATCTCTTTTCGGGTCACTTAATTCCTTACAAATGCTGTTAACCCATTCAAATCTGGACTGAGCATGAAATTTTCCCCATTATTAGAACTCTGAACTTTTCTCACTGTTAAAAATTAATACAACTCCTAAAAGAGCACAGCAGGAGCAGGAAATTGTGGAAAAGATTATGACTGGTTTTCAGCCGGGGGATTTTAGGGAATTTAGGTAGCCTGAGGGGAAATAGGGCCATTAGATGATGATAAAAGTGGTGGCAAATGTTTTTGGCTTAAGGATAGAGGGAAAGTGTGGTGCAAGATGTTAAACTGAGCAACTAACCAGGTCTAATTTTTCCAAATTCTTCGTATAAAGCTATCAAATTATACATAAAATAAAATAATTATTTGAAATCATTCTTTGTTGCAACTTACTTGAATGGAAGAGGGGAAAACAAAACTGGTATTCATATTGACAAAATTGGGGAATGACCATGAAAAAGTTGGGAACCACTGGACTAAGATTGGACTAAACTAACCAATGATAAGTACCAGGTCTGTTCAACTCGACTCATGAATATTTAGATACATCTAATTGAAAAAAGAAAATGGAAAAATATCTCTTCATCAGAGAATAATTCCTGAGTTTACTCCAAAATTTTACCACCCTTTCTTTACACCATTGCCCACCCTTGTAAATTTTGTATAGAAATCTAATTCATTACTTTCAGATATATTGGATAGACAGACATGACATTTTGGATGATATATAGTTTGGATATATAATTACGACGTAGGGGATAATTGAGCCTGATTCCACTCCAAAATTTTATCAGTAGTCTTATAGTCTTTTGATGCTCCCCCACCTTCAACTGAATCTGATTGAATTTCATTTTGAGAACACTTAAAGATATTTTATGGACTGGAAAAATTTGGCAATAGTTTTTGGTTTTAACCTATAACAATGATGATGGGGAGGTGATTGTGCATGGATATGGACCAGTAATCCAATCAGTTCTCACGTAGCCTATTGTTCACCACTCCATTGAATTTCATAGGAATTCATTGAAAACTTTTTGAAATATCATGTGAACAATGATGAGTGTACACATAAAGGTGATTAAAAAAATGAGTAAATTAGTAAGAAAAATAAATAAATATATAAAAGTTATGAATAATAAGCGATCATTTATTTGCCCTAAATTTTACTTTTGAAGATACTTTTGTAGCAGTAATGTCCTCTCCAAAACTCTAAAACAGAAGTGGCCAGTGTCAGGAAGTGAATAGACATTCACTCTAAAAAGAGAATTTTTTGTTTTTGGTCATTCCTTTCTTTCAAGAGGATTGAAGGGAAATCATTAGGTGCAAAAACAGTAAAGTGTCAGTTGAATGAAGCCATGCTTCCACAAACCAATATTTTTTGCATCTTATCAGTTACAGAATTTCTTTGAAAGAGCATTGAGGCTTTACTATTTTGAGAAGTTTCTGCAGGCATGATATATGCACAAACCAGAATCTGTCCTCAAGAATCAAAAAAGTAAAATTCTAAGGAAGCTAGAAATCACCCTATCTAGATCAGGAGATGAGAAGGCAGGAAGAGGAGGAGGACAAAAGTGGTTCTTGTGGATTCTTTGCTCAAAGGATTTGTGATTTAATTTCTGCAGACAAGCTTTGACTACCTGCCTAATTACGTCTCAGAGATTTACACTTAAAGTGAACTACAATCTCCAACATGTGAGTTGAAAATACTCTAGTGTTTGAATAATTATACAATTTTATGTAATGGTCAGAATGAAGTTGGTTATTTGTTAAATCTGACATTCAATTTCTCATTATACCAATTAATTGTCTGCCAACACCTGTAACATAACAACTGTAGAAAGAAGAATGAAGATGGTGGATAAATAGAGTAGCAAGACATTGGCATAAGCCCGGTCCAATATTCACTTCTACATCTCCTTCGTTATTCTTATTACAGTCACTTCATTAGTAAATCACTTCAGCAAATATTTTGAGGAAATTTATTTTGATGTCTTTTTTTGTCAAATCAACATCATTAAATTATTTATATAATTTCATTGAATTATCAAATGGAATTAAATTTATGAAAACAGATTTAACATAATTTTAGTGTGTTATTTTATAAAACTTTGGAATGATTAAGCTTTCATACAATCATTTTGATCAGTAAAATGATAATAACCACAAAAGCAACATTTGCTCTATGGCCTTTAATTTTGCTGTAATTGTAAAAAAAACTTTTGAGAAGAAAGAGCAGAAGAAAGAAAGAGAGAAAAAAAAAGAAAAAACCATATGTACTTACAATTAACTGCTAATTTGAGTGTGTAATTCATTCCTCCACTTATACAGAGAAAAATTTTCCCATCTTCTTTCATGGTAATAACCTTAATGTGAAGTTCCGCTTTCAGATTTCTTTGACAGGTAAAATCAAAATTTTTCATGTCTTCCCTTTGATATAACTTTGTACAATCCTTATCAAAATAGGTCATCATTCCATTTTCATCATGGAACTTGATATCTCCTTCCGGTAGTTTATCACAAACCAATGTATGACTCTTTTGGTTCAATGCAAAAGAAGAATTATTTTCTGAATAAAAGTGAGCATCATATCCTGCATGATAAAATAGAAAATAATCAGAAATATGAAAAATGAATGAAGACATAAAATATATTTAGATAATGATTAGTGAAAAAATTTTTGATACAAAAATGTTGATGGTTGTAAACAAGGACATCAGGCAGAGGAATAAATAGTTTGAAAAAAATCAAGAATAAAGAACAAAGGAAACATTAGATTATCATTCTAAGAGAAAAGTATATCATTAAATCAAATTTTGATGATTCATTTTATATATTTCTGATTTATTCATAGTTTTTTCAAAATAGAAAAAAAGTTATTGAAAACTGACATGAATTATTATATTTGCATTTGTTTAAAAAATATCTTTGTGGGTTAAATAAGATTTGGTTCAGCATCTTTTAATTTGAAAATCGTAATAGACATTGAGGAAGGAACAGAATACAATAAAAAGCTCTAATGATTTGAAAAACATCTAAAATATTAAAAACATCCTCTACATTATAAATTCTATACACTAATACTAAACAAGTATTAAACAATAAATTTTAGTTATTGAATATTTCAGCATAAAAATATGAAATTATTATACTAATTCAGTCTATACTGATATATCCGAACAGATAAGAACATAGAGAAAGAACTGAAAATAGGATTATTTATTTTCTACAATTCAAAGTCAAAAGATGATCAACCCAAAGTTGGGATAAAAATTGGCGGACAATAAAAACAGAATGTAATTTTTCATGGAAAATCTTTCTCTCAACTTGAGAATGAAAACCATAAGTTCAATGATCCATCCATCTGTGAGAGAGATGGAGGAGGAGCAAGAAGAACAGAGAGATGGAGGAGGAGGAAGAAGAACAGAGGGATGGAGGAGGAGGAAGAAGAACAGAGAGAGAAGAGGAGAGAAGAAGAACAGAGAGATGGAGGAGGAGCAAGAAGAACAGAGAGATGGAGGAGGAGGAAGAAGAACAGAGAGAGAAGGAGGAGAGAAGAAAAACAGAGAGATGGAGGAGGAGGAAGAAGAGCAAGTAGTCTTTCTTTGAATCAGTTGATTTTCATACTTGTAAAATATTGTCTGTCTAACTGCTTTATGACCCATGGATAAAATTAACATAAAAGAAAAAATTCAACCCTTAATGTCTTGTGTATTAATTACTACGCTGATGTGATATGGAAATATTCTGTGCATATTATTTCCAATGAAAATTGTGAGTGGTCATTTTTATTTAGAAAAAAAAAATAAAAGTGTGAACCTCAGACATCCTATTCTAACATCATAATAGTTGGTAGAAAAATTGATGTATTTTAAACAACACCACATCTTCTCCTGACATAATAGAAGTTGGTAAATGGAACCTTCCACTTTCTGTTATCATAAACGGAACCAACCGACTGACTGCTTGAAAACTATTTTATTGAGATGCATTCGGACATATCTTGAAAATCAACCCTCAAGTCAGTCTGATTTGAAATTGAATCTGTTTCAATGTCAGTTTCATAAAGCTTTCAGCATATCAAGCATGAACAATATGGATGCAATCTCGCTGGAGAATCAAAAGAAATTTGGCATACCTCAGCAATTTATTCGATTCTGATAAAATTTTCAATACTTATTTATCAAAAGACACATTAGAAATATTAATTGTTCATCTTTTTTGAAAAGAGCTCCTGAATTGCTCTAACAGGGACTCTTACTTTGAGAATCAAAAAATGGGAATTGAGTAAAATATTTTTTTTCTCTGCATTTTTTTTAGTTTTATTTGATTCATTATAATTGAGTATTCTGATCTGGAAAAATTTTTTCTTTAACACAATATTAAAAAAAAAATTAAAGAAAAAAGATTTTCCATCATTTTTATTGATTACACACAGTTCGAGCAGTTCCTCAGTAATTTTCTTAAAAAGGAAAACATAATTAATATCTTGAGGGATTTATTTGTTAGATGTGTAAAAAAAATGAAAACATCATTATGCAAATAAAATAAATGATCATCCGAGTGTAGCCGGTTGAAAGTATAATTATACAGTGTCTATACTAAAAAGTTATGGAAGAAAGCCTTCATATATATATATATGTATATACATACATATATATATATATATATATATATATATATATATATATATATATATATATATATATATGTAAAGTGTTTGGCTAGCTGGACTTGCTTTGTCATATCCCCTTTTTGTGTTGAAAGGGCTCCAAGTCTTTATGTAGCCTGATAAAGGAACTGCTATGTTGGTAGATATGCTGCTTAACTTATACTGCTTTGTTTTATGATAGGATCAATGATCTTGGGGATTTCTACTGAGTCAAAGGCCTTTTTAAAGTCAACAAATGCAATAGCAGGTGGCATTTTATATTCTGCTGCTTTTTCTTTTAGTTGGTTTACTGAATGAAGATGCTCTACAGTAGAGTACCTTCTTCTAAAGCCAGCCTGTTTACTTGGCTGATTCTTATCAAGTGTTTTGGTAATTCAGTTGGTGTCCACTTGGTGAAAACTTTGTAGATTAGTAGGCTTATTGGCCTTTATTCGTTTAGATCTTTTGGATACCCCTTCTCATTTAAAAGCATTATGATTGCAGAATTCCAATCTTCTGTGACTTTGCTCTGTTTTAGGCATAAGTTAAATAGAGTGGCTAGTTTCCCAGTGATGACTTTACTAGCTTTTTTGTGTAGGTTGATGGTGATGTTATCTGGTCCAGGTGTCTCTCCTTTTCTTTGTTTGTTCGATGGCTTGCTTCACTTCCTGCAGATTAACTTCCGGAAAATCTGATTAGTCGTGATTTGTTGGTTTGTGTCGCTTGTTTGGAGGATCAAAGGTTTTTGTAAAATTCTTGGGCTAGTTCAACAATTCAGTTCCTGTCTGTTGTCATTTTCCAGCATTCTTTCCTGGTAATAATTTGAATTTTGCATTTTATCATTCACTTGATTAAGGACCTGGATATTTTTGACTGAGCTGCTTTTGTCTGCTAATTTTTTTAGTTCCATGGTTTGGGTTCATGTAAGTCCATTTTCTATTTGATTTCTTCTTGAAAAAGATTTTTGTTATGTTGAACCTAATAGTGGTTACAAAATTAACAATATCTTTGCTTCTTTCATTCTATTTTTTATATCCAAACTTGTCAACACAACTTTTGTTTCCTTGTCCTATCTGAGTTTTAAAGTTTTCCATAATAATGTCAAAATACTTTTTGGTATCCTGGAGTAGAGAGTTCAAGTCTTAATAGGAATTGTCCATTTCATCCTCGGTTGACTGTGAAGTGGGAGCACAGGCTTGGATGATATTCAGTTTGTACTGTTTTGAGAGCTGTATAATGACATTGGCCATAGGATCTGGGATATCTCTAAATCCTAGAATGTTGTCCTTGAGTTTTTCATGAATAAGGAAGCCAACTCCACTAGTTTTCATCTTTCTTTTCCATAGCTGTATCAAAAATGCTTGCTATTTAGTTCATTCAGTTTTTCAGGTCTCCTCATTTTGCAAATACCGATAATGTCCAATTTGATGTCTTTGATTTCATTTTCAAGGTGCTTATCTGTAGAGTATTCTTACATTGTAGGTGTCATTGTGAAGTATTGTTTTCTTGATGACATCCAAGAAATTGTGTTTGGGTAGTCACTCTTTGAGCACATCACCCCCACCCATCTCCACCAGAGCAAGGGATGTGGCTAGGCGTTTCGAAACTGCTGACTCAGCAGGAACAGTTAGCATTTATTTGGGTAGACACATCATGTCCACTCAAAGCAAGTGATTTGGCAGGGCCTTTTGGGACCACTGACCCAGCAGGAATGGCCAGTATGTTTCTAATTGTGCAAATCATGGGGAGTGTTTCAAAGATAACTAAATGCTGAGAAGCATATTATATTACTTTATGAATTTTGTTTATAATTATTTAACTATTTGTTATTATCTGATTCTGAACCATTTTTGTTTTTGTTTTGTTTAGCAAATCTATATGAGGTACTATCCTAAAATTCCAGTAATTTATACAAGGTTTGTTAATGGTACATAAGGCATAAAATGAGATATACATACAATTATTTTATCAACTGCATAAAGCAGTTGAACACTTTTGTATAGCTATTGTAGAGCCTTGTTTTAATTTAGTAAAAAAAAAAAGTAGTCAGTGAAGTAGTAATTCATGATAATGTCCGTTGAGAAGTAATCCCATTTTATTTCTTATTATCTGATTCTTAACCAGTTTTTGTATTTGTTTTGTTTTGTACATCTATACGAGATGCACCAAAAAAGTTCCAGTAATTTGAACAGTGGGAGCAAACAATTTGAACTTTGGCCTTCTGCTGCTAGATGGAGCTAGCAGCAAAATTGGTGAGTCAATGTGACAACAGTTGTGATGCAAATTACACTTATTTTTGTAATGTCTTGCTTTGGTAGTTAGGCAGTTTTTGTATTGGCCAATGCATCAAGTTCTGCTTCAAGATCAACAAGATGGCTACAGAAACCTACAAGTTGTTTCAGGAAGCCTTTGAGGATAATGCCATGTCAAGAAGCAGAACATTTTTTTGGTACAAGAGTTTCAAGGGAAGACAAAGATGATGAGTCACTTCAGTTTGCTTGGTAGCAAGCACAGCCCTGGTAGCTTTGACAGATATATTTTCTAGCTGTTTCCTTCACTTACTATGGCCTGACTTACAGATTGGTAATGTTTTCACAATGACTCATATTGTGTTTGCCATGCCATTTTTCTTTCCAAGCATTGGGACTTTTCAACTTCTACTCGCTATACTGCATGCTTTTGGCCATTAGCAAGGTACGATGGAAAAATTGAAACTTTTTCAACTGCTAAAATGAAGTCCCCAGACTAACTAAAATTGCCGCAAGTTTAGATGAGTACATAATTTTCTTGATTTATTGTTCATTTCCTCATTGTTCTGTGATAATCTTTAATGCCTGCCTATTCATCCAACTCTGTATTACATGCTTGTAAATGTCCTATGCGTCGAATCGTTGGTCAAATAGCAAAAAAAAAGAAAAAAAAAAAAAGAAAAAGTCTCCCCTAAATGCCGAAATCTAAATATCTAAAAGCTAAACTGAAAAAAAAAAAAAAAAAAAAAGAAAAATCTCTAAATGTGCACCAATTCCGTATATTCCAAAGAACCCTAAATCCCCTCCCCCGAAATTAACCATAAATCTACAAGGAAAAAAAAAAAGAAAGAACCCTCCCCCAAATGCCGAAATCTAAATATCTAAAAGCTAAACTGACCCTATACTCCCCCCCCCCCCACTACCTCGACCTAACTTTGACTTGCCATAAAAAACAAACGAATGTAGGGTTGGATATATCAAGGCTGTATCTATTGTCAGTAGTAAATTCTTGCTGGGAGACGGGCACGAATTATTTAGCAAGGTACGATGGAAAAATTGAAACTTTTTCAACTGCTAAAACGAAGTCCCCAGACTAAAGATGCTGTTGCAACCTTTTTATTAATTTAACCTCTGTGGACTTTATCTAAGTTAAAAACTTATTATATAAGGGAGAGGTATCCTCCAAGCTGTCCCCACCGGAATTTGCATCCAACTCACTTCGAAAATTGATCCGATCTTCTTTTTTTTTTTTTTTTTTTTTTTTTTTGAATCGAACCGTGGTGCTCCGAACATCCACTTTTGTTTCACAAGAACAGTTTGGATGTGTATCAAGAGCCGGTGGAGCTCTTTTGCCACTGACCCGCAGTGGACAATCCACCAGACCCCCTGCCAACACGTCCTGGGCCAGCGTGGCAGGGCATGGCCCATTACTCCCCATGATTTGCACACCAAATATTATATCGGCCGTTCCTGCTGGGACCTCGGTACCAAAAGGCCCAGCCATATCACTTGCTTTGGGTGGGGGTGATATGCTCCAAGGGCGACTACCCAAAAACTACACCAAGAATACGTCAGTTCCTGCTGGGTCATCGGCCCCAAAAGACTCAGCCACATCACTACTTTGGGTAGGGGTGATGTGCTCCGAAAGCGACTACCCAAATCCTTCACCAAGGGACCATCTGTCCCTACTGAGTCACCGCAGAAACAACGACCATTTCAACAGAACTCTAAGACTATCAACAAGAAGACAAATTTATACATAGGCACATACAACGTCAGAACACTGTCAACTGACATGCACCTAACTGATCTAGAAAGTGAAATCAGAAATGTCAAATGGGACATCATAGGCATTAGTGAGGTAAGAAGACCCGGAGAAGAACTAATCGAACTGAGAAGCAAGCATCTTCTTTACAGCTACGGTAAAGAGAAAGTAAAACAAAGTGGAGTTGGCTTTCTCATCAATAAGAACCTGAAAGACAATGTAACTGGCTTCAAAGCCGTCTCTGACCGGGTAGCTAGCGTCACCATACAACTTTCAAAGCGATACAAACTCAATATAATCCAAGTCTACGCTCCCACTTCACAATCAACCCAACAAGAAATAGACAACTTCTATGATGACTTGAACTCCCTACTCCAAGGCACCAGAAAACACTTCAATGTTATCATGGGAGACTTCAACGCACAAGTAGGACAAGGAAATGAACATTGCGTCGGCAAATTTGGATACAAAATACGCAACGAGAGGGGAGAAGATCTTGTAAACTTTGCGACGGCTAATGGATTCAAAATCATGAACACCTTCTTCAAGAAGGGACCCAGTAGGAAATGGACTTGGAGGAGCCCCAATCACGAAACAAGAAACGAAATAGATTACATCCTAACGGACAAAAACGATATCGTCAAGGACATCCAAGTCCTAAATCAAGTCAATGTAGGCAGCGACCACAGAATGGTACGATGTAAAGTACAAATAAACACCAATAAAGAACGCAGGAAAATGTTCCATACAAAACCGCAGCCTCTAAACATACCAAAAGAGCACGTTCAATCTTTCAAGCTCGAATTGAAGAACAGATTCAGAATTCTTACTGAACAAGACAGCACCAACATCAACGAACTAAGCAGCAAAATGACAACGTCAATAATTGAAGTAGCCTCTACATTCAAGCCAATGGGCAAACAACCCATTAGCAAAATCTCGGATGAGACTAAAAATCTCATGGAAAAACGCAGAAACCTCAAGCCACCGACAACAACGAGGGAGAAAATTGAAGAGGCTGAACTAAACAAATTAATCAAGAAGAAACGAAGAGAAGACAGAAGGAGATACACAACGGCAGTCATTGAATCAACTCTTGAAAAAGGTCGGGGCTTCAAAGCTATAAACAAACTCCTCAACTCGGGACGAAGGCAAATAACTAGCATACTCGAAGAAAATGGAAACCTAACAACAGACAGAGACAGGATTGTCGAACGCGCCAAAGAATTCTACCAAAAACTTTATTCGTCCAAACAAGGACTGCAAAACAATGAGCAAGATACGCAAGACACGGGCAAACAACTAGAGGACTTCCCAAAAGTAACCCCGTGGGAGGTGAAGGAAGCCATTAAACAGACAAAGAAAGGAACTGCCCCTGGACCAGACAACATCACCATCGACCTACTCCGAAAAGCAGGTAAAACCATCAATAGGAAACTGGCCGTCCTCTTCAACCTGTGTCTAAAACACAGTAAAGTCCCAGACGATTGGAATACTGCTATAATAATGCTATTATATAAAAAAGGAAACCCGAAAGACCTCAACAACTATAGGCCTATAAGCCTACTCAACTGTGTATATAAACTTTTCACAAAGATCATCACCAACCGAATCACAAAAACACTCGATGAAAACCAGCCACGTGAACAGGCTGGCTTTAGAAGAAGCTACTCGACCATGGACCACCTGCACTCGATAAATCAACTGAAAGAAAAAGCAGCAGAATATAGACTACCACTTGCCGTAGCATTTATCGACTTCAAAAAGGCGTTCGACTCAGTAGAAATCCCTAAGGTCATGGAGGCCATCAGTCGGCAAGGTGTAGATCCAGTATATGTTGAAGTGTTGAAACATATATACAATCACGGCAGCTCATTTATCAGGCTACATAAAGACTCGGACCCCTTCCAGCTCCAGAAAGGAGTAAGACAAGGTGATACCAGCTCACCTAAACTCTTCACAGCCTGCCTCGAGATGATCTTCAGAAGGCTAGACTGGGAGAGTAAAGGAATTAAAATAGACGGCGAGTATCTGAGCAACCTCAGATTCGCAGACGACATAGCCCTTTTTGCAGAGAACCTACACGACCTCCAACTAATGATAGATGAACTAAATGAGGAGAGCAAGAAAGTCGGCCTGCACATGAACTTCAGCAAGACGAAGATCATGTGCAACAACCACATTGGAGATAAGAACACTAAGATCGAAATCGAGGACACAGAACTCGAGAAAGTAG
Organism: Thysanoteuthis rhombus; assembly: GCA_963457665.1. Taxonomy (NCBI): domain Eukaryota; kingdom Metazoa; phylum Mollusca; class Cephalopoda; order Oegopsida; family Thysanoteuthidae; genus Thysanoteuthis; species Thysanoteuthis major. The sequence continues at coordinate 14,775,185 of OY735221.1, forward strand.
ACCACTACATCTACCTAGGGCAACGAATCTCCATGAGACCCTCAAAAGAAGAAGAAATCAAGCGAAGAATCACACTAGGATGGCAAGCCTTTGGCAGAGCTAGCTCAACCTTCAAAAATAATAAGATCCCATTAATCCTAAAGAGAAGGGTGTATAACCAATGCATCCTCCCAATAGTCACTTATGGAGCTGAAACATGGAACTTAACCAAGAAACAGACCCGTAAGCTGAGAACTATGCAACGTGCACATGAAAGAATAATGCTGGGCCTCACATGGAGAGACCACAAAACAGCACAACACATCCGGGAAAAGACAAGAGTTAGAGACATCATAGAAGCCATAAAAAATCTCAAATGGCGGTGGGCTGGCCATGTTGCAAGAATGGCTGACAATCGATGGACATCACGACTCACAACATGGATTCCCCGAGACCATATGCGCAACCGAGGCCGGCAAAATATTAGATGGAGAGATGAACTAGACAGGTTCAGGAAGTACTGGCTCCGTGACGCCCATGATAGAGAAGTGTGGCAAATCCTGGGGAAGGTCTATGTCCAACGACGGACGCTAAAAGACTGATGATGATGATGATGATGATTCAGCAGATATAATCAGGTGCCTAATCTCCAGCTCCTTTCATTTTTCCTTCCTAGCTTTATTGAATCCCCATTTTTAGCAGCACCTTGGTATTGTGACTACCATATCTACCAGAGCATATCCAATTCAGTACCTTTCCACCACACTAAAATGTAGAATGGCCTTTCACATAGGACATGGTTTGATTTCTTTTAAATGACTCAAATGAAAAGAAGGTCCGATGATAGTTTGTGTGAAACAAAGGCCACAAGCATTGCTAAAATCAAATACTGGCAGGCATATGAATAGTCATTATTTTCCGGCCCAAGTTTAAAATGTGTACTCTCAAATTCTAAATGATAGGTGAGTGTGGGAAAAAATTCTAATTAGCGGAAGAAAGGAATAAGTGGGCGGTGGAAAAAATATCAAAATCTATCAATTAATAAAATTAAGTGAATGCATGCATATTTTTATCTATTCAAGTACTGAGCAAGCCCAACCTTCAAAAACAAGAAAATCCCATTAGTCCCAAAAAGAAGAGTGTACAACCAATGCATTCTTATGATAGTCACCTACGGAGCTGAAACATGGAGCCTAACCAAGAAACTGACCCACAAACTGAGAAGCATGCAATGTGCACAGGAGAGAATTATGCTCAACATCACATGGAGAGACCGCAAGACAGCACCATATATTAGGGGAAAAACAGGAGTCTGAGACATCATAGAAACCATCAGGAAACTCAAAGGGCAAAGGGCTGGCCATGTTGCAAGAATGGCAGACAAGTGATGGGCATCACAACTCAAGGCATAGATCCACAGAAATTAAATGTTGAATTGAGGCTAGCAGAATATGAGAAAGCAAAACAAACTGGATAGGTTAAGGCAATATTGGCTCCATGACGCCAACGATTGAGAGATGTGGCAAATCCTTAGGAAGGTCTATGTCCAATGACGGATGATAAAAGACTGATGATGATGATTAACTCAGATTTGTTTCTTCAAATGAAGAGAACTAAACTGATATTTCATTATCAATAGAAATTTGATCAAGAGAAAGCTTTTCTTCAATGGAATTTCTCCCTTTTTAAACTACTTTTTTCTTACACAAAATGACTTTAATCAAAATAGAACATAATTCACTTCAATATCCAAGATAAATACATAAATAAAATGGATTTTTTTAGTTTTTGATTAAATTACAATGATTTAAATTGAAATAAATTCCTAATTACACTTGAATCTCAATTTTAAGAGGAAATTTTCTGCAGGGAGATAAGGTAAAACTGTCAAGTAGGGCTGTGTGATATGGACAAAAAGTCATATCCCAGTATTGTCAGACTGAATATCGTTATATGATATATACACCAGAATTTTCTCATTTTCTATTTGCAAATCAAAGCCACGTAAGATTTCACAAGAACTTTTATCAAAACAAACTGAAATCAAATTTACAATGAACAAAAAATAGGCTTTTTCAAATATAACATAAACACAAAATACTCTAACTATAAGAAACTAAAAATAAATATGTAAATAGGACAAAATATAGTTTTCTAGTCAAGGAGACAGTTGTTGGAACTGTGAAGGAGAGAGTTTGGCATGCATAGAGAGATAGGGACAAGCGAGCCTGGGAAAAAAAGGAGCTATATTTAGCACCAAAATAGCTAAATTTGCATCATTGTGGCTATATCAGTATAAATGGTATTGCTTAATCTTATCTTTTGTTTGAAAATATACCAGTATATTGTGTGAAGTCAAAATACTGCTTAACCCTAGTAATATCGGACACTTCTTGTAAAACCTCAGTTTTGAGAGTTACTACTCATGAGTAGATAAATAAACTTTTGACATTTTTGAATTGAATGTATGACTCAAATTAAGATGACAAAATGTATTATGTGGATTGCTAGACTAACAAGGTTGTCCATGTCTTCTTTGAAGTGTCACTTCTTCATCAGGAATAAAAGAAAACCGATCACAATTTTTTCAGTTATCAAATTCGTCTTTGTTTTGTTCTCTTTAAATTGCAAAATCCTCCATTATTCTGCATGATGATATTTTCAAATTAAATCGGGGATATTTTTGGGATATTTTTTGTACAACAAAACTCTTACTTGTTAATACAATGATAATATAGAAAATTTTGATAAAATTAATTCTTCCTCAGATTAAAGCATGTGTGAGTTCAGAAAAATGAAACATTAAAAAATATAAAACAATGACATACCAGGAAAAAAGGTGCTAATCAAAGCAAATAAGATAAGCTTCATCATCTGTAAATATAAGAAAAATATCTCAAATACTAGCTGGGATAGCCTGTACAGACTGGCAAAAAAATTATTAATACAACACATGAAAGCAAATGAAATTCTGAAGAGTTTTTATAAAATTAAAAAAAAAGGTTACCTCATATACACTTAAAAAAATTTAAAATGTCTCCAATCACACTATATCTTCCGCTTTGCATCTCCTGCCAAACCCTGTATATGTTATAGGTCACCAGAGTTCAGAACTACCTATCTTATTTTTATTGATATTCGGACCATCCTCATCTTGGTTGTTTTCCATACAACGTTTCGGCTGTTGTACTCTACGGCCGTCATCAGGTATCATCTGGTAGGTGTGGGGAAGTAACGAACCAAACCCTTTATTTATCCGACGGGGGTATATTGACCGTACTACCCTCTTAGCATTAGTAGTATTGTTATACTGTCTCGCACTAGGATCGAACCTTGAACCATCAGATTGCAGTATTTTGTCTGATGCTGTAACCACTGCGCTACGTGTCCATGAGGAACGTTGTATGAAAAACAACCAAGATGAGGATGGTCCGAATATCAATAGAAATAATGATAATACCTCATCTCAAAAATTCAGAGATATACTAACCAAGATGAGGATAGTCCGAATATCAATAGAAATAATAATAATACCTCATCTCAAAAATTCAGAGATATACCAACCAACATGAGGATGGTCCGAATATCAATAGAAATAATAATAATACCTCATCTCAAAAATTCAGAGATATACCAACCAAGATGAGGATGGTCCGAATATCAATAGAAATAATAATAATACCTCATCTCAAAAATCCATAGATATACTAACCAAGATGAGGATAGTCCAAATAATAATGGAAATAATAATAATACCTCATCTCAAAAATTCAGAGATATACTACCTATCTTATATTGAACCTTGGGTCAAGTTACCCTTATACATAAATTTGCTGTCCCTAGGGGAGTCTATGAAATATAAAGTTACATAGAAACACATATTCATCCTCCTTGTAGTATCATATATGTTCTGATGTCGTCATCTTCATCTATTTTTAATGGAATATGTCTAGTTAGTCATTCAATAGAAACCGTCATGTGACCAATGTCTTTTAGCAGCATGCCTTGTTGGGGGTGATCAATAAAAAAAATTGATAAACGAATAAGTGGGCAGTGATCATTAAAAAAGGTTGTATTTTCGAATAACTAGTGTGAACACTGCCAGACACAAACTAGGGATTAATTAGCATTTAACTTACCATGAAAATTGACCCCTCAAATAAGAGCTTTTTAGGGGTGATTTAAAAAAAAACACATTTTTTTGTAATCATAATAAAGATTAAATTTTGAAACTTTCAGCCTTCTTGCTCCATTGGTGTGGCTTTATGAGTAATATATACATACATAGCCGACTGACCAGTCACCAAGCCAGCCAGCAATCCTCAAAACTGAAGAAACCTATGTTGACCGTTTTGCTTAGTGGGTTCTTACATTAAAAAGCAGATGGTTACATTTCAAAGATGTAATTATCAGATGTTCTCCAAAGCAAGAACAAAGTGGTAAGAAGATTGTAGGACACTTACGGGGAAAACTAAAAAACTAGCATTCAAAGGGAAATCATGGATCACCAACACTCGTATATGCTGTGTTGGGGGTGATCAACTGAATATTTGGAAAAAGGAGTGATCAATGAATGAGTTACTTCTCTGTGATCACTAAAAAAGGTCTGAACTTTCAAAAAAAAATTGTGCACAAATCAACATTGCAATTGAACCCCCACCCACAAAAAGACTTTTTTGGAGGGGAATATTAAAAATTTTTACAATGAATAAGGGCTGGGCAGTGTGTCACATTGGAGGGGGGGGGGCTGTGATCACAAGAAAAAGGTCTGGATTTTTTAAAAACAATTGTGCACAAATTGAGACCAATTTAGCATAAATCAACATTGCAATTGAACCCCCACCCTCAAAAAGCCTATTTTGGAGGGGAATATTTGAAAGTTTCTACAATGAATAAAGGCTGGGCGATGTCTAAACAAATGTATACATACGTACATATAAATGTCAGAACACAAACCGATCTGTTGTGGGTAGCAGTGTTTGAAACCTAAACTTAGCATCAATGATTAACATGTTTTACACATAAGACATTATCCTGTCGAAAGAGACAAGATTTTTTTTAGATGCACTAGTATCTATAGCATCACTGACTGACAGACTGACAGACAAATCAACATAACAAACTCCTCATATCATTTCCATGAAGCATTTCCTTCTACAAATCTGATATGTCTCATGTGGCATTTTATTATTTCATCATCGGAACATGGAATTCTATTTTACTACATCAGATATCAAAATTGCAAGGATGAAATTCTATTTTACTTTAATATAAGCGTTAAATGAAAGTGCTTCCACGGGGACTGGCTTTTAAAGGTGGGAGTTTTAAAAGGAATGGGCATCTAAAGAAAAGGGCTTTTAAAGGCATTGAAGATCAAACTAACGCATCTATGGTCTAACTTTCAGGCCTATCTTAGAAATAATCAAGTCATAAAATCATTAAGAATACAAAGTTAAATGTATAAAAAAATCCTCACAGTATTATGAGCCTTAAATATGATTTTTGATGGATTTATATAGTCTTTAGCTTTAGTGTTCTTAACACTTTTAGTCTTCTAAAATTCTGTTTTTAATACATAAAATAAAAGTCTATACCATTAGAACATACCTGTCAAAAATGACAGTGTTATTCATCCATGGATCAGCACTAATAAGTCTGAAGATATTCAATAAGGTAGCTTATTTTTTAAAATTCAAACATCTTAATTTCAAATTTTTTAATGTCTCAACTCATCTCAAGCTAATGTGTGATCAGACATGAAGTCTCATGACGTAATTTCTATTGGAGGGTTAATCAACCAATCAGCACATACCATTTGAGGCAAAAAAACAATACAAAAAATTTGCATAAAAGCTTATTATATGGTTAGATGTGTATCTAAAAATATTGGATTGATTAGTAAATCTGAGTGAATCAGCTCTTTCATTTGGTTTAAACCCAGATGTCCCACACCTAAGTGAGTTTTATCTGTTTATTTCACCAAATATTAAACAAATACATACATATACATAATTGTATCAGGAACTGATCCAAGGGGTAGGTCCTGACCCATCACTGTTTGTGGAATGGAAAAATTTTTGCAATAATTTTGCTTAGCGATATTTTCTTGAAAATAATTTGATGTTTGTTAATTCTGTTTTCTTTTTATCATTTTTTTTCAGCTTCAATATAAATAGATAAATGATACAGAAACTGTACGCAATTGAGTGAGAAAATCCAAACACATCAAAAAAATTCAGTGAACAATTGAAGAGAGGAGTAGTTCTTCAATTTTGAAAATATGAATAATATCAAATATTAGCAGGGAATCTTGGGGCTTCCAGGAGAAAAATAAATGAACATTTACCAATACAGGATGTCTTCTTACACAATACAATTAAGTGGGCAGAGTGACGTGAACCAAAAATTGTTTGAGTGTATCGAGTGTAGTAACTGCCCGGTTGAGCATTCGTCAAACAAGTCTCCACAGCTTTTCGTATCACTGCGGTTAAAACGTTTGAAAACAGAAGTCTGATATTCTAATAATATGAAATATACCAAGCAATTTCTCTTCTAAAGTTTGCAATTGAATTAGTCTGTTGGGATTAACATTTTACACTCACTCATTAGAAGACATACCAAATGTGGTCTCACCAGCATTCAAAAGATCACTGAGATTAAAGGCCATTAAGGTTGTTAATATCTGGTTCCAGTAAACAGATTGAAATCAATCAAAAAAAATAGGCATTTTTTGATTTCAACTAATCATCATGCAGATCCACACTTTAAATAAATTGTGTTCTGGACCTGTTTTCATCAGTCTTATAAAACCTCTGAACCAACTCAGACCTTTCTGTCAGTCAATTGCAGGAGTTTTACCGCAACTGTCCATGCAATATACACTCCGAAATTTCTTGCAGCCATTTTGACAACTTATTTCAACTCCTAACAAGTGGAGGTGTTGGAATAGCCCCTCTAAAAATTCAGGGACCAATCCATCAAGACTAAGAGTAGATTTTTCTTATACTTTGTACAATGGATACACAAAAACTTGAAAATATCTTAGTCTCAGTAAAAAGTACTGGAGAATAAAAATCTTTTTGGTACATTTAGGGAAGGTGTTTCCAATTGTAAATTGTAAGAAACTGCATTGGGAATTTCTCTCTGCAAAGATTCAGATTTTTGGCTACATGCATTCTTTGTCTATTGCCTTGTTTCCTGGGTCTCTATAAATGATATCAAATGCCAGAAGATTGAAAATAGAACTTTATTCATAATCATTAAAATGTACATTTTATTGACTAAGATTTCAATGGCCATTCAGGACTTTGAGCAAAGGGTATTTATATCAGCTTACTTATTTGATAAGTCTTCCAAATAACGAAGTTAGTTAGTCTTTTCAATTTCCTAGATTGATTCTGAAAGAATTTGGAAAGACAGAGAAAAATTTTGCTAATACAATGCTTTCTCACAAAGTCGATGTTTCAAATGGCATACTAATAAAAAGAAATTGGGACCACCTTCCCTATATTGTGCCTCAGAGGTTTCAACAGTCCATTGCTTTTTACAGACACTAAGATATTTTTACATTTTTATGCATCTGTGGAAAACAGCACACCCAAGATACAAAGCACTATACATCACTTCAACATCTTTAAGTCACTGGAAATGTCAGGCCCGGGAAAGCCCAGGATCCCAGAAACCTTGCCTGAGTCTTACCAAGGCATGCAAAATTCAATATTAATTCATATTATTGCTTATATAAAAACTTAACCAACCCTCATAGTTTCTCAGTAGAATCTGGCACAAGATGGTACAAAATACTGGTTTAAGTAACCATTTAGTATCTTGGATACAGATAGAAATTAAACTCATCAAAAATGAATAACATTTAATGAGATCAGTTTTCTAAAAATATGCGGTTTGAAATATATCAATAAGTTTAGAAACCTGAAGGAAATCTGTTTGACCCACTATGATATACCAACAAAAATATTTGAATTCTAGATGTATGTCTGACAATTTGTTATGTTAATGGTGTAATTGCATACCAACTGAATTGACAGTTAATTGTGATACCATTTAAGGAAAAAGACCTCATCAAAAATCTATCATTATCTCTTTATTCCATTTCATAAGTAATTACACCCACTTCTGAAAGATGAACAATTCGAAAAAGCCAGTAATTATAACAAAATGTAAATGTGCAAACAAAGAATTAGTGATTCCTGGTTCAAGATGGTCAATCAAAACTGTCAACATAGTTTCTTCAGTTTTCAACTCATTCTAGCTGGGTGGTTATGTATGTATGTATCATAAATACCGGCTGCACCAATGAAGCAAGAAAGCTGAAAAATTAAACATTTACTCATATTATTATGTTTAGAAAAAACATTTAATTACCCCCCCCCTTACACTTCTAGAGGGGGTTCCATTTGCAATCTAAGTTTATGCTAAATTGATGCCTTAGTTTATGTTCACACTTGTTTTGTTTTTTTAATCACTGCCCAACAGGATGCGAGATGAGTAACTCATTCATTCAACACCCTTTTACCAATTTTTTAATTGATCACCTCCAACATAGCATGCTGCCAAAAAATTGGTCACATGATAAAATCTATTGCGTGAATAATCAGACCTTTTCCTTAAAGTTCCAATAAGTCTGCATTTTCATCATCATCAGTCTTTTATTGTCCGTTGTTGGACATAGACATACCCTAGAATTCACCACACCTCTCTCTCTCCATCTAATATTCTGCCAGCCTCGGTTGCACATGTGATCTCGGGGGATCCATGTTGTGAGTCGTGATGTCCATCAGTTGTCTGCCATTCTTGCAACATGGCCAGCCAATTGCCATTTGAGATTTTTAATGGATTCTATGATGTCCCGGACTCTTGTCTTTTCTCGGATGTACTGTGCTGTCTTGTGGTCTCTCCATGTGAGGCCCAGCAAAATTCTTTCATGTGCACGTTGCATGGTTCTCAATTTACGGGTCTTTCTCTTGGTTAGGTTCCATGTTTTGGCTCCATAAGTGACTATTGGGAGGATGCATTGGTTATACACCCTTCTCTTTAGGATTAATGGGATCTTATTATTTTTGAAGGTTGAGCTAGCTCCGCCAAAGGCTTGCCATCCTAGTGTGATTCTTCGCTTGATTTCTTCTTCTTTTGAGGGTTTTATGGAGATTCGTTGTCCTAGGTAGATGTAGTGGTCTACTTCTTCCAGTTGTGTGTCCTCGATTTTGATCTTAGTGTTTTTATCCCCGATGTGGTTGTTGCACATGATCTTCGTTTTGCTGAAGTTCATGTGTTGGCCGACTTTCTTGCTCTTTTCATTATTTAAGATACAGTTGAACAATCCCCCAACACCACATGCGGCCAAAAGACGATGATCATGTGATAGTTTCTATTTGGTGATTAATTTTCAATTTCATTACTAACAAAATAAACTTATCTCTCCTCATAATGATAACCAAGGAGGGGATGAAGTTAGTGAAGGTCCTGTAGCATATGATATAGAAGGGCCCCAAATTAAGGAAATGCATATTGACATCAAACCACATACATTTTTTTTGTTTTGTTTTTCGTCTTTGTGCAGCAGCTATAAGTACAGCTTCGAGTAACTTCTTATTTATGTGTCATGTATGTAACAAATAAATACCACTCTCCCTTGAATTACTGAGTTGAAATATCAACTCCAGTTAAAGGTGATAATCTGCAGAAATCACTAATCTTGAAACACAGACTCATACACACTCATACACATACACACATACATGCCATACACACATACAGGCCACAAACAACAAATATTCAAATTACTAAACAGCATACGCATACATGAATGCCATAAACATATATACCAGATGGGCACATACTTACACATATAACCTACAAACATGCACATATGCTATGTACTCACATTTACCTATGCACACACATATACTGTATACACACATGACCTCTGCATACACACATACATACCATACATGGATTAAAAGAAAAATTATTGAAATAATGTCAGAAAAATACCATTAACAAACCCTCGATACTGACGGCTTCTTTTATTTTTTCATTTTTGAACGACTGCAATCACCAAAGGTGGTTGACAGTTCTATCGTTTTTTTTAAAAATATTTTTTCTAGGTTTTTTTTTTTAGTGCTCCTGACCATACCAATTTATTTACAGCCCCGAAAGTTGGCATCAGCACTCCACAAGGCCACTTCTAAAAATATTTTTTTTTTATTCAAAAAAAAAAAGAAGCTTTCTTGGCCTTTTTGGAGCCTTATTTTGATAGGTTTATTAATTGCATCTAGATTCTCCAAGATCCAGATGTTTTTTTATTCTATTCTAAATGTTATCGAGTGGATAACACCAGTGATGTCATAAATGGAATTTATCCTGACCATATTTATTCTTTGATGATATATTTTTACATGACTTCAACTTTTGATGCTATGGTTGTTTAAATATTGACTGTGATGGTAAGTCATGTAAAATTCATAAAATAAAGAAATCTAACAATAATTTCAAGAATGAATTCTATGTTACTATCTCTTCAAAAACAATCATGCATAATAGATTTTTCTGTGGGTAAACTTGCAGAGGAATTGGAAATACCAAAAAGGAAGTAGTTTTGTCAGTTTAATTGTTAATGTAGCTATGTTTAAAGTATTTATAACTTGAAGAAAAAACATTAAACAAATCCTGTAAGATGAAATATTAATCACTATTACCCACAAGAGACCGGTGTAATCACCGCTGATTGGTTTAGGGTCTGATGTGTTTTGATTTTCATATGTTTCCCCCAGCTCTTACCGTTCAGAATAAAAACTTGAAATTTTGCTCATATACTCCTCTTGATGAGTACGGAAAATGTTTTTTTTTGTTTTTTGAAAATTCCTCTCCGATATAACTTTTTAGTAGAGTGTTCAATATGCAATGCAAGTTTATGCTAAATTGGTTGCTAGTATGTACCTATTTTATTTTTGGTGAATACAAGGCCAGAGAAATAACTTATCCACTGATCAGCCCTTTTTCAAACTTCTCAACTGATCATTCCCATCACAACATATATGGATGGTGGTGATTCATAATTTCCTTGTAATACTAATTCTTCTCGTGTTTGCTGAGAACAAAAATAATACTCCTTGATAAATTTCTCAAATAAACTAATAAGGAAATATACATTACAATTTGATCAAAATCAGTCGACCTCTGAACCAGACAAACTGCCATAAATCTATCACTCGGTCAGCAGTGTTAGATTCAAAACAACATCAATTCCAGGTGAATTTTGATAAAATAATCATTCTGAGTAGGAAATGTAAAGCAGAATAAAATTTCATGGTTATTGAAATACTCTTGCTCATCATTAAACACTGATTTGAAATGATTTGTAGATTAGTATTTTGGTAACAGATATTAAAAAAAAGACATGGACAAGTGTTATTTAATACTTAGAAGTAAGGTAAAATAAAAATAAAATAAATAACTATTTAGTATATCTCGGAATTTTTGAGATGAGGTATTATTATTATTTCCATTAATATTCGGACCATCCTCATCTTTGTTGTTTTTCATACAACGTTTCGGCCGTTGCACTCTACGGCCTTCGTAGTATAGTCATACTGCCAGCGGATAAGGGAAACGCAACTGTGGTAATGGACAAGCTAGCGTACAGTGAAAAGTTGGCCAACATAATTGAGGAAGGTGGCTACTGCAAGTTAAAAAGAGATCCAACTCTGAAAACTGAGAGGAAGCTGTCACAGATCCTAAGCAAGAACAAGGATCATTTCCCCCCAGTAACCTACAGACAGTTAACTCAAAGATACAGTAAGCCACCACATATGTATGGCCTCCCAAAGATTCACAAGGTAGGTACTCCATTACGACCTATAGTAAGCTGTCGGGGCTCAGCATGCCATCCACTGAGCAGGTACCTGGTGAGTATAATCAACCCGCTGGTGGGTAAGACCTCATCCTATGTAAAGAACTCACCTGACTTCGTAGATAAACTTAGAGGGGCTCCAATTCAAACACAACGAATGTTGAGCCTAGACGTGGTGAGTCTCTTCACACGAGTTCCTACATCCGAAGCACTATCAGTAGTTCGGGATAAATTAGGTTCAGATCCCACATTGGATGAACGCACCAGCATCCCCCTTAACAACCTAATGGAAATGTTGACTTTCTGCATAGAAACAACATACTTCCAACTGGGGAATGAGATGTACCAACAGGAGGAAGGCTTAGCTATGGGATCACCGCTATCACCAGTGATGGCAAATATATACATGGAGTACTTTGAAGAATTGGCCTTAGGAACATCACCACTAAGGCCAAGCATGTGGCTTCGATATGTAGATGACACCTTCGTACTATGGCCACATCTGGAAGACCCACACTTACTACTTGACCATGTGAATTCAATCAGAGCTTCTATACAGTTCACAATGGAAAAGGAGAGTAACAATAAATTAGCCTTCCTAGATGTACTGGTAACAAGATCAGAACAAGGTTTCAATACATCTGTGTATCGTAAGCCAATGTTCACTGGTCGATATCTCAACTTCGCCTCTAACCATCCATACAGCGTTAAAAAAGGGATCGTCCAATGCTTACAGCACCGAGCAAAGTTAATAAGTAGCGACTCTGACACATACCTCTATGAGATGCGTAACATAAGCAAGAATCTCCAGAAAAATGGTTATCCCAAAGGCTTAACTGTCACCACTAGTGAAAGAAGAGTGACGGAGGAGGATGATGACAATCATAAACCAACAACAGTCAGTCTCCCCTACCTTAAGAATGTGTCTGAGAAGATCCAGAAGATCTGCGCCCCATATAATATCCGAGCCGTATTCAGAAGCAGATCAACGCTACGCAGCTACCTCTCCCGCACCAAACCACCCACTGAGTTATCGAACACTAAAAACTGTGTATACTCAATACCGTGCAGCTGTGGGCACGAATACACAGGTGAAACATGTCGCCCCTTGAAGGTTTGGGTGGAAGAACACCGAAAAGCGGTGAGTAAAGGTAAAACCAATAAATCAGGTATAGCTGACCATGTATGGAAAGAAAAGGGAGACCACCTACCCCTCTGGAACAAGGTTGAGATAATTGATCAGGAAGAACATTGTAAAATTCGTAAATTGAAAGAGTCGGCCCATATGCTAGGCAAGCAAAACTGCCTCAGTAATCCTAGCATTGAAATGGATACCATATGGGAACCTCTAATAATAAAAGACAGAAAACAATAACATCGAGAAAAAAAAAAAAAAAAAAAAAAATCTGTCACCTGAGGTTTAAGGCTCCAAAAAATTAGTACCGGTTGTCCACATGGACACATAGTGCAGTGGTTACAGCATCAGACAAATTACTGTTAAGTAATCTGATGGTACTAGGTTCGATCCTAGTGTGAGACAGTATAACAATACTACTAACGCTAAAAGAGGGGAGTAAGGTCGATATACCCCCGTTGGATAAATAAAGGGTTAGGTTCGTTACTTCCCAAAAATCTCCCAGATGTTACCTGACGAAGGCCGTAGAGTGCAACAGCCGAAACGTTGTATGAAAAACAACAAAGATGAGGATGATTCGAATATTAATGGAAAAAATAACTATTTGGTAGTTTTCTTCAGTAAAATGTGATAATACTAGTAAATGCCTGTCACTTTGATAACTGTATACCTAAAGTTGTGTCCTGTGTCAGTATGTTCACACAGAGATTAGAAAGATTAATGCAAGCTATTTGAAACTAAAATTCTTGTAGTCATCTTGGATGAAAAACAAAATTAACGTATCAGCAACAGAAATCTTAATATTGTCAGTAGCAAGTGAAAGAACACATGTGCACACTCACAGCAGAACAGCATTTTGTGTTGGTGTGTTCAAAATACCCCTTTCTCTCACTCTGTTTGTTCTCACTGATAGACTTACAAATTATATAAATCATCATTTTTCACATAAATTGAAGAGAACTAATCCTCACTCTACAATGGATGTTGTCGGTCATACATCAACAGCCTAACAAACATAAACAAATATGATTCAATTTCATGAAATTTATAGCAATAAAATAAAATACAAGTTGTCTAATACTTCACTTCACCAAAAATTGTTTTAAAAACTTAAATTGGATTTTTTTTATCAACTTATTTCATTTTAAAGTTTATAAAGTTCCTATCATACATAAATATGATATGGTTTATGAAGATTTGAAATAAAATTGAAAGTTCTTACATAATTTTACCAAGTGATGTACAGAAAAAATATTAGCAAGGATTCTAACAAAATATGATCCATAAATCAGATAGTTTTTTGTAAAAGGATAATCATCTTTTCTTGGCATTGAGAACCATGCAACGTGCACATGAAAGAATAATGCTCAGCCTCACATGGAGAGACCACAAGACAGCACAAACATCCGAGAAAAGACAAGAGTCAGGGACATCATAGAATCCATTAAAAATCTCAAATGGCAGTGGGCTGGCCATGTTGCGAGAATGGCAAACAACCGATGGACATCATGACTCACGACATGGATTCCCCGAGGTCACATGCGCAACTAAGGCCGGCAGAATATTAGATGGCGAGACGAGCTATACAAGTTCAGGAAGTACTGGTTCCGCGACACCCATGATAGAGATGTGTGGGAAATCCTGGGGAAGGTCTACGTCCTATGACGGACGTTAAAAGACTGATGATGATGATGATGATTGTCCTATTTGTTTATTGTATATAAATTAGTTAGATTTAAATTTACACATGCAGAATATTTTGAGTCAACTTGGTTTTGATAGGTGTCTCAAATTTCTTTTTTTTTTCTCTTTTAAAAAAAAAAAATATTTTGGAGATCACACTCATACCCTGAAAAATGATAATTATCTGGGGTTAATGTTATTTCTCCTATATCCCCAATTACTCAATGAATCACTTATGGAAAATTATTTCAAGACCTCAAAAAATTGAAATTTTGATCTGTGCATAAGCTTCTTTCATATTTAGTTCAAAATAAATCATCATGATGTATGAGGTTTTTCTAGATTATGAATCATGAATAACTTGCTCAACTTTCAAGTTTTGATATGAATCTGTGTCTGTCATGTAAGGTGGAAAGAATTTTTGTGATGAGATAACAACAATGGATCTTATTGTTTGCAGATAAGTCAATGGAGAGGAAGTACCAACTTAGGCTAACAACCGCTGTTGGAAGGGCAATAAAAAAAACAGATGTTAGATAAGAATAAAAGTATTTGTGTATTGTGGAATTCCTCAACAGGATACTAGGCCTTATTTGATACTTTATGGTTTAAACACACAAGAGGTTTATGAGGATGGTTGTCAGTTAATCTGTGACATGAGAAATCTGGTGTCTGAGGAGAAACTACAACGCTTGAGAAAGAAGAAAATTTTAACCTCCTGAAATTTGTTAACAGTTTTTTTTGTATATAAAACCGTCAACCAAAACGCTCATAAAAACAGGTTTCTCCAGTTTTCAAGTAGGTCTTATTGGCTCTGCATCACATGTACAGGTCATACAAATGGAGTGTAAGTTTTAAAATTTACTCCTTATTATGTCTAGTAAAGACATTTTTATTCATTTTTTGAAAATCCACCCCCTCAATAAATTTTCAATGGGGAGGAGGGTCAATTTGCAATGTCAGTTTATGCTAAATTGGTTCGTAGTTTGTGTCCAGCAGCAACCACATTTTTTTTTCCTGAAAATTCTGACATTTTTTTGTAATCAGTGCCTAAAAAAGCCAAGAGAAGTGACTTGTTCATTGATAACCCCTTTTTCCTATTTTTTGATTGATCAACCCCTACACAGCATGTTCATCAAGTGACAGCTTCTATTGAGGGACTAACCAGACTTGTACGAGAACTGTAGCCACCGAAGATGGCAAAGGGTTCTATCCGTTTTTATATGTGTGCGTGTGTTAGAGTGTTCCAGCACTTCTGACCATACCGTTTTGTCTACAGGCTTGAAAATTGGCATGAGTACTCCACCAGATCCCTCGGAAAAAAAAAATTTTCTTTCTCATTCATGTCTTGATGCTAGGGTGGTCCAATTATTGACTGTGATGACAAGACAGTGTTGTCTTTTGACTTGGTAAATTGGTTCAGAGGTTAAATTTCTTTTGCTCCCATTTATTTACCTCTGCCAACAAAGTTTTCAGTGAATCTCAATTAAATTTTGTGGAAGGCTTGGCAATGAACTATAGAAAAAGTGATTAAGTTCGGGGGTTGGAACCATGCAGTAACTTCCCCATACCACATGATAAAAGTTCTCAATGAATTTCAATGCAATTTTGTGGAAGGCTTTGCAATGGGCTACGGAAGATGTGATTAAATTTTGGGCTGAATCCATGAACAGTTACCTACCCTACATTCATGCCAAATGGCAATGACAGAGGAATGCACTCTCTGAGTGCTTTCTAGTTTTTTTGATTTGCTAATCATCTTGATTTCCTCCTTTGGATAAATTTGGGGCTGCTGCAGGAATCAAACCTGCCAACAATGGGGTAGCCGCTTCAACGCTTCAACGTAGCGACGCTCTTACGAACAGCTGTTCAGCTCAAAAGTAAGAGCTGTCGGTGGCAGGTATTATTCCTGCAGCAGCCCCATTTTCTTTAATTGTTTGTCTCATTTACATGGTCTGAATTGAGTGATATATTAACCATTTCATAACGGATGATCATTTCAACTGAGTTTCTATCTAATATAACTCAATTCATTATTCATACATATATATGTACATATATATATATATATATATATATATATACATGAGAATAATAAATTGAGTAATATATGTATATATATATATATACATGAGAATAATAAATTGAGTTATATATATATATATATATATATATATATATATATATATATTGAATCAATGGCGACAATGCAATGTTTCAGCTAATTTGAGGGTAGAACAGATAAATGGAATACAAATTTTAGTAAAGTATATATTTATATATGAATGTGCATATATATGTATATATATACATACATGGATATATATAATACACATACATATATACATACATATATATATATATATATTATATATATACATATATTATATATACATACATACATATATATAATATATATACATATATACATACACAATGTATATTATATATATACATATATACATACATATATATTATATATATTCATATGTATATATATATACATACATACATACATATATTATATATATACATACATATATACATACATATAAATATTATATACATACATATATATATATTATATATATACATACATATATACACGCATACATATATATATCATATACATACATACATATTATATATATACATACATATATGCATACATGTATATATATATATATATATATATATATATATATATATATATATATATATATATATATATATATATATATATATATATGGTAGGTTGTGGATTCGCTACACAAACTAGCTCATGTTTCAGCCCGCTCTGGGCCCCATCAGGCGATGTATTATTATATCATGTTATACTGCTAGCCTGATTTGTACCACATACACTGTGTGTATATATATATATATATATATATATATATATATATATATATATATATATATATATATATATACACACACATACACACATTTATATAGTGTGGAAACAGCGCCCCACCTCCCAAACAACACAAGAGGGCGCCCCTTCGTGTTCCCAGTTAAAAATTGAATAGTAAACAGGCCACTTAATATTACGATGTTGAAATTTTTAGTGCCCCAAAATTAACAAATTCTGCTGCATGTCAAGAGAATCAGATAGAAATTAAAAGAAAAAACGGAAAAATAATGAAGAACATCTATCTACACACGTTTTTAACTTCGTTGCATACAACAAAACAATAAATAAGTGTCTGCAGTGGTTCTAAAAACTCATTTTGTCGCAGAACCCAATTCGATTTAACCAAAATTTGTGGAACCCAAACCTAGGAAAGTCCCTTAACCTCATCATTTTTTGAAGTTGGACGAAAATTGTTATCAAGTGAAAATTCAATTCATTCATTAAAAAAAACTTGATGAAACAATAAAATATAAGAACAACTATGTTTATAATCGTTATAAATTTGCAATTGTTGTGAAGAAAATTATTAAAAGCGTATTAATGCGAAATTTCATCAAAATATGTCTTATCACGCGGAACCCCAGATTTTTTTCTGCGGATCCCACTTCAGGGAAACATTGGTCTATGGATAAATTAGCGTGCGAAATTCCAGGAATAAAACTAGAAAAAAAATTAAAATGTGAAGAAACTTTTACGACTTCAGGAGTTTTAGTTACAGATGAAAATGATTTCGATACGTATATTTTAGTTTCCGTTTTAACTAGATTAGTAAAATGACCCTAGACTTCTAAAGAATTAATTCAAAATGAAACAGAGTTCATTATCATTATCAGTCTTTCAACGACCTTCCCCAGGATTTACCACAACTCTCTATCATGGGCGTACCGCGAAAGAGAGTTACGAGCTTACAAATAGGTAAGGTGGTTACGATATTGAAAATCACTTGACGCGACATGTGATCAGCTGAATGGATCGAAGCAAAACAATTTTATTTATTTAAAGCAATAATAATATTATTTGATTATTAGTTTACTTCAGTTTTTTCTTTCATTATCATTTTATATGTGCGTTGTTTTTAAATATCAAGTGTGCAAGGGTGTGAAAACTTCACAATCGGGCCCGGACCACCTTCCCTATATTGCGTTAAATGCAATTCCACTTAATGCGGATATGGTTGGTATTTCTTTCGTTTTGGGGTTTTGTTTTTGTTTTTTTTCCCTAAAAATAAAGTTACTGTCCTGAAAAACTTAGAAAGCTTTCATGGGTGGAATTCATTTTTAACTTCTTTGACGTCAGTTATAATCGTTAGTCTCAGTACTTCATTGTTAATGTTTGTTTTTTTCTTTCCTACAAAATAAAAGGTTTTAGTGCTACTTGGGGGAAGAGAAATCTTCACATTTCATTCTAATATTTCGAGACTTGTTTTATTGAATCATTTCCTTAATTGTTAGAAAAACTCCCAACTCCAAGACAAATATATTTTTCAAATGTTCATGTTAATTTCGAATGACTGTGTCATGAAGAAAAGAACAAGTGACTTGGGTCCATAGAGACTTGAAAGCCGAACAAGAAAACAACTCTAAATAATAGATTTACTAGGAAAGAAACCCTTATTCTTGAAAATAATAAGTAATCAAGAAACTTCAGGGACGAGTGGATCATTTACTTACATACACACATGCAATTAGAGATAGTAAGTGTATCCATTGGCAACGAACAGAAACAATAACAAGCACGATGCTCGAAAAAAAGGCACAATTGTTCTGTATATATATATATATATATATATATATATATATATATATATATATATATATATATATATATATATATATATATATATATAATCTTTCATAAGGAAATAAGAGTTCGATGGAGTAATATATTTTGATATCTTCCTATACTACTTTTAATAACTTTTCTTCAATTTTATGACAAGTTTCTGTTGCGTGAGGCGTGGCTGCCTGGGTAATCGTGCATCAGTTTTCTACGATTTTCAAAAGGTATTTCCCAGTTATTCATCAGGCTTTATAAACAAAAAATAAGAAATAACTTTTTTCAAGTTTGGAAAAAAAAATTCACTGTGGGAAACAACAAAATCGTTAAATCAAAATTTCAAGCTTTCAAGGAACAAGTGCGTGAATAATCTATTCCAATAACAAAACTTCGATTAGACATAACTAACAAATTGTTTCGAACTGGTAGTGACGATCACCTCAACTTCTCAAAAATAACTTTGATGTTAGAGAAAAAAATCCCTGAGTAGGTGCTAGACCGCCATTTTCCCTTATCCGAATAGAAAAGGGGTCCAATATTGTCCGTAAGTAGCCAAAATCATCACGGTCCGTTAATTGGAGATTTAAGTAGAATTAAAATAATCCTGAGTAAAATATGTTCTTTAAAACTCACGTAATAAAGAAATTAAAATGATCTAATAAGAAGGAGTCACTCCTTCCTTAGCCCTTTCTGTAGTAGTATGTAACTATTAAAAACTAAGGGGAAAGTTTAAATAGTAAAAAAAAAACAGTGAATATCAAACGTATACAGGAAAAAAAAAACCCTAAAATAGTTACTGCTGCAAAAAAAAAAAACAACAACATTTTTCTCTATCTTGACTGCCGGGGTTCTTTTAAACAATAAAGTTGGCTGTGAAAAGTAAAAAAGGAACAGTAGTCACTTAATCAAATAAATGTGGGAAAAGCTCAAACTAATTTGTTTTCATTTTACACCTCGCTTTTTCAACTCCAAATTTCTCATATTTTTTAACTAAAAATCTTTCGATAAAGATCACAAAGACCTTGTGAAATTGTGAAATCATACTCCGAAATTTAAACAAGTTATCACTGAATTAATAAAATATCAACTTACATCTTTCAATCGATGTTTTCTCTCTCAAGATATTTTGTGTCCAACTCCTACTTCGTTCACATGGAGTGGACAGTCCAACAGAAAAGTGAATATGGAACAATTATTTGACAATTTGAATTCAAGTTATCGTTTCACTTCCTGGTTATTTGTGGCAGGCATCACGCGTCATACCAAGTAGATATAAATAAAATGGTGTAAAAATGATAATTCTTTTCATTCCTCATTTTACCTAATAGGTTTTTTCAGACCTCAGTTTTTTTTAAATTACTAAATTCATCCTAGAGAAGGAAATATTGTGGTATTTTTAGCATTTCAGTCTCTTGCTGTATGTTATTGTTTAATACTATTTATTACTGAATACCTCGACGAATGGAGCTACTAATCATCTTTAGATTTCTCTGCGGTTACTTAGTTTAAGTTGGATATCTCAATTCTAGGCTAACACGAACAAGAGGACTGAAGCCCCCCAAATGCCTATCTCAATAGAGTTTAGGAGGGTAGGGCGATAGCAGAAAGTCACCCAGAAAGTGCAGGCATAACGCTGACACTGAATTCGTTATTCATTTAAGGAAATAAATAGATAAATAAAATTGGGCGATACTACCTAGACACCTTCCTCTTCGCACAAGTTACACGTCTGTTTTTTCTTTCAATTTTTTTTCTTTAAGCGATACAAGAAAGTAAACCACAGCAAATGCAATGGATTTATTTTAATCTCTTTCCAATTATTTTCTGGAGCAAGGCATGGGCTCATAAAACTTCGGTATGGAAGGTTGTCTTTGTAACCCCTAACTGTGAAGGTACACCAGATCCCTCAAGACGCTAATAAGGAATCATCATCATCATCATCATCATCATCACCACCACCACCACCACCACCACCACCACCACCACCACCACCACCATCATCATCATCATCATCATCATCATCATCATCATCATCATCATCATCATCATCATCATCATCATCATCATCATCATCATCAATTTTTGTCTGCTTTTAGTTTCTATCATGTTTGAGGGACAACAAATAAATTTCTGCTCAGATGTTGTAATGGTTAGAACATCTGCCTCATAAACAGAAGGACCCAGGCTCTATTCCCGGTATGAGGAAAAAGTATGGAAAACTCTTCGTAAGGACAAATTTCCACGTGCTTTCAATAGTATACAGTGATCAGGGTGGAAAGAATTGGGAATGGGGTTCAGCATTCAAATGGCTTATAGTGAATGAAAGAAGGGGCCTTCAGGTAGCACCCCCCCTCGACTACCAGCACAGTAGAGGTCTTCAATTTGAACTGACATGTGTTGACTTGCAACTCATCAAATATGGCAGGTGCTGGAAAGTAATGGTTATTTATTGCAAAAGATGAAAGACCGTGTCCTTTGCAAGATCATTCACTGAAAGTTGTCGATTGCAAGCTATCACTTGCAAAATAAAAACCTTAACTCAGAGAGAGATCTGAGTAGTCATCTATTGCAATAAAACAGAAATTTTATTGAGTTAGCTAAAGAATTGCAATGAATGTAACTTTCGTACTTTGCCGTGTATGGGTTAATTAGAATTATATTTTATTAACCTGAAGTTTTAAATAAGTATATTTTTTTTCGTTGACGTCACTACTACATAAATTCCAGATCAATATCTGCTGCATAAGTTGATCCCCTTACCCGAGGAGTGAATAATAATGAAAAACTGGTCTGGTTCTCAATAGAAACTGTCACTTGACATATGTCTTATGGCATTATAAATTTAAAAGATAGAAAAGGGGGTGATCAAGGAATAAATTACTTCTCTCCCCTTTTGTTGGGCAGAGATAATCAAAAAGTGTGAGCGTTCAGAAAAGAAACAAAAATGCTGGTGGACACAATCTAAGGGACCAATTTAGCATAAACTTGCATTGAAAATTGAACCATTACTAAAAACGTACTGGGGTGCAAAAAACCCCTGCTTTTTCTGGACATGATAAAGGTTCAATTAAGCATAAAATTACATTGCAAATCCTTCCTCACTCTATCTACCTATCTATCTGGGCTTCACCCAGCTCTAACCATTCACGGTACAAAACTTGAAATTTTGCACACACCACGCAAAACTGCAACCACTAAACATACCAAAAGAACACACTCGATCCTTTAAGCTTGAACTGAAAAACAGATATAATGTTCTTACTGAACAAGAAAAAGACACCAACATAAACGAACTCAACAATAGAACAACAGCCTCTTTAATAGAAGCCACCACTATATTTAAACCAAGGAGCGCACAGATCACTAGTAAAATCTCAGATGAAACCAGGAATCTCATGGAAAAATGCGGAAACCTCAGGCCATCAACAACAATAAGACAGAAAATGGAAGAGACCGAACTGAATAAAACAATCAAACAGAAACGAAGAGAAAACAGAAGAAGATACACGACAGCAATCATCATAACAATTCTCGAAAAAGGTCAGGACTTCAAAGATAAAAACAAAGCTCTCAATACAGGACGGAAACAAGTAATTAGCACGGAGATCTAATAACAGACATAGGATTGTCAAACGCACCCAAGAATTCTACCAAAAACTCGACTTCTCTAGACAAGGATAACAAAACAACAACAGGACACACAGGACGCAAGCATTCAGTTCGAAGGTTTTCCACAAGTTACGCCATAGGAGGTGAAGCAAGCTATCGAACAAAGAAAGGAAAAGCCTTTGGACCAGATAACATCACCATCGATCCACCAAAAAAGCTGGTAAGATCACCAATAAAAAGGAAGCTATTCTCTTCAACTTATACCTAAAAGAGTAAAATCTCGAAAGATTGACCGCGGCAATCATAAAGCTTTTATATAAAAAAGGAAACCCGGAAGATCTCAACAACTACAGACCTATAAGCCTGCTCAGCTGCATCTACAAACCTTTTGCGAAAATCATCATCAACCGAATCACAAAAACACTAGATGAAAACCAACCACAGGAGCAGGCTGACTTCAGAAGAAATTTACTCGACCAAGGACCATCTCCATTCAATAAATCACCTGAAAAAAAAAAAAACAGCAGAATACAAAATGCCACTTGCTGTAGCATTTATAGACTTCAAAAAGGCATTCGAATCAGTGGAAATTCCCATGGCCATGAAGGCCATCACTCTTCAGTGTGTACACCTTGTATACGTCAGAGTGCTGCAAAATATACAATAACAGCAGCTCCTTTATTAGGCTACTCATTAACTTGGATCCCTCTCAGCTCCGAAAAAGGGTGAGATCAGGTGACACCAGCTCACCAAAACTCTGCACAGCTAGCATCGGGATGATATTCAGAAAACTAGACTAGGAAAATAAAGGAATCAAAACATCCGACCAACTTCAGATTAGCAGACGACCTCCAACAAATGATAGATGAACTAAATGAAAAAAGCAAGGAAGTCGACATTCACATAAATTTCAGCCAGACAAAAATCGTGTGCTACAATAACATTAAAAATAAAAACTCGAAGATCAAATTGAAGACGCTGAACAAAACAAAGTAGACCATAACATCTACCTAGGACAACAAATCTCCATGAGACCCTCAAAAAAGTTACATTTAAACATAATCCTCATCATCAGTCTTTTACCGTTCGTCGTTAGACATAGACCTTCCCCAGGATTCACCACAATTCCCTATCATGGGCATCGTGGAGCCAGTATTTCCTGAATCTGTCAAGTTCATCTCTCCATCTTGTGTTCTGTTGGCCTTGGTTCCTCATGTGATCTCTGGGGATCCATGTTGTGAGACGTGATGTCCGTAGGTTGTCTGCCATTTTTGCAACATGGCCTGTCCATTGCCATTTGAGATTTTAATAGTCTCTATGATGTCACAAACACCAGTTCATATACTGTGCTGTCTTGTGATCTCTCCATGTGAGGTTGAGCATGATTCTCTCATGCACATGTTGCATACTTTTCAGTTTGCAGGCCTGTCTCTTGGTTACGTTCCATGTTTCAACTCCATTAGTGACTACCGGGAGAATGTATTAGTTGTATACCCTTCTTTTTAGGATTATTTGGATCTTATTGTTTTTGAAGGTTGAGCTTGCCCTGCCAAAGGCTTGCCATCCTAGAGTGATTCTTCGCTTGATTTCTTTTTCTTTTGTAGGTTTCATAAAGATTCGTTGTCCTATGTAGATGTAGTGGTCTACCTTGCTGAGACAGACCTGCAAACTGAGAAGCATGCAACGCACATATGAGAAAATCATGCTCAACCTCATATGGAGAGATCACAAGACAGCACAGTATATCAGGGAGAAAATGGGAGTCTGAGACATCATAGAATCTATTAGAAAACTTAAATGGGTAGGTCATATTGCAAGAATGGCAGACAACCTATGGACATCACGTCTCACAACATGGATCCCCAGAGACCACATGCGAAACCGAGGCCGACAAAATACAAGATGGAGAAAATTCAGAGAATACTGGCTCTGCGATACCCTAGATAGAGAAATGTGGCGGATCCTCGGAAATGTTTATGTCCAACGACGGACGGTAAAAGACTGATGATGATGAAGCTCACTTTGCAAGCTATAATGCTCAAATCTTGTGCTGGGATCTGAAAAAAAAAAAAGAAGATAATTTTAGATGATTATTTAGATAATTTGTTTCGGTACTCGTGCAGACTATGGCGATTCATTCGTACGTGGTATGGATATCTCTCCTGCTCTCTCTCTCTTTATATACATATATATGTATGTATGTGTGTGTGTGTGTGTGTGTGTGTGTGTGCATATGTCTGTGAGTTTGCAAATTTAGAGGCCATAATGTTTTCCCTCTGGAAATATTTCAAAGACGAGAGATGTGCATGATTTAAAAAAAATATCTTTGGAAGGAAGCTTTGATCAAGAATGTTTTACGAGTGATTCAAAGAAACATAAAACATTTCTCACTAGTTTATCAAGTGTGTTTTCTGAGGAACTTTCATCCTTTCAGTATTAATTACCGTCACCTAGAACAGATCAGTTTAAACTCTGTTGCTGGGTTTAGGTCATTCATGTGACAATTATATGTATCTATCCATTTATCTATCTATCTATCAAGACTCAGTCGAGGCAAGAAAAGTATCTGATTCATTGATAACCCTTTTTTTGCCAACTTTCTTAATCATCATCAACACAGCATAAACAGTCAGTGATTGTTCACAGTTCCGTTTGGAATGGCAATTTGAATCAAAATTCATGAATGAATGTCGTTGTATGCCTATATTTTGCCGAATTGACAACACCGTCTAATTGGCGGAGACTTGACATTTTTTGCAAAAAATGAATAAGTATACAATTTTGATTTAATCTAAAGTTTATTCGATCAAAACAAAGATAAAAAAACAAATATTTTTTACAATCAAAAGTTTATGTAATCAAAGTGAAATCAAACTTTTCCTTACAAAAGATGAGTGAATTTCCCCAATTAGGTAATCTCTCCGATTCTGAGTAAGATATTTACATTTACTTATATAATATATGTACATTAATCTATGAATTGATGAATATGTATGAATGTAATATTGTATCTCTATCCATTAGAAAACTCAAATAGTTTTAGGCAGATTATGTTGCAAGGATGTTTGATAAACGCTTAATGTGGATCCCCAGATATCATATGTGAAACTGGTCAGCAGAAAATATGATGGTGTGACGTTTCCTAGAAAAGTTCAGGAGATACTGGCACCATAATGCTTGGAAGAGATCTGGCGATTCTTAGGGAAAGTCTATGTCCAAAGATTGATATTAAGATGCTGATGACAATAATAGTTATGATGTAGGAGTGGACTTTTCTGAATATATATAAATTTGCTTATGCATTCGAGGTCTTAGGAATGTGAGTATAATTAAATATAACTACAAAATCTAAGCCAGTATGCAAACAAGTGTAAAAAATATGTGTTCATATTTGTGAGTATTTATTCTTGAGTGTTCATGGATGCGTGTGTATAAGAGTGTTCTCATGAGACTTACGTGTGAGTGTGTCAGCATGAAAATGTATGAGTTTGTATATTTATTGAGAGATTTTCCGGAGTATTCCTTGGTGTATATGCTTGTGGGCAGATAAGGTCTATACATAGCTGTTGTTTTAAATATGATTGTGCCTTTTTCACTGTCCAACCATTAAGTATTTATGTCATTTCTATGAAGTCTGACATCATTTATAATTTCCCAGATAGAAGAATGCTTCTTGCCGTCAAGTGTTGTTCACTCCCATTAAATAATCAGATTGGTATAATTACAAACTCACACGCAGCAATTTTTGAATGCGTGCGATATTTAACCATTGACAAAATTGACTATGGACGGATGAACAAAAAAGTATAATTAATGAAGTAAATTGGCCGTGCGATGAAGGTTTACACGGAAAAACGTGAAGGTTCATACGGAGAAAGATGAAGGTTTACACGGAGAAAGATAACTGTTTACATCGAGGATGATGAAAGTTTACACAGATAAAGATGAAAGCTTACACGGACAAGGACATTTTACACAGAGAAAGATAAAAGTTTACACAGATAAAGATGAGAGTTTACATAAAAAAGATGAAAGTTTACACAGACAAAGAAATTTTACCCAGAGAAAGATGAAAGTTTACACAGAAAAACATGTATGTATAGTAACGGAATCGCAGGATGAAGGAGTTTGTTTTTTGTCAAGTTTTTTTCATAATATACATTAATATAATACTAAAAAAAAACCCCGATATATTTGCGTGAATGAATCACCCTAGCTTCCAAAAATGATTATCTAAAATATTATCAAAAATTATTTTAAAAAAATTAGATCTTTTATTCAAAATAATAATTGAAAAAATACCTACAGAACTTTTGTGTATTGTTGGTACCAAAATGACCATAGAGATCCCCAAAAGCACCAAAAAAAAACTTACAAAAAAACGTTTCTAAATGGCCAAATTACGCATGCATCCTAATTAAGAGATTGCATCTCTCACATAGTCACAGTTGATATGGTTTCGCCTGAAATTTAATATTTTTTGCATTTAGAATTATAAAGAAGAGAAGATTGTTTTTCTCTCACTGGGGAAAATGATATGAACACTTTTGTTAATATAGCCCTGGGATAAACTGTGATGTTTTACTGTGATGTAAGTTAACAGTTCTGAGAATGGCAAAAATTTCATGCTAAGACCAATTCAAATAGGTTAAGAGCATTTGTAAAGAATCAAGTAACCTGAAGTCAATAAATGCTACAGCGAGTGGCATTTATCGAATGCAGGTGGTCTATGGTCGAGTAGCTCCTTCTAAAGCCAGTTTGCTCCTGTGGTTGATTTTCATCAAGTGTTTCTGTGATTCGGTTGATGTATACATCAGAAAAGACTACATGAAGACTTAGAGCCCTTTCAGCTCTAAAAGGGGTTAGACATAGTGATAACAGCTCACCCAAACTCTTCACAGCCTGCCTCGAGATGATTTTAAGAAAACTACATTGGGAGAAAAAGGGAATCAGGATAGATGGCAAATATCTGAACAACCTCAGATTTGCAGACAGCATAGCCCTTTTCGTAGATAACCTACACGACCTCCAACTAAAGATAGATGAACTAAATGAAGAGAGCAAGAAAGTCAGCCTACACATGAACTTCAGCAAGACAAAGATCATGTGCAACAATCACGTCGAGAATAAGAACACAATGATCAGAATCGAGGACACAGAACTAGAGAAAGTGGACCACTATATCTACCTAAGACGACGAATCTCCATGAGACCCTCAAAAGAAAAAGAAAATCAAACGAAGAATCACTCTAGGATGGCAAGCCTTAGGTAGAGCAAGCTCAACTTTCAAAAACAATATCCCAATAATCCCAATAATCCTAAAAAGAAGAGTATACAACTAATGTATCCCCCCGATAGTCACTTATGGAGCCGAAACACAGAACCTAACCAAGAGACCGACCTGCAGACTGAGAACCATGCAACGTGCACATGAAAGAATTATGCTCAACCTCACATAGAAAGACCACAAGACGGCAAAATATATCCGGGAGAAAACAGTCTGCGACATCATAGAATCCATTAAAAACTCAAATGGCAATGGACTGGGTAAGTTGCAATAATGAAAGACAACTGATGAATATCACTATTCACAACATAAATCCCCTGAGACCACATGTACAACCGAGGCCGGCAGAGTACTAGATGGAGAGACAAACTAGACAAGTTCAGAAAGTGCTGGCTCAGTGACGCTCACGATAGAGAGATGTGGCAAATCCTAGGGAAGGTCTGTGTCCAATGACAGACGTTAAGAGATTGATGATAATGATGATGATGAAGGAACCTGAAGAGAGAGTGGTTGAAGAGAGAGGGCCTGAAAGATGATATAGGTATTTTTAGTTTATATTGCCTCCACGTGAATGGTTTTTTTTATAGGGTCATTGTGCTTATCTCTGACGTTTTACAATCTTTCTCTATGCACACAGACAACCCAAGATAAGCAGTTAATTTAAGTAAAGAATTAGAAACCATCAACGAAAACTGTCAGCTTAGGTTTTTTCAGTTTTTAGGTAGTTTTCTCTGCCTATGTATGTATGCATGTATGTATGTATGTATGTATGTATGTATGTATGTATCTATCAGTGGTGTATTGTACTCTGTATCTTAAGTCTGCTACGGACGTACAAAAATGAAAAATTGTTTTAATGTTTATAAAAAGCTGTAAATGCAAAGAACATGGTACTGAGAGTAAATTGTAATGTTTCACGTCCTTGTTCATAAGGGAATTAAAGACAGAAAAATAAAATTTGAATTCGACACAATTACCTGTATTGTGCCAAAACGGTTTGCTTTTTAAACACATTAAGATATTTTAACTTTTTTATGCATCCATAGTGCACAGCGCACCCAAGATACAAAGCACCATTCAATACTGGTATGCATGTATGTATGCAAGTATGTATGCAAGTATGTATGTATGTATGTATGTATGCATGCATGTATGTATGCATGTATGTATGTATGTATGTATGCATGTATGTATGCATGCATGTATGTATGTATGCATGTATATATGCAAGTATGCATGTATGTATGCATGCATGTATGTATGTATGTATGAATGTATGTTTGCATGTATGTATTTGTCCTTGTATGCATGTATGCATGCAAGTATGTATGCAAGTATGTATGTATGTATGCATGTATGTATGCATGCATGTATGTATGTATGTATGAATGTATGTTTGCATGTATACATGCATGTATGTATGCATGCAAGTATGTATGTATGCACGTATGTATGTATGCATGTATGTATGCATGCATGTATGTATTTGTCCTTGTATGTTTGTATGCATGTATGCATGCAAGTATGTATGTATGTATGAATGTTTGTATGTATGTATGTATATATCTATGTATTTATGTATGAATGCATCCAAGTATGTATGTATGCATGTATGTATGCATGTATGCATGCACATATGCATGTATGTATGCATGCATGTATGCATGTATGTATGCATGTATGCATGTATGAATGTATGTATGCATGTATGTATGCATGTATGTTTGTATACATGCAAGTATGTATGTATATATGTATTTTTTACGTCTTAAAAAAACGTTTTCTTTGACTTTTGAAAAATTCTCCCCTAGAATAATTTTTTTTTTTTGGAGGAGTGTTTTTTTTACAAAGTAAGTTCATGCTAAACTGATCCCTCTGTTTTTATTTACCAGCATTCATGCTTGTTTTTTTTTTTTTCAAAGTACAGACTTTTTAGTGATCCAACAAAAGGGTGAAAGAAATAACTAATTCATTGATCATCCCTTTTCCCATTTTTTTAATTGATCACCCCCAACATGACTTGCCGTTGTTTTTTTAGAGTCATTATCATCATCAGACTTTCAATGTCATTGTTGAATATGAACCTTTCCTGAAATTCACTGAGCCTCCTGATTATGAGTGTCACAGAGCAAGTATTTTCTTAACTTGTCTAGTTGGTCACACCATCTCATTTTTTGATGGCTAAAATTTTGCAGATGATCTCTAAGGATCCACATTAGGAGTCATGATGTCTTGCTATTCTTGCTACATGATCAGCCCATTGCCATTTTAGCTTATGGTTTCTCGGACCCCTGTTGGTTTTCTCATATAATATGCTGTTTTGTGATCTCTCCATGTGATCAACATCACATTGAGCGTGATATTCTTCTGTGAACAGTGCATGCTTCTCAGTTTGAGGGTTAATCGTTTGATTAGAGTCATTGCTTCAAAAACATGAATGTATGAAATAAGTAATATATCTTGTGATACATTGAAATGTACAAAACTCCGATTATAAAGAAATCTATTTTACGAAAGAAAGTTTGAAAACTGTGTTGTGTTATTCTTTTCTTTATCAGATATAACAAATCTATGACACAAATGCAGAAGAAAGGCCCCAAGAGTTAAATAATAGTTCAACTGAGGTACAAAAAATTGGTTTAATTTCATATACATGTGAGTATTTTGGAAAATATTTCAGTGCTTTCAAGTATATTTTTTTCATAAGGTAAGTTCAGATGGAATATATAGTTTTCCAATTGTTTCCAATTATCACTAATTTTTGTTTGATATTTTTTTTCCAAAATTTTTTGATTTATTTTATTTAGTTAGCTGTGTAATTATCATATTTATTTTTGAAGCTGTTCACTGTATTAGCTTCTATTATCTCTTGGTTTTGATCAATTAATTTGTTTTAATTGTTGACAACTCATTATGAGAAGAAGCCCCTTTTGGGATTTTTTTTCAATGTTGAATCAAAGTAGCCATCAAAGATGGTAAAGGGTTCTATCCTTTTTTTTTAATACTTTTGTGTATGTGTTGGTATGTTCTTGTTTATGTGTTTGTGTGTTCCAGCATTCCTGGCCATACCAGTCTACTGACTTGAAAATTGGCATCAGTACTCTAATAGACCCCTTCTAAAAATGTTGTAATCTTTATTTTTGGTGAAAAAGCCTTTTTGACCATTTTGGGGCTTTATTCTGATGGATTTATTAATAACATCCAGATTCTCTAGGATCTAGTTTGTTTTTTTATCCATTCTAGATGTTTTCCAGCGGAAAATGTGAGTGGTGTCAGAAACAGAATTTAAACATATCATATTCATTCTTCAATGGAATTTTGACACTATGGTTTGAACAACTTTTTTTGGTCGACTATGATGGCAAGATCTTTATAGATTTTTTTTTTTTCTTTTATTCATTAAAGAGAATTTTTTAGCTGGGATATCATTGATCTATTATTCTAAAAGTTTGATCATGTCTCTTCTGGTTTTCCTTTCATCTACTATTGTTAGTTTTAATTTCATCTGGAATATTACAAATACTGTTTTTTGTTCTCTAAATTAGGACTTGAACTGGGATTTAGGTCAGAGAGAGCCTTACTAAAGCTTAGCCTCGGGGCCAGGGGTGTGGATTATCCATCAATGCACAGTCATTTTCTTTTGGATGGCACAGGATCAATAAGTCTTAGTGATTTGCCAATTCCATTGTATGTTGCAGTTGTTGCTTTTACTCATGATAGGATGCCCTAGTTAAAATTCAGTGATGGTCACAGCTAACAAAAATGCCAAAATTAATAAACCACAGAAAATTTGTCAGAAGCAAGGATTACCACCAGCTGCTGACTTTCATTTCATGAATTCAGCTTTGGTTAGTTTTAAAAGAAAAACCCTTACAAACATACATCAAGAACTGAAATGGTAATATGTTGTAGCTCAGACATACGGTTTTAAGTAAAATCTATGTTGAATGTAAATTCATGTATAATTTCATTTGTGTATTCAATCATTCATGCACGTCTTGATCATCATCTGATATTGGCATAACTTTTTGGAGAGATCTATGTCAAAGCTACAATATATTAAAGGTCACTAGATTTGTTTTTTTAGGGTTTTAAAACAAATAACTGAACTGAAGCTTGATTCAGATAATAAAAGTTAATGGTTATTGGTTTTTGCTTCTGCTAAATTCTTAGTGGCTTAATAGTCTTGCATTTTCATTAGCTGTGCCCAGAAGTGGTTAATTTGAATACTTTATCAATAGTAGTAACATTGATAAGGATATTTACCTGGGTTAGAACAGTGATTTCCAAAGCATGCGCTACGGTGCCCCAGGAAAGCTACTGTCATTTCAGAGGGGTGACAAGGGTTATTTGAAATTTTCACCAAGTTGAAGTCCTTGTCTTATAAATTGAAAAGTTTTCATTAAGCATTGTGAAAATGATGTTCTAACACAAACTGAAGCATAAATGCATGATTGAAAATGTAATTGTTCAATATTTTCTGACTTCGGGCATTGTGAAAAATCTTTATATACCAAGACCACCATTCAGAAAATTTGGGGAATCATTGGGTTAGAACCTATGGCTGTGCTTGATAATGTAAAGTACTGAATACTGATAACACTGCCACTTTGTTTGTGCTTTCTCATTTGTTCTTGGGTAAAAAGGGGGTTTTTTGTGATTAATCATGTCTAAAATATAAAGAAAATGACAATTATCCCCTTCAAACCACCACCAGGACAGTGACAAATTGAAATCTACTTATTTTCCATTGGGCAGCAGGCAAAAGAGTATATTTTTAATCACATAGAATAAAAAAAAATCAACTACTTATAAATATCACTATCCTGGCCATGAATACAAAGTTTTAAGGGTATAAGAGCCATTTTTCATACTTTTTACTTGTGAATAGTCAGAAAATAATACTCACTACCAACGAACAAAGATAGCATGGTATGGTGTTATTCAAAATATTAGTGATTCCCTTTTCATAAATATGACTTTTTGGGAAAGTTCTATTGATGTCTACAAATAATATTTGACTTCAATGCTACAGTACAGTAACAAAAAACTAGAGAAAAATTATTGGGAAGTTGATGTCCTCTATAATGTTCTTTGTATGGAAAAACCACTGCTATTAATAAACTCAAAAAGTTCTCCAAGTTTACTGTAAAACTAAATTTCAGGCATTACATACCATCAGTAAATGCCTGTTGTTCAGTTGATGATAAACCAGAAGTTGCATCAGTTTGTACACATAGTAATTTAATAAGATCATGCAAGGTATTCATACAAAGTATTCAGCATTTTGATTTAGTAAAACCTGTAGATGATAGGATCAAATCCAAAGTCGATTTTTCATTACCTCTCTAGTTTCTACAATCAGGACCGCTTTCCCTACATTGTGCCAAAAAGGCTTCAACTGTTCATTGCTTTTTACACACACTAAATTGTTCTTATGTTTTTGTGCATCAGAGGAACACAGCACACCCAAGACACAAAGCACCACACGACACTATTGTAAGTAATTAATAGTACCTTTGTAGACATCTTCTATGAATTTTTTTGATTTTGGAAAAAAAGCTTTTTTCATGACAAAAACCTGGAACCTAACCAAGAGACAGATCTGCAAGCTGAGAACCATGCAACGTGCACATGAAGGAATTATGCTCAGCCTCACATGGAGAGACCACAAGACAGCACAGTACATCCGGGAAAAGACAAGAGTTAGAGATATCATAGAATCCATTAAAAATCTCAAATGGCGGTGGGCTGGCCATGTTGCAAGAATGGCGGACAACCGATGGACATCGCGACTCACGACATGGATCCCCCGTGATCACAAGCGCAACCGAGGCCGGCAGAATATTAGATGGAGAGACGAACTAGACAAATTCGGAAAGTACTGGCTCCGTGACGCCCATGATAGAGAAGTGTGGCGAATCCTGGGGAAGGTCTATGTCCAACGACAGACGTTAAAAGACTGATGATGATGATGATGATGATGATGATGATGATGAATCGTTTGGGGGTTGGGGTCTTCTTGGACTCTTGTATAATTGTGTCAGCAGTATTGGATATACTATGTTGATCTATTTGAAGGTTAGTTTGGTGTTTTTGATATAATTTCAAATCTTTGCTCTTTGACTTTCACTCCAACCTGTTAGTGAGTTTGCATGATTGATATAGAAATCCGTTAAGTTCTTCACTGAGTTAATAAATTGCTAGATGTTTGCCCTTATTCAAAACATGAAAAGTATAAAAAGATTTATTTGAAAAATTAAAAAATTGGTTTCAAAGAAAACAAGAAATAAAAGATTGCCTTTTCTATAACTTTGTTACCATTGAATTGTAAAATTCTACAGCATTTTGATGAAGTAATCCAAATGTGATTCTGTCACTAATACTTATAGCTGACACAAATCCCTTATGAAATATTATTTTTGTAGCACAATATGGAGAGCTATTGATAGCATTGATTGGAAAATTATTAATGATAAAGGGAAGCTCTATTTAGCCCGGCCTGCATCACCGAATAAACCACTAAGACTCTTACTGGATACAGTAGTTCAAATAACACCATTGATCCTATTCTTCTTTCGATTATAGCCATATTTGTTTTACATTCTTGGAGTTTCAGAATTTTATGCATTTTCTATATATTTCTATTCATTTTTTTATTATTAGATAAATTAATTAGGTGAAAGTAAAAAGTAGTTAAAAAAATTTTCGAAAATAATAACTCATCATCATTGGAGACAACTTAAACCCACGATCACAGACAATAATTGTACAACCATAGCATCAAAATTCCATCGAAGAATGAATATAGCCAGAATAAATTTTATACATGACATCACTGGCACTCTCCAATGGAAAAAATTGAAAATATAATGCAAAACATCTAGAAACATTTTGATTGTTGAGAATCTAGATATTATTAATGAACCTATCGAAATAAGGCCCTAAAGATGTCAAAAAAACTTTTTTTCAAAAATTAAAAAAGATATTTTTGGAAGGAGTCTAGCAGAGTACTGATGCCAATTTTCAACACAAACATACACACATATGAATCAAATATAGAACTCTTCATCACCTTTGGTAGCTATGGTTGTTCAATAATGAATTATCTTTTATCATTCTTGAATTCAATTCACAAAAGAGTTCCATTTTTAAAATTCTATTCAGTGAAGAGTTCCACAGTGGTTTCAAGCAGTGCATGAATCCGAGAGTTGTGCATCTCCCTATATTTCAAAGTCTGAATGAACATTTGAGCTCGTAAATAATAATTAAAAATTCATTATCACTATGCATGACTGAGAAACTTGAGAGGAAAATCAACCTTTAAAATGATACGGGTTTAGTTAGTCACTCATTATAAACTGCAACATGACAAACATCTTTTGGCTACTAGCTATCTTGGAGGAGATCAATTAAAGATATTGCAAAATGAGGTGAACAATGAACAAATTACTTTTCTTGTTTTTTGTTGGGCTATGATCTCTAAGATTTGAATTATCAAGGTACATGAAAGCTGTTGAACACAAACTAAGGATCAATTTAGCATAAATTTATATAGCAAATTGAACCATCCACTAAAAAACCTTTTGGGGAGAGGGGGAATTTCAAAGAACTAAAAAAACTTTTTTTTCTAGACATAATCTGGAGTTTGTTTAAATTTCCAGCCGTTTAGCTCCATTGGCACAGCATGCATGTTTCATACATATATACATACATACATAGCCAGCCAGTCAGCCAAACCAATTTAAAAACCAAAGACACCTATGATGACAGTATAGGTGATGATTCTGGTTTATGGTTTCGAACAATGCGTATATCAAGGCTTTATTGATCAAGAAGTGAAAATATTGAAATTGATGATTAAGGCAAAGCTAAGTCATAGTAATACTGGTGATAAATTTTGGTGGTGTGACTGACATAATGGCTAATGGTGGCTGTTCATGATCATTTTGCACTAATGTTTTTGGTGAAGGCATGAATCCATCACTTTTTCTCCCCTAGCTATGGGTAAAATAGCAGGGTAGAATGGGCTCTCCAGTCTCGAGAGGCAACCAGTCTAGGAGACTACTCAGATACCAAAATCAGAACCTGGAGTCTTTTAGACAGGCATTGTCTTCAACTTTGTTTGGGCCACTCCCAAAACAACTCTGGTGTCAAACTGTCTCCAGTGATGGAAATGAGTTTTGGGAACAAAGTATATGGTAAGGCTGAGTTTGGAGAAGTTGGTATATGGTAAGGCTGGGTTTTTGTAACTATATATATGGTAAGACTGGGTTTGGGGAATTACATGTGTGGTAATGGTGGGTTTTGGGAATTTAGTTTTTGGTAAGGCTGGGTTCTGGGAACTAGGTGTTTGGTAAGTCTTGGGTTTGGGGAATTATGTATATGGTGAGGGTTGGTTTCGGGAACTAGGTATATGGTAAGGCAGCATTTCAAGAACTAGGTATATGGTTGTGCTAGGTTTTAGGAACTAGGTATATGGTAAAGCTGGGTTTTAAGGACTAGGTATATGGTGAAACTGGGTTTTGAGAACTAAGTATATGGTAAAGCTTGGTTTTGGGGACTAGGTAGATGGTAAAGCTGGGTTTTGAGAACTAGGTATATGGTTAGTTGTGTTTTGAGAACTAAGTATATGGTAAAGCTGGGTTTTGGGGACTAAGTATATGGTAAAGCTGGGTTTTGAGAACTAGGAATATGTAATGCTGGGTTTTGGGGACTAGGTATATGGTAAAGCTGGGTTTTGAGAACTAGGTATATGGTGAAGCTGGGTTTTGGGGACTAGGTAGATGGTAAAGCTGGGTTTTGAGAACTAGGTATATGGTAAAGCTGGGTTTTGAGAACTAGGAATATGTAATGCTGGGTTTTGGGGACTAGGTATATGGTAAAGCTGGGTTTTGAGAACTAGGTATATGGTAAAGCTGGGTTTTGAGAACTAAGTATATGGTAAAGCTGGGTTTTGAGAACTAGGTATATGGTTAGTTGTGTTTTGAGAACTAGGTATATGGTAAAGCTGGGTTTTGGGGACTAAGTATATGGTAAAGCTGGGTTTTGAGAACTAGGAATATGGTAATGCTGGGTTTTGGGGACTAGGTATATGGTAAAGCTGGGTTTTGGGGACTAGGTATATGGTAAAGCTGGGTTTTGAGAACTGGGTATATGGTAAAGCTGGGTTTTGAGAACTAGGAATATGGTAAAGCTGGGTTTTGAGAACTAGGTATATGGTTAGTTGTGTTTTGAGAACTAGGTATATGGTAAAGCTGGGTTTTGAGAACTATGTATATGGTAAAGCTGGGTTTTGAGAACTAGGTATATGGTTAGTTGTGTTTTGAGAACTAAGTATATGGTAAAGCTGGGTTTTGGGGACTAAGTATATGGTAAAGCTGGGTTTTGAGAACTAGGTATATGGTAAAGCTGGGTTTTGAGAACTATGTATATGGTAAAGCTGGGTTTTGAGAACTAGGTATATGGTAAAGCTGGGTTTTGAGAACTAGGTATATGGTAAAGCTGGGTTTTGAGAACTAGGAATATGTAATGCTGGGTTTTGGGGACTAGGTATATGGTAAAGCTGGGTTTTGAGAACTATGTATATGGTAAAGCTGGGTTTTGAGAACTAGGTATATGGTAAAGCTGGGTTTTGAGAACTAGGTATATGGTAAAGCTGAGTTTTGAGAACTAGGTATATGGTAAAGCTGGGTTCTGAGAACTAGGTATATGGTTAGTTGTGTTTTGAGAACCAGGTATATGGTAAAGCTGGGTTTTGGGGACTAGGTATATGGTAAAGCTTGGTTTAGAGAACTAGGTATATGATAAAGCTGGGTTTTGGGGACTAGGTATATGGTAAAGCTGGGTTTTGAGAACTAGGTATATGGTAAAGCTGGGTTTTGAGAACTAAGTATATGGTAAAGCTGGGTTTTGAGAACTAGGTATATGGTAAAGCTGGGTTTTGAGAACTAGGTATATGGTTAGTTGTGTTTTGAGAACTAGGTATATGGTAAAGCTGGGTTTTGAGAACTAAGTATATGGTAAAGCTGGGTTTTGGGGACTAGGTAGATGGTAAAGCTGGGTTTTGAGAACGAGGTATATGGTTAGTTGTGTTTTGAGAACTAGGTATACGGTAAAGCTGGGTTTTGGGGACTAGGTAGATGGTAAAGCTGGGTTTTGAGAACTAGGTATATGGTAAAGCTGGGTTTTGAGAACTAAGTATATGGTAAAGCTGGGTTTTGGGGACTAGGTATATGGTAAAGCTGGGTTTTGAGAACTAGGTATATGGTAAAGCTGGGTTTTGAGAACTAGGTATATGGTAAAGCTGGGTTTTGAGAACTAGGTATATGGTAAAGCTGGGTCTTGAGAACAAGGTATATGGTAAAGCTGGGTTTTGGGGACTAGGTATATGGTAAAGCTGGGTTTAGAGAACTAGGTATATGGTAAAGCTGGGTTTTAAGAACTAGGTATATGGTAAAGCTGGGTTTTGAGAACTAGGTATATGGTTAGTTGTGTTTTGAGAACTAAGTATATGGTAAAGCTGGGTTTTGGGGACTAAGTATATGGTAAAGCTGGGTTTTGAGAACTGGGTATATGGTAAAGCTGGGTTTTGAGAACTAGGTATATGGTAAAGCTGGGTTTTGAGAACTAGGTATATGGTAAAGCTGGCTTTTGAGAACTATGTATATGGTAAAGCTGGGTTTTTTAGAACTAGGTATATGGTAAAGCTGGGTTTTGAGAACTAGGAATATGGTAATGCTGGGTTTTGAGAACTAGGTATATGGTAAAGCTGGGTTTTGGGGACTAGGTATATGGTAAAGCTGGGTTTTGAGAACTATGTATATGGTAAAGCTGGGTTTTGAGAACTAGGTATATGGTAAAGCTGGGTTTCGAGAACTAGGTATATGGTTAGTTGTGTTTTGAGAACTAGGTATATGGTAAAGCTGGGTTTTGGGGACTAGGTATATGGTAAAGCTGAGTTTTGAGAACTAGGAATATGGTAATGCTGGGTTCTGGGGACTAGGTATATGGTAAAACTGGGTTTTGGGGACTAGGTATATGGTAAAGCTGGGTTTTGAGAACTATGTATATGGTAAAGCTGGGTTTTGAGAACTAGGTGTATGGTAAAGCTGGGTTTTGGGGACTAGGTATATGGTAAAGCTGGGTTTTGAGAACTAAGTATATGGTAAAGCTGGGTTTTGAGAACTAGGTATATGGTAAAGCTGGGTTTTGAGAACTAGGTATATGGTTAGTTGTGTTTTGAGAACTAGGTATATGGTAAAGCTGGGTTTTGGGGACTAGGTATATGGTAAAGCTGGGTTTTGGGGACTAGGTATATGGTAAAGCTGGGTTTTGAGAACTATGTATATGGTAAAGCTGGGTTTTGAGAACTAGGAATATGTAATGCTGGGTTTTGGGGACTAGGTATATGGTAAAGCTGGGTTTTGAGAACTAGGTATATGGTAAAGCTGGGTTTTGAGAACTAAGTATATGGTAAAGCTGGGTTTTGAGAACTAGGTATATGGTTAGTTGTGTTTTGAGAACTAGGTATATGGTAAAGCTGGGTTTTGGGGACTAAGTATATGGTAAAGCTGGGTTTTGAGAACTAGGAATATGGTAATGCTGGGTTTTGGGGACTAGGTATATGGTAAAGCTGGGTTTTGGGGACTAGGTATATGGTAAAGCTGGGTTTTGAGAACTGGGTATATGGTAAAGCTGGGTTTTGAGAACTAGGAATATGGTAAAGCTGGGTTTTGAGAACTAGGTATATGGTTAGTTGTGTTTTGAGAACTAGGTATATGGTAAAGCTGGGTTTTGAGAACTATGTATATGGTAAAGCTGGGTTTTGAGAACTAGGTATATGGTTAGTTGTGTTTTGAGAACTAAGTATATGGTAAAGCTGGGTTTTGGGGACTAAGTATATGGTAAAGCTGGGTTTTGAGAACTAGGTATATGGTAAAGCTGGGTTTTGAGAACTATGTATATGGTAAAGCTGGGTTTTGAGAACTAGGTATATGGTAAAGCTGGGTTTTGAGAACTAGGTATATGGTAAAGCTGGGTTTTGAGAACTAGGAATATGTAATGCTGGGTTTTGGGGACTAGGTATATGGTAAAGCTGGGTTTTGAGAACTATGTATATGGTAAAGCTGGGTTTTGAGAACTAGGTATATGGTAAAGCTGGGTTTTGAGAACTAGGTATATGGTAAAGCTGAGTTTTGAGAACTAGGTATATGGTAAAGCTGGGTTCTGAGAACTAGGTATATGGTTAGTTGTGTTTTGAGAACCAGGTATATGGTAAAGCTGGGTTTTGGGGACTAGGTATATGGTAAAGCTTGGTTTAGAGAACTAGGTATATGATAAAGCTGGGTTTTGGGGACTAGGTATATGGTAAAGCTGGGTTTTGAGAACTAGGTATATGGTAAAGCTGGGTTTTGAGAACTAAGTATATGGTAAAGCTGGGTTTTGAGAACTAGGTATATGGTAAAGCTGGGTTTTGAGAACTAGGTATATGGTTAGTTGTGTTTTGAGAACTAGGTATATGGTAAAGCTGGGTTTTGAGAACTAAGTATATGGTAAAGCTGGGTTTTGGGGACTAGGTAGATGGTAAAGCTGGGTTTTGAGAACGAGGTATATGGTTAGTTGTGTTTTGAGAATTAGGTATACGGTAAAGCTGGGTTTTGGGGACTAGGTAGATGGTAAAGCTGGGTTTTGAGAACTAGGTATATGGTAAAGCTGGGTTTTGAGAACTAAGTATATGGTAAAGCTGGGTTTTGGGGACTAGGTATATGGTAAAGCTGGGTTTTGAGAACTAGGTATATGGTAAAGCTGGGTTTTGAGAACTAGGTATATGGTAAAGCTGGGTTTTGAGAACTAGGTATATGGTAAAGCTGGGTCTTGAGAACAAGGTAAATGGTAAAGCTGGGTTTTGGGGACTAGGTATATGGTAAAGCTGGGTTTAGAGAACTAGGTATATGGTAAAGCTGGGTTTTAAGAACTAGGTATATGGTAAAGCTGGGTTTTGAGAACTAGGTATATGGTTAGTTGTGTTTTGAGAACTAGGTATATGGTAAAGCTGGGTTTTGAGAACTAGGTATATGGTAAAGCTGGGTTTTGAGAACTGGGTATATGGTAAAGCTGGGTTTTGAGAACTAGGTATATGGTAAAGCTGGGTTTTGAGAACTAGGTATATGGTAAAGCTGGCTTTTGAGAACTATGTATATGGTAAAGCTGGGTTTTTTAGAACTAGGTATATGGTAAAGCTGGGTTTTGAGAACTAGGAATATGGTAATGCTGGGTTTTGAGAACTAGGTATATGGTAAAGCTGGGTTTTGGGGACTAGGTATATGGTAAAGCTGGGTTTTGAGAACTATGTATATGGTAAAGCTGGGTTTTGAGAACTAGGTATATGGTAAAGCTGGGTTTCGAGAACTAGGTATATGGTTAGTTGTGTTTTGAGAACTAGGTATATGGTAAAGCTGGGTTTTGGGGACTAGGTATATGGTAAAGCTGAGTTTTGAGAACTAGGAATATGGTAATGCTGGGTTCTGGGGACTAGGTATATGGTAAAACTGGGTTTTGGGGACTAGGTATATGGTAAAGCTGGGTTTTGAGAACTATGTATATGGTAAAGCTGGGTTTTGAGAACTAGGTGTATGGTAAAGCTGGGTTTTGGGGACTAGGTAT
This sequence comes from Thysanoteuthis rhombus, assembly GCA_963457665.1. Classification (NCBI taxonomy): domain Eukaryota; kingdom Metazoa; phylum Mollusca; class Cephalopoda; order Oegopsida; family Thysanoteuthidae; genus Thysanoteuthis; species Thysanoteuthis major. The sequence continues at coordinate 14,817,105 of OY735221.1, forward strand.
ATGGTAAAGCTGGGTTTTGAGAACTAAGTATATGGTAAAGCTGGGTTTTGAGAACTAGGTATATGGTAAAGCTGGGTTTTGAGAACTAGGTATATGGTTAGTTGTGTTTTGAGAACTAGGTATATGGTAAAGCTGGGTTTTGGGGACTAGGTATATGGTAAAGCTGGGTTTTGGGGACTAGGTATATGGTAAAGCTGGGTTTTGAGAACTATGTATATGGTAAAGCTGGGTTTTGAGAACTAGGTATATGGTAAAGCTGGGTTTTGGGGACTAGGTATATGGTAAAGCTGGGTTCTGAGAACTAGGTATATGGTAAAGCTGGGTTTTGAGAACTAGGTATATGGTAAAGCTGGGTTTTGAGAACTAGGTATATGGTTAGTTGTGTTTCGAGAACTAGGTATATGGTAAAGCTGGGTTTTGGGGACTAGGTATATGGTAAAGCTGGGTTTAGAGAACTAGGTATATGGTAAAGCTGGGTTTTGGGGACTAGGTATATGGTAAAGCTGGGTTTTGAGAACTAGGTATATGGTAAAGCTAGGTTTTGGGGACTAGGTATATGGTAAAGCTGGGTTTTGAGAACTAGGTATATGGTAAAGCTGGGTTTTGAGAACTAGGTAGATGGTAAAGCTGAGTTTTGAGAACTAGGTATATGGTAAAGCTGGGTTTTGAGAACTAGGTATATGGTTAGTTGTGTTTTGAGAACTAGGTATATGGTAAAGCTGGGTTTTGAGAACTAGGTATATGGTAAAGCTGGGTTTTTGGGACTAGGTAGATGGTAAAGCTGGGTTTTGAGAACTAGGTATATGGTAAAGTTGGGTTTTGAGAACTAGGTATATGGTAAAGCTGGGTTTTGGGGACTAGGTATATGGTAAAGCTGGGTTTTGAGAACTAGGTATATGGTAAAGCTGGGTTTTGAGAACTAGGTATATGGTAAAGCTGGGTTTTGAGAACTAGGTATATGGTAAAGCTTGGTTTTGAGAACTAGGTATATGGTAAAGCTGGGTTTTGAGAACTAGGTAGATGGTAAAGCTGGGTTTTGGGGACTAGGTATATGGTTAGTTGTGTTTTGAGAATTTGTTATATGGTTATGCCTTCGTTAATGAACATTAAATTTACAAAAAGTTTGAAATTGGGAAGTAGGTATATGCTGTACCCTTTCATGCCTCTATGCCATTTTCACTTCTGGTTATATTGGCCAGTGCCTTAACCTTTGACAACATCTATGCATAGAGAAGTGAAAATTACTGCATGGGTAACAGCCTGTCTTGCATACAATCTTTCCCAGGCTTGCGTCTTGAAAAGACTGGAAGCAAAACTTTCCAGTGGCAGGTCTATAGTCTCACAAGACTGATGGGGTAAATGTCTTGGTTTGTCCAAAAATTTACATGGATATGCCCAAATTATGCTAATTTGTTTGAAATTTCACACTGTTCTCCCAAAATTTTGGGCCGGTGCATTTGCCCAAGTGCCCCCCCACTGTCCATACACCTACTGCCACTATATAAATGCTGGAAAAAAATCTGAAACATAGCAAAGCTTTTTGTAACAAAGTTTTTTGTTCTCAGAATTGGGCAATTGAGATTGAGGAAATATAACTATGTGTTGAGTCAAGATAAACAAGTGGTACTTCTGAAATATGATAGAGTTCTGTTTATTTTGCTAATTGGACCAGATAAAAGATTCAATCTTCTATTTTATTGTTACAGGATCTCATAACGTTTATTTGAAAATTACAGTCTATATTTTCATTGCATGTATAGTTGCCAAGTGTTGAGGACGACATTCAGAATTTGAACATCTCAATTTTTTATTGTGCATATGGTAACTGATAGTGATGTCCTACAGGGGAAGAAAGTGATTAAATAGAGAGAAAATTTTCTGAGAATTTCTCTGACACCAAATGGGAAAATCAATTAGTCTCTCCCTCAGATATACCGTATTTGTATGTTAAATTTTTAAGCATCAAGTATTTTCCCTAATTGATCATATTAGACTGTTTATGCTCAATGAACTTGCCACTGATAGACACAATGTTATCTTATCTTAGATCAGACGATTTATCCAGCAAATATTGGACTAAATTTGAATTAACACTTAGTTTTGGTATCTACTTATGTACTCTCTCTTCTTTCTCTTTTAATTCTTTTCATTTTTTTTTTTTTGCCAGGGAAAAGATGTATGGAAAAAACTCCATTTTTTCTATCTTTCATTGTTTGTTTGTCGAGAGTCTAACAGCGTCAGAGAATAGCCGACCGCAAAGGCTAGGGCTAAAAGCGTACCCAGCTAGGGGTGCTGGAGCTAATGAACATTGGACCATGTGCGTCCTGGTGTTTTATAGGGGTTACCAGAGGAAGTGACGTTTTGGATATCTAGCTAAAAGAAGAGTTTCGTATTTAATTCCTAACTAAAAGTATAGGGGGCATTACACCAGCATATACTGTAGTCAAAAATTCAAATGAAATTCTAAGGAAATAATATTCAGATTGTAATTTTGATTGTACTCAATATGACTGTATTGAGTATGTAGGATGTTTATCCATTTTTCCATGAAAATTTCAATATAAAAAAACTTAAAAAGTAAACATACTGAAAAAAAAAAAAAAAAATTGTCCTCCATTTTTATTGACTTTGAAAACAAATTACAGGTTAGTACAACCAGGATATAGATAGAGAGTCTCAATTGCTGGATCCTCATTCCTTTGAGATGATTCATCAGGCTGTGTTCCATGTTCCGACCCATCGTTGGCAACAAATTGCCAGTTTATCTATTGCATTTATCTTCCTACTTTTCTTCATTTGGAATTCTCTGCATTCAGTTTTCATTGAATGTTGTAATCTTATACAGACAAGTTTTCTGCGAATCTCAAAAGATACAAAAACAGTACCTTTTTGGTATGTATTAACCATTGGATTACAATTGCATAGTGCTGACTTTCTGTTTAAAGTAGCAAGGATGAGATACTTACTTTTTATAAGATACTAGAGTTACGAACTAAACTAGAAATTATGTGAAAAATTGTATTCTTATTGCCCACCAATAATCACCAATCCCATCCCAGTTGTTACAGAGGAATGCAATTGTTTGCAGTTTTCCAGAGAAGTTTAACTTTGCGAGCAGGAAATAACAATCAGTTCTTGATTTAATTTCATTTTTGAAAAATCATAGATCAATAAATATCTTTGTATCTTTTAAGTATCATGTTTTTGAATTATAATTGTTGAATAGTGGAAGTAAATGTCAAGGGATCGATCTCATATCCGGTGACCACAGATAAAGATAAACAGGATGTGCAAGTGCAGAAAAGCCTCCTTTGGACAGCTCGATGACAGGTGTTGACAAAAAGACATGGTACTTCTGCTTTCCTGAATGGGAAGCTGGAAAACAACAGGTGTTTTCACCGAAGGAAGCCAAATCCAGGTGGACAGATACATCAAAAAGCATAGGTGGGTAGAGGCACCAAAAAGAGTGGGTGGATCTGCCAAATGTGTGGGCATAGATACCCTACGAGAAGGTGATAACTGCCATCTCGGGCAACCCAGATTCCCGGTGATCGCAGACCACAAGACACCAAGATGGCTCCCGTGTGCCCATCCGTTGTCCCGAGGACCACTCTCTCTACCCATTCTCTAGACACCACTTGGAACTATACCAAACAAAAATATATGCTCATATTTTTTGTAACTCTGTATCCTGTCTTCCTTTTTGAATAATTTGAAATTTCAAGCTTACGTAACACAGTCAGAATAAACTATTATGATGTTTAAAGTTGAAAATGGGGAGATGATATCTTGCTTTATTGACATAGGAAGAACAAATACTACACTTTGATCTTGAACTAAGTGCTGCAAAAGGTAGGACCACAAAACTTGGATAGTGTGGAGAACATTCATAATATTTACTGAACGATGTACAGTAAGGTTGAAAGTAGAATGAAGTGCCACTGAACAGCTGTTGGTCTGACTGAATAATTTTTGTTAAATGTGGCAAATCACCAAACTTACTTCTTATTTGCCGAGAGCCTTCCAACACCAAACGAGTCCCTCCTTTTCACACCAGAGCTTTGGTTGGTTACAATTTTGACCATTTCACTAATGAAATATCCTTTTAGAAGGGTAAAGTACCGATATGGTTCCACAGAACTTTAAATTCAGGGTCCATGGAGGACAAAGCAAATTATTACACATCACTTCAGAGTTAATAAGTTCAAGTCAATTTCAATTTATTAAATTAACAAATATATATATTAAAAGATTGAAAAAAGTTAAGCAGTCATTATGATGTCACTCTTCTGATGGTGTCATCCGAGGCGAGCTACCCCTCAGTTGGTAAATCTGTGACAGGATGCACAAACTGAAGAAATTTCTCTTTTTTTTTTTAAATTAACTTTGCCATGATCCTCTCCTTGTGTACATTCAGAAGTTCTGTTTCAGAGAATATTTCAAGTGGGACTTGAATATTTCATAAATAATCAGTATCAATAGCTTTTGAGACCATCCCACTAAACACTCAATTTAACAAGTACTTTATGATGAAATAAATAAAGTCTTCACCAATCACAAGAATATACTGTCTTCAATATCCTCTTTTTAACTTTTTGGTCTTCATTGTTTCTTCCGATAGACTTGAACTTTTGGAACATAGTCACACAAAGATGTATTAATCACAAAAATCTTTTGTCTCGTTCAACTTAATTCAAAGTTATAGTTTCCATTTTTGCCCTTCCATGATACTTTATATCCTGAAACTCTCTGGGTTTTTTCCCGATTCAAAAGTACCACTTGCATCCCAACCCTGGATTAGGCAGAGTTAGGGATTTGAAAAGTTCGAGCCTTATAGTCAATAAAAGATAATGATTATTATTATGCTTATATTATTTTTTGTTGGTTGTGTAATAGTCAAATTCATTTTTAAAGCTGCTCAATGTTTTAGATTCTATTATTCCTGTATCTTGATCCATTAATTAGTTCTAATTGTTGACAACTCGTTGTGAGAAGAATTTTTTCTGTCATGTTCTATGTATATATTCTTTTTTTTCTCTTATTCATTTTAAAGAATTCTTTGATGCCTTTTATTACTTCAAACTCCTCTCTTCTAATGTTGTTATTCTAAATTTTTCAAGTCTTTTTTCATAGGGGAGGCTTTTTAATTCTGGAACAAATTTTGTTGTTCTTCTCTGGATATCTTCCATTTCTTTCATGCCTTTTTTTGCAATGAGAAGACCACGCTTTCGCCGTATACTCTAACTGGGGTTTATGTATGTTGTGTGTAATTTTTAGGTGCTATTATATCAAGGAACTTGAATTGGCTTCTTTTATTCCTGTTATGTAGCTCTTTTGGGGGGTGGGGGGTTAATGATGATGATGATGATTGTTATTGGTTTGGATTGTTCATCTGCTGCTACTTGTAGTATTTCAGGATGTATGTTTTCTGGTCACATCATTTCATATGCGTAGATTAGTTACTCAGTTTTTCATGTACTTCTTTGTTAATGTATATTTCGTTGATTTCTTAGCATCCATACTGGGTCAGTCCAAATAAATGGGTTTGAGGTCCTTTTCCGTATAGTTGTAGTTGGCATTCATTTAATGTAAGGAGATCTTCATCTTTTTTAAATGGTGTAAATGTTATTTATTTCATCTGCACTTTCTCTATTCATTTTGCATCCAATTCCGTGGGAGGTTTTACATTTTGGTTCTAGACTTGCAGACTACAATATTATAGTTTGCTGGTTAAACTCAGACCTGAATATGCATCAGAAATATTTTATCAGTTTTTTTTGTGAATATTGGTTATTGATTTCAATTATCTTTTCAATTTTTTTACAGTATAAAGCATGAATAACTTCATTTTCTGTTTACAGAGAAAAATGTTATTTCCCAACAAATGGCCAAACATCCAGCTACTTCGGCTACAGATTCTTCTCTCTTTGAGTGTACGTGTCTATTTGTCTACATGTCAATCTATGTGTGTGTGTGTCTCCTGGTCACATTTTTGGGACTATAATCTTGAAAATTTGCAAGAGTACATCAAAAAGGTCTTTTTGCTTTCTTGGTCCCTATGATCATTTTGGGACCAACAATGTTCAAATCGTTTGGGTTTTTTTAAGAGATAATTCTGGATAAAAGATCTATTTTTCAGACAATTTTAGATAATTTTTTAGATTAGTCTTGGTACACATGCAGGCTATGATGATTCACTTACATTAGGTACCGATATATATCACTATTATTTTAAAATTTTCACACTTAATCTCATCTAACGCTTATTCCTTATATTCTGATTAATGCTATTTACTCACTGCAAGAGTATAATTGGCTTGAAAAAGACATTGTGATAAAAAGTGACTAATAAAATCAAGATGAAGGTTAAAAATGGTAAAAGAAGGAAAAATGTTTTAATAAAATTTGAATTTTAAAGTAATGGTTAATGTCTTTGTTTTCTATAAAGTTTGTATGTTAAGGAGAGATAAAAAATAATTGCTCGTTGTGTGTGAATTTTCTCCCTTAACAGTAATCATCGTGATTTGATGTTTCAGGCTCATTTCATACTTTTAAACTACTTAACTCATTTAAAAAAATTGTTTTCTGGTGATCCACTGAAAATTCTTATAAAGTTTTGCAATTTTGAAAGAAGTTCCTAAGATGTTTTTTAGGTCAAACTTTTATATCCAGAATTGAATTAAAAATATCTAAACATATCTGAGTTTCTCTGAATCTAAAAAAAAACATCCAAAAATGTTCTGTGTATATATTAAGACTTTTTTCACTGCGAATGATGAGAAGGAAATGTGATTCAACCTTTATGATCAATAAGACTTAATACCTAAAACAAAAATAAATTATGAGTAAAAAAAAATATCTGACCCACCTTTAGTCCCATTAAAAATTCAGATATATTTGAATTTATACAAAGTGATCAAGTACTGCTATTTTGGTAAATTGATTCTGGTTCAAACATTTTAGTTATTTTTAGATGAATATCTGAAATTCAAGAATTTTAGATGAATATCAAAAAGTTTCCCTCATATCAAAAAAATATCTAAACTGTTTTTAAAATATGTCTCATTAAGAGATATCAGTCTGGATGAGGAATATCTTAACACAGTATTTGTACATCTGAAGACATCGAAAAAATATCCAAATTTGGATGTAAAATATCCAAAGTGGTAACATTGATATTAAAGCTTTCCTGGCTTATCCTCCATAAAACTTTAAATTGAATGTTTGCTATTGTCTTTGACCTTACTTTTGGGGGTGCTTAAATTCTCCTTAAAGAGGTAAATGAGGTAGCTAATGTTCATTATACTCAACAACGTGACATCACAGAAACATTTGTAGACCCAAAAGCACTTCCTCCAAATGATGATTTGGATAATAGGCAACAATTGAACGGGCTTTTCAAAAATAGGTTAAAACCAAACAGAGGCTGCCCTGATATTATGCTAATTTGATTGACGTTGATTCACAATAACGCTGGTTTTAAATTTGTCCAAATTTTTCCTTCTTTTTAGTAATTTAGGTAATAGGGACTATCAATCGAAAACATCACCAAAACTCTCAATATGGGTTTCTCCAGTTTCTAAGCTTGTCTACCTGGTTAGTTATATATGTATAACACATACAGGCTGCATCAAAGCAACTAAAATCTTAAAATCTAAGTATTCACTCCTTGCTATGTCTGAAAATTTGTTTTTTAAACCCCTCTAAATGGTTTTAGATGGAGGTTCAATTCGTAATAAAAGTTCAAGCTAAATTGGTCCCTTAGTTTGTGTCCAGCAGCATTCACACTTGTTTTTTGTTTTTATAGGAACTTTTTAAATACTCTCTAACGGAAGGCAAGAGAAGTATTTCATTCATTGATTAACCCTTTTTCCAATTTTTACTGGTCATCCCCAACATGACATGCTGCCAAAAGACATTGATCACATGACTAACCAGATCTGTTATTTTTCTAATTGAGTTATTATTCAATTATTTCATTGGACTCATCCTTAGGCTCTCCCATTATTACTTGGCCCAGCTGCGGGGTCTCAGTTTCCCTGGGGCAGCACTGCTCCATTGCACTTAAAGGAGCAGGTCCCCTGGTGGATGCTTTCGCGGGTGACGTTGTCTAGCCATTACGATGAGCTTTTCAACGGTAACTGCATTGGCTGGAGCCATTTTTGGAAGGGTTGCTCCTATTTCTTCCCATGTTAAGCCCAACCTTGTGTCACATATTGCTGTGGTGGGACAGTGATTGAATAAATACTCTAGGTATATGTTAGGGCAGCCTGTATTTAGAACTAAAAGAAGAAGGAGAAGCATAGTATGATTCAAACAAATTTATTTAGAGTTGTCGTTGTCGTCGTCGTCGTCATCATCATCATCATCATCATCAGTAGTCTTGTATCTTCCAAACGCCATTCCTATCCCTGCTCTGGGTGATTGATTGTTACTGAGTCCCATTTGACATTCTCACACGTTTTATGCCCTTCCTGTTTCTTGACCAACATATCTCTTTCCTGCAGGTCAAAACTAAATTATAATTTGCATCTTGGAAAAGTCATCAGTATTTCATAAGCATGGCAGGAAACCGCAGCCAGTTGGACAAATTTAGAAAGTATTGGCTCCGGGACACCCATGATAGAGAGGTCTGGTGAATCTCATATGTGATCTCTGGGGATCCATGTTATGAGTCGTGATGTCCATCGGGTGTCTGCCATTCTTGCAACATGGCCTGCCCATTGCCATTTGAGTTTTCTAATCGATTTTATGATGTCTCGGATCCCCGTTTTCTTCCTGATATATTGTGCTGTCTTGTGATCTCTCCATGTGAGGTTGAGCATGATTCTCTCATGCACACGCTGCATGCTTCTCAGTTTGTGGGTTTGTCTCTTGGTTAGCTTCCATGTTTCAGCTCCATAAGTGATTATCAGGAGGATGCATTAGCTGAACACCCTTCTTTTTAGGATTATTAGGATCGTCTGGTTTTCGAAGGTTGAGCTTGCTCTACTGAAGGCTTGCCATCCTAGAGTGATTCCTCGCTTGATTTCTTCCTCTTTTGAGGATCTCGTAGAGATTTGTTGTCCTAGGTTGATATAGTTGTCTACTTTCCCCAGTTTTGCATCTTCGATCTTGACAGTTATGTTCTTATTCTCAACATGATTATTGCACATGATTTTCGTTTTACTGAAGTTCATGTGCGGGCCGACTTTTTTGCTTTCTTCATTTAGTTCATCTATCATTACTTGGAGGTTGTGTAGGTTTTCTGCGAAAAGGACGATGTCGTCTGCAAATCTTAGGTTGCTCAGATATTCGCCGTCTATTTTTATTTCTCTATTCTCCCATTCCAGGTTTCGGAAGATCATCTTGAAGCAGGCTATGAAGAGTTTGGGTGAGCTGGTATCACCTTGCCTTACTCCTTTTAGGAGTTGGAAGGTTTTTGAGTCCTTATGTAGCCCAATGAAGGAGCTGATGTGATTGTATATATGTTGCAGTACTTTGACATACACTGGGTCTACACCTTGTAGGGTGATGACCTTCATGACCATGGGAATTTCAACAGAGTCGAATGCCTTCTTGAAGTCTATAAATGCAACAGCGAGTGGTATTATGCTGCTTTCTCTTCCAGCTGATTTACTGAATGAAGATGGTCCATGGTCAAGTAACTTCTTCTAAATCCAGCCTGTTCCTATGGCTGGTTTTAGTCTAGTGTTTTAGTGATTGCGTTGGTGATGAATTTTGAGAAGTTTGTAGATACAGTTGAGTAGGCTCATAGGCCTGTAGTTGTTAAGGTCTTTACGACAGCAATCATCTAAACCGCTCTCGAAAAACCTCGGGGCTTTAAAGCAATAAGCGAAGCTTTCAGGATAGGACAGGAACAAATGATTAGCATATTTGAAGAAAATGGAGACATAACAACAGACAGAGACAGAATTATTGAACGTATCTAAGAATTCTACCAAGAACTCTACTCTTCAAAATGCGGGCAGCAAAACAACGACCAGGATACACAAGACGCTGACAATCAGTTCGAAGACTTCCCAGGAGTTACACCATAGGAGGTAAAATAAGCTGTCAAACAAATAAGAAAAAAAAAAGCAAAAACCCCTGGACCAGATGATATCACCATCGATCTACTAAAAAAAGCTGGTAAGATCGTCGACAAAAAACTTACTACTTAATTCAACTTGCGTCTAAAACAGAGTAAAGTCCCGAAAGACTAAAATACGGCAATCATAATGCTTTAACATAAAAAAAAAAAACCCCAAAGACCTCAGCTCCTAAAGCCCGGGACATTAACCCACCTCTGTCCCATTGCCCATGTTTTCATAAAATTTAATTGAAATCTATTATTGGATATTATATTGGTAGATTTGAAATTCTGGCGTTTTAAAGTGGTTTGGATATATAATGATGACAAAGGAGAGGTAATTGTGCATGGATTCACCCTAATTGATCAGTTCTTTTGACAAAAATAAAAAAAGACTTGATGAACTTAGCTCTCACTTGGATCTAAAAATCCGAAAGCGTATTTCTTCTCAGAAATAGACACTCCTTTAAGGATAGACAACAATATAACAGGATGTAAGCCTTAGTAGATAACTTTATCCTAGGATTTGTATCCGAGGCTCCAATCACAGAGAGAGAGAGAGGGGGGGGAGAGAGGGGGAGAGAGAGAGAGAGAGAGAGGGTGTATTGTTGTAGCTCCGATTAAGTATCAACATGACCTGCCCCATGCTGAAAACCTCAATTGAATGAATAAATAATCGTTGGTAATATTTGTTAGGAACGTATCCTTTGCAAAGTAAACCTTGACGCATTTCACAAATGTATAATAGAACCGGGACATTCATCTCACTCTATAGGCCAGTCAAAACTTTTTTAACGGGAACTTCAACATATAACACTAAATTGGGCACCGTTATAAGCATAATTTTATGTAGATTAACACACTAAAAGTCCAAAGCAATCCACCTAAGGGGATTTTTAAGGCTCGATATGTGAAGAGCACTTTTAGTAGAAAACGTTCCAAAGTTTATAGATTAATTGAAATTTCAACCAGAAACGTTCAAAATGTAAAAAAAAATGTGAAAACAAGACAAGAAAACTATACTAGTGGATCAATATAGACAGACTTATTGTTGAGTTTAATTTTATTTCTATTATTATTCAGACTATCCTCATCTTGGTTGTTTTTCATACAACGTTTCGGCCGTTATACTCTACAGTCTTCATCAGATATCATCTGGTAGGTGTGGGGAAGTAACGAACCGAACCCTTTATTTAACCGACGGGGTATATTGACCTCACTCTCCTCTTAGCATTAGAAGTATTATTATTGTCTCACACTTGGATTGAACCTAGAACCATCAGATTACCTGCAGTAATATTGTCTGGTTCTGTAACCACTACGCTATGTGTCCATGTGGAGGCCCTTTGTATGTTAATCTACAAAAATCGCGTTTCTAACGGTACTGACAAGCCTTACTATGTTGAACTTCCAGGTTGACCACTATTTTTACGAATTTGATTTGTGCATGAAGACATACAATTATACATTGTATCCATAGGTATAAAAAAATGTATTAACTTATGTATGCATGACAAAAAAGTACATCAAGAAATCTACAAGTATCCATACTATCAGTATCCACCCCCAATGTAGAACAATTCTGGATTGAATTTTCACGGTTCTCCTGTTTTATACTACGGATTCATTTGTTTTTTTTCATATTGGCAAAATCTACTGGCATGCTGATTATCCATGAAGTTATTTATCAACATCTAAGACGCTGTCGGTTTTAAAAGAAAGCGAAAAATATGAACTTATGCATGAACTTCAGTAAAATGAAAATCACGTGCAACAATTACATTGAGAATAAGAACTATCAAGATCGAAGATGCAAAACTCAAGAAGGTAGACCACTACATCTGCTGAGGACAACAAATCTCGATGAGATTCTGAAAAGAAGAGGAGATCAAGCAAAGAATAACTTTAGGTTGGCAAAACGTCGGTAGAGCAGGCTCAACTTTCAAAAACCAGACGATCCCAATAATCCTAAAAAGAAGAGTATACAACCAATGCATTCTCCCGATAGTCACCTATGGAGCTGAAACATGGAACCTAACCAAGAGACAAACCTGCAAACTGAGAAGCATGCAACAGGCACATGTGAGGATCATGCTCAACCTTACATGGAGAGATCACAAGACAGCACAGTATATAAAGAAGAAAACAGGTGTTCGTGACATCATAGAAACTATTAAAAAACTCAAATGGCAATGGGCAGGCCATGTTGCAAGAATGGCAGACAACCTATGGACATCATGACTCACAACATGGATCCCCAGAGATCACATATGAAACTGAGGCCAACAGAATACAAGATGGAGAGATGAACTGAACAATTTTAGAAAATACTCGCCTCACGACACCTGTGGTAGAGAATTGTGGCAGATCCTGGGGAATGTCTATGTCCAATGATGTACGATAAAAGACTGATGATAATGATGATGATGATCTGAAGTCAAATGTTGAGATACTTAATGGAACTCAATGCAGAAAGCGTAGATATCAGTAACTAAATTCCAACGAATTTTCTTACATAGTACGAGCACATTTCATCAGATCAAGCTACCTGAGTAGCATGTCCCTGCTTGTCAACTGCCCTGACCTCGGTATGATCTTTTTAGTACACCCTATAAGTTATCTCTCGCGGTCTCTACCTCAGAAAGTCAGAACAAATTCGAAGATAAACTTGTGAAAATAGATAAAAAGCATAATGTTGTCTAATCAAACTAGGGCAGTGCCAAAACCAGAGATGAATGTTCGGTGAGAGACTGAACTCTATGGTGCGTGAATATAATTGACATGTAAAATTATTTTCCTTCCACCGTACGAAACTACAGCTTCGAAGTATTTCAGTTACTTCCCTTCAATGTTGACAATTGAGACATTTTACTTCTAAATTTAGATGATTCTAAAGAAAAGAAGTCAAAGGAGATTATTTGTAGTCACTAAGAAGGAATATCTATAATCTTGAATATTTTATTGGTTTTTATTAGATTTCTCCGGCACCGCTGATCCAATAAACTTCGAATTGGACACTGCACTGCCTTGTGTGCTGACTAATATATCTGGCAAAATAAAAACAACAAAAGAGAGTAAAATCTTTTAGAGAGAGTAGATGATGAATACAATAGGGTGAGGAAGAACCCATTGTCCCCCAAATTACACAAAACTATCTATTACACCCTCTCCCAGAATTTTCAACGCAGCATTCCACAGGGAGGTGAAGGTTGCCCAGAAAAAGATCTAACCTCTTTCAGTCCCCAGCGCAAAAAATGACTTGAATTTTGACCAGAAGAACTCAGAGCCAATGGAAATCACCGATTTTCATTAATTTCAAACATTTGAAAGTCCTTAAATCTAAATTATACTCACACGCCTAAATATCAAGGAGCCATATCATAATCACTCCAAAGAACTACTCGAGTGGATTTTAATGTCCGTTTCCTCATGTGGTCAAGTCTGATGTACAAGCCTATCCCCCCAAGGTGCCATCAAGTCTATTGAATACAGAGTTTCATTTGTGCACATGCCATCCGGGATTTTTTCTCCTTCTCTTGTAAGCGTTTTTCCTTTTTTTCTTTTCTTCGTGTGTTAATAGAAGTAGAACTTTAACCCTCTCTGGTTAGGAACAAACTTTTTCGAGGTTCCTAACACAACTCTATCTATGACCGTAGCATAATCAGTAGAGATTTTTCATTAGAGTTTTTTCATTGCTTGAGAGAGAGAGGGGGGAGGCAATTAGTTCTTTATCAGGACTGTTAACTCTCGAGATATCCAGTTTTTGCTTATAAAGTATACACAAACAATCTGATTGGTAATAACTCACAATCTCTCAGTAAGGAATAACAAAGTTATCCAGTTGAGGAAAAAGAGGACAACAATCACAACAGACACCCATAGCGAATGATTGACCCATGTGTCTTTTTCCGCTGGGAACAAAAAAGTGATAACGACTCATTATCTTATGAATGTTCAGGCAATTCTTAAGCTGCTATTTTGAATCGGCTAAAAGTGGCTAGATTTGAGAGAAGGAAGTTAATTAGTACACTGTACATAATCAACGACAACGTGATTTTAAAAACGATGTTTTGAACAAAGGTTATACTTTCACTATATTGCTGCTAATTTATCAATTAATATGAATGAAATAAATATTTCTATATATATATGAAGAAAGACAAAAATGATATTGTTATTTCAAGTTTAGGTCTTTAGATCACGAACAATGCTATTTATGGACGTTAATATCTTATCAATTCGTTGTATATTCATACTTATTGGAGCCAATGTATGAGTTTTATAGCATATAATATTACACAGAGATGGAATACACAATGTCAGCCATATTTTGAAAAATGTAGCCATTTTTAGCCAATCAAAATACCCAACTCAAAAGGTCGGTTCCAGCATAATAAAATCGGACAGACAAAGAACAGATATTTCTGACGCCAAGCATAAGCTGGAAATACTTCTAACATTCACTACAGCGTCAAAATCTGAAGTCATGTAAAAAAATTCCCTCAAAGAATAAATATGGTCAGAATAAATTCAATTTATGACACCACTGGCATTTACCACTGGGAAACATCTAAAATGGAGAATGCAAATGTTAATAATGAACCCATCAAAATACGGCCTCCGAAAGATCAAAAAGCCTTTTCTTTAAAAAAAAGGGTCTAATAGACAGCTGCTGCTATTCTTCAAGTCCACAGGCAAAACGGTATGGTCAGGAGCACAGGAACATGCAAACAAACTAAATAAGGCCTCAAAAATGTTTTTAAAAAAAGCTCCCCAACAAAAACTTATAAAGGAAAAGGAAGAACCCTTAGCCATTTTTGATAGATACGGTGGTTCCATTCATGAAAAAAAAAAGCTTTTTAGAGGTATAGAATTTCAAAGTCGATGTTATTAGCAGATGCATAGTGAAACATGGAAGAAGAAGAAATAAAATTTTGAATTCATAAATTTGTTTTTTTAAATGAATCCTTAAAAGCTTCCCTCGACTGAAACTCAAGAAAAGGTTGGATGGCCAGTCAGGAAATGTTGAAATATACAACGTGAAAACAATCATAACGAATGATTTTGATTATTTTGAATAATTTAAAAAAAAGATTTTTTGATTTTGTTCAAATATCTTCGAACAGTTTTCGACAGATCATCCTTTGATGAGTGGTCAGTCGAGAGAAGCTTCAAAGATTTTTTTCAAAAAACCAACTTGCAAATTAAAAATGTTTCTTTTCTTCCTCTCTTACGTTTTTCTATACATCTGCTGATTACGGTAATTCTTACAAAACACCTCCCATACACACGTTTATTTTATTAGATGAACTGTTTTAATGACATCCACAGTACAACGGTAATACTACACATACATAGATATGTATGTTTATTAGATCAAGTATTGTAAATCATTATTATTATTTTTTGGTCACAGAACGAGCCACCCTAAGGCATAGAGGGTTAAGAGTTTGATTCTCAACTGGAACTTATTCTTTATTCAGGTCCATGCAGTTGATTCATTTATTCACTGCTGAAGGGAAACCAATAAGTTCAGTTGCTATGAGATACAGCATCAATTAAGATGACAATAGATAGTAGCAAAATGATAATAATAATTATTTTTGTCAATCTCAAAGATCTGAAGCTTGTAAGATAATCTGAAGTGCATCTGTATTTTGCAATGAGACATTTATTAATGGAGCATTTATCCGCTTCAAGTTGCTTCATTCTGCTTCTCTATTGAAAACAATATGTGAGAGAGCTGGTGATTGAGATTTATTAATTGTTTTTTATTATAACTAAGATATCTATGTCTGTCTGTCTATCTATCTATCTATCTTTTACCTAACCTGATCAACACAATGCCTTTGTCTTCTGTGGAACAAAAAGCAAACGCCTAATCGTGCTCAGATGTTGTCAATGTTTTTCCTGTCAATAAACGTGTCAGTTCAAAGGTCATCATCTATTATGATTCCATAAACAGATGCTTGTTTAGAAACATGATGAAACAGAGTGTCTAGAATTTTAATGCCAAGTCTCTCTCTCCTCATGTGATTTATTTTTGTGGATTCTATGAAATCAATTGTCCTCAATGTAATATTGTGTTAATATTGTGGACCTCAGCAAATGCTTTATGAATAAATGATTACAACGAATATGCATACCAGGTAATATACCCTTGGTCCTTTGTTCATAATCTAGTGCTGACTTTGCATCCCTTGTACTGGGTCGTTGGGATTGATTTGGGAGTTGCAACAGAAAGCAAAAAGCAACAGAAATTGAAATGGAAGAAATACTACATTTTTCCGTTTTTTCTTCTTCAATTCAGATTAGAAGTATTTTGAATCATTATAATCGGAAGGAAACTTTTTTACTACTTTTTATCTTCATCTTAGTTTATTAGTTACTTTAAATTGCAACTTTTGGATGAGATATGTAAATGGCACCCCAGAAGTGTTCAAATCGAAAAAGATCGTAATGAATCTTCACCTTATGACATCACTGGTTTCACAAACAAAAACAAATACAATTTTTTTTCATTAATTTTGATTTCGATATTAGATGAAGTATTGCAATACGATATTTTTGATATCTGTTTAGACTAGTTTTCACCTTCATCTTAGTTTTTTAAGTAGTTTTTCATCACAACTTACACTCGGATTATATATTTTTTATCATGCTGTTTTTTTGTAAAAATGCATTGAAGGTAAAAACGAGTCAAAATCAAAAATTGAAAATATGATTTGATTTTACGAAGAAGTCTCTTTGGAGAGGAAATATACATGAAAATGTCTCTCTTTCTTTTAATCAAATACATTTCAGTAAGAATGAAGACGTTGGATTTTATAGGAAAAAAACTTGAGGTATCATTGATCCAATTAATTGTTTGAAACAATCGTCGGTGAGGTGAAATAGTTAACACGTTTACATTTTATTTCATAATAAGTTTTCATGAAAATCAAATCATATCTTTATTTTTAATTTTGACAAGTTTTTACCTTCATTTTAGTTATGGCAACTAGTAAACAGCGCAATCGGAAAAAAATAATCTTTGTCGAAATTATGATAAAAAGCAACTGAAAATTAAGATGAAGATAAAAACTAGTCAAAACTAATAATAAAAACATTGTGTTACAATATTTCATTCAAAATTGGAAATAGATTAAAGAAAATGTATTTGTTTTTATATTTGTAAGACTAGTGACGTCATCTGGGGAAAACTCAAAATGCATCCTTCTCTTATCCAATTAATTCTGAGGTGCCATTTGTATAATCATCCCAACTGTTAACTCACACCTATAACCTTCTGGCCTTTGAGCAAATAGCATTGATCAGATAATGAAGAATAAGCCTTGGCTAGGATTCGTATTCCTGTAACCAGGAGAAGCACCATTTAGCCCAGCCTACTTTACCATTTAATCCACCCAGACTTTAACTAGCAACATAAATTAGAATTACACCCTTAAACGACATTCCTCGTTCTGATCATAGGAATGTTTGTTTTACATTCTGGTAGATGCAGTATTTAAAACATTTTTCTGGGTTTTTTTCTCATCAGATGAATTATTATAAATAAAAAAATTTTCATCTTTTTTCACTATCATCTTAATTTACTAGTCACCTTTCATCTTTTACTACTCAGTCTGATTACCCACTGGCAGTGAGCAAATAAAATGAAAGAAATATCAGTCAAAAAAGGAATCATGCTTCAATAGATTCTTTAAGTATCTGTGAGATTTTATCAAATACAAGGCATCTTGGATATTGAATTACAAATACAGTAATACTTCAGGTGACACACTAGATATATTCCTTAAAATGCAACTTTGAAAGGAACACTGCTATATGGAGACATCATTACATAGCACTGGAAATATTGTGCCACTGATCATTTCAAAATATATGAATGATGTCATTGAGCTTAAACAAGATTGAATGGCTTAGAGCTATGTAGCTCTTTGAGTAGCTACTTTTCAGAGTTGGTGGAATATCACTAGGTGTCAATATGTATGATAAATTATGATAAATTATTGTATATTAGACTAAACACCACTCTAACAGGTGGTGTAAATTGCTATCCAAAGAAGTAATAGAAAGACAGATATCATCATCATCATCATCAGTCTTTTAGCGTCCGTCGTTGGACACAGACCTTCCCCAGGATTTGCCACACTTCTCTATCATGGGCGTCACGGAGCCAGTACTTCCTGAACTTATCTAGCTCGTCTCTCCATCTAATATTTTGCCGGCCTCGGTTGCGCATATGGTCTCGGGGAAAAGTGTTGAAACATATATACAATCACGAAAGACAGATAAATGGATATCAAATACATTCAATTCAATTTGTTTTTAAGCAAAGTTATTAATAAGCGTTAATGCTAGAAAAAAAAATGTAGGGTTAATCTCCAAAGAGAAGGGTGACTGATGTAAAAGAGAAGGGTGACTGATGTAAAAGAGAAGAAGGGGCTGATGTCAGAAAATGGTTGAAAATCTAAAAGGAGTTGTATAGTGCTAAAAATTGTGGGATGCATGTTGTTGTAGAAAAAGGGGGTAAAGTTAAGAAAAAAAGAGACTATTGTTAAAGAGGGTCTAGTGTTAAAAAATTGGGCAAATAATAAAAAAAGGCGTTGAAAATAGATGTTGGAAAGGGTAAGGAGTTTATATTGGAGACTTCCCCGCTTTATTTTGAGCCCATAAAATGAAAGTAAAAGTTCCCTCTCGATTTTGATCTTAAAAATGAGAATTAATTTCACTCTGCGATTTTTTGAATTTCCACTTGATTTTGATTCCAGAAATTGAAAATAAATGTTCCCTCTCGATTGTCACAAGTCAGAGAGAACTTTTATTTTCTCTAAAAGAGGAAAACATCTCGAAAATAAAAAAGGAAAAAAATTCTTTCACCAATGTGTAAAAAATTTCCTTTGGATTCTGTCCGCCGAAAGTGAAAAAATATCCCCTTTGATCTAGACACTTTAAAGTAAAAAATATCCCTTGCATTTTGACCTCAAAAAGTAAAACAAAAATTACCCCTTGATCTTGAACGTGTAAAAAAATCTCCCCCCTCAATTCTAACCCATAAATGTAAAAATTTTCCTTCAATTTTGACCCCTAAAAGTGGAAAAAAATATTCCTCCTTGATTTTGAGCCCCAAGATGGATAGAAATTTCCTTTCAATTCTGTCTGCCGAAAATGAGAAAAACATTCCTCTCAATTTTGACACCTTAAAGTAAGAAAAATGCCTCACAGTTAGACATCAAAAAGTAAAACAAAACTTACCCCTTTGATTTCAAGCCCTAAAAGTGAAAAAATATCTTCCCCCTCAATTTTGACCCTAGAATGTGCAAGAAATTCCTTTTGATTTCGACCATTAGAAGTGGGAAAAAAATTTTCATCTCGAAAAGTTGAAAAAATATTTGATTCTGACACTTAAAGTAAAGGAAAAAACCCTTAGATTCTGACTCTTAAAATTGAAAAGAATTCTTCCTCCTCAAATTTGACCCTATAAGTGAAAAAAAAAAAATTACGGTTTCGATTTTTTGCACTAAAATAGGAAAAAAATCTTCTCCCTTGACTTTGAGCCCTAAAAGTAAGAAATAAATTTCTTTTGATTTTGACTCCTACTTTGGGGGAAAAAGATCTTCCTCTCTACTTTGACATCAGAATGTGAAAAAAAAATCTCACCCCCATTTTGACCCCTTTAGGTAAAAAAAAATTCCTCGTGATTTTGATCTATGAAAGTGGGGGAGAAAATTTAAAAATTTTTCTTATTAAGTTATGTTTTTAAATATTTTTGTTGTGCCTACTGTATTCAAATTCTTCTAATCAAGCAATGTTTTTAAATATTTCTATTAAGAATATTTTGGGGGGTGTTTACTGTATATAAATTCTTCTTATTGAGCAATGTTTTTAGATATTTTTTATTAAGAAATGTTTTTGAATATTTTTGTTGAGCCTACTGTATTTAAATTTTTCATATTAAGCATTGTTTTCGAATATTCTTATCGAGAGTCGGAAGCCTTCTTGAAGTCTATAATTGCTTCAGTGAGTGGCATTTTGTATTCTGCTGTATTAAGCAGTGCTTCTAAATATTTTTGTTCAGCATTGTTTTTCAATATATTCTGATTATGTAAAGTGTATTGAAATTTTTTTATGAAGCATAGTGCTTTTGAATCTTTTTATTATCTATAGCTTATCTAAGTATTTAACTAAGCATAGTGTTTTTAGTTATTTTTATTAAGCATAGTGTATTTAAATTTTCTCAAGAAGTGTTTTTATACATTTTTATCAAGCAGTATCTTTAAATATTTTTATTAAGCATAGTGTATCTAAATATTTTTCTTCGAACAGTGATTTTGAAAATTTTTATAAATAATGATTCAGGAAATCTTTGTTGAGCTTAGTGTATTTAAATTTTTTTTTATTAAGCAGTATTTTCGAAATATTTTTTATCATCTTTTTAAATATCTGTATTGAGCATAGTGCTTTTAGATATTTTCATTAAGCAGTGTGTTCAAATATTTTTATTAAGCATATTGAAAATTTTTTATTGAGCATAGTGTTTTTAAATATTTTTATCATGTATAGTATTCTTCAATATCTTCGAATTATGTGTAGTGTTTTTAAATATTTTATTAAGCATAGTGTTTTTAAATATTTTTATCATGTATAGTATTCTTCAATATCTTCGAATTATGTGTAGTGTTTTTAAATATTTTATTAAGCATAGTGCTTTTAAATATTTTTATCATGTATAGTATTCTTCAATATCTTCGAATTATGTGTAGTGTTTTTAAATATTTTATTAAGCATAGTGTTTTTAAATATTTTCGTCATGCAATATTTTAAAATATTTTTATTGAGTAGCTTTTTTGAACATTTAAAAATATTTTAATTTTTAAAAGTATTCTCGTATGCTTTTGCAAATTTTCAATCCACTGCTTTTTGAAAAAACTTTCTACTATAAATAAATGTGCAAACTCATATAACTTCGTATGTTAGATATGTACCATATCTTCCTTCTACCAGGTGATTCCCACCAAGTTCTGCCAATTATTTCTAACTTTCTGAATTTTTTGGATGCAACAATTCTGATGGCATCAGCATTCCCTGACCAAGCAATGTCTCTCAGCATCTTTTAGAAGTGATTGATATACAGTGTATCAAACATATGCGATTATATTTAAGACAGGGCTGAATTAATCTTAATAGGGGCCTGAAGCACAGGTCAATTTGGGCCCTCTACCCTATAAATATATATATATATATATATATATATATATATATATATATATATATATTGAACGACCGTAGCCCTTAATGACGACCCCTATAAAACCCCTGGACGCACATGGTCCACCCTAGCTGGGTACGCTTCTAGCCCCGGCCTCTGCGGCCGGCCATTCCGTCTCTATCCTCCTCCCTGGCACCAGTATTCCTAGCTGGTCATGCCTCTGGCCACGGCCCTCGCGGCCGGCTACTCTTCCAGTCTCCTTCCTTCTCTCATATTCTATGTCTTTCATAGCCTGTTCGTCGTGAGTCCAACAGCGTCTGAGAATAGCCCCCAAGGTAACTCACTTACTTGGCAGTAAGGCTCACACACTGAACCCGGTTTCCACGTATCTGGGAGAAATCCAACCATACGGAATCCACGCGCTCAGAAAACTCCGCTACAACTCCGACGCCAGCACTACCAAGACGAGAGAACTCCCACCTTTACAATCTCTTCTCCAAACATAATTTCTCACGATCGATCGTACCCGTACATGTACCTCATCTTTATTCTTGTATTAAACGTACATCTCTTGTCTGGCCATAATTCTTGTATGAGTTCATTCCTCTTCATTTCAATGTGCATCTAACTTCATACTTGGCGCACATTCCATTCCCTTCTCTTCGTACAGCATCCTTTCTTTCCACAGCTACAGGGTCGGCGCACTACACATTACCCACGAGGATCCAAAATCCTCGACTCTCAACAATCGATCGCTGTTCGGATTCGGATACTAAGCGCGAACAAACGAAGCAGCTAAGGGTGATGTACCTTCAGATGAAAGACTGACAGCTGGTGTAGAAGGTTTCAACCACTGTGGCAGCAGATTTTGGCGAATCATGATGTAAATGTAGCAAAAACAACAACAACAAAAAAACAAACAATTAATTAATAAACTTGATAACTAGTAAAATAATTTCATAGATAAAATACATCAGAACAAATAATCTCTTGTGAATCAATTTTCATGCAATTTCCGTATAGAAATATTCTGCGAGTAAACTTTTCAATAAGAATCGTAAATGGTCATTTTTGGTGTATTTTGGTATGCATAAATACAAAAATGTTGACTTGGGATTTTGTTCCGACATCATAGCAGCAAGAAAATTAAAAAAAAAAAAAAAAAAAAGGATCAGAATATGTTCTTCTAATGACATCTCACCTTCTCTTCTGATACAATAAAACCCCCCCTTTCCACTTCTTTTTGTTTAACCCAATCGGACAGCCGACAAAAAGTAGCATATTGAGATACATTTGAACGCATCTAAAAAAAAAAAAAAGATGAAAGAAAGGAGAGAAAAAAATTCTCTTTATATCGACAGTCGGTTCTTCCTACCACGTGCATACTTCGAAATGTGTGTATATATATATATATATATATATATATATTATAATAATCAACACAAATTTATGAAATATCATATAAAAGTATAAATTTAATAAAGGGACGGGTGTCATTTTTGATAATACACGAAGATTTGTCAATATTAGTGACTTAATTTCGTAATCACCACAAGGGTAACTTCGAAAGGAAGAACCCTCAAACACTTCAGAGATATGCAAGTTTTTTCATTTTTTTTTTTAACATTCAAATTTATTATGACAATAAATAGCATGAAAATTAAAATCTTTTCAATCTTCTTCTATAAGACGTAAGCCCAGATTTCGTCGAATATATTCCTTGACTTTTGAAATATGCACAGGTTCCTTGATGGTTGTATCACGACTTCGCACGTCCACGAGTCCCGTGTCCAGACTAGATTCTCTGATAATCATTATGTAAGGGACACCAATCTGATCATAGACATCGAACTGATTCGCCAAACTGCCGGCTACTTCTACATTCCCCAAAACAGAAACATAGCAACTTTTAACTTCTTTCAACACGCGAAGAGCCAAGATTCTTATCTCTCTTCTCCGTTTATTACCCGTGATAGTAACAGCTACTTTGTACGGAGTCAATTTATTATCAAGTTTAAGTAAAAATCTAATATTATCAGTGTTATCTTGAACGGTAACATTATTACTTACTTTGGTATTAACTTTCTCACGAAAAGAATCTAATAAAAAAGCTAAAAAACCCTTTTCTAATAAAGCACTGGCTTCGATCATAGCTGGAATGACAATCGTCCTTTCTTGTTTGGCTAATACAGACTCAGCTGTGTTAGTCGAGCTTCTAAGTTTTTTTAAAGGACCATCTCCCCAATTTACAAGGTTTTCAACTGTGTCCCAACCCCAGGGGAACTTATATAAGATTCTACAAGACTGTAGTAATGAATTTCCGTCGACAGGAGTCTGTTTTATCTCTGAAATTTGAAAATTGGATGGAGAATTAGCGAACTGCCTCCACCACTGAAGCCGACGTCTTTGATAGTTGTTGAAATTCCGCACGAGAACATTCGGGCTACAGAAATAAAGATGAGTCATATCTGTCACTTCCGAAGCATCGAAGAGAAAACGACTCTCAATAGTCCGTTGTTCATCATTATTTTCAAAATTTCGGAAACATACGCCGGTCTGTGCGATAGTGAAAGGTAACCGTTTGTGAACGTGTTTCAAGACTTCGGTATAATGTTCTATACAGCCGGGCACGAGTCCTGATCGAAGTCCTTTTAGAAGTGGGGATACATTTGAAGTTGCAAGTCCAGTTTGTTGAGTCGGGGCAGAGATTGAATCTTCGATCATAAAACAGTTTTCATCATCGGCATTTTGCATTGAAAACTTCCTCCATTCACAAAGAATGTTATGACGAAGTAAAGCACCTGTAGGTCCGTAATTATAAATAGTTTGCTCACTGCCATCAACGAGACGAACTGTACATCTCTCGACGAAGTTCCTCTCTTTTAATAACAAGATGAGTCTTTTAAGAACCGCTTGGGAGTTCATTGGATAATTAATAAAAACAACTTCAGTTACACGGCACAACTCAAACTTTTATTGAAGAGTTATACAAAATACTTTCAGAGTTATCTCCCTTAGATCAATTAATATCCAGTTGACGTTCTACAAATAAGAAGATAAGTTGCTTTTTAGAGAGAAGCATTCATTCATTAATCTTCATTATTGTTGGAGCCCAGCCATATATATTGACTGCAAACAACAACAACAATAGAGAAAAAAATTGACAAAATATTTGAAAAGGCATAGATTTTCCATTGTTTTTAATTTCATAAATGAAAAAATATTGCTCCTGCGAAATATCAACGTCACATTATTCTTTCCTAATGTTAACATTCCCTTATGTAAACATCGTAATTATGCCCAGGTGAACAAATCTAAATACGCTAAATAACATTTCTTCATATATCAAGTTTGGACACCATTTTAATAGATTATGAGATGAGCACTCTAGTGGATGGGGAATTATGTGTAAGTAAATATATCGATTAATTTGGTCCGAATGACCCTCCACTTCCGTGTAGGGAAGGGGTAGAACATCTGCCTCTGGGTCTGAAGCGAAGGATAGATTTCCATTCTATGTGGAGCTTCAGAAATTCTCCATTGGCCATGATTTCTCTTGTTAATATACTAAGAAAACATATCTCTAATTATAAAGAGGCGAGCAATGGCTTGGCTCAATAAAATAAGAATATTTTTGCATATGACTAAGTAGAGCTATAGAATGTCAGTTGGAAGCTTTTGCTTTCAATTGGCATAAAGCTTGAGGCAATTATCACAGTCAAATCACTAATAAATACTAAATCATGAAATCGAAAATTGAAGTACCTGCTGTAGAGCGATAGTTACTGAGAAAATTTATCTCACGGACCCATCCACTATTGTATTGGGTTCAATCATCACTGGGTGCCCCACTTCGGCTTCTTTATGCTTGGCTTCGTGAAAAAAAATATATAAAAGGGAATCTGGGTTGTTGCTTCCCATACTTTTCAAGTGTCACACAATTTGTGTGAGACATGAATTTCGATTGTTACATCCTTCAAAAATTGCCTGAGTACACCACTAGGCACCATCTAAAAGCCGGCCGAATGGGCTACTGATTTTTCTCTCTTGGATCGTCCATGTGTGTCTCCAGGTGGAGCCTAGTAACATTTATGGGGCTAAACATTGAAAAACTGCATGTGTACTCCACTAGGCACCATCTAAAAGCCGGCCGAATGGGCTACTGATTTTTCTCTCTTGGATCGTCCATGTGTGTCTCCAGGTGGAGCCTAGTAACATTTATGGGGCTAAACATTGAAAAACTGCATGTGTACTCCACTAGGCACCATCTAAAAACAGATTTTTTTCTTTCAAAAAAAGAGATTTTTGGGGTCTCTTTGATCATTTTGGATTAGCAATGCCCAAATATTGAGTTGGAATTGATTATTTTAGATAAAAGATCTATTTTTTTAAAATTTCAAATAAAATATTTCTTTTTTTTAGATGACTATTTTTTTAGAAAATTACTTCTAATGAACATGTAGACTATGGTGATTAATTTATGCATGGTAAAAATATAGTTCTTATATCATCTCCCTTGCAAAATCTTTTTTTTCCATAGAAGGTCCCCTCAAAACAAGAACAATTTCATTCATAACAAGAGTATTTTGTTTAGATAAATCTGAGGAGAAGAGATAGAGAATTTTATCAATATCATGGCGAAACTAACATTTGTAAACAGTGAATTTTACATCATGGGAGATAACTCACATAATTTTACACACTCCCTTGACACGCACAGGAAAAGAAAGGAAGGGCTACTTAAACATCTAAAACGCGCTAGTTATCATCATCATCACCATCACCACCACCACCACCACCACCACCACCATCATCATCATCATCATCATCAGTAGTAGTAGTAGTCTTTTAACGTCCGTCGTTCGACATAGACCTTCCCCAGGATTTGCCACGCTTCTCTATCATGGGCGTCGCGGAGCCAGTACTTCTTGAACTTGTCTAGCTCGTCTTTCCATCTAATATTCTGCTGGCCTCGGTTGCGCAAGTGATCTTGGGGGATCCATGTCGTGAGTCGTGATGTCCATCGGTTGTCTGCCATTTTTGCAATATGGCCAGCCCACCGCCATTTGAGATTTTTAATGGATTTTATGATGTGCCTGACTCTTGTCTTTTCTCGGATGTGCTGTGCTATCTTGTGGTCTTTCCATGTGAGGCTCAGCATAATTCTTTCATGTACACGTTGCATGGTTCTCAATTTATGGGTCCGTCTCTTGGTCAGGTTCCATGTTTCAGCTCTTTAAGTGACTATTGGGAGGATGCATTGGTTGTATACTCTTCTTTTTAAGACTAATGGGATTTTCTTGTTCTTGAAAGTTGAGCTTGCTCTACCAAAGGCTTGCCATCCCAAAGTGATTCTTCGCTTGATTTCTTCTTCTTTGAGGGTCTCATGGAGATTTGTTGTCCCCGGTAGATGTAGTGGTCTGCTTCCTCCATTTAATTTGAGATTAGATACGGCACAGAGAGAATCAAACAGAATGATAAGTGGCGAGAGAGATTTGAATTATAAGGATAGACTAAAAAAATCAAGCAAAAAAACATTTTTTGAGAAGAGGAAACTTCCAAGATATTAAATGGCTTTACAAATGACAGAATTCAAAAGTTTGATAAATCAGATTGGACGTGATATATACCAGCTAGGTCAATAACAAAAACAAATTGATTTTTTCTCCACCAAAATACTGGAATACTTTACCACCTTATATAAAAAATAGTATAATTATAAATAATTTTTTTGAAACACTTAGATAAATGAAGATTTAGCAATTTTGGAAATAATCAGCTGAAATGTATAAAAGAATTTAGCGAAAATAGGTAATTAAATAAAGTGTGTCTGGTAAATGTTTCTCTGTTCTGATAAGCTTTGAAGTTTTTATCAAGTTTCATACAATCTTATCACTTGAATTAATGTGTATTCTGATGTTGAATACATATTCCGATGTAATTATGTTCACAAAGATGTCCATAGAGGTATTTCTAATCAATAAATAATAAATGAATTGATTTTATTTTCAAATTTCAGGGCTGCTCTGAAGGGATTTTGATTGTCAACATATTCAATATTCAAATTTATCGAAAGATTGTATCTTAACAGACCCTTTTAATTGACCAGGAAAAAATTGAGGTCGAGCTGAATTTTGTATTATTGACAGAGTTCATAGATTATAATAACATATCTAAAATCCAATCAATCTGACGCTGGTGGTAAGAGTTATGAGGATGTGAAAAATAGCTATATTTATTGAATATATCTTTCAGATATGGAGCTGTTTTTGCACAGATACATACAAACTCTTTTGATAAAATCCAACACCCAAGTTTCCTATACTTCCCCGCCCACCACAACTTCTGACGACCCGGCCTAATAAACAACCATTTTTGGAGTCTGGGATCATTTAAAAGTTTCCCCATGTAAATGAATGGTGATTGCGATTTTGCTTCACTGGAAAAAACAATTTGCAATATAATTTTATGCTAATTGGTTCCTTAGTTTGTTTTTAGTAACTTCCACTTTTGATTTTTGAAAATTCAGACTTTTTTGTGATCACTATCCAGCAAAAGGTGAGAAAAGTAATTTATTCCTTGATCACTCCTTTCTCCAAATTTTCGATTAATCATCCCGAATACCACACGCTGTCAAAAGTTTTTAGTCATACGATGATAAGTGACTAACCAGACACGTTTCACTTTTCTTTTTTTTTTTTTCATGAAAATGATGCTTAGTTATAAAAAAGAAGGATCTCCACCCACCCTAATGTTATGCACTGGGCTCCATTAGGTCTGAATTCAGTCCTGCTGGTAAGAGAAAATTATACAGTAACTGAGATTTACTTTATTTACTGGAGTGTTGTCAATCATATAACACTGTTTCAATGTTGAGAATATACTTTAGGCAAAATTGATTTTGTCATTTTGTTCATCCATACTTTAGCTGTTAAATATTCATAAATTTATGGATAAAGAAAAGAGACTGAACACCTATTTGACCTTTGGAAGCCATTGTATTTTTTTTCACCTTTAGATATGAACAAAAGCAATGTGTGATGTATATATTTCTGGTATTTTTTGATAAAGTGTTATAAATAATTATCATTTCAAAAAGAAATTTTGTCTGCTTCTAATCCCCATCTCAAGATTATTAGTTATTCTATTTTCTGATCAACAGTATTTACTCAGTTTTATTTATTTTAGTAGATGAATCTTAATTTTCATTGCTTTTTATTGTAACTGAATTCAGACTTAGTACTCTTCAGCAGTGAGTAAATAAATTTACAGAACGGATCAGAATTATGAATGAGATCCAGGTAAGAATCAAACTTATGACCCTTTATACTTCACATGTGACCGTTCTTACCACAAAACTACAGGAACTTGACATCAAGCTAGCCTCCAGTAAAGAGGGTTGTGAGTTTGAGTCTCACATGGAATATATTCTTCATCTTGATCCCTGCTGTTGATTTATTAACTCACTGCTGAAAAGTATCCTGCCTAAGTTTAGTTCGGATAAAAAGCAACAACAATTAAGATGAAGATTAATAGTAGCAAAAATCAATAATGATA
>OY735221.1:14848445-14860945 GCA_963457665.1 Thysanoteuthis rhombus
AATAGAAGTAGGATTGGAATTCAACCCTGCAGCAGCCAAGCCTGTCTTTGTATCTTTCCGCATTGTAATTTGTGAATAAGAGTTGTTTTTGTTATTTTTTAAAACTTAGTATTGCTTAAGTCAGCTGTATGGCAACTTCACATTTTAAATCTTTATCTATTAAGTATATCAGATCTGTTAAACCAGTGGTTCTTAACCAGGGCAGAATTCCCAAATCCTGGGTTTGGGGTTGGGGTAATTTCATCTCATTTCAAAGTGTTTGTAAATGAGCATTGGGTGTTTGTTCAAGTTGTCCGTGCTGCTGGGAATGAAAACCCTCAAAGGATGAAAGCAGATATGGAAAATGATACAAGATCTTATCTATCCTCAAACCAGACTAATTTTGAGAAATTCTTGGAAGAGGTGCAAACCCAGAAACCGACCATTAGCGTACAGTGGAAGAATTATTTCAAAGCCAATGAACATATTTTTTAAGTTAGTGAAAGTGTATTTCTTAGTTGTGTCTATTTGTTTCTCCAACTGTGATGATTTGGCACAAGTGATACTGGTGTGCCATTTTAGAAATACCAAAATCAAGTTCCTGAAGAAAAATGGGCAATATTGCATTTTAGGGATTTTTAGATAATTTTAGGTCGCTAGTCTGAATCTTTGGTCCTAGGGTGGGTGGGTTGACACCGAAAATTTTGATTTGGAGAGAATTGGTTGAAAAGGTTGAGAACCACTGAGTTGAATGAAATAAACTAAGGTACATACAATATAAAGAAACATACTATTTCTACTGGTAGTCAATATAAAAAGAGTTGAACTACACAGATATCCATAACACTGTTGAATACAGCATCAACATGAACAGAAATCCAAAAAAGAACCCACACACAAAAATCCCCAAACATATGTTGTTCTCAGATTAACTCAACTCTATGGAAGCAGTACAGAATCATAAGTTCTCACTCGGAAACTTTTGTGATTCTGTTTACTGCTTATAAGATTCTTCAGTTTTTTCTTAAAGGTTTTATGCTTCAATACAAACTTTTTTTAATTTGAAGAACTAGAATGGTGATCAATCATTGGTAAGGTATGAAAAAAGGAATTATAAAAATAAAAAAGAAAAAGGAAAGAGGGAAAACCAACAGAGTTTCTTGTGCCCCCCTTAAATGGGTATAGACTAATGGCCGTCGTCACCATACTAGTTATGGAATGGTTAGAGTGCATTCTTACGATTCAAACATTCCTACCTGAACGTACATGACCATAACTGATACTCATCTTCGACTAAATCTACTGTTTGTTATGGAACTATTTGATACCAAACCTCTTTACTTTTCAGTGAGAAATGATATAATTTTCTGTGGGTGCAGCGATTGCCTTTATAAATATCAATTTTAAAACAACTTTATTTTTCAATTTCATTTTAAAAGTTATGGATGAATGTTGCATTTTTTCCACTATTGATACAAAGCATGTAGGTAATTTCCCATTTCATATTTTTATATTCTCCTGTGAAACGAGTGAAATCATAAAATTATAGAATTTTTTGAACAACTTGATTTGTTTGAAAATTTAATTCAAATTTTTGCTCTTCGAAAATTTCTGTATATTCCAAATATTCAATTCAAAATTCACCTACTTAAAATAGGATGTTGAAAAACCCTTTGCAAAAATTTTGCCGAATACTCTTGTTTTTCCGCTGTTTGTATCGGGAAAAATCAAAAGCAAAAGGATAGAAAAATCTTTTTTCTTCATATTTTGGAAATGAGGCAGAAGAAAAAAATCCACAAAATAAAATATTTTAGTTCGATCAGCCTAAAATAAATGATTTTTATCGCAATGTCTACCCTTAATTTGTCAGCCTTTTTCTCTCATCCTTTGTGATAAACGGACATTATTTTATTCAGCTTTTATTTTTGAACTAAGAAAGATTCAATTTAGAATGAGTGGTCATTCCAAATATTGCCCTCATTGCATTTTATAAAAAATCAGCAAGCATATTTCAGTGGTTAGAATGATTAAACTCTAAAACTAAAAGTAATGTTTCATTTCACAAATTTTCACTTTCTGTCAATAGTTTCAACTTTTAGCATGAGATGAAGGGCAAAATCTGGGTTTTCTGTTGCAGATTCTAAATAAAAAAGGGTCTAAGGCACATATAAATGTTAATGATTTTCAATTTCTTTTTCCAAATTATTAGTGATTACATCTCTTTAAAAGATTTCATAAAAAATGCATTCTTTGCTATTTTAGTATTGTACAGTCTTTACTGCTTTTGTGATTTTAAAGCTTAATATGTGAAGAATACGAGGGTGAAATTTCAGTTTCACCCATGGAGAATAAAGAGGTGAATCTTTTAATTTCAGCCATGATGAATATTAGGGCAAAACTTTTAGTATAAATAATTGAAGTGCAAACATTTTCATAAAGAATTAAATGGCCAATATTTTAATCCAATAAGAATATGAAGGCAAATAGTTTGATTTCATCCATGAAGAATAAAAAGTCGAATCTTTTAATTTCATCCATAGTGAATATAAGAGCAAATAGTTCAATTTAACCCAGGAAAAATAGAGGGCCAAATATTTTAAATTCAACCTGTGGAAAATTACTCACAGAATCACTTGAATCCTTCAATAATTTCAAATAATGATGTTGATATGAAATTCAGGAATTAATTGATTTCTATTCTAATTCCCTTCTTTTTTTATGAACTTGGGTATATTTCTGTAAATGTAAACATTCCATGAGCAAATATGAATGTATAAGTATTTGGGAAAAAACTTGTGTTCCTATCTCCAAATCTGTGTTCAGAGGAGTGTGTACCTAAACGTGTATCTAATGATATATTTTAGTATCTAGCGTAACATTTTAAAATTTACAAATACTTACCGTGCTTTCAAGTGCACATATGCATCTATGTATATAATAATAATGACATGTACACTTCCTCAAACTGTGCAAACCTGTATGGATCAAAATGTACAGGTTGGCATCAAATACTGTTGCATTTGTGAGTGAATATATATTACAATTTATAAACATATGTAAACTATGCAAAAAGGTTTTCAGATGGTTAAATTCCTTCTTGTTTTGTTAACATAACATTTTGACTGATCCAGTCAATGAGCTTTTTCAGGTTTACTATTCAACTGTCCTGTTGGTATTTTTCTCTAATGGTAGTTTCATAATGATGACTTTAGTCGTGAAATGAATAGAGCGATGGATGGATGAGAGATGAGGAGATTTGGTCTCCTCATGGTTTGACTGTAGCACACGTTCAGCCCTGTAGATGTGGAAGGAGCATGGGGATGTTAAGAAGAGAATATGTGCCAAGTATGAAGTTGGACGTGCATTGAAACAAAGTGGAACGAGTGCATACAAGTATTTTTGGCTCAACAAATGACGTATGTTTAATATAAGAATGAAGAATGAAGGTGAGGTACATGTAAGGATAACATAAATAGGATCGATTTTGAGAAGTAATGTTAGGAAAGAAGAAGAAGAGATGGTGAAAGGTGGGAGCTTTCATGTCTTGATAGTACTGGCGTTGGTGTCGAAGCAGAGTTTGTCTGAACTGCTTGGATCCCGTATGGCTTGGATTGCTCCAAGATAATATGTAGAATCTGGGTTCAGTGTGCGAGCCTTACTGCCAAGTGTGTGAGTTAACTTTGGCGCTATTTTCTGACGCTGATAGACTCTCGACAGAAAGACCATGAAAGACATAGAACATGGAGTTTTATCCATGCGTGTTTCCTGAAGTGAAGAAGTTTAGGAAAGATTATTGTGCCTATCAGATAGTAAAAAGGCTTCGTCTTTTCGTTCACAATAGTAAAAGATGATACGTGTTTATAGCACATGGTGAAGACACAGTGGTATAAATGTGAAGCTGTGTGTATGTGTGTGGCTCGATATTGGGTTAGTGAAATGGGCAAAGATAGTACAGAGATAGGTCCCAGAGGAAGAATGGTTAATATCAGATCAGCCAGTGGGTCGGCGAAATAATAACGATCCTAGGGAGAAGGAAAGAGACTGGAAAAGTAGCCGGCTGCAAAGGCCGGGGCTAGAGGATTGACCAGCTAGGGGTCCTGGCATCAACGAATGTTGAACCATATGTGTCCGGGGGTTTTGTAGGGGTCGTCGGAGGAAGTGATGTTTTTGATATCTAACTGATAGAAGAGTTTCATATTTAATTCCTAAAAGAATAAGGGGTGCTACAGTAGCAACGCTTATAATGTAGGATTCATAATTTAATTAGTCACCTAAAAATGGCTTTTGAATAGATCATCTGAAACATCATATTAGCAACAAAAACAACAAGCATTCAATCATCTGAAAACCTCTTTGAATGTTAATGACCCTTCTCAAAACTATACACAGTATATTTATAGTGTTCGCCACATTTTTTTCTCTCTCGATCAATTTTTCTAGTTTCATTGTTTTGACTCCTTTTAATCTGTGGCCAGGTTGGAACCAAAAGTTTTCATGAGATACCATGACCAATAACCGAGACTAAACAAGAAGAAAAAGATTGGGAATGTGATCCGTGATATAACATCCAAGCGCTTAGCCTTGGATCGCCTCTGCGCATAAGATGTCTGAGGTTCTCCTGCTGCACAATCGCCATTCTCTTCACACACATTCTGCTGGTAGAAATAAAAATAGCATTAGGTATGGGCAATCAATCCAAAATGAATTAAATAAGACATAGAAGTTGTTTTACATTATTTCATCAAGCAGAAAAATATTTGAATCTTAATTTGCATTTTAAGTGTTTCTTTGAAAATCCATGATTACTGACTGAATTGAGCCATAGCAAGGCTCTTTATGAATAGAGCTATGTTTTTACTGACTAAATAAATTGTGATTGTTATGAGAAACCTTTTAATAGACCTTCTATGGCTCTACTGAATCATATGCGAAAATATTCTTAATTTACAGAGGTTAGCCATTGTAAAGCTCCTTATCACTGGAGGTATGTTTTCTTACAAAACTGACCGAAGAGATGACAACATTTTGAAGAATTAAGAGATTTCCTGTCAATGGAGATTTTATAAAGCTCTATGCAGAATGGAATTCCATAGCTCCGCATAGAATGGAAATATTCTTGCTATCATTAAACTCCTTATTAAATCTTACTTCTTACACCAGAAAAGGATTATGTGAAGCCAATATTTTTTATACGTATATTTGTAAACTCACTACATTCTGACCAATTGTTTTGAATTATTCTTTTTTGGACAGGTCAAAACATGATTTGTTCTCATGCACTTATTGTGACAATAGTAAATTAAAACAATCGCTCATAACACGCATAGGGATTAACTGTCTCTTTTCTGGGAGGAAGGGATGTGCAAGACACTACATTTCCAGGGAGAGTTTGGGTAAAAAGGTATACTTGTAATGTACCTCAGTGGCTACACAATATACATTCCACCTGTGGAGTAGGTGCTGCACTCACCACCAATTGTAGTGTAAGCAAGTAGGGCTCATTGCATAATCCAAATGTCAGATGGTGTTGTTGACTGGTGACAAAGATGCTTAACCTGAAGGTAGGGTGACATGATGGAGTGAGTACCAATTACTAATTATATGACTATGGGAACAATAAGTTGGGGTTACATAAAACAACAACTGCACCATAATTTTTTTGCCTATAAGGTTTCAACTTTCTAACCTCTTACCCTAGGCAAGGAGGCCTGTTTCAGGGGAGGAACTCAGTGGGGGAAATGGAAGGGAGGTACACAGTGTACAGAGTATAACTACAACTCAATTTCCAGCTTTTTGTATGTTCAACGTCTGATCAAAAATATGATAAGCAATAGGTGTATCATATATAAATTCATTATTTTTTATCATCTTGTATCATCATCATCAGTCTTTTACCATCTGTCTTTGGACACAGACCTTCCATATGATTCTCCATACCTCTTTATCATGGGTGTTGCAGGGCCAATAATTTCTGAACCTGCTCAGTTCATTTGGCCATCTTGTATTCTGCTGGCCTCCATTTCATATTCAATCTCTGGGGATCCATGTTGTGAGTCATGATGTCCATCAGTTGTCTGCCATTTTTGCAACATGACCAGCCCATTGCCATTTGAGTTTCCTAATAGATTCCATGATGTCTCAGAGTTCAGTTTCTTCCCTTATATACTGTGCTGTCTTGTGATCTCTCCATGTGA
Organism: Thysanoteuthis rhombus; assembly: GCA_963457665.1. NCBI lineage: Eukaryota > Metazoa > Mollusca > Cephalopoda > Oegopsida > Thysanoteuthidae > Thysanoteuthis > Thysanoteuthis major. Next base: position 14,854,619 of record OY735221.1, read on the forward strand.
TGTTGAATATGATTCTTTCATGTGCATGTTGCATTGTTCTCAGTTTGAAGGCCAATCTTTTGGTTAGGTTCCATGTTTTAGTACCATATGTGATTATCAGGAGGAAGCTTGGCTGTATACTTTTCCTTTTAGAACTAATGGAATTTTCGTGTTCTTGAAGGTTGAACTAACTCTACCAAAGGTTTGCTATTTTGAAGGGATTCTTTGTTTCATTTCTTCTTCTTTTGAGGATTTCATGGCAATTTGTTGTCTTAGTGATCTACTTTCTCCAGTTTTGTGATTTTGATTTGGATTGTTATGTGTTTATTTCTGACATGTTTGTTGTACAAGACCTTTGTTTTGCTGAAATTCATTGATTTCTACGTTCAGTCTGTCAAGTATTAGTTGGAGGTACTGAAGATTTTTTGCCAAAAGGACAATGTCGTCTGAAAATCTGAGGTTACTCAAGTATTCACTATCTATTCTGATTCCTTCATTCTCCCCAGTTAAAGTTTCTAAAGATCATCTCAAGGCAAACTGTGAAGAGTTTGGGTGAGCTGCTATCATTAAGTGAAGCAAAACAAAACTATTGATTTCTGCAGAGAGAATAAATGAGCGTTGAATGATTCTTTATGAACCTCCAGACTACTCAAAGAGATTTTAAGGACTGTAAATTCAGGGTTTTATCAATGGAAGAAGAACAATATTTGAATTGGACATTATTATCTGTTGATATCTGTGTCTTATCCAAATTCTGTTTTCATCAATTCTCTTATTTCTACAATTAGGACCTCCTTTCCAATATTGTACCAAAAAGGCTTCAACAGCCCATTGCCTCTCAAATACACAAAACATTTTTACATTTTTGTGCATCCGTAGAAAAAAGCCCACCTAGAATAAGAAGCACCATGTGCCACTGCAAAACATAGGTATTTGAAAATATCCTCCTTTGTTTGCCGCACGATAGAAAAAGAACCATGTTATTAAAATAAGAGGATGATTGGACATGTATGTGATTATCCAAACATCCAACCATTTTGTGCTGAATGGTACAAAATGGTTTGCTATTATCACATCTTTACAAACATGTGTTGGGCATTCTACAATTTTCTATTTATTGAGAACATGAATTAACAGAATCTATTCATTGATTATATGATTCACTTATCCATCGATCATATTTGCAGAATTATTAGACTGGTTTGTGTCTATCTCTATTTTGCCCAGTTTTATTGGGTAATATATTTGCTGCAACTGGCAGATGTATATTTTTTCATATGAAATACAATGACATTCTCCTTCTTGCACAAGAATAAAAATGATGAGATTCTGTTTTCTTACCCGATTGACGTTGATAGTCTGGTTCAGAGTTTTGTTGTTCTGTACCACTTTAATGGAAAGTCGTTTAGTTTCATGACGTGAGTAAGTGCTGACAACGGCATATTCAAGAAGAGCGGCAAATACAAACACCAAACACGTGACCGTCCACACATCGATAGCCTTCACATAGGAAACGGGAGGCAGGGAAATGGCTGTTGATTGTCGTTGTGTGATCATAATAAGGACTGTGGTACTACCAAGAGCGATACGAGCAGGAACAGCATTGATTGGAAGCCAGAACGAGACCCATGAGATGAAGACAATCATAGTGCTGGGAATGAAGACCTGAAGGAGAAAGAACTCAACACGGCGCTGGAGATGGATATTTGCTACAATACACGTGAATGAGTTCTCTGAAAATGAAAAATATTTGTTTAAAAAGATATAAAAGTAAAAAAGTCATTAATTATACTCTAACAGTCGAAAACATTGATTTTTATCGGTGATTTTTAATCAGTGAGTCCAAGTTGTTTCATTGCGATCTATATTCCCAGGCTGAAAAAATTAGCCAAACCTTTTTTATTACCGTTCTATTCTAATGATCATAAGTAAAATATTTATTGATGTATAACAGTGCATGCAATGTTTGTGAGCAGAGTACATTTTTGTATGGGACAGCTTTCCCTTTGTTTTTCTTCAGAAAACTGTGCAATTTGGGCAAGTTGTGTGATAGCTGTTTACAGTGTGCAGCATTGTTGTTCCACTCATCTATCTTTGCTCCACATGGATGGTCAGTATTCCCAAATTTTCTCCCAACCAGTTTGGCCTTAATATCTGCCCACATGCTCTCTATAGTGTTAAGATCTTGGCTTATTTTTTTGGCCCAAAAGTTGAGAATTCCTCTGACCTTGCCCCCCTTCCCCACTATTTGTTGAGTAGAATTGAACTATGTTGAGTCGTGTTAAATGAATTATATCATTGCACTATATATGAAGTTCTACACGTCTGATATGCAGTGGGTTCCAATTGATGAGACCACATCGGGACCAATGATTTAGGTTCTAATAACTGGCTGGTTCATTTAAAGGAACATCTCAATTCTTTTATGCATGAAATGCACAAGATTTTTTTGAATTCAAAGGAAACAACTTGCATTAAAGCTTTGTTCTTCTTCATCTTTCTTTTGAAAATTTGAGTCAAAAGCTGAAGATATTTGAAAGTTCGTTGATTCCAGAAATCAAAAATATATTTTCAGTAATTCTATCAGGTTTTATTTAAAAAAAAATGGTAATTCGGTTGCACTGGTACTTAGTCCTCTCGTTTAGCTGGTCTGAATAACCATTGGTCCTATTAAAGGGATTCCACTGTATATGCAAAAGTACTAAAATATCGTCTACAGTTTTGTTGAGGGTCATTAACATTTGAAAAGTCTTTAGGACAATTGAAGTTATTTTTGTTGTTTGTATTGCTGACACAAAGTTTCAGGCTATACCCAAAGAAGGCCATTGAATGGATTAGTTGAAATGGGGTGTGTTAACAGCACAATCAATAAAACCATTTTCTTCAATTCAAACCCTTAGGTTAATCTGCCACTGACCATCAGTATAATGATTAATGATATAAAAAACAGGCATGAGTTGTCACTAATTGATACTTGTTCACACCGAGATATAAGTAGTTTAATGAGAGTAAAAGTTATGTTATCATCTGAATTAGATTAAAAGTTTGCATCTATAAGGATGGTGTGATATTGGCGGGTAAGCAGTAAACATCGTTCCTTCCAAGCTGTGTACGTGTGTGCACATGCATACTCATTTTGTAGCAAGCACACAAAGGAAATAAATGAATGCACAGAAAAATTTCTAATTCTGTTAATAACATACTGATTTTTCATTGGAAATTTTGATTCACTTTGTCGTATCCATAAGTGCACACATACTTTTCTTGCAGGAAAAAAATTGTATAACAAAAGATTTATGCACCCTCTGAAACAGCAAAAAATCACAGAACAGGACTATTTTGGTGTCGGCATGCTGGCATAGATGTTAAGGCGTCATCTGATCTGACGTGAGCTTGATTGAGCGACTAATGTTTTGACATTAGGGAAAAATACTGGTTGATTGATTATCATCTAAAGGTAGAATTTTAATAGCCTTAAAGCTGTAAATTTAACTTCGTTGGAAAAATATTTTCATATTGCGAATAAAACTTATAAATTTTAACCATTTAATTAAAAACAAAAACTTTACCATTGATTCTTCTTCTTATTCAATCAAATTTTCATTTGAAAACAAAATTGATACATATTTTGAGCAATTTTACATAACATACATTTTTACATTTGATAAATTTACAGTTATCAGGTAGAGTTTCTTTGCTCAATAACAACTTCAATGCTGAATGAGTTTGAGAATGAACAAACTATATCATTTATTTATAACAAAAATCAAATTATTTTTCATGTTAGCAGGTACTAAATAAAGTCTATGTACATTCGGCTATCATATAGACTATAAAATAACATATGATAAAATATTTCAACTTTGTAATAAATAAATGATATAGTTTGCTGATAGCAAAGAAGGAGTTATTGAAAAAACTTCATGAAAATGTATGGTTTTATTTAACATGTTTTGAATTATTCAAAATTTATATCTGTTTTGTTTTAAAGTAAAATGAGAAGTCGATTGAATGTTAATGAAAATCAAAAGTAAATTAGTTTTTGTTTTTGATTAAATAGTTGGCAACTCTTGGTAGTTTTACTGTTCAATTTACCGGAAAAAATGAAATTTTAGGGAGTATTAAAATAAAAACAATTGTTTGATTTTTTTAAACTTCAAGTTTCATTTATAGCATGAATATTTTTTTAAATAAAATTAAATTTACAGTTATGAGGCTTTTTAGAGTTTCACCTTTGAATGATGAATCAATCAACATCTGTTTTCCTAATGCCAAAATGCCAGCCGTTAATTGGGTCCACACTTAGATATGTTTGATGCCTAAACACTCAGCCTAGAATGATTATATTTAGTAACTGCAAACAAAAAAAATATTTCAATGTGGTAATAAATGAATAATATTGATGTTTGATAGCAATGAAGAAGTTATTGAGTGAAATTGGGTTTGCCAAATAATATCAAACCCCCTAATCAGAGGGGACATTGGCAGTAAAGCATGCAATTTGAAATTAAGTGAAGCAATTAATTTGAAATGATAAGAATCTGCTAAGAATTATAAGAGTTGTTCATTTTGTTGATGTAAGGTTTAAAAACCTGTTTTCAAATTAGCTTTTGGGGAGGTTATATATATATATATATATATATATATATATATATATATATATATATATATATATATATATATATATATATATATATATATATATATATATATATATATATATATATATCCTGGGGTACCTGGTGTTGATCATGGGAAAAGTAATCAATACTAAAAGGTCATTTAGTAAATTCTACCAGAGAGCTTCTCAAAGTAGCTATCAGAAAATGCCAAAATTGACCTTTATCAAAAATGCCAAAATTAACCTTTTTTGAAAATGCCAAAATTGACCTGACCTTGAATTGACCTTTAGAGGTTACCAAAGGGCAGTGTCATCTATCCTATGTTAATCTTGGGTCACGTTACCCACTTACACAATTTAGCAGGCTGTAGGGCACAGCTATCTCCTTCATGTTTGAAAATGCCTAAATTGATCTAACTCTAAATGGACAAATAAAGGTTAGCAGAGGTCAGCACCATCCTTTTATATTCATCCTGTAGTGAAATTATCCCTGTACAAAAATTTTTAGTTTTTAGGGTGCAGCCTGCTCAGTTAAATTTGAGAATGCCAAAATTGACCAGACTCTAACTAAATTGACCCCACCTTGAATTGACCTAAAGAGGTCACCAGAAGCCAGCACAACTTATCCTATGTTCACTCTGGGGTCAAATTAACTTGTACACAAATTTGCAGCCTCTAGGGTACAGCTGTTTCCTTTAGATTTGAAAATACCAAAATTGACTTTAAATACTCAAATTGAACTTTTGAGGTCACCAAAGATCATGGTCATCTATGTAATGTTCCTTTGGTATATAGTAATCCTCATACACAAGTTTTCAGCTAGTCAGGTGCAACCAGTTAGGAATCTCTGAGTTTTATGCTGATGCAATCATCAGACCATGTGCTACTCCTTTTGGGAGACACTTCCCATGTATAGAGTGATCGGATATACTACATGTGGCTTTTGTAGCTTATGAAAAATGATTATTTATTCTAATAACTGTTGTATTGATTGCATTTTTTGATCTATAAGATTAAGTTCATGTTTGTTGATGGTATTTTATTGAAAAAAGATTATTAGGTTATTTTTAGATTTAGGACTAATGACAGCTGAATCAATTTTTGGAGCTATTGATTGTTAAATAATTGTTAGAAGGGTTACAATCCCTAATGGTTTGAAGTTAAGTTTATTATTATTATGATCATTATTAAGAAATAGGAAAAGAAACATCTCTGGTTCAACTGAACATACAATATAAATGTTAAGATGAACATAGATAGAATATTCCTCAGATCGATTAACAAACACTTCCATGCATCAAACTACATAGAATATTCAACAAAAGACACTAAAAATCAGCTACGGTTGCATCAAAAATGTTACAAACCATAAAAAAGCACAACAAAAAATCATCAAAAATACCCCCCCTCCCCAATCCAACCTTACCATTAGATTGTAACCGCCAACAAACCAACATTGTATACCAAGCCACTGAAGGATTCAAAGAAGAGCCAGATGAAATATACATTGAGTGACCGGAGCCCCTTGGAAACAAAGGAACTATGCACAAAACATATCCTTCAGCATTAAAAGATATGCGCATTGCACAACTCTATCAAAATACATATGCAAGCTCACAAAAAACAAACCAAAGTACACTAGAAGTGACTTGGAAATAAAAAAAACAGCTCCAGCTGACAACAACTCTCTAATATATTACAAACAATGGTTGCAAGAGAAAATTGCT
>OY735221.1:14865945-15073445 GCA_963457665.1 Thysanoteuthis rhombus
AGAAACATAACCAATGTCTTTTGGCACCATACTGTATTGGGGGAGGATGATCAATTAAAAATTTTGAAAAATTTTAGATAAGTGGTGATCAATGAATAAATTACTTCCGTAGCCCCTGTGTTGGGCCTTGATCACTAAAAAGGTTTGAATTTTGAAAAAAGAAGCATGAACTCTTCAGGCCACAAATGAAGGGATAGATTTAGCATAAAATGAAATTGTAATTCAAAAAAACAACAACAAAAAAACATTTTTTTTTGACATAACAAGGAGTAAATGTTAAAATTCTCAACTGTATTCATGGTACATTCATATATATATATATATATATATATATGTATATATATATATATATATATATATATATATATATATATATATACATATATATATATAAATATATAAAGAGAGAGAGAGAGAGAGAGAGAGAGATAGATTGATAGAGTTGCTTAAAAACTGAAGAGACCTATGTTTAAAGTTTAGATGACAGTTTTAGTTTGACGATTTCTAATTTTTCCAATATCTAACCTCACCTCTTAAAATTTTTACAGTGAAGGTCAGTTTGGCATATTTAACACTTTCTATGCTTAATTTAGCATGTTTCTCAACTTGGCAGTGAAAAAATTGCTAAATTAGTGCAGGGATGCCAACACATTGACAACGACAATTTGGGATATTTTAGACCACTTTAAGCATCTTTTGAATGTGTTTTGGTCATTTGCAGTGTTTTTTGGCACTTTTTTGAAATTTAGTACTCCTTAGCAGTCGAACTAGTATGAAAACATATTTTGAGCCGGCAACACTGAGGTGCCTATTATTCAACATTGTTATTCTTTTTATTTAGTACATCATCCATAATATCATTCTGCTTGTTCCTTAATAATGTTACACTTTCAGTAAATGAAAGGTTAGGTAGTACAATAAGAGAGTAGGAAGAAAAAGACCAGAAAAGAAAGCCAGACAGCTCAATAAGAGAGTTTGAAGGGAGAGGACAGAAATGAAAGTTATTTAATTTCATAGTGGGGTAGTAAAAAGAGAGGGAAAATGAAAATGAAAGTTAGGTATGCTTAATAATAGGCTTGGAAGGGAGAGTGGAGATTAGAAAGTTAGGTAGATTATTGAAGGGGGTAGGAAGACTTCAGCGTTTGAAACTATTCTGTGTATGTATAACATGGATGGGCAATGAAGATTGGTAGGGATAAGGGAGAGAATGAGAAGATACAGACAAAGGTTGAGAGAAGAGCAGAAGCATGAGATAATGGATAATTTTAGTAGTGCATACCAGTAGAATTTGTACGGGTTAAGATAGTTTGATTTTCTCACATCAATCAACAGTGAGCAAATGCTTCCATATTTAAGAAATAAAGGGAAGGTAAATCTTCGATCCTTTTTTATAATTGATAGATGTTTCACACACCTCAATTAGATGTTCTACCTTTGGTTGGTCTCATTTACTTTAAACAACAGAAATAGGAAGGAAGGAAGGTGAACACATTGTTGAACTCATGGTTCTTGTTTGCTTGCACTGCTTGATATACTTACAGCTTTTAATGACAATAGCACATATTTGGGTGTCCAGTGGAAAGTTTTGAAGGTCCATTGGGCATGCGGCAGTCATTGTCAACCTGGAAAGCATAATACAGAAGAGATAATGGTACCATCAAATTAAAATCTCTCGAGCAGCGGTTTTCAACCAATGTGTTGCAACAGTTTTGAAAGGAGTATTCCAATTATGGATACAAAAAATAACATTTGAATATGTTTTTACAATACTGGTATTCCAATGTTTAGTAATAAAAAATATACACAAAACTTTCAAATCTTTTCAAACTCACAATTAGTGTATCAGACAAAAAAGCTTCGTAGGAACTACGTTTTAAATATGTATCATAAATTATATGCTTATTAGATATATATAAACATATATATATTCTGTTTAATATGCATCTGCTAATTTTAAAGATTTCAAAATTCTGTGTGAACAAAACACTTTTGGTTTTTATTAGTTTACTAGCAGGGATGCCTGACATTGCCAAGGACAAAATAACTTGAAATATAACCATGACCGTGATGTCAAAATCACATTTCTAAATACTTTAGCCATGAAAAAAGTATAACTCTATGCCAATTTTCAGTTTCATAGGTGCAAAATTGTGTTTAACTACTATAAATGACCAAAAATAACCTCAGGTAACCTCAAATGACTTTTAGGATCAACATTGCAGTGTCTATGACCTTAGTAAAGAAAAGATTTATTCCTACACCCAATTTCAGTTACATAGTTACAAAATTATTTCTAAAAGCTTTGAGAATTTCTTAGAAATAATCTCTGGTGACTCTGAATAACCTCCAATGTCAACTTCATTTAGCCTGTTACTTTCAATGTGAGAAGACATTCAGCATCCTTGGTGCAAAATTGTAACCTATAGCTCTGAAAATTGGCTAGAAATAAACAAGAAATGATCTCTGACAACCTTGAATAACCTTCAAGATTAGCCTCACATAGCTTATGTTTCAAGTTGATCTCTCCCCAGTCTACATGCAGAATATTAGGTTGATAGGCCTTGTAGTTTTAGAAGAGAAGAGGTACAAACAAACAAACAAACAAACAAACGAAGGCTCAAATATTAGTGTAGATTCATATCTGACATATTTTTGATCTACTCACCTCACTCGGTATTTGATGGTACCATTGCGGTAAAGATGCATCATTTTGTTTGGCATCGTAATATGATGAAATGAAGCTTGTTTCTCATTTGCAAAATATAAGTCTGGCACCCACACCTTGTCAATGAACTTAGTGTTCAATTCCAAAAAACGATCATCTAAATGTTTTGCATAGTCTAGGCGTGGATCATTCCAAATTTGAGTAAGAATGAAAGTCATTGTGTAATCCTGGAAAAAATCAGAAAAAAAATCGTTTATGATAAATTACAATTCTTTTTAAAAATGAGTATTTGCATACCAACATCCCTGAGTTAAAATGCATTTGAATTGTTTTAACTAATTTCGTTCCAGCCTAGGTAAAAACCAGGATTTTTTTTCATGCTGATTTCCAATGCAGACAGGCTGCTGCTCTTGGAGCAACATAATCTTCCCACCCACCATTTTGCCTTGTGCCTGATATCAACTAAGTTTAATAGATATCAATATACTATCAATAGTCTTAAGAAGGGCAATTGAGGTTCAAAGAGTTTCTGGAACAACTGAATGCCATGTTGTTTGTGTTGTTAAAACAACGTTTTGTCTGATTCATTGTACGGCCTTCTTCAGGTGTAATATCTGAATGTGATGGTGGTGAACAGAATATTCCGATTGTGTCTACGCTATAATGTGGGATTTTGAATGTTGATTACTTCCTCTTTTCTTGTTAGGCCTGGATTTCAATGCGATGTCCCTGTTGAGTTGAGAAAGCCACACATTGAGTTGAACTGTGTACTTCTCTTACTTATGCTGTCATTTGACGTGTTGATATGGACTGCCTCCTTGATTTTTGTCAGTGTCAGAGTTCAATTATCAAAAAATTCTTTGTATGTTAATGATCCTTCTCAATACTGTAGACATTAGAAAGCATAAAACTGAAGGAGGCCGAAGCATGGATCATCCAAAACATTGTGTTAACAACACAAACTGCAAGATGTAGTTTGATTGTCTAACCCTTCTCAAAACTATAGCAAGTATTATCATTTTCTTTTCATCATGGAATGGTTGTGAGGATTGCTATAACCCAACTTTCCCTGAGAAGATATTTGAAATTTTTACCAATTTCCGAGACACTTTGAGGCCGTATGGAATAAATTTTGACATTCTTGTATACTGGCTAATTTTTCTTATCAGTGAATTGTTTAAATAGAGAATTTTAGTAGTATATAGTGATGAAATGCTGTTCCAACTACCTATAAAAGTAAGGGAATACAATATCCATCCATTCTCACTACTGGATGAGATAGATTCATGAAGATATTTTACTAAAATTCAAAAAAGGAAGATTTGTTAACTGGAATTTTCTCATGAGCAAGTAGCATTTCAACTCACCATCACAATTAATGAATCAACAATTGCATTAAAAAAATCATGTTAAAAACATTCCACTGAAGAATAAATATTGTCAAAATTAATTCTATTCATGACATAACTTATATTTCCCACTGGAAAACATCTAAACTAGTGTTAAGAAAAGATCTGGAAAATGTTATTAATAAACAGGTCAGAATAAGACCCCAAAAAGGTCAAAATATTTTCTTTACAAAAATCCAAAAGTTTTTTCCACAAAAGAATTTTAGTTGAGTACTGATGCCAAATTTCAAGTCTGTAGACAAAACAGTAAGGTCAGGAGTGCTGGAACACACAAACACATTAACAACCTTAAACAAACACATAAACATATAAAAGAGGATAGAACTCTTTGCCATCTCTGGTGGCTTTCGTTGTTTAATATTGTAACCTGTCAACCAAAATTGTCATTAAAACTGTCTACCCAGGTTTCTTCAGTTTTCTGTACGTCTATCTAGTTGACTGGCTATCTATGTATGTATGCATCACAATTTGTTATCCTTTTACAAATGAAGAGAGTGGTTCTGAAATATGATAAGCATCATTTTAAAAATAAATGTCCTTAATTAAACAGGAAATCAAATTAATGATTCTGACTCTTTATCTTATTAAAACCTTAGAGACTGCATATATGTATTAAAGTTGTAATAAGATAGAAAATTCTAATCTGAAATTCAATTGAACACATTTTTTCTTTTAAATCTTGGAACTTTCTATCTTATCAAAACCTTATAGACAGCATATTTATATAAAAGTTGTAATAAAATGAAAAATTCAGATTCAAAATTCAATCAAACACATTTATTTTTTGATCTTGGAAACACACTCTTCAAATGAAGATAAGACTCAAGTGTCAGGTTAGGAATAAAAATTTTCATGGATTAAAGATCATCTCCATTAATTCTTTCATTCATTCATCCATCAAAAAACAACTACATCAAAACTTACTCTAAGGACTTGTTGCAACTGAGAGAAAATTGGAGAAATCTTTTTTAATACCGAAATAAACTTACCATTGTAGACTCTGATATTGAATCAATACTATAAATGTATATGTGAACTCGGACTTCTGTTGGAATCTCTGGAATGCAAAAAAATAGAGAGTGAAAAACTAGAAAAGTGCCAGGACTTAGCCTGGGAGATGAGAAGAGTGTTGTACATGAAAGTCAGGATAGTGGCAATAATAGTAGGCACACTTAGAACAGTGCCAAATACATTGAAGTTATGGTTGGAGGAGTTGAAGATGAGGATAGATTGAGACTATGCAAACCACAGCATTACAGGGATCTGCAAGAAGACTGAAGTACAGGAGATAAGAGTAATGACCTTCAGTCATCAGCAATGGAAATAGAAATAACATTGCCTAAGTCTTAGAAAGATGGAGGGGAGGTTGGAACAATACAAACCTCAGCACTGCTGTGATATGTGATGAATATGAAAGGATAACTGGAGATCTAAGGAGACTTACTGTCACTCAACCTTCAGCAATGACCACCAGACATCTGGGGTGTGAACATGCATGAATAATAATGATGATAATAACAACTGTACCAAAGATACTGAAAATGAGATAGGAGTAATTGGATATAAGAGGAAGGATTGAGATTGGAAAGATTGAGCACTACTGCGGACGGACAAATATTGAGGAGAATACTGATATATAAGATGTACGACCCCCAGCTGTAAGCAATCACCTTACAGCCAAGAAAAAGTACAAACCACAGTGCTGCGGTGATGGGTGAGGACGATATAACAGGAGGGCTGGAGATCTGAGGACACTTATTGTCACACAGCCTTCACTAAAAACCACCAGACAACTGGTGTGAAATTGTACACCACAGCACTGCTATGAACTGTGAGAGTGTTAAGAGGAGGGTTTGAGACTTGAGACTTGCTGTCACTCAGTCTCCAGTAGTGATCATCTTGCAACTTGTGTGAAAATACAAATAATAATAATAATAATACCAGAACCTGGCAAGGAGCTGAAGACAGTGTGGAACATGAAAGTCAGGGTAGTATCAGTAATAGTAGGTGCACTTGGAACTGTACCTAAGACACTGAAAGTGATATTGGAAGAACTGGGGATAATAGGAAGATCACAGCACTGCATTTATTTGTATCACAGTAGTAAGGTTCAATACCAATTTTTTTTCTTGTTTTAAATCAAGAAAAGATAGTTGAGTTATTCTTGACTAATGTCCTTAACAAGGTTGCATTTGAAGACGGTCATGTTCTTTGATATAATGGTTGTTCAGCAGGTTTTGTACCACAGTCTGGTCACCCTGGCATCCATTAATTACTCCCTAGGTCCTTTGGCTCCCTACACTTGCAATTTGCGACTATATCCCTACATTTATTTGCTAAGTGTTGGTTGTAGCATGGATTTGTTTGGGCATACAGGGCAATATGTGGATTTGTTCAGAATGTGATGTCTTGAAATGATGCAAAATGTCTTGGGAATATCAGCTTGGGTTTGTCTGTACTTCAGTGCTTCCAAGTTCAATCTTTAGAGTTGGTCAGTGTTATTTAGACGCTGGATCTGGGAGATCAGTTATGTTGCTGTATGTTGCATACATTCCACTGAATTTATGTCATACTTGGAATTTAAGAAAAATAGATCGATGAAAAGTGCATGGTAAATGTTTTCCTGTATTGATAAGCTTGTAATTTTCATCAATTCTCATAATTCAGATTAATGTGTACGTTTACGTTCAATGATGATTTTTTTTATGTAAATCGTTTACAGTAATGTGAATGGAGGCATTTTTATTTAATTGATGAATAAATAAGATTTTGGTTATCGGAAAATTTCTAGTAAATCAGATTAATATCTGTTGTGGGCTCTGAATCTAAGATCATTAGTTTTCAATATGATCAAGTCTAACTCTTTTCACTTAGATGCACAATCGAATTTTTCAGAATCCGCGTTGATTACAGCTTGTATGTATTGTGAAAAATACTCACTTGTCTGCATAAGTCTGAAAAACTGAAAAAATTGAAAAAAAACACTGAAAAAGTCAGTTTACTTACCAAGATCGAAATGTGGAGAAATTCGATTATCATACACAGTTTCATGTGTTAAATTTTGTATAACTTCTGACCTAGAAGGAGAAACAATGGGAAAGTTATTCTATTTTTGTGTATTTTTTTCAAGTCAATTTTGATGGTCTCATAAATCAGGAAGTGAACTTCAGAGACTTAAATACATTTCACATACACCACAGAAAAAAATGCGGAAGAAGTATATCCATACCTTGCATAAATGAATCACTTTAGCCTGAGTGTGTACCAGAACTAATTATCTAAAAAACTATCTAAAATTATCTAAAAAAAAATAGATCCTTTATCAAAAATAATCTCAAAAATAGATCTTTTATATAAAATTATGAAAAACCCAAGATTTGAGCATTCTTGGAACAAAAGGACCATAAATACCTCCAAAAGTAGTTTTTTGAAAAAACTCAAAAGTTCTTAAATGGTGCTTAGTGGTGTACTCATGCGAATTTTAAGTTGCAGCTGCAAAAATGTGCTGTCAGACCTAATGCCGCCACTAGTTTGATGTACCATATGTTAAAAAAAGTGCATATTCATAACAAGTGATAACTTCCTTAATATTTATTGATGTGACCTTTCGTAGGTTTCATAAAAAACACTTTTTAAACAGATTTAAATCTGGTCTTGTTAGTCACTCAATAGAAACTTTCATGAAACCAATGTCTTTTGGCAGCATGCCGTGTTGAGGGTGATCAGTTAGAAAATTGGAAAAAGAGATGATCAGTGAAAAAGTTACCTGCCTCACCTTTTTTGGGCAGTGATTTCTAAAAAAGGCCTAATCTTAAGAAAACAGGCAGACACAAACTTAGGGATCGATTTAGCATAAACTTACATTGCAAATTGAACCCTGCACGAAAAATCCAATTCAGATTTGGGTATTTGAAAGAAAAACAAAAAAGAAACATTTTTCAAGATATTATAAGGGAGTGAATTTTTTATTTTGAGCCCTCTAGCTCCATTGGTGCAACCTGCATGCCTGATGTATACTTAGCTAACCAGCCAGCTGGACAGCCAGACCAGCTTGAAAACTGGGAGAAACCTTTGCTGACAATTTTGATGACAGCTTTGTTTGAAGGTTTCTAACTATTAACATTTGATAACACAAAATGTAACATCTGTATGAAACCAGAGCCAAATTTATTGAAATTAAAAAAAAAACTGCTGTTGTAAACATTGATAAATTCAAACTAAAAGCCAAAAGTAATTGTACTGAAGCAACTGAATTATAATCATTACTAGTTAATTAATGCCATCAAAAGATAACAGCAGTATTTGAATAATTTTGCAATCATACTGTACTTAAAAAATATGGAAAATATTATGTAAAATGTAAAAAATTTTGGTTCATTCTGATTGAACATAATCAAGAAAATGCAGAGCTTCATAATTGCTTTTTTTATAATTCATAAGTACAATTGCAAAATCATTTAAATACAGCCGTTACTTTTTTATTCCCAGGGTAAACTAGTTATAACATAGAAACTCAGGTACAATATATCAGTATTTTTGCATATTTGTTTGAAATTTGTTCTGTGATGTATTGTCCGCTTTTCCACAAAATTTGATTGAAATTAATTGTGAACTTTTGGAGATATTGTGTGAATATTGATGAATATATGGAAAAAATGATACCTCAGTTGAATTCCTTAACTGAGAATGCATCGTTTTAGTTACTTGGTGGTCACATACAGGAAAGTTAGTATCATGTAGAAACTGGTTAATCACTCAATAGAAACTGTTGCATGACCCACTTTTTCTAGTAGCATACCATGTTGGGGGTGATCAATCAAAAAATTGGGAAAAGAGGTGATAAATGGACAGGTTACTTCTCTTACCTTTTGTTGGGAAGTGATCACTAAAAAAGTCTGATTTTTCAAAAAGCAAGTAGACACAAACTGCAATTCAGCACAAATTTAGATTGCAAATTGAACCATCCCCTAAAAATCTTCTTAGGAGCTTCAAACAGAAGAAACCTATTTTGACAATTTGGGTTACAGTTTCCGACGTAAATCATATTTACTGGGGTGAGTGCGAACACTGACCCCCTAAAAAATATTTTCAAAATATTTTTACTTTCAAACTTTTCCCATTGAGTATGCATGCCAAATTTGGTTGGGCTTCACCCATGTTTAGATGGTTTCTAGCATGACAAACAAATACACTGGAAACACGTTCCCAAATTGTACACATAGATACTACAATCAGAATACAAAATCTTTTTCTTATGAAAGATTAGAAATATCTGATGAAGCATTTCCAGTCTCTCTTAAAAAATTTTGCATCCTGAAGAAAGTATGGAGAGATCCTCAATTTTTTCCCCCTTAAAATCTTCCCCTTTCACATCTGATCTTTACTTGAAGTCATCGGCTAGTGACGAGGAAAAAATGTTCCCTCAGTGCCATTGCTTCTTTTGTAGCATCTGTGAACTAACTCATAAATGTTTCTCCTTCTGTCTGTTGACGGTACCATGAAAGCATTGTCCAGATTGAAGATTATTATCAAACACTCCCTCCACTATACTGCAGAATGCATAACCTCATGACAGATGCTCTCCTGTCATTGGAATCACATTTTAACCAAATCTTCCATGTTGGCTAGCCATCTTGGAAGAACTTTGAAGGTGTCTTAAGCTCATGGTTTAACAAAGGGAGGACGTGACCATTGGTAAGACACCTTCCACCCCAAATCACTCAGCTTGGAGTGTTATAAGCTGCTGAGTGCACACTGAAATTTGTCCAATGAAAAGTTTTCTACACTCTTTGCTTGTACTGGGAATCGAACCCTCATTCTTCTGCATGAAAAGCAGATGGGCTCACCATTACACTATCTAATTGGACATTGAAAAAGACACTGGAAAGTATGAGATACAACATCAGGCATAGCTCTCCCCTATTGGAGCGACAGAATCTTTCTACTCTAATTTTCTCTTTGGCCTTGAGCTATACCAATCTAAGCTCAGCAAATATGAAGACATAGCACCAAAACTTCTTCTTGAGAACTTACTGTAAATCTTTGCTTGAGTAGCACTCCAGCAACACTGGCTGGCTTACTCAGAAAAAAAATATAAAGTATGAAAAGTTACAATCATGGAATGATAGATATAATATCAAATCATGATAAAAATATTGAATATAAATCACTCAATAGAAATTGTTACATGACCAATTGCTTTGGACAGAATCCCATGTTGAGGGTGATCAGTCAAAAAATTGGAAAAAGCGATCAATGAATAAGTTACTTCTCTCTTCTTTTATTGGTCTGTGATCACTAAAAAGTCTAGATTTTCAAAAAAATGAGTGTGAATGCAGCTGGACACTAAGTAAGGGATCAATTTAATACACATTTATATTACAAATTTAATCCCCTTCTAAATATCTGCATGGGGGAATTTCAAAAATAACAAAAAAAAAAGTTTTTTTGTAGATATGATAAAGAATGGACGTTTAAATTTTCAACCCTTTAGCTCCATTGGTGTGATATCATATCAGCTAGCCAGTCATCTGGACAGACAGACAATCTTAAAAACTAAAGAAACCTATGTTGACAGTTTTGGTGACAGTTTTGGTTGATGGTTTCTAACTGCTGCTCATTTTCAACCACTGTATTGACACAAAATGGAGCTTGTCATCTGAAAGTATTGAAAATTTTTTAGTCCAGTGAGCTATAAGCCTTTTGTAATGAATTTTATGAATCTCTCTTTGCATACTTGTCACCCAACAAATTTTATCTCAGTTCCAGTCATACGATACTCAAATTTGACAATTTAGTAAAATGATTTAAATTTTTCATATACTTCTTATTTCCAATCATGTATTTTGCATAAGTAATGTCGTCAGATCAAATTTTAATAATCTGAAAAAATATATGAGGTCCAATGTTGTTATAGATTGCTAGCTACGTAGATGCATATAAATGTTAGAATACACTGAACAACCAAGCAACTGTAATTAAACCAATCTGTTGTGAGTAGAAGTTATGAGTAGCCTAAACCTAGCAACAGTGATTAAACCGGTCTGTTGTGGGTAGCATTTTCTCTTGACATAAAACCTAATTTTTTTGCTCTTATTGACTCTCTCATTGATTTACGCAGATGTCACTTTTATGAGATCACCAATCATTCTATCATTTTTCTTTAGAGAGCCCAATGTTTATTTTATATGTAATATCATACTTGTTGCTGGCCCAGTGTGCTTTTCAGATGATACCAAGATATGCATATCAAAGGACAAAGGCATATTAAGAAATAAAATATTGAAAATCATCAATCAAAACAGTCACCAAAGCAGTTAACATAGGTTTCTTTTGTTCTTGAGTAGGTCTGGCTGGCCGGCCAGCTGGCTATGTATCATGTGTACAGTCTGCACCAGTGAAGCAAGAAAAATGATAATTCAAGCTGTTATAGTTTATTACGTCTAGAAAATACGTTTCTTGCAAATCTACCCCCCCTCTAAATCGGGATTTCAGTGTGTTTAAGGGGGGGGCCAATTTGCAATGTAAGTTTATGCAAAATTGTTTGTGTCTGTCTGCATTCATATTTGTTTTTTTTAAAGAAAATCCAGACTATTTTAGTGATCACTCTTCAACAAAAGACGTGTAAAGTCATTCATTGGTAATCTGTTTTTCTGATTTTTTAATTGATCACTTCCAGCATAGTATACAGCCAAAAGATGTTTGTCATGTGACAGTTTCTATTGAGTGACTAACCAGATAGATCTTGTCAGTTACTAAAGATGACAATGCTACCAATTTTATTTTGATCAGGTATTAATATAAATAAGGATCTAGCAAGTTTAGAAGAAAGAGTTTCTCATAAATTGTCTTATATCCATCGCCATTCTCAAGTTTTTCATTTGTGGTTTCGATGAATTAATGCGAATATTTTGAGGAGTTTTGTTTTGTGATGCAAAAAAACACTTATTAGAAAATACGCTGTAAAGTACAAACTGTTAATCAATTGTTTTGAAGTTAATGCCCTTCTCTCATATATAACAAAGTTGGAGCAACTAAACTACACGTAAGTTTGTGCATTTATTCTGGGATATACCTGGCTGTTTTGACAAGTCAGCTGTTCATTGCCTGCTCCCGGCAGGTAATGGTGTGTTCACGTGTATGGTAATCCCGAGTGTTTGAGAGAAACTAACAATGGTTGCTTAAACGTAATAAGAAGTGTCTGGGATACGTTTTTACTTTGCGTTGGTGTTGGGAATGTTAACTGGTTTACAGTATTACTTTTAGTTGGGTTCAGGAAGATTTTTATTTGGTGTTGAAAATGGTGGACGAAAACATCAATGTTGTTGCTAGGGAATTACAAGGATTAGCAACAGAAAATTGCCTTATGGGAGTTAGCAACCAATGTTGAGAGAGATGAAGTAGGGCTGATTCTATTCTCTGCTTCAATGGACATTGCAAATATTGAATTTGAAGATTCAGAAGTAAATGATCGGTTGTCAAACTCATATGCAAGGTTGGAGGTGCTGTTAAATAAAATTGATGATGAAAATGCTGAATGAATTTCACGCTTCCATAAGGCTCATTTAGCTCAACTGACATCTTTCTAAAATCCAGAAAGAAATAAAAACATAGACAAAACGTGAAAAGTTTAGGAAATCATGAATTTTTTTAACACCTTTATAGTATAGTAATTACTATGGTGGACCTTTTACAGAAAGTGACATGTGCTGATGAAAATGACTTGAACTTGCAATCTATTGATTTCATTGTAGTAATCTTTGTATTCTTAATAAGAAGAAGGGTTGTAGAAAATAATCAACTAAAATGATTTATGAAGACAATATCAACCTAGTGATAATTATGGCTGGAAACTCAAACTTGTTCACACAATGGGAATATTCTTAGAAGTTATTTGAATGGTATTTTAGACATCAAAACATTTTTTTCAATTCTCTGAAGTTTTATAAAATTTATGGCTTTCATTAATTATTTATACTTATATCTATATCATATTTCCTATTGCTTCACTGCAGCTATGCATTCTTTTGTACATCAACAATTTAGGAATGGTAGAGTGTTTGTTGATTCATTGATTTTTGGACCAAAGGGTTGGAGGTGGGGGTCAACAAAGATTATTTTGAAAATCAGTGCATTTGTGGCTCCCTGGCACCTTAATCCCTGCAAATAGCAAGGGACATCCTAGTTAATGTCTTTTTTTATATCATTCATTTGCACATAGTTTTTAGTACTTTTTCTTGCAGCTGTAATATTCCTGTAGTCACTTTCCACAATAAACAAATTCAGTGTTGAATCTTTGCTCTATAGCACATCCTCCTTTTTGGAATATTCCAGTTTCTTAAAGACATTGGACTTCTCCATTTACTATAAAACTGATATTTCTTTGTCATCTCTGGATACATTACAATATCTATTGTTTACTTATAACTTATTGTCATATGACTTGGGATTATCAATTATTGCTTTCAGTAAAAGCTGCTTTGGTCAACACTGAGAAGAGGAGTGATTGACCTACTAGGGATGGTGAGGTATTTGAAATGATCAAAGGATAATGATCAGACTATGCATTCCTCGTCAGATGATTAAAGTGTCATGAATTGATATCATGCATTGATGTTATTAAAAATGGTTTTGTATATAAGAAGTAACAACCAGTATTGAGACCCAACCTGTTTCTTGATGGTTCTCGAAAGGAAGACTGGTTTGAATGGTTTTGATAACGCTGTTACAGGCATGGAGGAAGTTGAGCTATATTAACATTTATGAAGAAAAAGAAATTAAAGCCAAATTTTCTCTTATCTCCTCTCCCACTTTTGTTTAATAAAACATAGAGAGACAGATCTGGCTAGTCAATCAATAGAAACCATCATATAACCAACATATTATGGCAGCAGGATTAGTTTGGGATGATCAATCAAAAAATAGGAACAGGGGTGATCAATGAATAAGTTACTTCTCTTACCTTTTGTTCAGCAATGATCATGAAAAAAGTCTGAATTTTCATAAAAAAACCAAGCCTAAATGCTGCTAGACACAAACTAAGGGATTAATTTAGCATAAATTTACATTGTAAATTGAACCCTCCCACGAAAAACCTACATGCGAGGAATTAAAAAAAAACACATAATAAGTGTCTTTTTAGACTTTACCTTGAGTAAATGTTTACATATTCAGCCTTATAGCTCAATTGATGCTGCTTGTACGCATTATATAAATACATAGCCAGCCAGACAAATCAACTGAAAAACTGATGGAACCTATGTTGATTTTGATTATGTTGACACAGACAGTTTTAGTAGAGAGTTTCTAACACATATCACTATTTCAATCGAATGAGACATCGAGCCATTATACTATGATTCAGAGCAATCATTCTCAATGACTTGGCACAGCATAACCCCCAAAGTGGTGAAAGTTGAGCTGAGAGAAGCAATAGCTTTTCACAAATGATATGTGGTTGCTTTAAACAGAGAAAAAGGTTGAAAAACTGTGGTTCAGAGTTACAATTGTCATGTGAAAATTTTGAAATAGCTGAGATTTCAATCAGATCTTTAATTTGTGATTAGTTCGCTGCACATGTTGGTGAAGTTTACAAACTCTAAAAGGAAAAACTCACTTCAAAACATTTATGCATCAACTATGTTTCGAACAATTTGAACATCTCATCTTCATTGTGGTCACAATGTCTTTGGTCAATTCTTTTCCACTGCCTTTTTCAGGTATGAAACGTAATACCTGTAAGGAAAGAGAGTCTCTCCAATTAGTCTCTGGAAAGATATCAAATTGGTCATCAAACCAGCTCAAGGGGACTCCACTCCGTGTTTATAATAGTAGTTGTCCTCCTAGACTGATTGCCTACCCAAGGGGGTAATCAGTGCTTAATTTACAACATAAAAAGAAGCATACATAGGTGGCAAAGATTCATAATTTCCCTCGGAATGCTAGTTTTTTTCTTATTTCTCCTTGCATCTTGTAACTTATCTTATATTCATGAACAAACTGGAAATCCATTGACAAAACTAAATCTACTAAACAGTTAAAATTTTTTCTAATAGAGTTATATGCTTTTGGAAAAAGGTGCATAGTCATGTTAGAAATGTCAATAGTGTAAAGAAATTTCAAAATAATTTAGAGTTTAGAAATTATAGAATGAGGGAGAAGAGTATGAGCTTTCAAGAACATTGTGTGGATCTGTCTGATGAAATTTTCAAGTCTGATCTATGAATTATGCTAAATTGTAACTTTTGTTTGTATTTATATACATTGAATATGCTTTTTATGAATTTTGTATTTGTTTTTATGTTGATGTGTAAATATTGTGTACAGAAGGGGATGCCTAAAGAAACATAATAAATTGATAGATAAATGAAATGTGCAAAACGAGATAGGATAATCCCATTTGAAATAATTACATGATCATCTAAAGTTCAAATTTGATGTTTAAGAAATTATATCACCAAGTTACGCAGAACTAATAGACAAGGGAAAAATGAACATAAATGAGAATTAAACCTGGGATAGAGACATTATAGAATCTACAAGAAAACTTAAGTGGCAATGGGCAGGCCATGTTGCAAGAATGACCGATAACAAATGGACATCACAACTCAGTACATGGATCCCAAGAGATCACATGTGGAACCGAGGTCGATAGAATACAAGATGGAGAGATGAACTAAACAAATTTAGAAAATACTGGCTCCGCAACACCAACGATAGAGAAGTATGATAAATCCTGGGGAAGGTCTATGTCCAATGACGGACGTTAAAAGACTGATGATGATGATCAGCAGGGGTTGGACTGAAATTGATCTGGGTTCCTGGGCAAAAACCCTCAACTCTTGCTACTTGGGCCTCTTGGTGCTTTGGGCCCAGGGGGTACTGCCTGATTGCCCAAATGCTCAGTCTGCCCCTTGATTCCCAGGATTTCTTCTCCAAGCATGTTCAATGACTGTGTGTATTAAAGCATTCTTCCCCAGGGACCTAGTACATATAAAAGAGGAAATCAAGGTTACTTCTTCATCTGTGAAAAAATAAGAGTTCTAAAAGTAATGGTGAATGATTTAATGCTATTTTCACAAGTGCCTAGTAGCCAGAATGAATAATTAGTTTTGGTTAAATAACTTGGCTCCCCCCTTTTTATTTTCCAGCTTGATTGATACCTAGTTGGCGTAATCTAAGCAAATCCGCAAGATGAACATTAACAGAGCTACTGAGAAAAAATCACTGGACATAATGCATACTTGTGAAGGACATTAATGAATTTAATCAGAGCTTTTCCCCTACCATGTTTGAGAATTTCTGTGGTTGACAGCTTCCATAGTCTTTTTTTAGTCATTAAAATACTGCTCTACTTTTTGATAATACTGGCCCAAAATGTGTTACGTTATAAATGTCTGCGAGGCAGAAGGTCAGTAATCTGGGAGTGATTTTGTGCATGGAAAGCCTTGGAGTGTGTGAGCATCTATGAAAAAATGACTCTGTGTGTGTGTTGTTCTGCTATCCTATCTATCACTTTTCCAGAAGAAGATGGAAGGAGCCTGGGGTCAAGAGCAGCTGACCTCTTCTCCAAGATAGCTATCCAAGGGAGGGAACATAAGATAAGGGCCTAGACAGGTGAAAGATCAAGCTGGTATGTTTCAGCTTTGATAAGAGAAAATTGAGCTCATGTGTGTTTCTTTGTGTATGTGTGTGCATATGTGTGTATTAATAGTGACGCACACTTGAATATATGTGTGAGCATGTGTGTGTGTGTAGGGATCAACCCAACCCTTTAGAGAAACAGAATGATATTGGAATAGTATAAGATGGGAACACAGATTTCAGATATACTGAGAGAGAGAGTAGCTACTAGGAGATAAGTAGTTGGGGTCTGGTTGTCAACCCCTGCCTTAAACACAAAAATTTCATCCATTGATTTAGAATTATATTCTTTGAATAAAATGTAAAATATGAAAGGTTGCATTGTAGCTGTTAAAGGAATCTCCAGCACCTGACTCACCTGCTTTACCATCAAGAGAAAAACATGATGATAAAACAGTTTATCATTATGGGCTCCTGTTTAAATACGAAGCAAGTTGTCATCTCTCCACGGCTTTGCCACCATCAGGAATGTTTCCTTTCTGCAGATTTATCATGTTTCCCTGAGACCAGATCTGAAATCGTCTTTCCCAGAAGAACACCATTGGAAGAACAATGCAGCAGACATTTATGTCATGGCAGGTGGTCTCTTTAAGGAAGGAATAGGGTGAGAAGCCATTGTCTAACATGGACAAAATGTTGCGTGATGTTGTCCAACAATTGCGCCTGTTATTTTGATCCTGTTTGGGTGATAAAAAGTTTTGATGATTTATCAATGTAGTGATACTCATTATATTTTTATTTTGAATTATTCTAACAAGATTTTTCTTAAACACCAGCCTGTACCTATGAGTTATATTTCAAGTGAAGAGCTGATTTCACAAAGAAAATGGAGAAAATTTGATGTAAACGACCATTTAAATGGGTTTTAGTCTGATTCGGTTTTTAGGAATTTCAATACTAACATTGATAGCTTGAAACAAACAATTTTTTTTCGTTGAAAGTTTAAGCAACACGATTCCATTCAACATGGTCTCACTAAATTCCATCAGTTCTTAAAAGAAGAGTATATGACCAATGCATCCCCCCGATAGTCAAGATTAACCCTCAAACAGAGAACCATACAGTATACAGATGAGAGAATTATGCTCTTCATCACATGGAGAGATCACAAGACCGCACAAAATATAAAGGAGGAAACAGAAGACTGAGATACCATAGAATCCATAATAAAACTCCAGTGGTGATGGGCTGGTCAAGTAGCAAAAATATCCGTCAACTGTTGGACATAATGACTCACAATATGGATCGCCAGAGATTACATGTGAAGCTATCACCGTCAGAATATAAGATTGCGAGACGAATTAGAAAAATTCAGAAAGTATTGATGCCCATGATAGAAAGGTCTTACAAATCTTGGGGAAGGTCTACGTCCAACAATGGATGCTAAGAGGCTGCTGCTGATGATGATGGTACAAAATATCAAAAGTGTTGATTTTGAATGATTTAAAAAAATAGAATTTTAACTAAACATAATTGCACCATGAATCAGTGAATTGGATTGAAGACTATTGATATAAGATACAAATTTGAATTTAAATACATCAAATCACTTTGGAGAAAAAAAAACAACCTATGAATCAGCAGAATTATCACAATGATTGAAGTCTGTAACTGCTACACTCTAAAAAAACAATGTCACGTTTGTAAGGTTCCTGAGTAAGAGAGAGGGAAAAAGAAAGATGTGCCTGAGCATTAGACTGGCAGACTGGGTGGTTACTTTAATGAAGGAGTGGGATAAAAAAGAAGCTACCACTGCTTGTAAAACGAAGACAAAGGGAAGGAAAGTGTGGGATCAGAGTTGCAAAATTAGCCATTTTTAGCCAGATTTAGCAGATTTTTTCAATTCAACCAATAAAAATCTACTATAGCCGATTAAATCTGATAAGTGTAATAAAGGTAAATGTACAGTTTTTATTTATAATCTGTACTGGAGTCTCAGTACATAATTATTTTCTTAGATGAGTTAACTGATTTTAGTCATTTTTAGCTATAAAACAACAAATCATACTTGAAAATACATGCTAATTTTAAAGGCTATAGCCTCCAAAAGGCAACCAGGTGTGCCTGAAGACACACTCACACGAGCTGAGAAAGAAGAATCTGGGCACTGTTGGCTGGTTGGTCGGATGGGCCATTTGTGGAGCTATGGTGATACGATAATGATATTGTCCATATGTTGAAAATGACAGCCATTCTTTCTCCGGCATCATATAATACAAGTTTTCCCCACATTCCTCTGTCTCTGCTCAGACTTCTAAGTTTGAAGTTTGCTACATGAGAAAAAGGAGATGACAAGCGCCGTTAACGTTGTCACTCACTTCACCTACAATTTACTAATAGCTAAGAGAAGAGATGGATTCATGCCTTTCACAAGGGTACTATCACAAAGTGGATGCGCATTGTCTCAGCCAGAGTTTCAACTCGGCTTGCCGATTCCATTTTCCGTACTGCTAATCACTTGGCCACTTGCACCTCCAATAAATGAAAAGTCGCACTTAATGGTCATATAGATTGATTATTGATATTTATGGTTTAAGGGGATGGCAATGCAATGGCATGTCAGCCATTATTGTCTTTTGAAAGCAGTACTGATTATGATATTTGAACAAAATGGGCATTTTAACAGCTGTTACTCTATTTGAAAAGGTTCAGCATGACACAGAAAATGAAGGATCTACATCCATAATAATAGTGCACATCTTCAACTATAGTCTTGTTAGAGAAGGAAATTTGTTCTGTGTGCGTTAAATCAACAGAATTTATGAAGTATAAAAAGAACAAGTCATTATGATGGCAGTAAACTACATCCCACGAGTGTTGAACAGTAAATGTACAGTACACATTGGTTTCCGTTGTCAGTCCTATTTAATCCTTCAACAGGGTTGACCCTAGTTACCGGTGACACAGGCAATCTCCCAGGGCACCAAGTGCTGGGAGGCGTCTATCATATATCTGAGATAATGGGACTTTCTACACATCAAATCAAAAATGAGATGGATAGAAACAAGCCAAGCTAAAAATTGTCAGCATACTTGTCTAACTCCAAGAGAGTTGACTTATTACAATTGGTAAGACATGGAAGAGAGAGAGAGAGAGAGAGAGAGAGAGAGAGAGAGAGAGAGAGAGAGAGAGAGAGAGAGAGAGAGAGGAGGAAAAAGAAAGTTTTATCCTGTCATGTCATGTCATGTCATGTCAACTGTCACATTTTACTTTTTCTTTTTTTTTTCTACTCTTCTCAGCCCTAACCATACATAATAGAATCTTGAAACTTAACACACACACTCCTTTCAATTTTTTTTTCAGTGAAAATTACATTGCTACTAAGGATGTCATTAAAACAGTTAATATGATAATAGAACCATTAAACAATACAAAAACATGAGAATTTTAAAAAGGCAGTTGATATTCGTCATGATTATTATAATGAATCCGACATGGTAGCGAGAGAGAGAGAGAGAGAGAGAGAGAGGGGTAAAATGAAAAAGTGATTGCATAGCGTCATGTCTTAACAACTTGTGTTTCTGATATTTTTTTTGTAATCATTAAATTTCTGTTATGGAAAATTATTTAATAATTATATTTGATAACAAGGATACATCTTATTTATTTTTCTCTTCGGTGAAAATTATCTTGCTAATAAGGAAGTCATTAAAACATTTAATATAATCAGAAATCTGTTGTCACTAAATAGAGACCGTCACGTAACAAACTTCTTTTGGCAGCATCAGGGATGATCAATTAAAAAATTGGGTAAAGGGGTGATGAATAAATAAGTTGTTTATCTTGCATTTTGTTTGGAAGTGATCAGTGAGAAAGTCCGAATTTTCAAAATGCAAGCATGAATGTTGCTGGATACAAACTAAGGGATCAATTTAGCATAAACTTATGTTACAAATCGCATAAATCTTCTTTGAGAGTAAAGACCAAAAACATTTGTTCTTGACATGATGACAAAATGTTGAAATTTTTAGCCCTATGGCTTCATGGGTGCAGCCTGTATGCATAAACATATATAACCATGAAGGAACCTATGTTGACAATTTTGGGAACAGTTTTGGTTGACTATACATATATATATATATATATATATATACTAAGGGATCAATTTAGCATAAATTTACATTGCAAATTGCAAAACTCTGCTTTGGGGGTAAAGACAAAAAACATTTGTTTTTGATGTAATGAGTAAATGTTGAAATTTTGGCGATAGTTTTTGTTGACCTTTTCTCACATATTCATATATATATATATATATATATATATATATATATATATATATATATATATATATATATATATACATACATATATATATATATATATATATATATATATGTATATATATATATATATATATATATATATATATATGTATATGTATATATATATATATATATATATATATATATATATATATATATATATAATGCTTTGTTATCAAGAAAAAATTATGTAACATCTGGTAGCAAATATCAGACATGGTATTTTTTTAACCAGATAGACCCGATATCTGATCTAGATTTCCAAGTATCATCAACACTATTTCATGAACTAGTTCTTGTCGATTGAATTTCAGAAAATCTTTCTCAGTTTTCATCAAGTAACCATTGGTATATTTTCTGCATCATTGGCTCATACTGAATCACAGCTGAGGCAACTGATCGCCATTCAGGATTATACAAATTTCTAGCAATCAAAACAAGTAATCACATCTGCTACCATGTGCAAATGTGATTTATTGACATTTATCATTAAAAAAATATCTGACTTCAGGTTGACTCTCGGTTGTACTTTTTCTGATTTAAATTGATTTTGGGGATAGTTAGAAAAATATTGGTACTTTGCATGAATGAATCTCCATAGCCTGCATATGTATCAAAACTAATAATCTAATAGATCTTTTATTTGAAACTATCTAGAAAGCTAGTACTAGATTTGGGCATAGTTGGCTAAAAAAAAGCAGTTTTTTGTAAAGAAAACCCCCCAAAACAATGCTTTTGTGTTGTCCTAACAATGTGAAAACATTCACACAAACAAGAGAGTAGAATCAGCAGTCCACTTGGCTGCCATTTATAGGGCTTCTTGCTTGTATAAAACAGTCAATTATGATATACACAAATATTGACAACTTCAAACTACATAAGTTTGATGAAATCAAAACCACCTCTATTGCTTCCAACAAAGTTAATGAAATGTTCAATTATATGATGCAGAGAATCTGCAGATAAATTTGAACGCCCTTTATGTATAAGTCATTTGAATGCTACAGACACTAGAGTTAAGTCCATTTGTGGGAATAAGAAGTTTATATCAGTGGTTATAAACATCGATGGTCATAGATTAAAAGATGCCATGTGTGTCAATGTAACTGGTGCAATTAACCTCAAGTTATTGATCATATGTGTTTACAGGAGTTGTTCTCGCGATTGAGCATCAATTTATGACACAGAGCTAAAGTCAATTCTCAGCCTCTCTTTCAGTTTATCAGCATAAGATAATAGCCAGGTACGTTAATTCAAACCGGATTGAGGGGACCCCAGAATCGGTACTTTCAGTACTGATGAATAATACAGCCGTAGAATACTCTTCTGCCAAGTGTATAAGAGACGGGTTAGTACACAAACGGACAAAAAAATGAATATGTTACCGAGAAGATCAACATGCTACCTGTGACCATCTCATATTTTCATCATCTGAGTAGGATATAACAGACATTCAATATTCCCTGCCAGCATATTGCAAGTGATCATATTATAATTACATGGAATAGCGTCAAATCAAACAAGAAACCACTTATCTCTACCAAATTGAGCTACAATAACAACAAGGGTGACTATGAAAGAATGAAACCATTCTTCAATCATGATTACGATGAGAAGTCTAAAGATGATTCAACCCAGCAGTGTATGAACATAATGGAGGAAATCTATAACACAGGTATTGAAGAAAGTATTTCTAAAAAACTAGTGATTGCTGGTGAGATAAAGAAACCCATATGGTTGAATGAATATGCTCTCAGAAAGGTCAAACGCAAAATATTCTAGTAGGATTAGATTCTTAAATACTAAATAAGATAATATAGTGCCCACCTTTTAGCACTACATACATATGAAAATTGGACATATTTGGAGTTATCTGCCCTTGGCAGAGATCTACTTGAAATCCCTAACATATGGTGAAGAACCCTAAGGGAATAGTAAATTCTTCGCCTCTTTGTCTTTGATGTTAGACATAACTACAAATAAGATAACTGATTGTTATCTTTATGGTATTTAAGCTTTTGGTAGTGAAGTATCTCTCTCTGTTCTGATAACCTCATGGTAAGCTAGAGTTTTTGCTCTCTCCTATAGGGTAGTTTCCACGCGCACTTAGTTTTTACATACACACTTTTACATATACAAAGTAATCCATCCTTCTTCTCAAGAGAACTTACCCTCTTTATCTCATTAAAACAAAGTTAAGCACTCTCTATGTAGTTAGTTAAGTGGCTATAGTGTAGGTTATCAAAAACTGCTAGACATTCTAAGAATCTATCTTACATTTTATAAGTAACACTAGGATGTACTTCCGGAGAAAACATTGTAGTGGCTATAGTGTTGGTGATTAAAAATTGATGGACATTCCAAGACTTTATCTTACACTTTATATGTGACATTCCTTTTCCTACATTCTTCCCTTCATCTCATCATTACCATGATAGATCTCACTACAAAACTTCGTGACTTCAGAAAACTCATGTCTTTCTTTTTTTAATCCCTACAAGAATTAAAACTTAGGATTATTATTATTAAACTTTTCGTTTGTTCTTTTTTCTGCGTTCGTAAACAATCAAACTAATTCTGTTTTTGCATTTAAACTGTGAACACTTTATTATCTAGAATTTACATTCATAGATCTGGAGCTAATATTCTTCTCTATTTGATAATAAGGAATGTATATATATATATATATATATATATATATATATAAAAAGAAGAAATCAAGCCAGAGAATGCAGAAAAAACTCCAAGTAGGTGTTGAGGTAAATGAAATCGTCCAACTAAGTCAGAAGCAGAATCCTGAACCTCAAGATGGTACTCTTACCACTTCAGATGTCGAAAAAGTAGAAATTCTGAATGAACAGCTCTACAGAATATTTACTAAGGAAAACACCTCCAATATACCCAACATACCTTACAAATAATTAGTAACAGATGCACTGGGAAATTTCACCATAACAGGGAATTATGTAAGGGTACAGTTGAAACAGTTACTCCCAAACAAATCTCCGGCTATTGATGGAATTCATCAAAGAGTCCTCAGAGAATCAACTATTGAAATGGCTGATCCACTGATCATTCATTATAAGAAAGATCTTTAGTCAGGAAAACTACCAAACCCTTTGAGAGAAGCCAGCATAACTCCAATCTACAAGAAAGTAGGAAGGAGTGACCTTGACAACAACAGTATTACATCTGAGATTTGTAAAATCCTTGAAAGATTAGAGTGATCCAGATCATTATGCACATTAAAACAAGCAACCACAAATCACAGCAATGGGGACAAGTGGGAAGACAAATTTGCAAGAAGCCATGAACATTTGGACAGAGGCACCAAGTCATGATATACCAATAGCCATTCTGTATATCAACTATCGCAAAGTTTTCTTGATTGTATCCACACACCAGCAATTCAAATACCGAGTAGAGAGCTTTGGAGTTCGGTGCTCTGCTGTAGTTCAAGTCCTTTCTATCCTATGCACAGCAGAATGTAATAGTGAACGGATACAACTCCTGATGATCTAGCGTTCTCCCAGGAGTGCCTCAGGGCTCTATTCTAGGTCCAATACTCCTCTTGTTGTTAGTGAATGACTTACATATCAAAATAAAAAATTGATATGTTTATCTGCTGACAAGACAAGTTATATTTTACTGGTACCAACAGGAGAAGCAGCATTTCAACTCGCTTGAGATCTCATACAGCTTAAAACTTGGGGCCCAGACCCGGCAAACGCCTATAAACCCATTGAAATACCAAGTGATACATTTAGGAAAAAACAACCGTAAGCACCAATGCACCATGAAGACAAAAGATAGAGCTTACCATACTCAAGAAAATGCAAGTGTAGTGAAAGGCCTTGGTGTACATATTGACAAAACATTAAGATTCACTGTACATTACCAACAGAAGATAAACATAGCAAATAAAAAGCTTGGTTGTCTCTGCCACACTTTTAAGGGCATGGAAGTGGAAATATTGAAAATGCTTTATAAAGCACTCATCAGGCTGTATTTGGAATTCAAGCCCTGCTGTTGGTTTCCCCAACATAAATTTTACATAGACACTATGGAAAGAGTAAAGAAAAGAGCCACAAAGATGATCCCAGCATCAAATACCTGTCATATCCACAAAGGCTGAAAGAGCTTGATCTGGAGACTATCCCGCGGAAGAACTCATACTCATCTACTAAAAATATATAGAGTAATCTCAGGTCTACACGCCATTGACCAAGATTTTAAGAGCAGTATCAATCCAGATAAAATCATACGATAGCCATCCTAAAGCAATGCAACCAGAGGTCACAACAAGAAATTTTAAACTCAAACAGCCAGTGGAGTTAGAAAAGACTTCCTCTTGGACAGACTCGCCCCTACCTGGAACAAACTATCAGATGCGACAATATCTTTTCCAAATCAAATCTTAGAAAGGATCTCGGACATCAAATCACTAACTAAATAATAAAAAGCTATCAGGAAAGAAAGTCAAAACCTCAGGATTCAATAGGTTGATCTTCATCATCATCATCATCAGTCTTTTAATTTCCATCGTTAAACATAGACTTTCCCCAGGATTTACTACAATTCTCTATCATGGGCATCGTGGAGCCAGTATTTCTTGAATTTTGTCTACTTCATCTCTCCATCTTGTGTTCTGTTGTCCTTGGTTTCTCATGTGATCTCTGGGGATCCATGTTGTGAGTCGTGATGTCCATCGGTTGTCTTTCATTCTTGCAACATGGCCTGCCTATTGCCATTTGAGTTTTTTAATAGTTTCTATGATGTCACAGGCACCCGTTTTCTTCCTTATATACTGTGCTGTCTTGTGATCTCTCCATGTAAGGTTGAGTATGATTCTCTCATGTGCATGTTTCATACTTCTCAGTTTGCAGGTCTGTCTCTTGGTTAGGTTCCATGTTTCAGCTCCACAAGTGACTTTCGGGAGAATGTATTGGTTGTATACTCTTCTTTTTAGGATTATTGGGATCATCTGATTCTTGAAAGTTGAGCTTGCTCTGCCAAAGGCTTGCCATCCCAGAGTAATTCTTCGCTTGATTTCCTCCTATTCTGAGGGTGTCATGGAGATTTGTTGTCCTCGGTAGATGTTGTGGTCTGCCTTGCCGAGTTTTGCATCTTCTATCTTGACAGTTTTGTTCTTATTCTCAAAATGATTATGATTTTTGTTTTACTGGAGTTCATGTGTAACTTAATATTATTCCATTTTGTGATACATATCAATAATTGTGGAGAGTTTGTTTGTCTATTCTTTAGCCAAACAGTTTGAAGTAGAGCTATCAAATTTGATGTGCATACTTATTGGGCCTAGGTGAAGGTATTATCAGAAACTGACAATAAAACTATCAGCACAGGTTTCTTCAATTTTCAAGTCAATCTGGCTGGCTGGCTGGCTGGTGGCCTATGTATGTATAATATAGCTGGAGGATATTTAAACAATTGCTTCTTATTATTTCTAGAGAGAAAGTTTTTTTCGTTTTTTGAAAAATTACTCCCAAGCAAGTTTATATTGATATTTATGCTAAATTGATTTGTGACTTGGTTTTTGAAAACTTGAACTTTTTAACACCCCAACAAAATGCAAGAGAAGTAAATTATTCATTGACTATCCTTATTCCAATTTTTTGATGGATCATCCCCAACATGGCATGCTGGTAACATCTTTTAAAAAGTTTTATTACTCTCGAGAAAGAGGGGCTCTCACTAAGAAAGGGTCTCTAACAATAAACGATTATCGTTAGGATGCCATGTTGCTGTAAGACTTGATATAACTAATTGTACAGAATTTAAAATTCCAAACTTTGAAAGAAAGAAAAATAGCAAATGTTTCTCTTTCACAACATGTCTTTTGCAGTCAATCTAAGACAGGGGATAAATAATAAAATACAGAGATTGTAAAATCAATGATAAGCTCCCAATGAGACTTGAATTCACATCCTTTTCACTCGGGGAAGCCTGTAAGTTTAGCCTTATTTTTTTATCCATTCTGTTTACTTACTGCCGTTGATTGATGGCCTGAGTTGAATTGGGATAAAAAAAACAACTAAAAAATTGAGATTAAGTTAGATAAATGGCAGGAAAATATTTGTACCTCATATAAATCAATCAACATAGCCCACGCGTGTACCGTGTACAAGAACTGATTATCTGAAATTATCCAAACTTATCTAAAAAATACATCTTATATCTAAAAGTATATCTAAAAATACCAGCATGGAATAGGGCATTATTGGTTTAAAATAACCACTGGGAACTCAAAAAGCATCCTGAAAAAAAATAAATGATGGTGCTTATGGTGTACTCATGTAAATTTTCAAAGTTGCAGATCGAAAAATGTGACCAGAAGTTCCTCGAGGAACCCACACATAGACATGGACTGGCGAAGAGCGGAGAATCTGTAGCCCACTGGGTTAGTTGGTTGGGTGACTTGTGGGGCTACGCTGATTTGATAACTAGCCTGGTTACTGCTTGGCCAAACTCCACCCTTCCTTCTAATATGACTGAAGATGATTACTGAAACTTTTGTATTGAGTATATAATAGATGGAAAATTATAAAAATGGATTTTTTTGTATAAATACGTCCGCTTATTAGAAAGAAATATATCGATCCATGTTTATAACATAGATTTCCGTAGGTATGTAAGACTTATTGGTTTGGCTCAGTTGATAAGGGAATGCTCATTTTATATATTGGTTTGGTAATGGGAAAAGTGAATAGTGAAGAGTTAACTAAGTTCAGTGTGGATTGTTGCTATTGTTATGATTATTTTACAGGGGAAAAAACCAAGTCAACTCAAACATCCAATTCTGCGTGACATAAACATTTTGATACATTCTCATGGTCACTTGCATGAGAAGAAAATTCTCACGCGTTCCATTAATAAAAAAGTGTTAGATTCATTTAGAATTATCAAATTGGTTTAGATTTCTGATAAAAAAACTTTATCTCAGATGGAACAATTTTTAGATAGACTTCTAAACCACATTTACTTTGAGTGATATGCTCTGAAACAAATTTTAGCCAATCTTGGATGCATAACTTTCAAAATTTCCTACGGTAGCATGTCCCCAGACTCCGATAGACGGCCCTCCCCTAAACTTTCCTGCACAGGATTCTTACTCACGTTCAATATTGAACCATGGCATGTATGGATATAAGATAAACAAAACAATACATTGTATTTTATAGTCACACTAATACAAGCAGTCAAGAAAATCTCACACAAATACACACACAGAGCAGGTGTTATGCCGAATCAGCGAAATTGCCGATCTTTTTTTCATTCATTCACTTTGATTACATAGACTTTTAGTTGTTTTTATCCTTGTTTTGATTAAATAAAATTTTAATGAAATTAAAACTACATATCTATTAATTTTCTAAAAAAAAGTTAAAACTTTGGAACAAAATGGAATATCCAGAGAATTAAACCAATTGTAAATACATCTGAGAAATTGTCAACCGGGTTGGATGGGATTTATTTCTGGACTCTATATATTTCACCAGTCATGCTGGTCTCTTCAGCGGTTTTGAAATAATGGATTTTAGTGCTAACATGTTTTTGCAACGAGCGCATTGATTTCTCATGACGAACGTTGTCAATGGAAATAACAGTGTCAAAGGAAATAGCCCTTTTTAGAAAAGTAACAGCATTACTTGAGCTCCAAATTGAATGTTTGGATCCTTATTGATTCTCTGGAAAGTTTTATGGTCTCAATGTTGGGGCAAACATATTCTGTTATCTGAACAATAATTTCAGCTATGCTGTGGTTCTTTTAAGCAAAATACTTCCCTGTCGCTCCTGTGTTTAATTAACATGTGCATGTGTGTGTGTGTGTGTGTGTGTGTGTGTGTGTGTGTGTGTGTGTGTGTGTGTGTATGTGTGTGTGTGTGTGTGTGTGTATGTGTGCTGAGGACATTTAAAGTATGGGATAAGGTGTCCTTTGTTATTCCTCAGAAAGCTGTTTGGTCAAACTGTCTGGCAGTTGTTTACTGTGTGTTGATCAATGTTGTTCCGTGTTATCAAATTTGCTCGCTACCAGTTCGGCCTTATCATGTGGACATGTTCTCTATAGTGATAAGATCTTTTATATAATGGAAGGTGCTTGGCTCATTCATTTGGCTGAAGAATTTATTTGTCAAACCTGGCATTTATTAGATGTTTGTGAAAGTTCCCAGCTCTCTTTTTTGAAAGCTAAAGACTGAATACATAGTTGAAAACTGTTTTTTTGCTGGAAACTTTTACACACACCAAACAATTGATGACTGTTTGGAACTGTCAAATAAAACCGTGAACATAGGTTCCTTTGGTTTTTAAGTTATTCTGGCTGGCTGTCTGACTGGCTAGCTATTTAGTTGAGGGGGCCAAATTACAATGTAAATTCATGCAAAATAGGTTCCATTATTGTGTCCTGTAACATTGATGCTTTTCTTTTTTTGAAAATTCAGACTTTTTTAGTAATCACTGCAGAGCAAAATACCAGAGAAATAACTCATTCATTGATCACACATGACATGCAGCCAAAAGGTGATGGTCATGTGATAGTTTCTATTGAGAGACTAACCAGACCTGTTTTTCTTTTTCATTATGAACGTAGAAGCTGAGAAAAACTCAATACTTTCCAAGACCAGCCTCATTATCACATTGACATTTGATTGGTTGCTTGGATCCTTCATACAAGGCAAGACATAACCTCAATGGGGAGTATTTAACCCCTTTAGGGACCCTGGCACACTTGTAAGGGGCCATAGACATGAAAAGTATCAGTCACTGGTTAGTCACTCAATAAAAACCATCAATGTTGGAGTAATCAATTAAAAAATTGGTAAAAGAAGGGATCTCTAAATTACTTCTCTTATATTTTGTTGGGCAGTGATCACTAAAAAAGTCTGAATTCAAGAAAAAAAAAACCCATAAAAAACAAACGTCATTGCTGCCATACACAAACTAAGGGATCAATTTAGCATACGTTCACATTGCAAATTGAGCCCGTCTGAAAACCTGTTTGAAATTCATTTATCAGAATCTGTCAACCAAAACTGTGAGCCAGATTGTCTAGACAAGTTTCTTCAGTTTTTAAGTTGGGCAGGCTAGCTAGCTGGCTGGCTATCTCTATGAGTATGTATATATTATACGCACAGGGGTATTGAGTTGGCTAGAGGGCTAGAATTTCGAATGTTTGCTCCTTATAATTTCTAGAAAAACAGTTCCAATAATTTCACCTCATGAACAACTAGATCTGCTGATAGTCAATCTCTAGTTGAAGTATAGGATTGACTTTGTTTTTACCCTCATGAAAATAACAACAAGAACAATCCTCACCAAATTTACCGGAGCAAACTCTTCACTGTTTGTGTATCACCTCACATTAAATCAAACTAAGCTTGACGAACTGAATGAAGAGAGCAAGAAAGTTAGCTTCCACATGAACTTCAGTAAAACAAATGTTGTAGACAAAAACACTTCAATCCAAATCGAAAACATAGACCTGGAAAAAGTAGACCACTCTATCTTCCTAGGACAACAAATCCTTATGAAACCCTTGGAAGAAGACTAAATCAAGCAAAAAATCACTCGAGGATTGCAAACCTTTGGCAGTGCAAGCTCAACCTTTCCGAACAAGAAAATCTTTAATCGAAAGAGAACGAAGATAAAAAATCATTCTTATTTCTTAGTCCCTCAATCTTCACTCACTTTAACTTTCTTTTTGATAACATGAAATAGGAGTCTGGTTAGTCACTCAATTGACACTTTTGACAGCATGTCATGTTGGGGGTGATCAATTGAAAAAATTGGAAAAAAGGTTATCAATGAATAGGTTACTTCCCTCATTTTTTGTTGGGTAGTGATCACTAAAAGTGTTGAAATTTTAGAAAAAAAAAGTATGAATGCTCAAAGGGACCAATTTAGCATAAAATTACAAACTGAATCCCCTATTGAAAACCTATTTGAGGGAGGATTTAAAAGAAAACGAAAACTTTTTTTCTAGATATAATAAGGAGTAAATGTTCAAATGTTCAGCCCTCTAGCTTAATTGGTGTAACCATTATGTGTGATATATACATACAAGGCCAGCAAGCCAGACTAACTTGAAAACTGAAAAACCTTAAGTGACAGTTTTGGTTAATCGTTTCTAATAGAAAACTATTTTGATTTGGCAGTCTCGCTTATCTCTCCCGGCTTTCTTCTTCTTTTTGAGAAAACTCAATGATATGAAAAACACTGCATTGCATTTCATTCAAAAGGATCAGAAGAACATCAAATTCTCAAAGGATAAGTGTTTTGATTCAGAAAGATGCTTCTTCTTTGATGCATACAAATGTTCCTGTCTCTTTTTTACTAGTTCGACTGGTTTGCTTTCCTTTATTCAGAATCAAGGTGAAATACTTGCTTTATGACAATGAAGTCACATGACCTGGAGGCATTTCAACTGACCATAACCTTAATCATAAAATGTCCTCGGCACCAGTGGTTTATTTGAGTGCTCTGATGCACAAAAACACAAAAAACATTTTACTGTTAATTGTAAAGTTTCACACCCTCACTCATTTGATGTTACAAACAGCGAACAAATAGAAAGAAATAAGGGAATTAATGAAAAGTCTTTCAGGGGAATTTATTATCAGATGCATAATAAAACACATTATATCAGAGAAAAGACTGGATTCCAAAATAATATCATAGAAACGATAAGAAAACTCAAGTGGCAGTGGGCTGGTTATGTTGCAAGAATGGCTGACAACCGATGGACATCAGGACTCACAAGATGGATCCTAACAGATCATATAAAAAACTTATGGCTGATAGAAAGCAAGATGGCATGACAAGCTAGATAAATTCAGAAAGTAATGGTTCCATGATGCCTATGATAGAAAGGTCTGGCGAATCCTTGGGAAAGGTCTATATCCAACAATGGACGCTGGAAGACTGCTTCTGCTGCAGCTGATAATAATGATGATGACAATGTAGCATAAAAGAGGAGGAGGAAAAAATTGGATTTGTTCTAAAAAACATATCCTTAAAAAGCTTTTTTCAACTGACCTCTGGTAAGATAATGACCCGTCAGAAAAATGTTTAGATATCGGGATCACCTTCCCTACATTGTACTATAAAAGCTTTTACTACCAATTGCTTTTTACAGATCGGCCTCCGGGTCTGATGAGAAGGCTTCAACTCTGTCTCGTGGTACTGGATGGGATAATGGAAAGTCTATAGCCACACTGAAGAGATGTAATACATCGAAACAGCTGTCTGTGGATGACACAATAATTAATGCTCCTCTATTCAGGGTTGAGCACTCTTTAAGTGAGGTGACTCATCCATTGTAAGCTTACGCAATGCTCTTCCATAGGAATAGAGCACTCTGGTGGATGAGGAATTTCTGTGTAAATGGATATATCGCTTAAATTCAGCCTTACTGACTGTCCAGTTCCATAGTCCAGAGATAGGATATCGGCCAGAAGTGAAGGTTTCAATTCTGTTTCGCAGTACTGGATGGGATAATGGAAAGTCTATAGCCACACTGAAGAGATGTAATACATCGAAACAGCTGTCGTTGGATGACACAATAATATATATGTATATAAATATGTGTGTGTGTGTGTATAACTTTTTAAAATTCTGTTTATCCGTAAAACATATACAAAGCATCATACGCACGATTTCCCAACGAATTCGTCCCATCAATAGACATACGTATCACCAATGTGTTATGTATGATATCTGCTTACGGTGTAAATTTCTCTTCAAGGACTCTTCGTTGGCAATCAGTCACATGTTTTGTTTTTTTAACACGATTGATTGATGAGTTGGTTTATCAACAATTGATGCGTTATTTAACGCCAAAATCAGTTGCGAACTAAGATTTGTATTTTTAGAATTTTCCTTTTTTCACAAAAATAGGATTGGGAATATAGTTTTTTGGCGAAATAGATAAGTTTTGGTTATATTCCTTTCCTTTGATGAGTCTAACTTAATAGGATAGTAAGAAACAAATTCTATTGAGTGAGACTGTTACTTAATTAGAACTGTCAAGGTAGGTTTCTTTTGTTTTCGAATGAGTCTGGCTGGCTAGCTACCTATGTATATGTCGTGCACACGGGCTACATAAATGGAGCTTGAAGGCAATTTTTTAAAACTTTTACCCCTTATTTTATTCTGCCACGTTTCGACCCTTAAAAGTGAAAAGAAATTTCTTCTTTGATTCAAAAATGATAATAAAAACCCCTTTGAATTATGACTCCAAAAAGTTGAAAAATCTTCCCCCACTAATTTGACCTCTAAAATAGAAAAAAAAATCTTTGCACTCAATTTTGACAAACAGAAGTGAAAAAAATGTGCCTGCTCGAATTCGACCCCTAAAAGTCTCCCTTCGATTTTGAAACCTGAAATTGGAAAAGAAACAAAAAAACCCCAAACAAACAAACTTTCCGTACATTTTGACGCCAAAAAGTGAAAAAAATTGTCCAACATTTTAAACCCAAAATCAAAAAAAAAAAATTCCCTTCGATTTTGACCCTAAGAATTAAAAATAAATGTTCCCTACATAAAATCTACATAACTTCAAATTTCCAAATTTCGTGTTTTGGGAAAAATGATTCATCAATGAAATAAATAGTTTAGCTGAATGAAAATTGAAACCCCATCACCCCCTCCAAATTTGGTGCTACAAAAATGATTGATATATGGAAAAAAAAATTACCAAGAAATAATGACACCTTGTATTGAACACAAATAAAAAAAATCTCTCAAAGAAAAAGTATAAACAGAATAATTTTTATATAATGACATCACAGCGTTTTCAGATTAAAAAATGGGGGTCCAGTTCAGCATTATAGACGTGTAGTAAGTAGATAGAACCCGCTTCAAAACAACGTTACGAATCATCCCAGATTTTTTTTGCATGCTCTAATCTCGTACACTTCAGGGGCACCAGAAGCAGCTAAGGGCAGGGCGAGCAGATTTTCCGAAAGGACATTTCCCGAAATATTTTGTTGTGAGGTTGCAATGTTATGGCAAAACCGAAGGGAGTGGTTGCCAACTTGGAGCGTCGGGTCCACAAAGGCATTACAACCATCATCGTCATCGTCATCAGTATTTCATACTTTTAGACGTAGACCTTTCAGAGGATTCGCCCCATCTCTCTATCGTGAGCGATGCGGAGCCAATATTTTCTGAACCTGTCCAGTTCATCTCGCTATATCATAGACTTCCAGCCTCGGTTCCCTATGTGATCTCTGGGGATCCATGTGAGTTGTAATCACCATCGGTTGTCTGTCATTTTGGCAACATGGCCAGCACATTTCCCTCTGAGTTTCCTAATATATGCTGTCTTGGTACCCTGCTCAACGCAACAGTTATGTATTTCTATATAAAATAATGCAATTTATAATTCATTCTGTTGGACCAAATATGCGCATTATGTATGTATATATGCATACATAACGGTGGCGTTGAAAGAGACGAATAGATTGGGAATATATGAAGTGAGAATTTTGGTTGGAAGCAGTTATTTGGCCTCTGCATTACCGGTAGCCGTTTAGCTCAATGGTATGATATTCGCTATGTTGAAGGAGCCATCCTATCGGCGGTAGGTTCGATTTCTGCAGCTATTCCATTTAATTGTTTATCTTATTCACGTTGTTTAAATTGAGTGTTATATTAACCGTGTAATGATAGGGGATCATTTCAAATAACTTTCTATATAATATAATGCAATTTATAATTCACCCTATTGGACCAAATATGTCTATTTCTTATATATATATATATGTGTGTGTGTGTGTATGTATGTACCCTACCCCACTATCTCGCTTGTCTGACCTTTCCCATATATTCGACAAATCGATGCAATTTCAACAGAATACAGAAGTCGACTGTTGTATGACTTCGTTTTTTTTGTCTACTTAGACCATCAATCGGGCCCAAATAAATTAGTCTCGTCTCTTGGACGACTGAGATATAGAGATGGGTAAGATGTGAAAGGATAAATGTCTTTTCTAGTTGCTTTATTTCGAAGAACCTTCTCTACCATCTCAAAGGGCAGTTTCTAAAAAAAATATGGCAGCGAAGAGCGGCGTAGATTTATCAATAAAATAGTAACTTAAGCGAATCCGAGCTGCGAGGCACAAAGAAGTTACCCGAAAGACCTCAACAATTACAGACTAATTAGTCTACTCAACTGCATCTACAAACTTTTGAACAAAGTCATCAAAAATCGAATCACCAAAATACTTGACAAAAACCAACCACGGGAACAAGCTGGCTTTAGAAAAGGCTACTCCATTATGGCCATCTTTATTCGGTAAACCAACTTCAAGAGGAATCTGCAGTTTATACAATGCTACTTGCAGTAGCATTTATAGACTTCAAGAATGCCTTCGACTCAGTAGAAATTCTCAAAGCCAATATGTAGACCGCGTATATGTCATAGTATTGCGACACGTATATTGTCACATCAGCACATTTATCGGGATGCATAAAGACTCAGAGCCTTTTCAGTTCCAAAATGGGGTAAGACAAGGTGATACCGACTGGCCCAAACTCTTTACAGCATGCCTCAAGGTGATCATCAGAAACCTAGACTGGGAAAATAAAGGAATCAGAATAGACGGTGAATACCTAAATAATCTTGGATTTGTAGACGACGCGTTCTTTTTGCAGAGAATATCAAGGACCTCTAACTAATGCTAGATGAAAGCAAGAAAGTTGGCTTTCACGTGAACTTCCTCAAAACAAAGGTTATGCACAACAAACATGTCGGAAATAAACGCACAACGATGAAAATGGAAAACGCAAAGCTGGGCAAAGTAGACCTCTACATCTACCCAAGACAACGAATCTCCATGAAATCCCCAAAAGAAGAATAAATCAAGCGAAGAATCAGTCAAGGATGACAAGCCTTTGGTAGAACAAGAAAATCCCATTAGTCCTAAAAAGAAAAGTATACAACCAATGCATCCTCCCCATAGTCACCTATAAAGCTGAAACATGAAACCCAACCAAGAGACTGACCTGCAAGCTGAGAATGCAACGTGCACATGAGATAATCATGCTCAGCATTACATGGAGAGATCACAAGACAGCACCGTATATTAGGCGAAAAACAGGAGTCCAAGACATAGAAACTATTCGGAAACTCAAATGGCGATGAGCTGGTCAGGTTGCAAGAAAGGTAGATTACCGATGGATAACACGATTCACAATACGGATCCCTAGAGATCAAATGTAGAACCGAGGCCGGCAGAATACAAGATGACGGAACGAACAGGACAAGTTCAGAAAATATTGGCCCCATGACGCATATGATAGACGAATCCCAAGGAAGGTCTATCTCCAATGACGGACAATGAAAGACTGGTGCTGATGAGTAGCGATCACCAAAATGAGAACAAATTCTGTTCGTCAATATCAACTATTGGTATCCGTGCGCGGCCAGGACTTCGTGGTTGATAACCAAGTTTACTTATTCATATATTGTTGGCCTACAAGAATAGTTTTCAGTATAGATCCTTTTCAACTGCAAAGTACAGTAATATCCGGCTTGCCGCTGTTCCATTTAGCACGGATTCGCGACAGCGCTGATCTGCCAAAGCGCTCTCTATCAAATCATTTGTAATAGATTTAGTAATATTAAATTTACGAGATAAATAATGATAGAAGTGAGTATCGCAGACAGTAAGTGTATACTAAACACTATGGTTAATGAACCACACGTATCAGAATAGACACATAGACAAATATACAACAAAATTTATCGTGTATCATTTATCAAGTCGCGATATATATCGGCATCTAGTATCATTTCACCAGCTAGATACTAGAACAGCACTAATCCATTCCACGCCGTTGAGGAGCAACAACATTGATTTAAATATCATAACCGACACAATCTCTACTTATATCATGTAATAATGACCCTGTTTTTTCTTTTAGGATTGTATTTTTAGCGACGTATACAGAACGGTAATAGCGTTGTTGTTGTATTGGGTTGTTATTCGAGAGATATTTTTTACAAGCAGAGGTAGCTAGTTTTCAATAAATTGACCCTAAACAACGTTGTAACTCTTTAGATGCGCTTTTGAAGAGCCTGAGAAACGTGAAGAAAATTACCATCGATTTTGGCAAAAGTTAATCAATTATCTCAATTTTAGTTCTAGTTAGACAATCAACAAAATATCCTTCCTGCTTGACATGAAACATGATTCATCGGCCAATTTCATTGTTATAAGAAGCCGTCTTCCTCTTGGAAAGGACATTTAGAAAAAGAAGCAATGTATATTTGATTGCGATACTATGGAGCACCTAGAAACGGCATACCTCTGTCAACACCGTACACCAATAACAAAACTGAGGGAAATCATTTCATACATAGCTTTGATGCAGGGGAGGCGACTGTAAGAAGTTTAATCATTTCTTCGCAAGCCTATGGCTCATATTTCCACAAAATGTCATTGAAATTCGTAGGGGAGGGGGGGTTATTCGCTGTCCCACCACAGCAAAATATGACACAAGGTCGAGCTTAACGTGGGAAGAATAGGAAACCATCCATCCAAAAATGGCTCCAGCTGACGCAGCTACTGTTGCAAAGCGCACCGTAGAGGCTAGACAACCCCCACCACGAAAGCTTCCACCAGGGAACCTGCTCCTATAAGTGCAATGGAGCAGTGCTGCCCCGGGGTCTATTTATCTACTGTTCCACCACAGCGGAATTTGACACAAGGTCGGGCTTAACGTGGGGAAAAGAGGAGACACCCATCCAAAAATGGCTCCAGCCGACGCGGCTACC
Source organism: Thysanoteuthis rhombus (assembly GCA_963457665.1). Classification (NCBI taxonomy): domain Eukaryota; kingdom Metazoa; phylum Mollusca; class Cephalopoda; order Oegopsida; family Thysanoteuthidae; genus Thysanoteuthis; species Thysanoteuthis major. Next base: position 14,903,722 of record OY735221.1, read on the forward strand.
GTTGAAAAGCGCATCGTAATGAGTAGACAACGTCCGCCACGAAAGCGTCTACAAGGGGACCTGCTCCTTCAGCTGCAATGGAGCAGTGCTGCTCCAGGGAAACAGAGACCCTACAGCTGGACCGAGTAATAATAAGAGAGCCCAAGGACGAGTCCAAAGGCTCCTCGATGCACTTAGCAGTGGCAGCCTCAGTAAAACCTCATTGGCTGACACACTGCACCGGCGCACTCGGTCTTGACACCATCCACAACACCCAATCTCCAGCCCATTCGACGGGCAAGTGTCAGAAACTGCGCCTCGGGCTCTGCTGTGGAACAGATACTACACTTTGATCCCGAAGAAAAGGCAAAAAAAAAAAAAAAAAGGGCGGGAGAAATTATGTAAAGATATAGAACGAGTGATAAGATATACCTCTTCTAACTTCGCTGGTAGGTGTGAAAATAAAACCAAATATATTTTTGCGACCAGTGTTTACTCTATGCTGTGTCTCAGTACCGAAAGTGAAAACAAATTATGTAGCGTACTAACACTCTAATTCCATGCGCGATATAGGATTGAACAATAATGAGTAAATAGTCATGAATAAATGATAATGAATTCATAATAAGGTAAAATCAATACACACAATAAACCATTTATTTTATAATAAAGTTATGAGTAAGTGACTTCAGACAAAAATATCACTGATCGTCTTAGAACTAAAATATTTTCTAGTCACTGCACGCTTTCTAATAGTAACTCACAGGCTTTTTGGTCCCGCACAGGCCATGAAAAATACATTGGCTAAAGAAAATCACGATAAAGGTTAAAGATTTACCGATGTAATTGCGTCTTTGTGAATTTATTGTAAATAGCGATGTGATCTAAAATATCTTCTTGCTTATTCCTACCTGCGTTCGAATCTTATGCTTTCAGTAATAACACAAGGAGAAGGCGAGGTAGTTGAATGATAAGGTAAAAAGAGAGAGGACGGACGTTAGGTAGTTTAATTAGAAGGTAGGTAGAAAGGAAGTGGAGAAAAGAAAGTTTGGTAGTTTACTGAGAGGGTAAGAATATTTTCGCATATGAAACTAATCCTATGTTAGTTTAACGCGTAGAGTCATTTCATATCAAATCAGCCGGTACTCCCCAGGCCACACTTTCAGATTCAGCCGAAAAAAAAAAATCTCAGATGCTTCTGTACCAAGCTTATGTAAGGATGCAAAATGTTAGATCATCTTTTATAGTCTCAAAATTAAAAATCTTTTTGCATTTTATCGAACGAACCTTTTTGTCCAAACTCCGAAATTTATAGCTCCGCTGATATGGCATGAATAGCTTCGAAACATTGTGACTAGGGTCAACGTTTCCTATAGAATTCAAACATCAAATCGGATTAAATGTACCTTATGTACTTCTCTTCCTTAAAAGCACTGAAAATGACCGAAAATCCCAAACATAAAAAGATGATGCGTACTTTATCAGATTCTCACTTGAAGAATATGCAAGATAAATCACTCATAGTTTTTTTCCTGTCATATATAACATATTAGGTCGCATGTGTGGCGTAGCCATATTTATCACAGGTATAGGAATGTCAGAAATGTACTCAATTTTCAGGTGTCCTCAAAATTGACAATTTTCATGTCCTCTTTTGAGCGTGAGAATAGTTTAGCAACACTTTTATATTTTTACCATCTATTTTTTGTTTTTGTGCATCTGAAGATGATCTGACTTGAGTTTGGTACTGTTGCCGAGCTTCCTCGTTGAGTAATAATTTTTTCAATGCATAGGAGGTGCTCAAAAATTCTCGGCCTTGGATACGATGTCATTTATCAGTCCTACCCACTTCCCAAAATCCGACCGTTTTTTTTGTTTTTATCACTAAAGCTGGAAAATACTTTTCTAAATCATAAAGTGACAATGTGCTGGATATATGCTCTTCCTGTAAAATTTGAACCAAGGCCATTCCCTTCTTGGTCAAGTTGAGAACTTCGCAGCACCAAGAGCATGATTGCTCAACATTTAAAAAGTTATAACCAGATTCAAGCTCAGTAACAAGACCAAAGTTTTGTTATATCGACTTCAACTTCTTTGTGATCGTCATCAACACTTTTTTCAAAATTACGATCATTCGTTGGCGACTGGAAAGAAAATATCAAAAATTGCAGTTGTTTGGAATAAAACTGTGATAATTTCATTTGAATGGAATGTATCAGAATACTCGATCACTGAAACAAATTTAAAAAAAAAAATGCAGTTCACCAAACCGAAAATATCTCTAATTGCTGCATTAATGAAATGTTCGGACATTATGACTCACGACATGGATCCCAACATGCGAAACCGAGGCTAACAGAATACAAAATGGAGAGATGAACTAGACAAATTTAGAAAATACTGGCTCAGCGACGCCCGTGATAGAGAAGTGTGGCAAATCCTGGGGAAGGTCTATGTCCAACGACGGACGGTGGAAGACTGATGATGACAATGATAAATGGGAGAGGTCTGAAGATAGAATGGACAGAACATATTTATAACATTTTAGAAGTTAAGACATTTTAAAAATTATTTGACGAGCTTTTACGACATAAAGCTTGAAGTAAATCTCAAAAGCTTTTAACAGCATGTGAGAAAATACGAACATATGAACTACCTACAGAACAGGCGGAAAACTCAGAATCTAGTAAACAAAATACAAGATTTAAAAGCAACCTTTCTTGACTTAACTGAACGAAAACTTAGAAAAAATCTCAGTTTGCTGATTTTGTTGTCTTAACGGAAGCAAAATAGTTATAAATGCAAAAGAATATCAGAAGAATCTTACTTCAAGTAAATTAGTGTGGTCCCTCCTATAACACTTGTAGAATTGCTTTGTTTTCGCATCTTACACTTCAACAATGACAGTATTTCTGTAGTTGTACCACATGAGAATTAGAGACCAAATTAGGAGCAGGGTTAGGTTATTAAGGATTAGAGTTCTCGGAGTATGAGCTGGGGAAAATTGAGCAATATTACCAGCTCTTTAGGAAGGACTGCATTTCTCTCATGGGACAACACTATCCAACTTGTACCTATATGTTTTTTCCAGGCTTCAAGTTATTTTGGCTCTAACCTACAGTTCCTTAAGAGCATAGTGTCATTGATTCGATTATACATTTGATAACTACCAAGATAAGATTACATACGCAGACACCTACAACATATGTTGAGAGCAGTAGGTCACTCAGTAGCCAGGATCAATACTTAAGGCAGTGCTCACAGTACAGCTACCCTGGAGTTCAAGATTTTACAGCTCAAAAATATATCATTGATATTTTAATTTTTTGCTTAATGTCTCAGCTAAACTTGTTTGAGAATTTATCATCTTACATTGCGATAGATTATTGATCAATGAAGAACTTTGCATGAAATAAAAGAGCATCCTTTCATGAATATTTTATTTTTATTCTGATTTGTTTTTAAATGATTCCTGAATGCAAAAATTGAAGTGTCCCCAAGAAATGTCATGCACTGGGCTCCATCCATGGTAAATCTGGCGCTGTCAGTAGCGCAGAAGTATTGTAACTTGAGGGGCCAATAAGATTATCAGCCTACAGCAGTGGTCCTCAAACTTTATTGTATCATAGCACACTATGAAATATATTTTACTTATTCGGCACATAAATCGTGAAAATTAAATGAATTACACATAGCCATTTCAGTAGATGATGAACGGAACATTCATATCAATATACTGATGTATAAACTTATAACCTACTTTTCCTTTTACCTATTGCTAAAAACGTTGAAATCTCACAAAATCTTGTGATAAAACCACTAAATTGGTAACTCTGTGGAGGAAGCAAGACAGACATAATAACCGTACTGGACATGTTCAAGCCTCAAAATACATGTTTGCATATTTGGAAAAAATTCATGTGGCACACTAAGGAGATAGGTATAGTTATATACAGTTTGAAGATCACTAGGTGCTGGGTGGCATCCGCAGCCCAATCCACCCCTGGGTGATGGAAAAAATGGATGTAATTTATAAAAAAAAACAATCAAATGATATACTTACTCACATTCATTTTCTCTCTCTTTCACTTTTTCACTCACTTGGTCACTCTCTCTCTCCCTATATCATTTTAAATAAGCTTGTTGAAACTAATAATGATTGAAAATTTTACAAGAATTATATTTTTGTGGTAAAGTTTGTTGGAATTTTAAAAAAACAAAACACCTGTTGTTAATATGGAGTAAGACAAGAGAGAGACAAAAAAAAGAGAGAGAATTTTGCTGACAATGAAGGGGTGAAGATGGGCCTTGTATAAATAAAATGAATGATTGACAGAAATGAGTCTCAGAAGTTGAAAATTTGTGATAGATAACGTGTGAAATTAGCTTGAAGATCAGGCACTAATTATGCTTTATCGGTTTGGGCTGAATGAATGATACACACATATATATAGAGATAGCCAGCCAAATCAACTTGAAAACTCAAAATACCTAGGTTGACAATTTTATAAACTGATTTACTTACACTCATGCAAAACTTTTACTGTGGCAAAAAAATTACACCTGGCAATAAACATTGAGGAGAGTATTTGTAACAGCCCAACACTTACTGCTACAAATAGCTTGGAGAGGACTTTTTACTGTGTCGGAATTGATCAAAATTAAGATTTTATATAATTTTTATCAAGTTCTAAAATATGAAATTAATTGTGTATTTTGAAGAAATGTTGATACATTTTTTTCACAAAGTTAAAACTAGCTAGCTTCCAAATTATCCTTACACTAAGCAAAATAAAATTAGAAAGAAAAAGAGTCAAAATCATTTTGGTTGAAATCTTTTCCAATCTGGTTGGGGCCTACTGCTGGCTGTACACAGCCCTGCTAGAGACCCTGGAATACAGAAAAACTCATGCTGACATATCAAAGGTCTATAGAATCCAGGACAGCATACTAACAATCATAGCTCAAATTGACCCGTTAAAAATTTCTGAGCATTTTCCTGCAGTAAAATCAGTGGACTCAGCCATAAACTACGAATTCAAACCTCCATTGGTGTTAGAAAACATTTCTTCTTGGCGAGAGTAAATGCATGGAACTGTCTAAATGAAAACAAGGTCATGAGAATATCCATATTTTAAAAAAATAACCCTAGTTATTTTGTTTTTCTACTGTAATCATCATCATCATCAATATCATTCATTGGACCTTCCCCTGAATCCGCCACATTTCTCTATCATGGGTATCACAAAGCCAGGATTTTCTGAATTTGTCTAGTTCATCTCACCATCTTGTATTTTGTTGGCCTCGGTTTCGCATGTGTTGTCTGGGGATCCATGTTGTGAGTCGTGATGTTCAACAAATTTAGGGGAGTGAATATTAACATTCCCCCACTGTGATTTGAAATCACGACCATTTGATTGCTTGTTGTGTCTATCACTAACTAAGTTGAATTGACTAGTCTTATATATATAATAAAATCTGTGTTAGGAATATGCAAAAGCTTTTTTCAGTCTTGATAAATAAATACTCTTATAAAATAAACATTTTCCTACTGTGATTTGAAATCACAATCAACTGATTGGTAGTTGGCTCTCTCACTGACTGACCGGTCGAACATCTTTGTGAAAATTTATCTAACAGATCTACCATGGCATATTTTGTTCTAATAAATAAATACTTATTTACTAAAAAAGTATGTATTAGAAACCATAAACCAAAACTGTCACCAAAACTGTAAAAATAAGTTTCTTCAGATTTTAAGTTGGTTTGGCTGGCTGGTTATGTATATATGAATGTATCATATGCACAAGTCACGCCAATGAAGCTAGGAGGATGAAATTCTCAATATTCATTCTTTATCATGTCAAGAAAGAACAGCTTTTTAAAAAATTTTTGTCAAAATTCCTCTCCATAAAATAGGTTTTTGGTGGGGGTTGGTGGTAACCAATTTACAGTGTAAGTCGATGCTATATTGATCACTAGTTTGTTGCCACTAATTTTCTTGAAAACTGAAACTTTTTAGAGATCTAACTTAAGGTGCAAGAAGTAATTCCTTCATTGATCACCTCTTTTTCCAATTTTTTAATTGATCACCCTCAAAATAGCATGCTGCCAAAGGACGTCAGTCATCAGAATACAAGTAGGAGTAGAGTTTGACTTTGTAGCAGCCAGGCTTATTCTTATTCATTTAATTCCATCCCAGTCAAACTGAAGCTGGCTTAACGATGCAATTAAGTGCTGTCAAAAAAGCTTATTTCAAATACATTAAAGTGCATTCTATAAGCTTTGAAGTTTTATTCATTGATTTTTGGAAGCTGTTCATGCCTTCAAATCTTTGTCAGTTTTGTTTGTTATTGGTATTGTTGGCAACACATTGTCTCATCCTCTTTAAGAAATTTAAAAGGAGTTAATTAACATGCTGGCAAAGATTAAAATACCTTTTTTTCTTGAAAGATGGACTTATAGTTCAGTTGATGACTGACTTTTTTTGGCAACCTATTTGAAAGTAAATTTACCCCGTCCCTATTTTGATCAGTAATTTGAGTTTACACATCAAACATGATAAAGTAACTGGCAAAGGAAAAATTGAAACAATTTTTTTTCTAAATTACTAATTGCTTTAAATGCATAATTACCAATTACGAAAAATCCTTGAAAATAGTGAAAGGGAAAAGCCTAACTTGGATTATGAATGCTTGTTGGTCCTTTCAAATTACAATAGCCCCACTAATACCTCGACCAACTAGCCATGTTGAGGCAAAAATTATGTTAAACATCAGTGATTCTTCCTCTCCAATTTCTTCAATCTCAGGACATGTTTTAAAAAAGTGTACACATATTCCTTCTTAATGTTTGTAGTAGTGGTAAATGAATATCAGGCTTTACTCGGATATCATTATTTTAACCCTAACCCCTACTGAGCGGCCTTTTTTCTCAGAAGTTCCCCAAGTACATAAATAGGTACGTTACATAGTCGTATTATATAGTCATGATACATTTTGAATTGAAACTATTTTGGAATTGGTAGGTATTGTTTTGCCTTAATTTTGTTGTATCAGTATTTTCTGTTGTTCAAAACATCATTTTGGACAAAATAATTTTTTTACAATTTTTAGTGTCTGATTTATGTTGATTATGTTTAAGGTTACCTCTGTTCTTTACTTTAATTGGTTTATTAGTATACTAGTCATATCAGTTTTGAATCACCATACCCACTAAAATAGCCTGCCCAACCGAGAAGCTAATATAATTATTCTAACCATATTCCTTACCGAGCTGCCTCCGTTCTCAATGTTATGAGAAGTATCTAGAGTACATTCTTCTCTTTTTGAGTGTCTGTGTCCCAGGATTTGTCTCCAGATTTTCCTGGTCACATTTTGGGGGCTACAACCTTGAAAATTTTATATGAGAACACCACTACACTGCATCTAAAAGGGTTTTTTTTTTTTTTTAAAGTCCTTTTATTGGTCTCTTGGGTCCCTCATCTTGTGTTGGTATTTTCTAGATAATCTTAGATAAAAGATCTACTTTTCCAAAAATGATTTTTGCAGAAAGAATTACATAATTTTTTTAAGATAATTTTTTTTAGATAAATTTTTTTAGATAATTTTTTTCAGATAATTAGTTCTGGTACATACAGTAGCTATGGTGATTTATTTATGCAAGTCATTATTTCTATCATCTGAGACTGTAAATAAGCAAGGTTACCTAGCACTACTCATGTCAAAATTGGTTTTACCAATTATATTCTTTGGCTTTTCACTGGTGATTACCAACATTAGAATAAAGGATCTGGTCTATTTTTGTGAACAAATAATTGAATGATTCTTTGAATCATATCTAAGCAGTTCTATTCATTCATATACAGATCAATTTTTTTATATTAACTGCAGCGTAGTTATGGCTGAGCCAGAGGAGATGTGGGGGGAAATCTAGATCCCTCTCCCTAACTTCTTCAAGACTGACCCCCACAATTTGTGCAGAAATGAATAGAAAACCATAGTGGTGGAGGAAGAGCGAGGCCACTTTGATAGAAAGACCGAAATAAATATCAAAATTTAAAAAAATCATGACACCTCAGCAGGTGGTTACATTTTAACAAAACTCTTATATATATGTTGCAAACCAGAGATGCCAATTTATATCTCTTCATGCTGAATTTTGCATGGTTCTTGTTTTGGCAGGGCAAAAATCAAATGAGCAGTGCCATCTTATACACATTCTATCACCATTTCTTAAGCCACTTTTACTATTTTAGCATATAAGTTTATGCTAAATTGGTCCGTAGTTTATGCTCTCCTTTTTTTTTAGTCTTTTTAGTGATTTCTGCCCAACAAAAGAAGAGAGAAGTAACTTATTCATTAATCACTCACTTTTTTCCAAATTTTTAATTGATCACTCCTAACATGGCTTACTGTTGGGAGACATCGGTAACATAAGAATGTATATTGTATGACTAAGCAGACCTCTTCCTCTAAAGTTTTAATTAGTCTGCATTTTTATCATCATTATCAGTCTTTAAAAGTCCGTCATTCGCCACATCTTTCTATCATGGATGTTGTAGAGCCAATACTTCCTAAACCTGTCTCACCATCTTATATTCTGTTGGCCTTGGTTGGGCATGTGATCTCTGGGGATCCATATTGTGAGTTAGAGAAAAAAACAGTTTAGAAGTGCAAATAGCAATGGGCTGGTCATGTTGCAAGAATGGCAGACAACCAATGCTGTGCAGTTAACATTTTAAATTTCATCAAAAAATAATCTCGAATTATCAAGCATTAAAATGTAATCTATTTTCTGAAGTCTACTATTTTGTGCATTAATTATTATATATGATGTGGTGGGACTATTTTCATGATCTATTCATTAATTTTTTCACAACGTTTCGGCCAATTACCCTCCGAAATACGTCTACTGATGTTGGTTTTTGAGTGTGGAATCACTACTCAGGGCACATACTCGATTAGACTGGACACGTAATATCCACTTTTGTGATTCCTCACTTTAGAACCAAGAACACAGGATGAAGGCTGAAGGATAGATGGCTGAAATATTGTGAAGAAGTGAACTCATAGACAAGGAAAATAGACTATTCATATCATTCATAATGATTATGCAATTTAGATTTTTTTGTATCGTTGTTTGTAAGGGAATGAAGAGTTTTTCCAAGAAACATGAAAAAAAATGAGTTGAATTTTATTTTTAAACTTATTCATCGATGAAGTATTGTAGCCTTGTCATTAATTTTACTAGAAGAAAGCAGCCACTAAAAATCAGGATGAAGGTAAAAACTTGTCAAAATTAATTGAATGTTTGGTGAATAGAACTTATTCTTTCTTTGTGAAGCAGAAGTGAAAGTGAATATTTTTCACTGAGTTCTTTCATACAGACTATTTGAAACACTTTTACTGCTGAAAAACCATAGCCACCAAAGATGGCAAAGGGTTCTATCCTTTTTTTTTCAAATGCACTTGCATGTTCCAGCACTCCTGGCCATACTGTTTCATCTACAGACTTGAAAATTGGTATCAGTATTTCACTAGACTCCTTCTAAAAATGTTTTTTTTTGTTGATATTTGTGAAAAAACTCTTCTGGGACTTATTTTTGTGGGTTTATTGGTAACATCTAGATTACTCAGAGTCTTTGCAATTCAAAATGTTTAGAAGGCCTGATTTACACTACAGCAGTAATAAGAAATTGATAAAAGCAGATTTGTCCATATGTGAAGAGGAAACTAGAGAATTGTTTACGACACCTGAGAGGAAATTATCAAATCAATAGGATTAGTTACACCCAGAAATTAACTTCAGGTAACCAACATGAAGATAAAGTGTGCTGGACTGTTATACATCAGTGTGCTGTTGTATTACCTTCAGTCATCAATATGCTGATAGAATACCTTCAGATACCTGAAAATGTCACCTAAAAATGCCAACATGGGTTTCTTAAGTTTCTAAGTCAGTTTGGCTTGATATAGATTTACGTGAGGAGAAAGGGTGTAGATCCAAAAGAATATTATGGAGAAGTTTACAAAAAGAAAAAAGAAAAAAACTTGAAACTACTCAGTTTTTTTACACATTTCGATAAAGAAATTTGTGATATACAATGTATTCTCAATTTTTTCAAATCGTCAACTTTTCCTTAACATATGTTGTAAATATCATGCACATAGGCTGGACCAATTGATTTCAGAGGGCTGAAAATTAGATATTTACTTTTTCTTATGTCTATTGGTATTTTGAACATCCCCCTGCAACCCCACTCTAAATAGATTTTTTGTGGGAGGGTTCAATTTGTAAATTGAATATTTGATGAATTGATCCCTCATTGTGTCCAGCAGCATTCACGCTTGTTTTTTTTAAAAATTCAGACTTTTTTTTTACTATAGGTCTTTAGTAGAGAGTTCAATTTGCAATGTAATTTTTTCCTTAATTTATCGCTTGGTTCGTGTCAGGCAGTATTCACACTTGTTTTCTGAAAATTCAGACTTTTTTTAGCAATCACTGCCCAACAAAAGGCAAGGGAAGTAACTTTTTCATTAATCACCACTTTTTCCAATTTTTTAATTGATCACCACCAATACAGTGTGTCAGCAAAAGATGTTGGTCACATGACGATTTTGTACGGAGTGATTAATCAGACCTGTGATGGTGAGTTTTATGACGGTGTTTATCTATGTATCTTTTCATTCTTATTTGTATAATGATGCATCGTTTGGAAAGAGGAGGAAATCAAGCGAAGAATCACTTTGGGATGGCAAGCCTTTGGCAGAGCAAGCTCAACTTTCAAGAATCAGATGATCCCAAAAGTTCCAAAAAAGAAGAGTATACAACCAATGCATTCTCCTGATAGTCACTTATGGAGCTGAAACATGGAACTTAACCAAAAGACTAACCTGCAAACTAGGAAGTATGCAACGTGCGCATGAGAGAATCATGCTCAACCTTACATGGAGAGATCACAAGACAGCACAGTATAATAGGAAGAAAACGGGTGTCCGTGACATCATAGAAACAATTAAAAAACTCAAATGGCAATGGGCAGGCTATATTGCAAGAATGAAAGGACAAGATCACATAAGAAACTGAGGCCGTCAGAACACAAGATAGAAAGATGAACTAGACAGATTCCGGAAATACTGGCTCTGCAACGCCATTGATAGGGAATTGTGGCGAATCCTGGGGAAGGTCTATGCCCAACGACGGACTTTAAAAGACTGATGATACAACATTTGTCTATAATGTTTTGCACAATGTCTTTTTTTACGAGTTAATACGTAAATAATAAGTAATTACTCAGAGTATTGCTAAAAAAAGAGCAAACTTTGTTTAAAACCTGCAATGTTGTATATACAATTTTCGACAGATTATGGCAACTTTTGCTTCCATAATAAAAATACTAATAATTTCCAAAAATGTTTTTTTCCTATTGATTTTTCAAGTTAATGTCCGTTAAAATATCTGAAACAAAAACAATTAATCATTGCATCAAAAATAAAAGGAAAAATATCCAAAATGCAATATAACTCATTTGCAAAGGAAAAGGTTATATATATTGTGTGTAAGTAAATATATCACTTAAGTTCAGCCTCACTGACATTCCAGTTTTGCGTAGGGCAGAGGTAACTTGCCAGCCTCTGGGTCTGAAATGAAGATTTCAATCCTACCTTGCGGTACTGGAAGAGACAATGGATAGTTTATAGCTGCACTGAAGAGTTGTAATACAATGAAACAGCTGTCTGTGGATGACTCAATTATTTAATTATTATTATGCATATATATATATATATATATATATATATATATATATATATATATGAAGTGTGTATATTAGTTATAATGTAAACTATTTCTCGAGAATTGATTTTTAACAAGAAATAATTTCTTTTTCTTCCTCTCTCTTATTATCCCCCTCTTATTAATATAACAGCTTCCTTTCTTTGTTACATACACTGCCTGTTTCTCTTTCATCGCTCTCTCTCTTTGGGTCACTTAATTCCTTCCAAACGTTGTCTGCCATTCTTGCAACATGTCCAGCCCATTGCCATTTGAGTTTTCTGGGGGATTCTATGATGTCTCGGACTCTTGTCTTTTCCCGGATGTACTGTGCTGTCTTGTGGTCTCTCCATTTGAGGCCCAGCATAATTCTTTCATGTGCATGTTGCATGGTTCTCAATTTGCTGATCTGTCTCTTGGTTAGGTTCCATGTTTCAGCTCCATAAGTGACTATTGGGAAGATGCATTGGTTATACACCCTTCTTTTTAGGATTAATGGGATCTTCTTCCTATTTTTTTCATTCTAAATTCATTGGTTCATGTAAAAAAAATCATGATTCAATACAATAAATATTAGTTTGAGATAAAGTATCAAATCAGTGTGAAATGAATCGGTACTTTTTTTCTAGTTGGTCTACATAACACTTTTTTTTAGTTTATCTCTGAATTTTTGAGATGAGGTATCATTATTATTATTTCTATTATTATTAATGTTAATCAAAACAAAAAAAAAAGTGTTATTATTTCTATTATTATTCGGACTATCCTCATCTTGGTTGTTTTCATACAACGTTTCGGCCGTTGTACTCCACGGCCTTCATCAGGTATCATCTGGTTCAATTCCAGTGTGAGACAATAATAATACTACTAATGCTAAGAGGGGAGTGCGGTCAATATACCCCCGTCGGTTAAATAAAGGGTTTAGTTTGTTACTTCCCCACACCTACCAGATGATACCTGATGAAGGCCGTAGAGTACAACGGCCGAAACATTGTATGAAAAACAACCAAGATGAGGATAGTCCGAATAATAATAGAAATAATAACACTTTTTTTTGTCAACAGTTCTGTTGTCAGTTTTGTTAACAGCTTTATTCACTGTTTTGATTTACAGTTTTATTGCTAGTTCTGTTGACAGTTTTGTTTACATTTTTTTGTTTACAGTTTTGTTTACAGTTTCATTGCTAGTTTTATTGTCAGTTTTGTTGACAGTTTTGATTGATAGTTTTGTTTACAGATTTGTTGCCAGTTTTGTTGTCAGTTTCTAACATGATGATATTCAGTCGAAGCTAACATCCAAAAGAGTGTTGTAAAAAGTAATCCTCAAAGGCCTCCATACAAAAGCTTACTACTTAATCAAATACAAGGTTAAATATTCAGTCCTACATCTTACTCAAACCTTTTAGCTCACTACTTGGCAGATTGCTCATTTATGGCTATTTTTTTATCAATTCTAATCAGTTATAATGTTTAAGTGTGTCCTATTCTCTAAACCTCGTTATGTAATTCATAATTTTCTGAGAAGAAATTCATAACAAGATTCTATCATAAAGTTTCAAAAAGGAAGTCATAACATTGATACATACTTTAATTTGAAGCGGCAATAATCACTGACCTTAACAGATTTACTTTATCTCTGACGTCTGTATCCCGTATCATATAATCAATAAATTCTTTTACTTGTCAGGTGAAGTCAAAGAGCAAAATTATTACCTCTTAAATAGAAAGATATTGTATTAATCTTTTTCAAACTGATAATTTTCTATACTGATCAGATTTTGTCTGGCTTAATTTCATAACAGAAAACAAATAAAATTTTGATGGAAAAGATGCAGTATATAAATCAACAGTTCTGAATTTTGTTAAATAGGGTATGTTAATCACTAAGTTTGATATGATTGGACTATTTTCCTTGTCTATGTGTTTTTTTCGCAACATTTCAGCTGCGTACTCTCTGGCCTTTATTGGGTGTTGTTGGTTCAAGGATGTGGTTCCATGAAAAAATGAAGACATAGATGGGGAATCATTCAGCCAAATTATATATAATGATGAATTTATAGAGCATTAACTCTTAAGCATCGCTGATCATCAAAATTTATATCAGGACAATCATTTCTGACCAGATGGAAGCAGATTTGAAGCCTTTGATAGTGTTGAAGGCTATCACGATCAGGTAAAAAGACAAGGGGTTGCTTTTTATTTTCCCAAAAATATGCCTAAAAAAATGGATGTGTGTCTTATATAGACACACATCTTATAAGCAGTGGGATATGATAGTTTAAACTTGCTGATTCTAATATACAATTGTTTTTTATGATCAGATCAGCAATTGCTTCATTCAAATCGTGACTCGCCCGGTGAAACACATGACCAAAAATCATTGAAAAGACCTTTAATTTCACACTAATGTACGTTTATTCAACATTAAAAACGTTTTATAGCTTTCATCCTTTCCTTACCCTCTAAAAACTGAGAATTTTTAACTATAAAACAAGGTTTTACTGAAATATCCATACCTCACCGAAATGAATCTCTGCAGCAGAACTAATTATCAACAAAATTATCTGAAATTATCTAAAACATACCTGCACAAGATTTGGGCATTATCGGTTAGTCCAAAATGACCATAGAGATGCCAAAAAGGATTGTTCTTGTTACGGTAAGAACACAAAGTCAACCTTAGACTTTGTACATGCACTTGAAAATAGATAATACAAGGAAGTTTGATTAATACTGATACAGGAAATCTGAGGTTACTTGAAGTATACTTTGGTAAACTAATTTTTATATCTATGTCTTAATGTGTGAGTGTGTGTGTGTAGAAATAATGAGAAGCGTTGTTATCTCTGAGACAATTTCAATCCAAACTTGCCATCACAGTCAATAATTGGACAACCGTAGTAACAAAATTTGAAGTCATGTAAGAAAATTTTATCGAAGGATAAAAGATGCTCAGAATAAATTCTATTTATGACCTCATAATTTCCGCCAGAAAACACCTAAAATAGAGTAAAATAAACCTCCAGATTCTGGAGAATCTAAATTTTATTGGTGAACTCGTCAGAATAAGGCCCTAAAACTGGAGAACAGATGTCAATTTTTCAACTCTGTAGACATGAAAGGATGGACAAGTGCACTGGAATAATCAAACAAACATACAAACCTTTTCACTTATTAAAAAGAAAAGAACCCTCACCACATTTGATGGCTATGGTGGTTTTATTCTATTCTGTAATAAAAGCTCCTCATGGGAGAATGATTAGCTAGATGCACAGGACTTCAGCAACAGTTTTGGTATCAGCTGAATCAATATCTCAAGATAGCAGATGGAAATTTTAAGATTACAATTATTTAAAAGTCTTGGGTCATAATATACAATGAAATTCAATAGATAAAAAAGCAGTAAGTAATATAAATTAATGATATTTGATTAACAATAAAACAGGTCTAGTTAGTCACTCAATAGATAACTGTCAAGTGAACAATGTGTTGGGGATGATGAATAAAACAACTGGAAAAAAAAAGATCAATGAATAACTTCACTTCACTCACTTTTCACTGAAAAGATCCAAATTCTCAAATAACAAATGTAAGCACTGCTGGACACAAGGTAAAGGACTGATTTAGCATAAACTTACATTGTGAATTGAAACCTGACTAAAAACCTTTTTAGAAAAAAAAGCAGTATTTCTATAGACATATTCAGGAGTGTATGCTTAAAATTTCAGCCATAATTGAAAGTAAATTTTTTCTTGTTCATCATGGTTTGATTATTTGCAAATATTAGAAATCATCCATCAAAACTGTCAACATAGATTTCTTTAGATTTTAAGTCAGTCCGGCTGGCTATGTATGTATGTATCATGCATACAGGCTGCACCAATGTAGCTAGTGGGCTGAAAATTCAAGCATTTACTCATTATTGTCCATAAAAAATGTTTTTATTGGGATCATTTTCTATTTCTCAAATTGTCCATTGGATGAGGACTGCCTTTATTCCAATTAGATATCATCATCATCTGTCTTTTATCGTCTGTTATTGGACACAGATCTTAACCAGGATTTGCTACACTTCTCTTTTATGGGCGTCATGGAACCGATTCTTTCTGAATTTCTCTAGTTCATCTTTCCTTCTGGTATTTTGCCAGCCTCGGTTTTGCATGTGATCCCTGGGGATTCATTCTGTGAGTCATGATGTCCATCAATTGTCTGCCATTCTTGCATCATGACCAGCCCATTGCCATTTGAAATTTCTAATGAATTCTATGATGTCTTAGACCCCTGTCTTTTCTCTAATATATTGTGCTTTCTAAAGATCTCTCCATGTGAGATTGAGGATAATTCTCTCATGTTCACATTGCATGCTTCTCAGTTTGAGGGGCAATCTTTTGGTTAGGTTCTATGTCTCTGCTCCATAGGTGACTATTAGGAGAATGCATTGATTGTATACCCCTCTTTTTAGTACTACTGGGATTTTCTTGTTCTTAGCAATGAAGAATAGGCCTCCCACAAGACTCAAACTCACATCCTTTTTCCAAGTCTTGGACTCCTGTCTTCTCTGAAATATTATGCTGTCTTGTAATCGTTCCTAATAAAATATGTTGAATGTTGAATTTAGATAAATTAGGGCAGTGCCCTCTCCAAAGGTTTGGAAGGGGACCAGACTTCATAATGTGTGGAGTAGCCTGCCATAGCTGTCATGTGAAATAATTTTCCGTCTGTCATATGAAACTATGGCTCGAGGTATTTTGGTAATTTTTTTTCTGTGTTACCAATTTAGATATTCTATATCTAAATTTAGATAATTCTGTATGAATTTTATCTATTTTTGATAGATTTTTTGAGAACTTCTGGTCCAAAAAATTTCAAACGTGAGACCGCACTACCTTGCATTCTGATTAATATATCTGACAAATGACCAGTGTGTATAATGGCCAGTTCTTTAGTAATCGTTGTGCATACACTCTGAGAGAAATTTCTTCAGTTGTGATTAGATATAACATTGAAGGTGAATATTACTATTGACAAATACATACAAAAGTTTTGTTGTCGCCTCAAAGATTTTACAAAATATCAATTTAGTTTTGTGAAGATATTAGTTTTTTTTAATGTTTACTCATGATCTACTTAGAGTGTAGTGGTTAGAGCATCTGCTTCACATGTAGAAAGGATTGGGTTTGATTTCTGGTATGTGTGATGAGTGTGGAAAACTCTTCCTCTGGACAAATTTGCCTGTGCAATCAGCAGCTAATTGTGTACACTCTAAGCCATCTCCTTAGGGGTGGCGATATCCCATAGTTGCATCCTGCCAACTAGATGTACAGAAAAACTTGTCGGTATAAAATCTTTGTCTCGACCAGACTTGGGACTTGCAAAGATCACTAAGCTGATGCATGCAATAGAGAAAAAAAGTAACAAAAAACCATTACATGATTGATAAGAAACTAGAAACTACAGAACTAGAAAAAGATCTTGGCATAATCATAACATCAAAACTCAAAATCTATAACCATATATAAAAATTATTGAAAAAAGCTAAAAATATAAGTGGAATAATAGAATAATAGATTTGAGATCCTTTATATAAATGCATTTAAAATATTACACTCAAGATACATAAACACCAATGGGAATATTCAGTGCAAGTATTGTCCCCTCATGGCAAAAAAGATATTAAAGAATATCCAAAGAAGAGTGACAAAACTTGTTCCAGAACTGAAAAGCCTCCCCTACAAGAAAAGACTTAAGAAATGAAAACTAATAACATTAGAGGAAAGGAGAATGAGATACAAACATTTAAAATCATAGAAGGCATTGACAGCATCCCTGCTAAGGAAGTTCTTTATAATAAATAAAAAAAATATATATGTATACATATATAGCACTCTGGTGGATGAGGAGTTTCTGTATAAATGAATATATCGCTTAAATTCATCCTTACTGACCACCCAGTTCCGTAGTCCAGAGGTAGGATATCGGCCGATGTGAGGGTTTCAATTCTACCTTGTGGTACTGGATGGGATAAAGTCTATAGCCACACTGAAGAGATGTAATACATCAAAACAGCTGTCTGTGGATGACACAATAAAAAAAAAATATATATATATATATATACATATGTATATATATATATATATATATATATATATACATATACATATATATACATATATATACATATATATATATATATGTATATATACATATATATATATATATATATATATATATATATATATATAGAACATTGCAGAAAAAATTCACATAAAGATTCATCAGCAAATGTAACAAATTGATAATCATGGCCAAGCGATAATAGAAGCTAAAACAGTGAACGGCTTTAAAAATTGATATAATATCTTCACAACTAACAAAAAAACCAAACAAACACTAAATTAAAAACGTTTAAAAACAGAAAAAAATAACTCTCTACCAAAAAAGTGAGATTCATACAAATTCTCATAAAAACCTGCACATGAATCTTCGCTGCCATGTACATGATTCTGGTATCTCTCGCTTTTGAAAAACATCATTACTTTCAATACAACTGTAGTGTCAAAATTTGAAGTCATGTAAAAAAATTTCCATTGAAAAATAAATATGTTATAAATAAACCCATCAAAATAAGGCCCCTAAAAAGGTCAAAAAAGCTTTTTTTTCTGAAAATAAAAAAATAAACAAACTTTTTTACAGGGGTCTACCAAAGCATTGATACAAATTTTCAATTCTGTGTACCAAACTGTATGGCCAGGAGGTCTGAAACAAACAAGCCAACACACAAACACACGCACATAAAAAATTATAGAAATCTTTGCCACTTTTGGAGGCTACGGTTGTTCAATTGAATTGACGATTGCAATGGAAAGCAACAGATGATCAAAGTAAAAAGTAGTCATGGAAATAAAAAATGAAATTAATTATTCGTAATACTTCATAAAGATAGATAAATCAATGAAATAAGTTTTTTTGCGATTCCTCCTTTACTCCTTTACTGATATGAAATACCACGATGAATGAACTTTCTTCTGCAGATTTACTTGGATATCCAAACAGATGTTAGGGAAATAAATGAAATTTTAGAGATGGAGATCATTCTTTCAACTAAACCTATCGAAAAGTAAGGTTATTTTCATATAATTTTGGTTGGGAAATTTTTGGTCTCTACTACTACTACTACTACTAATAATAATAATAATGATCATGATATGCGAAAGAGAGAGGAGACGTTAGCTGAAGACCTGAGGAGACTTATTGTCACTCAGCCTTCAGCGATAACCACTGGGCAACCGGTGTGAAACTGTAAATCGTAGAATTACTGCGACCTATGAGTACTGGGGGAGGGGGGCTGGAGACTTGAGGAGACTTGCTGTCACTCAAACTCCAGCGGTTACCACCGGGCAACTGGTGTGAGATTCCAAATAATAATGATAATAATGATAATAATGATAATAATAATAATAGTGATAATAATAATGACAATAATAATAATAATGATAATGATAATAATAATGATAATAATGATGATAATGATAATAATAATGATAATAATGATGATAATGATAATAATAATAATGATAATAATAATGATAATAATAATGATAATAATGATAATAATAATGATAATAATAATAATAATAATAATAACAATAATAATAATAATAATAATAATAATAATAATAATGACCACTTCATTTACTGGTGTGAGATTGAAAAAAAAAAAATGATAATGATAATGATAATAATAATAATAATAAAAATTATGATGATAATAATAATAACAACCGCAACACTGGTGTGATAGGTGAGGGAGAGAAGAGACGTTGGCTGAAGACCTGAGGTGACTTACTGTCACTCAGCCTTCAGTGATAACCACCGGGCAACTAGTGTCAAACTGTAAACCACAGTATTGCGGTGGACTATGAAAGTGTGGAGAGGAGGGTTGGAGACTTGAGGAGACTTGCTGTCACTCAACCTTCAGTGGGGACCACCAGGCAACTGGTGTGATATTGCTAATAATAATGATAATAATAATAATAATAATAACTAGCATTCCAAGGGAAATTAGGAGTCACTTCTACCCATGTATGCTGAGTTGAGTGCGATCAATTAAAAAGTAGGAAAAAGGGGTGATCCAGAAATAAGATACTTCTCTCATCTTTTGTTGGTCAGTGATCACTGAAAAAAGGTCTGAATTTTTCAAAAAACCAGAGGACACAAACTAAAGACCAATTCAGTATAAATTTACATTGCATAATGAACCCCCTCTAAAAACTTATTTTGGAGGGGAAATCTCAACAAATAAAAAAAAGTATTTTCTCTATTCATTGAGAGGAGTGTGTGTGCAACATGTCAAGTTTTCAATATTTCAAGTCCGGATAGATATGTAGATGCATAGATAGATAGATAGATATAAAAGTCGGAACACATGAATAACCTGAAGCTGGAAACTGATTAAACCAGTCTGTTGAGGGTAGCAATGATTAATCATGATAATGATATATACATTTATACCAAGTGCTCTTTCTCGGCAACCTGAATACTCACTGGACCAAAGCACTTGAAAACTTTTGTGATCATAGAAGTAAAATATAAAGCCTGTTGAAAAAACGTTTCGATGTAAAGTCAATATCTAACAAAAATGCAACTGATTAATAAAGCTTTTTACGAAACACAGGGCAGAAGTATTTATTTATGGTAAATAGATATAAGTATGAAAGTCTCAAAACAAGAAAATGGAAAAAAAAACTTGAATGATAAATTTGATAAGAGTTTGTGAAGTCACCAGTTGAAATTTTTTTTTTTTTGCTATCTTTATCTATTAATTATTTTTTGATTTGATAAAAATGCCTCTATGGGCATCTTAAACAATTGAGATTAGAAATACTTATTCAGCATCAAAATATACATTCATTCAAGTTAAAAAATGTATGAGACTTGAGAAAATTGTTGACAATCTTACCAGTACAGAGAAACTTAGAGAAATTTACCAGGCATATTCTATTTATTCATTTTTCTTCAATTCTTCTAAATATTTCAGCTGATAACTCTCAAAATTGCCCCATCAATTTATTTTCTACCCAATTTCTTTGAAGAATTTCCATGATCTAAATTCCACAGTCTGACTGTTATCACCAGAGAAAGCAGAAGTAAACAAAAATCACAGGTAGGAAAATATGCCTCCAAGGTATTAAATTAAAAGAAGAATCCTCTATAACAAATTATTTGCTTACACCTACTAACCTTCGGCTATGAACTGTGCTGGAGTCCACCCAGTTAACCAGCAGTAGAGATATGAGTACTTTCAGCAGTAGGGTCAAAGCATGGTGCCCATTCAGTGAGCGCTGCCCCATGTTTTTCCCCTGTGTCAACTCGAGGGTATATCCAAGAAAAACCTTTGTGGCAGTACCAGTAAGAAAGATGATCCGACCAGGACAGCTCTGAATGGATCACACGTGCAGCTTAACACGTCAATAATATTGGATCTGCGCCACTTTACACTTTTAGCTGAGCACATAGAAAGAGAAAACTTACCGCACCTGCTGCTGATTGTGTATTGTTGAAGAGCAAGGTTACCACAGGACGGGCCTGGTCAATCCGTTCTGGCATTAAGTTTGAATGAAAAGAGAGAGATTTCATTTGAAGGGATCAATAATGATGATGATGATGGTATTGGTGGTGATGATGATGGTGGTGATGATGGTGGTGGTGGTGATGATGATGGTGGTGGTGGTGGTGGTGATGATGATGGTGGTGGTGGTGATGATGATGGTGGTGGTGGTGATGATGATGGTGGTGGTGGTGGTGGTGATGATGATGGTGGTGGTGGTGATGATGATGGTGGTGGTGGTGGTGGTGATGATGATGGTGGTGGTGGTGATGGTGGTGGTGGTGGTGATGATGATGGTGGTGGTGGTGATGATGATGGTGGTAGTGGTGATGATGATGGTGATGGTGGTGGTGATGATGGTGGTGGTAGTGGTGATGATGATGGTGATGGTGGTGGTGGTAGTGGTGATGATGATGGTGATGGTGGTGGTGATGATGGTGGTGATGATGATGATGATGGTGGTGGTGGTGATGATGATGGTGGTAGTGGTGATGATGATGGTGATGGTGGTGGTGATGATGGTGGTGGTAGTGGTGATGATGATGGTGATGGTGGTGGTGATGATGGTGGTGATGATGATGATGATGGTGGTGGTGGTAGTGGTGATGATGATGGTGATGGTGGTGGTGATGATGGTGGTGATGATGATGATGATGGTGGTGATGTTGGTATTGGTGTTGATGATGACAATGGTAATGGTAGTGGTGTTGATGATGATGATAGTGATGGTGGTGGTAGTATTGATGACAATGATGGTGGTGATGAAGATGATGATGGTGATGGTGGTAGTAGAGTTGATGAAAAATGGTACATAAGATGCCATAATTTGACTAGAATTAAGACAGTAATAATACTAGTCCTACTTGTAAAATACTTTGCTGTTAAGTACAAAATGTTTCCGAGAATCAACTTTCTAGAATTGAATTTAATAGCATTTAGATAATCTTTTAGCTTGAAAGGATGAAAAGTAATTTAACCTGATGTTATCAGCATCATGAAAAGTATATAAGACAAATTTTCAAAACATTCTTCACTCAAAGAAAAATATACAACTTGAAAAAGAAATGAGGTGATTTATAACAGTTCCAGGAAATATATGAGAAATTTTATAAAAACAATCTGGACATAAAAGTTGGGAAATTTTTTTTTTTTCATTATTATAGGCAAAAATTGAATATTCTATTTTTACAAAGAAAATTGAATTTTTCTCCATCTTTCATTTTCTTTAGCATTGACTTCCTGTTTTTTTTTATATCCTCTTGACATGAATAGTTTTATTTAAAACGTTTTTATCCTCTTAACACAGATAGTTTTATCTAAAATGTACTTTTAATCTCTCTACATAGCTTTAAGAAAAATGGATTTTATCGCTAGTTTTGTACACATTTTTCTCATTCAAACATTTCATAGAAACAATAGCTTTGTAAACATCTTTTTACAATTTAGTCGGATTTTCCTATTTCTCATTTTTTAAAAAGTTTTCTTACATGTTATTTACCTGTTTATCTAACCACTCAACTGATTTACTGTTATTCTCACCTGCAACCTGAATGTCCTTGCCCACTTTAGTACAGGTACTCAAAAAAAAGCTGATAATCTCATTTATAAAAAAGGATAAAAAAATAAATAAATAAAGAACTCACAAAAAGCAAAAAATGATGTTTGTTTGTATGAAATCATTTCTTACGCATGATGCTTAGTTCATCAAAAATTAGGTCAACAATCTCCGAACGTGCGACAAGCTTTTTCAGGAGGAAATCATAATTATCAATTAGTTAGAGATAAGTTTTGGAAAAAACAGAAGGATGATATTATTATTATCATCATCATTATTATTATTATTTGCAATCTCACACCAGTTACCTTGTGGTTACCACTGGAGTTTGAGTGACAGTAAGTCTCCTCAAGTCTCCAGCCCTTCTCTCCTAGTTCTCATAGGCCACAGTAATACTGCGGTTTATAGTTTCACACTGGTTGCTCAGTGGTCATTGCTGAAGGCTAAGTGACAATAAGTCTCCTCAGGTCTTCAGCCAACATCTCTTCTCTCTTTTGCCTATCATACCAGTGCTGTGGTTTACATTTCCGCTTTCATTTCCCTTTCTCTGTTAGGTCACTGTTAATAATTAGTGTTGCAGTCTTTATATTCCTGGCACTTTCCTCAGTATCCACGCAGTTCCTAGCAGTGCTGTGGTCTGTACAGTCTCAATCCAGCTCTGTGGGTGCGTGAAGAGGAGTAAGCTTCCAGTGAGATTTCAACTCATGCTTTTCTTGATAAAGGGAAGTCTGCTTTATGCCCAGCCGCTATAATAACTCAGTCATAAAGGCTTCATGGCCAGCAGAAGACAAATCTTACCTTTCCATCCCACCTTTCACTCTGATTATCATCACCATATTTGTTGTTTATGTTTTTAGTATCAGTACTATCATCAAATCAATCATTTTTATTTCTCATTATTGTCTCAATGTGTTGCATTACTTAATCTGACGATAAAAATTTGGGATAATCAACTTGGATATTGCTATAGCCTAATGAAGGCGTGACCAACCAACGAAGTCAGTTTAGAAATTCTTCTCGCTTTGCTCGTCTGTGTGTCGGTGTCTTTGGGCACTCTTGGTCATATTTTGGTGACCATAACCTTGAGAATTTGCACGAGTAAAGCACTAAGCACCATCTGCAAATCTGTTTTTTGGTGTTTCTTTCAAAAAAAGGTTTTTTTTGGTCTACATATTCATTTGGGATCCACAATGCCTAAATCTTGTGCTGGTATTTTTTTAAAGATAATTTTAGATAAGAGATCTATTTTAAAAAAAAATTATTTCATATGACTATTTTTAGATAATTGATTCTGGTACACAAGCAGGCTGCATTGATTCATCTAAGCAAAGCATGGATGTTCAATCAAATTTTTATTGACTTGAAACATGACCACGGCCATTCTAAATATGACAATTATCTCTTACAGAGTTTTTTTTTTTCTGAGGTTTTTCCAAAACTCTATAAACAAAAAATAACATTTTTGCTGGACCTGTTTTGTTATGTTGATCCTTTTTTTTTGTTTTTCATGGCAGATTATTCACAAAACTGGCGGTAAAAATAGCGTTTTATATGTGTGCCTTGCATTTGAGCGTGTTTTTGCAGTTCAACAATGGTTGCAGGCTGTGCTCAGTGGTGTCTTTTATGGTATAATCAATATTATCACATATTCTTATTCAAACAAATACTTTTATTTATTTATTTTAATTCGAATTACCATTTTGCTCTATGATCATTAATTAATTCTACTGAAATAAATATCTGTTAGTATTTCTGATGCGCTTTCCCAGATTGCCAGGAAAATAAGTGGGTGGGAAATTTTGCTTTGCAAGGAATTCAACAAATTTATTCCTGAGCTTATTATTACTGATATACAATTACCAGTTACATGGGCAGTTACCCAGGGAGCCAAGTACTTATCATGTGACTGAGACAGCATAATTTTCTAAATACAAATGTAAACATTGGAAAATGAATCTGTCAAATAGAATAAAAAATGTCAAGATAAGAAAATTCCCTAATGTGAAGTCAGATTTTTCAGGAATATCTGACAGTTAATCCTAGTCTTAAAAAGAAGGGTATACAACCAAATCATCTTCCTGATAGTCACCTATGGAGCTGAAACATAGAATCAGACAAAGAGACTGACCCTCAAACTGAGAACTCAAATGGGTATGGGCTGGTCTTGATGCAAGAATGGCAGACAACCGATGGACATCATGACTCATAACATGGATCTCTAGAGATCATATGCGCAACCGAGGCTGGCAGAATAAAAGATTTAGAGATGAATTAGACAAATTCAGAAAGTATTGAATCGCAATGCTCATATAGAGAGGTATGGCGAATTGTGGGGAAGGTCTACGTCCAACGGCAGAAATTAAAAGATTGATGATGATGATGATAAAATACTTTCTGTCGTGGTTAAACCAAGAGAAACAATTAACAAAGGAAATTCTCATACTTTAAAGGGCATCAGAGTTTAGGATGTACAGGGCACCAGGATCTTTAGGCCCAACCCTGCCAACCCTGCTGATATAGCAAATCTATTCGTCACAGAACTGCCCAAAACTAGAAAATTACTTGATATAGAAGCATGCAGTTTTCACTATTTGAAAACGTGTGTTTTGAAAATTCATTTGGAATTTTAAAATTGGCCTTCTACAGTCTAGACTGACCTGTTCCTTTTTTGCTATTTAAAATTTGATAACTCATAGACTAATGAATAGAAAAAATAATTTGGTCATCTTTCCTTATATCAATGTAAAATATATTATTACTACGCTAAAGAGATGTATAAAAATTGATAATAACTAAGAGATATTTTTTGTTCACACGTGCAAGTTTGGAGTGTTGATATTCACTTTTAGGGCTTATCCATATGTAAAAAATAAATCTGACGAGTATGAATCCAAACTGGTTGGATTTTCAGTGTTGCCAAATAGCCAAATCAAGCAGCCAAAGTACGCTATAGATTCTTCTGTCTTGGAGTGTCTTTCTATATGCCTATCTATGTGTTTGTGTTTACGTTGGTAAGATTTTCAGTGTAGCTAAATGGCCAAATCAAGCAGCCAAAGTACGCTATTGATTCTTCTCTTTTGGAGTGTCTTTCTATATGCCTATCGATGTGTTTGTGTTTAGGTTGGTAAGATTTTCAGTGTAGCTAAATGGCCAAATCAAGCAGCCAAAGTACGCTATAGATTCTTCTCTCTTGGAGTGTCTTTCTATATGCCTATCGATGTGTTTGCGTTTAGGTTGGTAAGATTTTCTGTGAAGCCAAATGGCCAAATCAAGCAGCCAAAGTACGCTATAGATTCATCTTTTTTTTAGTGTCTTTCTATATGCCGACCTATGTGTTTGTGTTTAGGTTGGCAAGATTTTCAGTGTAGCTAAATGGCCAATTCGAGCAGCCAAAGTACGCTATAGATTCTTCTCTTTTGGAGTGTCTTTCTATATGCCTATCTATGTGTTTGTGTTTAGGTTGGCAAGATTTTCAGTGTAGCTAAATGGCCAAATCAAGCAGCCAAAGTACGCTATAGATTCTTCTCTTTTGGAGTGTCTTTCTATATGCCTATCTATGAGTTTGTGTTTAGGTTGGCAAGATTTTCAGTGTAGCTAAATGGCCGAATCAAGCAACCAAAGTACACTATAGATTCTTCTCTTTTAGAGTGTCTTTCTATATGCCTATCTATGTGTTTGTGTTTAGGTTGGCAAGATTTTCAGTGTAGCTAAATGGCCAAATCAAGTAGCCAAAGTACGCTATAGATTCTTCTCTTTTGGAGTGTCTTTCTATATGCCTATCTATGTGTTTGTGTTTAGGTTGGCAAGATTTTCAGTGTAGCTAAATGGCCAAATCAAGCAGCCAAAGTACGCTATAGATTCTTCTCTTTTAGAGTGTCTTTCTATATGCCTATCTATGTGTTTGTGTTTAGGTTGGCAAGATTTTCAGTGTAGCTAAATGGCCAAATCAAGCAGCCAAAGAACGCTATAGATTCTTCTCTTTTGGAGTGTCTTTCTATATGCCTATCGATGTGTTTGTGTTTAGGTTGGCAAGATTTTCAGTGTAGCTAAATGGCCAAATCAAGCAGCCAAAGTACGCTATAGATTCTTCTCTTTTGGAGTGTCTTTCTATATGCTTATCTATGTGTTTGTGTTTAGGTTGGTAAGATTTTCAGTGTAGCTAAACGGCCAAATCAAGCAGCCAAAGTACGCTATAGATTCTTCTCTCTTGGAGTGTCTTTCTATATGCCTATCTATGTGCTTGTGTTTAGGTTGGCAAGATTTTCAGTGTAGCTAAATGGCCAGATTAAGCAACCAAAGTACGCTATAGATTCTTCTCTCTTGGAGTGTCTTTCTATATGCCTATCTATGTGTTTGTGTTTAGGTTGGTAAGATTTTCAGTGTAGCTGAATGGCCAATTCGAGCAGCCAAAGTACGCTATAGATTCTTCTCTCTTGGAGTGTCTTTCTATATGCCTATCTATGTGTCTGTGTTTAGGTTGGCAAGATTTTCAGTGTAGCTAAATGGCCAGATCAAGCAGCCAAAGTACGCTATAGATTCATCTTTTTTTTATTGTCTTTCTATATGCCTATCTATGTGTTTGTGTTTAGGTTGGCAAGATTTTCAGTGTAGCTAAATGGCCAAATCAAGCAGCCAAAGTACGCTATAGATTCTTATTTCTTTGAGTGTCTTTCTATATGCCTATCTATGTGTTTGTGTTTAGGTTGGCAAGATTTTCAGTGTAACTAAATGGCCAAATCAAGCAACCAAAGTACACTATAGATTCTTCTCTTTTAGAGTGTCTTTCTATATGCCTATCTATGTGTTTGTGTTTAGGTTGGCAAGATTTTAAGTGTAGCTAAATGGCCAAATCAAGCAGCCAAAGTACGCTATAGATTCTTATTTCTTGGAGTGTCTTTCTATATGCCTATCTATGTGTTTGCGTTTAGGTTGGTAAGATTTTCTGTGAAGCCAAATGACCAATTCGAGCAGCCAAAGTACGCTATAGATTCATCTTTTTTTTAGTGTCTTTTTATATGCCGACCTATGTGTTTGTGTTTAGGTTGGCAAGATTTTCAGTGTAGCTAAATGGCCAAATCAAGCAGCCAAAGTACGCTATAGATTCTTGTCTTTTGGAGTGTCTTTCTATATGCCTATCTATGTGTT
Source organism: Thysanoteuthis rhombus (assembly GCA_963457665.1). Taxonomy (NCBI): domain Eukaryota; kingdom Metazoa; phylum Mollusca; class Cephalopoda; order Oegopsida; family Thysanoteuthidae; genus Thysanoteuthis; species Thysanoteuthis major. Next base: position 14,931,782 of record OY735221.1, read on the forward strand.
TGTGTTTAGGTTGGCAAGATTTTCAGTGTAGCTAAATGGCCAAATCAAGCAGCCAAAGTACGCTATAGATTCTTCTCTTTTAGAGTGTCTTTCTATATGCCTATCTATGTGTTTGTGTTTAGGTTGGCAAGATTTTCAGTGTAACTAAATGGCCAAATCAAGCAGCCAAAGTACGCTATAGATTCTTCTCTTTTGGAGTGTCTTTTTATATGCCTATCTATGTGTTTGTGTTTAGGTTGGCAAGATTTTCAGTGTAGCTAAATGGCCAAATCAAGCAGCAAAAGTACGCTATAGATTCTTCTCTTTTAGAGTGTCTTTCTATTTGCCTATCTATGTGTTTGTGTTTAGGTTGGCAAGATTTTCAGTGTAGCTAAATGGCCAAATCAAGCAGCCAAAGTACGCTATAGATTCTTCTCTTTCAGAGTGTCTTTCTATATGCCTATCTATGTGTTTGTGTTTAGGTTGGCAAGATTTTCAGTGTAGCTAAATGGCCAAATCAAGCAGCCAAAGTACGCTATAGATTCTTATTTCTTTGAGTGTCTTTCTATATGCCTATCTATGTGTTTGTGTTTAGGTTGGCAAGATTTTCAGTGTAACTAAATGGCCAAATCAAGCAACCAAAGTACACTATAGATTCTTCTCTTTTAGAGTGTCTTTCTATATGCCTATCTATGTGTTTGTGTTTAGGTTGGCAAGATTTTAAGTGTAGCTAAATGGCCAAATCAAGCAGCCAAAGTACGCTATAGATTCTTATTTCTTGGAGTGTCTTTCTATATGCCTATCTATGTGTTTGCGTTTAGGTTGGTAAGATTTTCTGTGAAGCCAAATGACCAATTCGAGCAGCCAAAGTACGCTATAGATTCATCTTTTTTTTAGTGTCTTTTTATATGCCGACCTATGTGTTTGTGTTTAGGTTGGCAAGATTTTCAGTGTAGCTAAATGGCCAAATCAAGCAGCCAAAGTACGCTATAGATTCTTGTCTTTTGGAGTGTCTTTCTATATGCCTATCTATGTGTTTGTGTTTAGGTTGGCAAGATTTTCAGTGTAGCTAAATGGCCAAATCAAGCAGCCAAAGTACGCTATAGATTCTTCTCTTTTAGAGTGTCTTTCTATATGCCTATCTATGTGTTTGTGTTTAGGTTGGCAAGATTTTCAGTGTAACTAAATGGCCAAATCAAGCAGCCAAAGTACGCTATAGATTCTTCTCTTTTGGAGTGTCTTTTTATATGCCTATCTATGTGTTTGTGTTTAGGTTGGCAAGATTTTCAGTGTAGCTAAATGGCCAAATCAAGCAGCAAAAGTACGCTATAGATTCTTCTCTTTTAGAGTGTCTTTCTATTTGCCTATCTATGTGTTTGTGTTTAGGTTGGCAAGATTTTCAGTGTAGCTAAATGGCCAAATCAAGCAGCCAAAGTACGCTATAGATTCTTCTCTTTCAGAGTGTCTTTCTATATGCCTATCTATGTGTTTGTGTTTAGGTTGGCAAGATTTTCAGTGTAGCTAAATGGCCAAATCAAGCAGCCAAAATACGCTATAGATTCTTCTCTTTTAGAGTGTCTTTCTATATGCCTATCTATGTGTTTGTGTTTAGGTTGGCAAGATTTTCAGTGTAACTAGATGGCCAAATCAAGCAACCAAAGTACGCTATAGATTCTTGTCTTTTAGATTGTCTTTCTATATGCCTATCTATGTGTTTGTGTTTAGGTTGGCAAGATTTTCAGTGTGGCTAAATGGCCAAATCGAGCAACCAAAGTACGCTATAGATTCTTCTCTTTTGGAGTGTCTTTTTATATGCCTATCTATGTGTTTGTGTTTAGGTTGGCAAGATTTTCAGTGTAGCTAAATGGCCAAATAAAGCAGCCAAAGTACGCTATAGATTCTTCTCTTTTAGAGTGTCTTTCTATTTGCCTATCTATGTGTTTGTGTTTAGGTTGGCAAGATTTTAAGTGTAGCTAAATGGCCAGATCAAGCAGCCAAAGTACGCTATAGATTCTTCTCTTTTGGAGTGTCTTTCTATATGCCTATCTATGTGTTTGTGTTTAGGTTGGCAAGATTTTCAGTGTAGCTAAATGGCCAAATCAAGCAGCCAAAGTATGCTATAGATTCTTCTCTCATGGAGTGTCTTTCTATATGCCTATTTATGTGTTTGTGTTTAGGTTGGCAAGATTTTCAGTGTAGCTAAATGGCCAAATAAAGCAGCCAAAGTACGCTATAGATTCTTCTCTTTTAGAGTGTCTTTCTATTTGCCTATCTATGTGTTTGTGTTTAGGTTGGCAAGATTTTCAGTGTAACTAAATGGCCAAATCAAGCAGCCAAAGTACGCTATAGATTCTTGTCTTTTAGAGTGTCTTTCTATATGCCTATCTATGTGTTTGTGTTTAGGTTGGCAAGATTTTAAGTGTAGCTAAATGGCCAATTCGAACAGCCAAAGTACGCTATAGATTCTTGTCTTTTAGAGTGTCTTTCTATATGCCTATCTATGTGTTTGTGTTTAGGTTGGCAAGATTTTCAGTGTGGCTAAATGGCCAAATCGAGCAACCAAAGTACACTATAGATTCTTCTCTTTCAGAGTGTCTTTCTATATGCCTATCTATGTGTTTGTGTTTAGGTTGGCAAGATTTTCAGTGTAACTAAATGGCCAAATCAAGCAACCAAAGTACACTATAGATTCTTCTCTTTCAGAGTGTCTTTCTATATGTCTATCTATGTGTTTGTGTTTAGGTTGGCAAGATTTTAAGTGTAGCTAAATGGCCAATTCGAGCAGCCAAAGTACGCTATAGATTCTTGTCTTTTAGAGTGTCTTTCTATATGCCTATCTATGTGTTTGTGTTTAGGTTGGCAAGATTTTCAGTGTGGCTAAATGGCCAAATCGAGCAACCAAAGTACACTATAGATTCTTCTCTTTTGGAGTGTCTTTCTATATGCCTATCTATGTGTTTGTGTTTAGGTTGGCAAGATTTTAAGTGTAGCTAAATGGCCAAATCAAGCAGCCAAAGTACGCTATAGATTCTTCTCTTTTGGAGTGTCTTTTTATATGCCTATCTATGTGTTTGTGTTTAGGTTGGCAAGATTTTCAGTGTAGCTAAATGGCCAAATAAAGCAGCCAAAGTACGCTATAGATTCTTCTCTTTTAGAGTGTCTTTCTATTTGCCTATCTATGTGTTTGTGTTTAGGTTGGCAAGATTTTAAGTGTAGCTAAATGGCCAGATCAAGCAGCCAAAGTACGCTATAGATTCTTCTCTTTTGGAGTGTCTTTCTATATGCCTATCTATGTGTTTGTGTTTAGGTTGGCAAGATTTTCAGTGTAGCTAAATGGCCAAATCAAGCAGCCAAAGTATGCTATAGATTCTTCTCTCATGGAGTGTCTTTCTATATGCCTATTTATGTGTTTGTGTTTAGGTTGGCAAGATTTTCAGTGTAGCTAAATGGCCAAATAAAGCAGCCAAAGTACGCTATAGATTCTTCTCTTTTAGAGTGTCTTTCTATTTGCCTATCTAAGTGTTTGTGTTTAGGTTGGCAAGATTTTCAGTGTAACTAAATGGCCAAATCAAGCAGCCAAAGTACGCTATAGATTCTTGTCTTTTAGAGTGTCTTTCTATATGCCTATCTATGTGTTTGTGTTTAGGTTGGCAAGATTTTAAGTGTAGCTAAATGGCCAATTCGAGCAGCCAAAGTACGCTATAGATTCTTCTCTTTTAGAGTGTCTTTCTATATGCCTATCTATGTGTTTGTGTTTAGGTTGGCAAGATTTTCAGTGTGGCTAAATGGCCAAATCAAGCAACCAAAGTACACTATAGATTCTTCTCTTTTGGAGTGTCTTTCTATATGCCTATCTATGTGTTTGTGTTTAGGTTGGCAAGATTTTAAGTGTAGCTAAATGGCCAAATCAAGCAGCCAAAGTACGCTATGATTTTTCTCTCATGGAGTGTCTTTCTATATGCCTATTTATGTGTTTGTGTTTAGGTTGGCAAGATTTTCAGTGTAGCTGAATGGCCAAATCAAGCAGCCAAAGTACGCTATAGATTCTTGTCTTTTAGAGTGTCTTTCTATATGCCTATCTATGTGTTTGTGTTTAGGTTGGCAAGATTTTCAGTGTAACTAGATGGCCAAATCAAGCAACCAAAGTACGCTATAGATTCTTTTTTTTTGGAGTGTCTTTCTATATGCCTATCTATGTGTTTGTGTTTAGGTTGGTAAGATTTTCAGTGTAGCTAAATGGCCAAATCAAGCAGCCAAAGTACGCTATAGATTCTTCTCTTTTAGAGTGTCTTTCTATATGCCTATCTATGTGTTTGTGTTTAGGTTGGCAAGATTTTCAGTGTAGCTAAATGGCCAAATCAAGCAGCCAAAGTACGCTATAGATTCTTCTCTTTTAGAGTGTCTTTCTATATGCCTATCTATGTGTTTGTGTTTAGGTTGGCAAGATTTTCAGTGTAACTAAATGGCCAAATCAAGCAACCAAAGTACACTATAGATTCTTCTCTTTTGGAGTGTCTTTCTATATGCCTATCTATGTGTTTGTGTTTAGGTTGGCAAGATTTTAAGTGTAGCTAAATGGCCAAATCAAGCAGCCAAAGTACGCTATAGATTCTTCTCTTTTGGAGTGTCTTTCTATATGCCTATCTATGTGTTTGTGTTTAGGTTGGCAAGATTTTAAGTGTAGCTAAATGGCCAAATCAAGCAGCCAAAGTACGCTATGATTTTTCTCTCATGGAGTGTCTTTCTATATACCTATGTATGTGTTTGTGTTTAGGTTGGCAAGATTTTCAGTGTAGCTAAATGGCCAAATCAAGCAGCCAAAGTACACTATAGATTCTTCTCTTTTGGAGTGTCTTTCTATATGCCTATCTCTATTGTGATTTTAGATTAATAATGCCCAAATCTGGCTCTGGTATTTATTAAAGATAATTCTAAATCAGAGATCTATTTCCTTTAGATAATTCTGGATAAAAGATCAATTCCTGCAGATAATTATAGATAAAAGATAATTTTAGGTAAAAAATTTTTTTTTTAAAGATAATTTTAGAATAGAACATTTTAGAACCTTTTTCAAAAGAGATTTTTTGATAAAAGATTTTCTTTTTATTTTTAGATAATTTCAGATAGTCTCTTAGATAATTCGTTCTGTTGGCCTCCACATGAAATTCAGCAAAATAAATGCTATCTACAACAAACATGTTGAGGACAAAGACACTAGGATCTAAATTGAATATGCAGAACTAAAGAAAGTAGACCACTACATATATCTAGACCAATGAATCTCCATGAAATCCTCGAAAGAAGAAATCCAGTGAAGAATCACTCTAGGATGATAAGTTTTTGGTAGGGCAAGCTCAACTCTCAAGAATACAAAAAATCCTAAAACGAGGAGTATACAACCAATGCATCCTCCTGATAGTTTCATATGGAGCTGAAATATGGAACCTAACCAAAAGACTGACCCTCAAACTGAGAACTATGCAACGCGCACATGAAAGAATCCTGACACTTGCCAGCTGAATGGGCCGGAGATAGTGTGGCTGGTGAGTATCATGACCGAGAGCGCAGGTGCAACGCTTTAGCCAATGAAGGCTACTGAGACTTGGCATTGTTAAACACATTGGGAACCTTTGTACTCATCCTTTGGTTCTGCCATTATTACTTGGTCCAGCTGTGGGAACGCTGTCCCATTGCACTAAAAGGGACAGGTTGGGCCTGTGTTGACAGAGATTGGGTGGAGGGATGAACAACAAGACCGAGTGTGCAGGTGCAATGCATTGGCCAATGAGGGGACACTGAGGGTACGCATTGCTAAGCGCATAGGGAACTTTTTGATTTGTCTTTGGGTTCTCTCTCTATTACTTGGCCCAGCTGTGGGGAAGCAATTTGCCCCGGGGTGGCACAGTCCCATTGTCCTTAGAGGGATAGGTTGGGCACGTCCTAATGTCTCACAATTTTGGTTGTGGCAGCTTGAGCAATTTTTTAGGGGTGCTCCACTTTCCGACATTAAACTGACCTTGTGTCGCATCACACCCTTTCGGGCGCGCGAGTAATGTATAGTATCTGTTCCACGGATTTGCCCATTCATTTGCACCCTCATTAGCTACGGCATTGCACCTGTGTACTTAGTCTGATGCTCACACCACCACCCAATCTCCGGCCTCATTTGGCTGTCAAGTGTCAGTACCAACTCTTTTGGCAAAGCTGTTGAAGAGATATTACACTTTCTATTTACTTTAACTCCCATGTGGAAAGGATGTGGCACAAGGTCATTTTTCATGAGGGATTGAGTGGAGAACCCAGAAAAGAATAGTTCCAGTTCCCGCAACTGAAGTTGCAAAAGCATCAGGACGAATTCAATCAGTCCCTCTTGGTGGAATTGGACAGCGCTGTCCTGAGGTGATCTGCTTCCCCACAACTGGGCCGAGCAATTTAGTTCAGGACCTATGGACGAGTTCATAGGTCCTCAATGCGCTTAGTAATGCCGAGCCTCAGTAGCCTTCATTGACTACGGCATTGCATCTGCGCACTCGGTCTTGAACCCACCCGTCTAACCAATCTCCGGCTCATTGAATGTCTCATGTCAGTACAGTCACCTCGAGCAAGGCCATGGTGATAATTCTGCACTTTCACCTGAGCCAAAAGGCAAGGGAGAAGTAACTTACCCCTTGTTCAAATTTTTAATTGATCAACACCTACATAACATGCTGCCAAAAGATATTGGTCATGTAATGATTTCTATCGAGTGTTCCTTATACAGTGGTTCTTAACCAGAGGGCGGGGGCATTCCTCAGTGGGGGATGTGTGAGTAATTTCAAAAGGGGGTGTGAGTCAGCAGGGAAAAAAAACTAAATCTGACCCTGCCTCTTACAAACCCTTTTCATTTCAGACCAAATTTTACTCCCACCAACACAGACACAAAAACTTCCCCTCCCAGTCCCACTAAACAACCAAACAACGCAGAAATATCCCTATTTCTTTCCTCAGCCCCAAACATGTAAACAGCAAAATTCTCTGTGAACTGCTGGAAATATTTTCTCAGAAAAAGATGGCTGGTACCCATCGAAATGCAGTGAAACATGCCCATGGAATGATAGAAAATTTTAGATGTAATTTTTTACTCCTCACCTTCCAAATTTCACTTTCATAAACATTCTGTCAGATCATTCCACATCCACAGTACAAACTTATCAATGATTCCAATCTCCATTCTCTTTTCTGTGACATGTCTATAAAAAGAGAAAACATAATGTGTGAAGGATTTTCAGCAATTTCAAAAGATTCACAATTTCTGGTCATATTTCTGGTTTGTCGAACCTCTTATGCAGATACAATAATATTCTATTCAAATGTATCAAAAGATTTGTAATATTGATACCATTCCATAATTTTATCATAATGACATGTCAAAAGCCATTACAGAATATACATACTAGAGTCCTATAAATGCACTTGAAAGCACTAGGAATTAGCTTTTTTTTTTGTCAGCAGTTGATTGCATCATTAAGCCAGCTTCAGTTGAGTCGGAGTGGGATTAAACTAATATCAAATCTATTATGGCAGATATTAGAATTAGGATTATTTTTTAACATATTGATATTCTCCGATGTGACTGTCTTTTCACTTGGGCTATTCCATGCTAGTCTTGCGGAGAAAATTTTTTCCGAACACTCGTGGGGGTCAGAATTTGGCTGTGTCTGAATTGGGTTTTCCTACAGATAGATGAAGAGAGCATTTTCTTGTCAGGATACTTTAAGCAATCAATGTCAGTATCCTCTATAGACTTTCAATATGTCAACAGGTTTCTCTTTGTATTCTAGGATCTCTTGACCAAGTTGAACAATCATAGCCATCAAAGGGTTCTATTTTTCTATATTCGTATATGTTTGTTCATGTGTTTGTGTATTCTAGCACTCATGGCCACACCGTTTTGTCTACAGACTTGAAAATTGGCATCAGAACTCCACTAGGTCATCCTTGGAAGAAAAAAAATATATTAAAAAGAAAAAAAAAATTTTGAGGCCTTATTTTGACCGGTTTAATAATGACATCAAGATTCTACTGAATGTAGATGTTTCTAAATGCTTTTTTCTAACCCCAGATTAGATGTTTTCCTGTGGAAAATGCCAGTGATGCGATGAATAGAATTTATTCTGACAATGATTTTTCTTAGATAGATTTTTTTTTAGATGCTCTCAAACTTTTGACACTACAGTTATTCATTCATCGACTGTGATGGCAAATAGTTTCAATCTTTCAGTGTAAGATGAAGTGATATTCAACTGTGCAGTTGTCATGTTAACGAATAATACCACATTTGGAAAAAAAGAAATTTACCATCCGATGGAACTAATTGTTGGATTATTCTGTGACCTGTCTGTGAGGAATGGTCAAACTCCAGTCCAAGTCTGAAGTTGACTTTGTTTTCGTATCGCACCAGAAACAAGAACAATCCTCACCAAACAAATGATATGAACTGCTTGTCTATAGATCCCATCATATTAAACCAAACTGATATGTAAAATTAACATTCCCCCAACCATGAGTAACTGATTGGTAGCTGGTTCTCTTACCGACTGAACTAATTTGACAAATCTTACATATCTATGAAAAAACATGTTAGAAATATGCAAGGGCTTATTTCATTCTGATAGATAAATGAATTTATAAAATTCTCATTTCTTTACTGTGATTTGAAATCATGAGTTATTGGTAGTTGGCTCTTTTACCGACTGAGCCCAATAGACAAGTCTTACTGACTGAGCCAAATGGACAAGCCTTACATATCTACTAATTGATTAATTACCGCTACCCTCAACAGACTGGTTAAATCACTGTTGGTGGGTTTAGATCATTCATGTGTTCTGACATTTAAATGGATGCACTTATCTATCTATTTATTTATTTAGACTTTGTCCAGGCCTAACCGTTCATTGTAGAAACTTGAAATGTTGCGCACACACACTCCCCTCAAAGAGTAAGGGAAATATTTTTTTTTGTTTTTTGAAAATTCCACCCCCTAAATATGTTTTCATTCATCATCATTCATCATCATCAGTCTTTTAGCGTCTGTTGTTGGACATAGACCTTCCCCAGGATTTGCCACACTCCCCTATCATGGGCGTCACGGAGCCAGTACTTCCTGAACTTGTCTAGCTCGTCTCTCCATCTAACATTTTGTGTAATTCTTCGCTTGATTTCTTCTTCTTTTGAGGGTCTCATGGAGATTCATTGTCCTAGGTAGATGTAGTGGTCTACTTTCTCGAGTTCTGTGTCCTCGATTTCGATCTTAGTGTTTTTATCTCCAATGTGGTTGTTGCACATGATCTTCATCTTGCTGAAGTTCATGTGTAGGCCGACTTTTTTGCTCTCTTCATTTAGTTCATCTATCATTAGTTGGAGGTCGTGTAGGTTCTCTGCGAAAAGGGCAATGTCGTCTGCGAATCTGAGGTTGCTCAGATACTATACCGTCCATTTTAATTCCTTTACTCTCCCAGTCTAGCCTTCTGAAAATCATCTTGAGGCAGGCTGTGAAGAGTTTAGGTGAGCTGGTATCACCTTGTCTTACTCCTTTCTGGAGCTGGAAGGGGTCCGAGTCTTTATTTAGCCTGATAAATGAGCTGCCGTGTGTAAGACGTCTACCCTTAAAGTATACCCATTGATTATCCTGAGAACTAGAAGTGCAGCTTTGATGTAACTTGATAAGCAAATGGACCTTACTGAGCATGCTTGAATGGACACTCATCTGTGGGGTTACTTGGTCGGTAGTTAGACACTATTGTGTCTGCTAGTGTAACTTATGACTATCACATTCACAATCTACAAGCCTGCCTTTTCTTCACGTCTGATGGGTTCTTTTTTTTTGCAAAACATTGTCCCACCCAGGTCTGTTAGCCCTCCAAAGTCCAGGTTTGGCCTTTCCCAAAGAGATTTCAAACCGTTGACAGGATTAAGGAGAATGTGATGAGTCAGCTGGAAGAACGCTTTGCAGACTGTTTTGAAAAGCGGAATGGAGACTGGGATAAGGGGAGTACCTTGAAGTGAACTAAGGCATCATTGCCTTAAATAGACTATTATTTTATTAATATCAAAAGTGCAATCATGCATTATTTGTTGTGAACTGTTTGAAGTGATAAAAACATAGAAAACGGCTGACTTGCTGCAGAAGCCCCATTCAAACTGTTCTGAAGAATTGAATCCCTACAGCTCCACAAATCGACTACTAACCAGCCAGCCAGCCAGCGAAGTTTCTATCTCTCCTTTTATGTGAATGCATGTCTCTGGGTTCTCCTAGTAGTAGATACAACTTTGAAAATTTGCCAGAGTTCACCGCTAGGCACAATCTAAGAACGCTTTTTTTCCCTCTGTTTTTTCAAAAAAAGTGTTTTTGTTGGGTCTCTATAGTCATTTTGGGCCAACGATGCCCAAATCTTGTGCTGGCAATATTTTTTTTAGCTAATTCCAGATTGTTATGTTTACAACGCATCAAATGGACAGCTTCCATGAGCTTTCCGTTTGGGCAAAAATTAGCCTTTACCAACAGGGAGCCATCATGGTTTGACAAAAGTTAGAAAAAGGCATAATGGCGTACAGTTTAAGAGGCATTATGGCGTACAGTTTAAAAGGCATTATGGCGTACAGTTTCATCTTACAACTCTTTTTGCATCATTGTAAAAGACTCGATACTTCTTGGAGTGAAGGATAAAATTCATATAAAAATGTAAATATAATGACTTTAGAAATACCTCTGAGAATACTATTGCATTGCCTGTTCTAAAAGAGCATCTTCAGAAGGGACCAGACCTTTTAGTGTATGGAGCAGCCGGCCATAATAGTCATGTAAAATAGATTTCTGTCTGTCGTCCAAAACCACTGTTTTGAAATATTTCAGGTACTTCTCTTCTGTGTTGCCAATTTAGATGTGTTATATCTAAATTTATATCTATAATTTGAAAGATCTATATTTGGTAATTTTTAAATTTATTTTTATTAGATTTTTCAAGGATTGCAGATCCAATCAACTTCAAACTTACTGGGTGTGCTGACTAATATATATATTGAATATCAACTTTCTACAATTGCCAGCTGTCGAATTATCCCAGTACATACACCCACAGATTTCTCAATTTATGGCTAGTTATGCACACAGTATATGTTCGTATGTAAACATTCTGGTAGTTAATGTAAAAAATTATGAATCTTGATATAAATAGTATGTATCATGTATACAGACTGCACCAATAGGGCTAGAGCCCTGAAAATTTAAATACTTACTCTTTATTGTGGCTTCATGTATTGTCTTTTAGAAATGTCGACCAAAACTATCACTAAAATTGTCGACATAGATTTCTTCGGTTCTCAAGTTGGTCTCTCTGGCTGGCTATGTATGTATCATGAATATAGGCAGCACCGATAGAGCTTAATCATCATCATCATCAGTCTTTTAACGTCCGTCGTTGGACATAGACCTTCCCCAGGATTTGCCACACTTCCCTATCATGGGTGTCACGGAGCCAGTATTTCCTGAACTTACTTGCTTTGGGTAGGACTGATGTGCTCCAAGGGTGACTACCCAAATACTACACCGATAGAGCTAAATAGCTTTAAATTTAAATATTTACTCCTTATTATATCTGATAGGTTTTTAGTGGGGGATTCAATTTGCAATGTAATTTTGTGCTTAATTGATCCCTTAGTTTCTACCTAGAGCATTGACACTTGTTTTTTGAAAATTCGGACTTTTTTTAGTGATCTCAAAAACAAAATGCTGAAAAAGTAACTTCTTCAATGATCATCACTTTTTTTCTAATTTTTTAATTGATCATCCAAACACTGCATACTGTCAAAAGACATTGTCACATGACGGTTTCTATTGAGTGACTAACCAGACCTATCTTCTTTCTTTTCTGAAAAACCTTTGAACAATTAAGCTGATATACATACGTGTACCAAGATAAATAGTCCTGATATTGATCACACAACAGATTAGTTTAAACACTGTTACTGGGTTTAGGTTATTAGTCGCTGCTACCCACAACAGACCGGCTTAAACAATATTTAATTTAGGTTGTTCTGATGTTTATATGTATCTATGTATCCGGAGCTTGCCCAGCCTTAAATCTTTAATAAAACAGACTTGAAATTTTGCACACACTCTCCCCTTAATGAGTGAAGGAGACTACTTTTTGTTTTTTCGAAAATTACCTTCTAAAATAAGTTTTTGAGCATTCACACTTATTTTATGTAAGAAGAGTATATAACCAATGCATCCTCCCAATAGTCACTTATGGAGCTGAAACATGGAACCTAACCAAGAGACAGATCCACAAACTGAGAACAATGCAACATTCACATGCGAGGATCATGCTCAACCTCACATGGAGAGATTGCAAGACAGCACAGTATATCAAGAAGAAGATGAGTGTCCAAGACATCATAGAATCTATAAGAAAAATTAAATGGCAACGGGCTGGTCATCTTGCAAGAATGGCAGACAACCGATGGACATCCCAACTCACAACATGGATCCCTGACATCACATGCAAAACTGAGGCTGACAGAATACAAGATGGAGAGATGAACTAGACAAATTGAGGAAATACTGGCTTTGCGATGCCCATGACAGAGAAATGTGTCTTTGTCCAATGATGGGCGTTAAAAGACTGATGATGAGTGATCACATCCCAGCAAAAGGCAAGTGAAGTAACTATTCAGTGATCACCCCTTTTTCCATTTTTTGACTGATCACCATAACTCAGCATACTGCTCAAAGGCACTGGTCACATGACGGTTTCTATTGAGTGACTAACCAGACCAGTTTTTTTTTTGTTTTTGCGTTAAAAAAAATTTTCCCAACCACCTAGTTTGTATTTTCATTAAGGTAACTTAATTTTGCCACCAACACAGCTTAATTTACGAAGTAAGAAACCAGCATGTATTGGTGGCTGTGATTCATAATTTCCCTTGGAAAGCTAAGTCTTTTTAATTTGGCATATTTTAATGAATTTAAGAATAAAGAAAATCCATCTAAGTACCTTTGAGTATTGTTTTGCAGAATGGGGTTTAAATATCAATTTGAAACATAATTCATTTCAGCCAGAAATATTGATACAAGCTGAGAACCATGCAACGTGCACATGAAAGAATAATGCTGGGCCTCACATGGAGAGACCACAAAACAGCACAACACATCCGGGAAAAGACAAGAGTTAGAGACATCATAGAATCCATTAAAAATCTCAAATGGCGGTGGGCTGGCCATGTTGCAAGAATGGCTGACAATCGATGGACATCACGACTCACAACATGGATTCCCCGAGACCATATGCGCAACCGAGGCCAGCAGAATATTAGATGGAGAGACGAACTAGACAAGTTCAGGAAGTACTGGCTCCGTGACGCCCATGATAGAGAAGTGTGGCAAATCCTGGGGAAGGTCTATGTCCAACGACGGACGCTAAAAGACTGATGATGATGATGATGATGATGATGAATAAAATAGCGTTTTATCTATGAAATATCCATTGAAAAAATCATATGGAAAATATATGTTACCCTGAGTTAGTGAAATTGTTCAAATGGGAAAAATGTTACTTATTTTCACAAAAAATGAATCAAAAAATGTTATTTTGATTTGATCAAAAGTCTATTTAATCACAAGAAGGATATAAAACAAGTATTTTTTACAATCAAAAATTTATATAATCTAAGTTGAGAAAAACTTTTTACCGAAAATAAGTAAATTTTTACCAATTAGGCAATTTTATTGATTTTGAGTAACATATATATATATATATATATATATATATAATAAGTAAATGCTCGTTGCTTGGCTGTATATTGACTTCATTGGATATACCGTTATTTGTTTGTGCAATACTGGTAACTCAGATATAGCCACAGTGATGCCACTTTACCTATTTTGGAGCAAAAGCTCTTTTTCTAGGGCTTGCCTGTCCCCATTCCAAATCTACTTTTTTTTCCATCACAATTCCTACAACTGCCCCCCTCACTAAAAAAAAACATTTTTGGTTCTATTCTAATTTCATTTTTAGTTTCTTATCATCATATTCTCTGTTCTTGTTGTAGGTGAAAAAGCTGCATTCTCAGAGTTATGCCTATTTTCATTTATCATAGTTTTGTTCTCAGTTCGTTTTAGTAAAAGTCCTTGTGAAATCTTATGCCTCTAGGAAAACACCGGGATATATTTTGTACATTGGTATTCAGCCTGACAATACTGGGATATGGATTTTTGCCATATTGCCCAGCCCTATTAGTTGCCATGTTAGAGAATGGACGTGTGCATTGGATAGAATAAATACAACACATTACAACATAAAAGGAATTGACTAACACCCAACAGTCCATTTAAGAAATAGTATAAACATATACATACCATCCCTTTAAGAAAAGAAAAAAGGCTCAAGTATCATTAACCAAGAAGATTAGAAACAAAACACTCTACTTCAACCCTGCCTGACATACATCAACATCTATCCATTAAATGCTAAACACCAAATCTCTATTGTAAGAAAAACCCACAGTTATACAGACCTTTCCTGAGAACAAATCATTTTAATCCTCACCCTCCCCTCTCACTACTCCTCCTTATCTAAGACAAGCTCAACATTCAAACACAGATATATATATACCCTCTGAACCGACCTCTTACAAACCCTTCTCATTTCAGACCAAACTTGATTTGCACCTGCACAGATACTAATACCTCCCCTCCCGTTCCTTCTAAACAACCCGCAACACAGTAATATCCCCATTTCTTTCCTCAATCTCAAACATGTAAAACAGCATACAATTTTCTCTGAAAAAAGATGGTCAGCAACCATTAAAATGCATCAAAATAAATCCACATGATAATAAAGATTTTCGAGCTGTAACACCTGCCTTTCTCTTAAATTTTTCCTCTTCACCTTCAAATAATCACTATCATCAACAGAATATATTTACAAAAGTAGAGTTTTTGCTTCTGCTGGACAACGTTTCTCAAATGTCAATATTATTAAATCTGCTCAGATTAAAAAAAACAATCATCCTGATGGATGCTGTCGAACTTTGTATTTGCGTTAATGCCATTTTATAAAAGTGGATTAATTAAGTAAAGTGCCTTATAATATCTAAAAATAGATTACCTAAAAAAAGATCTTCTATCTAAAAATATCTATGAAATGTCAGGACAAGATTTGAGAATTGTTGGCTCAAAATGACCATAAAGACCCCCCAAACCTTGGACACACACACACACACACACACACATATAGATACACTGGAAAAAAAACTCTTTCTCCAGACCAATTTCAAAAATTTACTTTGTTCATCATCATCATCATCATCATCATCATCATCATCATTCTTTTATCGTCCATCATTGGACATAGACCTTCCTCAGGATTTGCCACAACTCTCTATCATGCACATCACAGAGCCAATATTTTCTGAACCTGTCCAGTTCATCCCGCCATCTCATATTCTGCTGGCCATGATTCTGCATTTTATCACTGGGGATCCATGTTGTAAGTCATGATATTCATTAGTTGTTTGCCATTCTTGCAACCTGGCCAGCCAATCGCCATTTGAGTTTCCTAATGGTTTCTATAATATCTTGGACTCCTGTTTTTCCCCAAATATACTGCTCTATCTTGTGGTCTCTCCATGTGATGTTGAGCATGATTCTCTCAGGTGTATTGTGCATGGTTCTCAGTTTACGGGTCAGTCTTTTGGGTTAGGTTCCATGTTTCAGTTCCATAGATGACTATCAGGATGATGCATTGATTGTATATTCGTCTTTTTAAGACTAATGGGATTTTCTTGTACTTGAAGGTTGAGCTTGCTCTATTGAAGAGTGATTAATCGCTTGATTTCTTCTTTTGAGAATGTCATGGAAACTTGTCATAGGTATAAGTAGAAGTCTACTTTGTCCAGTTTTGTGTTTTCAATTTTGATCATTTTGTGTTTATTTCTGACAAGTTTCTTATACATGATCTTTGTTTAGCTAAAGTTAGTGTGTAGGCCAACTTTCTTGCTTTCTCTATTCAGTTCATCTAGCATTAGTTTGGGGTTGAAATTCTCTGGAAAGAGAAGATGTTGTCTGCAGAATCCATTAACCTAAATTTATTACTTAGTCTCAAAGTAAATTTCAGATTAGGTGAGATAAATATTACTTTGAGATAAGTAAATGAATTTAATTCACCAGGACATTTTTTTTCAGTTTTGGCTGGTTGGTCAGGCCACTTGCAGGGCTACGGTAATTTGAATTTATAGAAATTAGTTCACTATACATCGACGCTTGTAACATTTTGAAATCGATTTATGATGATCACTGAGCTGTGGATCTGAATGTTCAATATATTTCCTATTTGACAAATTCATTCCACTTGGCAGAGAAACGAAACCACAAAAGTCAGAGTGAACTAATAACAACTTTTCCAATATAAACCACATCAGAGATAAAAACACTAAGATCAAAATTGAAGACACAGAACTGTTGGAAGTAGACCACTACATCTACCTACGACAACAAATCTCCATAAGACCCTCAAAAGAAGAAGAAATCAAGCAAAGAATCACACTAGGATGGCAAGCCTTTGGCAGAGCAAGCCCAACCTTCAAAAATAAGAAGATCCCATTAATCCTTAAAAGAAGGGTGTATAACCAATGCATCCTCCCAATAGTCACTTATGGAGCCAAAACATGGAACCTAACCAAGAGATAGATCCGCAAATTGAGAACCATGCAACGTGCGCATGAAAGAATTATGCTGGGCCTCACATGGAGAGACCACAAGACAGCACAGTACATCCGAGAAAAGATAAAAGTCAGGGACATCATAGAATCCATTAAAAATATCAAATGGCGTTGGGCTGGCTATGTTGCACGAATGGCAGACAACCGATGGACATCGCAACTCACGACATGGATCCCCTGAGATCACATGCGTAACCAAGGCCGGCAGAATATTAGATGGAGAGACGAGCTAGACAAATTCAGGAAGTACTGGCTCCGTGATGCCCATGATAGAGAAGGTCTATGTCCAATGACAGACGTTAAGAGACTGATGAAGATGATGATTATGAATGATAAGGATTATATTTACAGTGCTGGATGAATAATTGATATACTTTTTGTGTGAATCTCTCTTTCATACTTATGAACAATATTAACTGAGAAACAATAGTGGCAGTGACCACGAGGGAAATGATGACGGTGATGATGACGTTGATGATGAGAATGATACTATATTCACTACTCAACTCAGTATTTGAACTCAGGCTCTCAAAAGTAATGAGTTGGTAAGTAGGTTTATTTCATTGTTTGAGGCAATCTACATGTACCTGACACATTTATATATGTGCGCTCTACTCAGCATATGTGGTTGTAACTTTCTCTTTGTATGGGTGGATTCTAATCCTTGACAGTCGCTACTGCTGGCCTTTATACAAAGATTAGAAACATGAAAACGAGGGCGATGGAAAAGAAGAAGCCTTATCAGCCTCGAGGGATAAACAATTGAATAAACTCAAACGTGTGTAATATGTATAGATTTTTTTTAGCCGATGTCCTCATCTTGGTTCATCTTTTGAACACGTTTCGGACATTGTATCATACGGCCTCCTCCAGTTGGATGTCGTGAATTGGGATTGTTTGAAAAGCTGGGACAAGGTGGGAAGGGGGGGATGTCGATAAATATTGTGTTCAAAAGATAAACCAAGGTAAGGACAGTCAGGAAAAAATCTATACGTAATGATGATCCCTCATCTAAAACATTCAGACATAAATTATCAAAAGTTTAGTTGATGTATTTATCCGCAGTGTTGACTGCAAATATAATAAGACGGGTCAGGTTCGCTGCTCAATAGAGACTGTCACGTGACCAAAAGTGTGACGTCCTTGGCACGATCAATTGAAAAACTGGAAAAAAAGGGGTGATCAATGAATAAGTTACTTCTCTTGCCTTTCGTTGGATCGCATAAAAGCTGAATTTTCAAAAAAAAACAAGTGGGCACAAAAGAGGGATCAATTTAGATTAAACAAACATTTCAAATTGATCCCCCACTAAAATCTGAATTAGGGGTGGGGAATTTAAAAATAAACCTTTTTTCAAGACATAATAAGGAGTAAATGTTGAAATTTTCAGCCCTTTAACTTTATTGGTACAACTTGTACGCGTGATACAAACGTAGCCAGCCAGCTGGACCAACTTGAAAACTGAAGAAACCTATATTGACATTTTTAGTTCATGGTGTGAGACAGAAAACAATAAAGAAAGTCTAGCTGCAACAAAGACTGAATATTATTGAAGTACAATGAAAATTCATGATGAAATAATTGAGAGAAATCAGTATATGTCACAGTTACATTGGCATAATTATGACAAGTCGTTTGGACAGACGATTAGTGGTCATTCAAGACAAGAGCTTGTCAAATGACCAAAATGTAAATTAGTCATCACAGTGAATAACTGAACAACTGTAGCATCAAGATTTGAAGTCATGGAGAAAAATTCCATTGAAGAATAAATATAGTTGGAATGAATTTCATTTGTGACATTACTGGCGTTTTCCACTAAAAAACATCCAGAATGGAATACAAAAAAACATCTTGAAACATTGAGATTTTGGAGAATCTTGTTGTTATTAATAAAGTATACTCGTCAAAGTAAGGACCCCAAAAGATAACAAAAACTTAGAGGAAAAAAAAAATAAAAAAAATTGGTTTAGTGTTGTATTGATGCCAATTTTCAAGTCTGTAGATGAGAGAATCTAGATGTTATCAATGAATCTGTCAGAATAAGGCTTCCAAAAGGCCAAAAACAGCAACATTTTTAGACGGTATGTAGTAGAATAGTGATGCCAATTTTCAAGTCTGTAGACAAAATGGTATGGCCAGGAATTCTAAAACAAATAAAAAAGGCAAACAAATAAACACACACATACTTGAAAAGGTCTAGAACTCTTCACCATCTTTGATGGCTACGGATTTTTAATTCTAGATGTTAATTTGTATTTTGAAAAGATTTATAGCTGGCCACTCGATTTCTATCTATAACATATATTTATACATATAGATAATAAATGACAAACTCCTACAGATATTTTGTTTGCATGGTTAGAGAACCAGAATAATGACGATGTTATGCTTCCATGAGATTATCACTGGTAAGTATATCTGACAACCAACCAGGTGTCATTATTAAAGGCCAAGGTAAAATAGTTCTATTTCGTGATGTACATAATGTACTCAGATGACAAAGTGCATCACGTCAGACTTGCAATTGTTTGATACTCTCCACACCAATAGATATAAGTGAATTCTATTGTGAAAGGAAACACCTGCCCTGTTTTTACATATTTTTGAGATAATTTTTGTATTCTGAGAAATAAATATCATATTTAGTGTAATTGTTATTTCTTCTATATCATTAGCAACAGAATTATTGTACGAAAATTCTGATACATGAACAAAAATGATTGTTTTCTGAATGTGTGCATGTACTTTTTTGTATTTTGTTTTAATAAATTGGCAGGACTTGTGTGATGTTTTTCCAAATTTTGACTAGCTGTGCTCAAATCTATAGTTTTGATATTGATTTGTGTCTATCATGTAAAGTTGAAAGAATCTTTGTTATTATCTATCCTGCATTGTTGCTTATTGGAAAATAGTATATCTTTATGGCAGTTGCTATCTACCAATGTTTTTTTCCCTTTGTTTCTTCAGTCTTCCTCATTTTTGCCTGCCTCTCACTGTGACTTGTTAGATGGTCTTTGCAAGGCCCAAACTTTAGGAAAATAATAAAAACTTGAATTCGGGAAAAGTTTGACTTTAATATTGACTTTTATACATATATATATACACACACACACACACACACACACATATATATATATATATATATATATATATATATATATATATATATATATATATATATATATATATATATATATATATATATATGTATATATGTATATATATACATTGGTAGATAGCAACTGCCATAAAGATATACTATTTTCCAATAAGCAACAATGCAGGATAGATAATAACAAAGATTCTTTCAACTTTACATGATATATATATATATATATATCTATATATCTATATATATCTATATCTATATCTATATATATATATATATATATATATATATATATATATATATATATATATATATATATATATATATTATCTTTCTGTTGCACCTTGTCTCAATTACGCTTATTCTTCTTTGGGAATCTGTTGTGAATGTCTGTGTTTCACACGCATACAGAAAAATAGAGATGAACGCATCGATCTGTCTTTGGAACTAGTGCTGATGTTTTTGTCTTTCCAGATTTTGTGCCGCAGTTGCTTGTGCAATGTCAGGAAAGAATTTCTGGTTCAGACTCCTAGTCCGTGACGATGACCCCAACATATTTGAATTTTCTGACCATTGAGAATGCCTTTTCACTGACCTGAATGTTACTGGTAATGCACCTGGTGTTATTGATCCTAAGTTGTTTTTTTTTTCTTTTACCGATCTCCATGCCGTATGCCATTCTTGTGTTGTGAAGATGTTCAACCTGGATTGTCACCTCTTGTTTGTCCCCTGCCAAGCTGTCGATATCATTGACAAAATGGAGGTTGGTGATTGTTTCAATCCCAAAACCAACCATCCCTTCATAGTCTTCAAACTCATCTGTCATTATCCTCTCCAAGAGAGTGACTGAGAGCAAGCAACTTTAATGGATGCTAACTGTTGTCTAGAACTAATTTCCAATCCCTCTGTTGTAGTATATTGCATTTGTTGCTTTGTCAAAAAGTTGTTTGATGACTCGTACAAGGTTTGGGCTTATGTTATAGATAAAAAAATGGAATGGTAATTTTAAGAGAAAACAAATTGATTTCCCAAATTAATGATGATTTGAATTGAATTTTGATGATAATATTGATCAGGATGTTGCAGCAAAACAAAAAAAAATGTAATACTGGTTAAACCTCTTGAATCCAGCGAGCTTTGGACCTAGCCATTGACGGACGACAGAAAATGAACCCATTTTACAACAAAAATCTCCAAAATTTCTTCCTTTTCTCTCTTTATATCATAGAGTAAACAATCTGACTCCATAGTACTCACAGAAGCTCTTTAAAGAAATTCCTTCATCTAATTTTTTTCAGTAATGCCACCTTTCCAAGTATAGATGTTTCATGCCTGTACTTTTTAGTACTATCACTATTTTCTGCATGTCTTGGTCTCTTTGAAAAACTAAAATACAGCTGAATATATGAAGTTAAAAGGACTGTGTCAACAAAACGCTTCAATGCAGCATAAACAAAGTTTGGCTCCTTAGTGATGCTAACATATCCGCCCTGGTGGCAGATTCACAAACTAATGCTGGTTGAGTCAAAATGTGCAAGATCATGAGAGTCACCAGACCAAAGAGGTTCAACCTGTAATAAGAAATTAAGATATTAGTTATTTTCCGAGGAGTTTCAAGGCACTTTTATCAGTAACTGTAATAAGATGTAAAAATATCTTGTAGTAAGAGAGAGTGGGCAAAAAAATAGTAATTTTTTTTACATCATACTATTTCATATTCTATTTTTGTAGTTTAATTCTCGAAATAAAAAATAATAAGTGGAAGAAAGGAAATAATCAGACCATATAGTGTTTATAATTAATGTATACACTTTTCCAGTGAATTATGTTGCATTTTGGATGATATTTTTTGTTTCATTTTTGGTGCAATGATTATCTTTCTGTGTTACTGATGTTAAACTCGGATTATCTTGAAAAATTGAAGGGGAAGCGGTTTTCTTGCAGAAATAAATATGGACAAATTCTACCCCAAATTGTGTAAACAACATTACAGGTTCTGAACAAAAAACTGTTCTTTTTCTTGTTTCCTTACTGCATACATCAATTTTTTTCCAGTAGCCTTTTTGCATAACCACAAAATAGTTTTATAAGTAAACCAATTCTCATATTTTTGAATGGATTAATACAAACATTCATTTGCAAACAACACATGCATTTAAATAAAACTAAAACTATGTTCAATGTTTCACTTGAATTGACTGTGTATTTATTATTAGATAAAGACATGAAGTAGAGAATTTTTTTTCTCAAGCTACAAAATTCAGAAGATGAAAAAATCGAAAAAATATAATACTCTTGAAAAAAATTGACTGCGATCCAAGGGAGCTCACTCATTATCTACCTCGGCAAATTAATCCATTTGAGTGTGAATTAACAGAGTAAAATTGAAATCGGTAATTTCAAATGAAGAGTTCATTCCAAATTTATCTTCAAAAAGCAAAGGGTTATGTTTGATGCAATAAAATTATGAAAGCCTCATGATATATCATTACCGTTAAAGTACACGATTTCAATTGATTACTTCAAGTATGATTGGGAAGCAAGATTTACCTCCCTTACAACGAAAAGCATGTTTTTGAATTACCCGATATCTTAGATGAGTGTTTCTCCAACTTTTTCGGACTAGCGTCCTCTCACAGTGCATATATTTCTTCAGTTCTCCCACCCACTCTGTAAAGTCAGTCAAAATGATACATTGAAAATTATATTTTAATAATTGAAAAAAATTAAGCATTTACTTTATAACCAAGAATTTAATTGTGAAGACGTGTCCAGACTTACTAAATCAAATACTAAAAATATTTTTACTTCTTTTTCTTTAATCAATAAGATACAAATAGTTTTATTATTGAAGCAATTGTTGCCAAAAGCTATCAGAAATTGTATAAACAACGTCACAGATTTTGGACGGGATCTGTTCTTTTTCCAATTTTTTAAAATTCTATCTCTTCTTGTGTTATACAATATAGACGACTTTATTTAAACGTTGATATCATTATAAGAGAAACAATTTATTTTTTGTGTAAAGAAAAAAATGAATTCGTAAGTATGTATTTACAGGGGCGGATCCAGGATTTTGTGCAGGGGGAGGGGTTAAATTTTCTTTGTACTCTATCAAATTAGATAAAATCATATTATGATTTTGAGGTTCATTTATGATTATTTAGTATCATTTAGTTCTTTTATTTAGGAAAAAATCCTAATTGTGATTTGCTTGAAAAGGGGAACCTCCTAAACCGCCTTCCCTTGATCTGCACCTTATACAAAATAATTTTGCATTTAAATTTCTGGCGGTTCACAATTTTGGTGACCTGGTGCGTAATTGCGAAAAAATAGTTATCTCCCTTACATTTGTGTGATTATTAATAAATCTTACTTCCCTGCCTCAATAAATAGCATCAATCATTTCACTTGAATATATCTGTGCCCATCAGTAAATCTTGAATTTATCAAGGGAGGAAAAGTGCCCATCAAAACATAATTTGCCCTTTACATAGCTTCTGTTTCAAGACTATTCTGTGCCGTATGTTCCATTTATGCGTTTCTAGACTATTCTGAATATTTCGATGGGCACTTTTCCTCCCTTGATAAAAAACATTAGCAATAAAACATTATAGTCTTTTCTTTAAAAACAAACAAAGTCAATTGATATTCGGACCATCCTCATCTTTGTTGTTTTTCATACAACGTTTCGGCCGTTGCACTCTACGGCCTCCGTCAGGTATCATCTGGTAGATTTGGGAAGTAACGAACCGAACCCTTCATTTATCCGACGGGGGTATATTGACCGTACTCCCCTCTTTAACGTTAGTAGTATTGTTATACTGTCACACACTAGGATCGAACCTAGAACCATCAGATTACTTAACAGTAATTTGTCTGATGCTGTAACCACTGCGCTATGTGTCCATATCAATAGAAATAATAATACCTCATCTAAAAAATTCCGAGATATACTAAACAAAGTCAAGTTGTATGAACAATGATGATTCGATACCTGATTTTCAAAATGTTATTGAAAATTAAAAAGAATTCGTTATTATTTTTTCTTGTCTTTGTTAAAAAGTAAAAAGTGAAAAAAAATTCATCAAGTAAATTGATGCATTTTATTTTTATTGCTTTGGATAAATTGTTTGTTAAATTGCTTCGAATGGCTTATTTCTTTTCATTTAACACTCAGAATACTACTCGGGACCACCTTTGCGAAGGAGTGCCATAAATCTTTCTTTAAATAAAACCTTATAGAATTTCCCTGGAAGCAGTACGATGAGCAAATTATGTTTTAATAGGCACCTTTCATCCCTTGATAAATTTGATATGGACAGATTTCCTGATGGACATTTTACCGATGGGCACACTTCCTAATAGGTACCTTTCTGGGATTCATGACAACTGAAATGTACCAACAATATCCGAATATAAACATTTTTTTCAAGGAATCACTTGATATTATATTTTTGTTCAAATGGATTCTATTTTTTCTTGCGTTGGAAAATGAAAGAGACTTTATTTAACGCCTATATTATTTCAAAAGAGCATAAATTATTTTCTATGGGGAAAAATCTCTTAGAATATATATATGGAATGATTTTGCGTATTCATTCCAGTTTGTTCACAGTCTTAATGATTCTAAACGTATTCATAATTTTGTGTCTCGGTTGCAACTAACTAAATCAGTCATAGATATTAGCGTTAACGGTGGTGTAATAAACATCGTGATTCTTTTCCTAGGAATCAGTGGATATTATAATCTTTTTTGTTTTGACGGATTCTGACTTTTTTGTGTCAGAAAATGGAAGTGACTTAATTCAACGACAATGTTATTTTAAAAGGATCATAAATTATCTTCTGTAAAGGAAAAACGATAATGATACACGACAGGGGTCCAGACTACCCCAAACGTTATTCCCCTTGAATATTTTTTCCCTCATTTTTGTCTTCGAGGCTGGATATACATGGAAATAATTTCTTACGAAAGGGTACAGGGTCCGATAATAAAGATATTTTTCATTTGATCAATTCCATTAAGTAGTATGAATCATTATTATTATTTTTATGACTATCTTTCATCTTTAAGTGTTTTTATGCCTGAAAGTCATTAATATATATTTTATGTTTATTCTAAAACAAACAAAAAATCTTCCAAGTACACAAAAAATTAGCTTCCATAGATTTTGAAGCTTTAAACATGTGAATAATCCAAGAAAAAGCAAATAAATCAGAGGAAATTAGAAATTCCGTTTTCATTTTAAGTTGCTTTTTCATCGTAACTTTTATTCATAAAATTAACTTCATGGAAAAAATGAATGAAAAATATCTTTATCTGAGAAACTACTGAACTGACATCTTTCTTCCTAGAAAAAAATTTAATAACTTTATCAAAGTTTTTATCGTAACTTTTTCTCAAGCCGGTTAAGATAGAAATTTGGCAGAAGCTAAAAATTAGTCCTAAAAAATACAATCAAGGGGTGTAACTTTTATAGCTGAGTCATTGGAACCCACTCCTGTGTTAGTACCGAAAAATGCATTTGAATATTTGAAATAATTTTCCTTTAATATCAGTACCCGTTCACAATTATTTTCCTGACTCTGAACGTAATTGTAATCTGTCACTCAGTTACAACTAACTGGATTTTTTGCTGCACATTTAAAATTCTACCTTCAGAATTTTTTTACATTTATATTCATTATTGAAATTCGTTAATAAATGACCAACAGACTTTCATGATTTTATATTTTAAGCTGTGGATTGCTTTATACAACTGTTTACTTTGCTGCCTGTCGAAGAAGAACTCGCTAATATCATCGTAAAGGGCAGATAAAATATTTAATATAGTATAAATATGGAAGGGGTTATCTCCCTTACATCAGTTTGGCTAAATAGTAATCTTATTTCATTCACTTGGTTTTTCGTGACGCCAATCAGAGGGAACGATAAAAGATAATTACCTCAAGTTTTTTCACATAGTTTCTGGGTAATTCTTCTTTTTATCAAAACATCTGTCTCTCCACATGATATCTCCAAATTTGCTCAATGGATTTCAAAGAAATATTGTGGAAGGTTGGACAATGGGAGAAGAAAAAAGTTGGTTGATTTGGGGGGCGGATCCAGGAATTTTATTCTCAGATATTCCTTTTTTATTCATATTTTTTTTTCATGCATTTTTGTGTATGCTCATAACCGTCTACATTATATCTCCAAAGGTTCTCAATGAATTTTAGCACCCATTTCAAAGATGAATGTTTAGAAAAGGCCGGACTATATGATGTGTGAAGCTGCGCGCCATAATTGAAACGTAAAATAATTTTCCGTTTGGCGTGCGAAACCTTAGCTGCTAAGTATTTTTGTTACTTTTCGTCGGTGTTGCCAATTCAAATAATTCATATCTCAATTTAGATAATTCTAATGAGCTGAAGTCAAGGGAGATAATTAATAAGAACGATGAAGAGAGATCTATAATCTGTAATTTTCATTTATATTTATTAGTTTTCCCGAGAACTGCTGATCCAAAAGACATCAAACTATGCTGCTTTGAGAGCTAATATATCTGGCGAATGTCGATTTCAGTATAAGGGTCAGTTGTTGAATAATTGCAGTGCGTACTTTGGAAGACATTTCTTCAATTCCAGTTAGATGAATCATTGAACAATCGTGGCCAGCCAAGGTGGCAAAAGGTTCTATCTCTTTTCATATGTTCATGCCTTTGTATGTTCCAGCGCTTGAACTTTGATGTCAGTACTTCATTAAACCTATTCATAAAACGAATTTTTATTTTATTTTAGCGAAAAAGCTTTTTTTACGGTCTTATTAATAATTCTCTATTTCAGATGTTTTCCAGTCGGAAAAGTCAATGATTTCTTTTTTGTTTCCCAAGAGTGTGTATCGTCTTTCAAACTACATTACACATCGATGATCATTCGGTTCGAAAAGAATCTTTGTATGCATCTAAGTAATATAGATATTTCCCAGAATTGTGCATGTAATAGATTGAAATGTTCCGAAATAAATGTTTTAAAGAAAATTCAAAATATCAATTTTGAATAGACGATTTCCAGCATTAATAGGGTACCACGTCTTACTTTCGAATTGGATCAGCCCAACAGGTCACCAAACTCTACGGGATATGAATAACGTGCATTTAACAGTCAGGGGGAGATTTTATTCCAAATCCCAGCGAAGTGGTGTGAAGTGGTGAACTCAATCCACTGAGCGTCAACGGCTGAAAAAGGCGACTTCGTGTCGTTCTCTTCAGAAAACGCAAATTTGTGTCGAACGTAGAGGTCATTGTCAACCAATATTAAACCCAATATACTGCCGTGGCAGTATTCAATAGTACCACGGTATACAAAATTGAATCCCACCAATAATCGATGATTCTCAGAAACTGGATTCTCAAAATCTCCCACCAATCCAACGCAATCAATAGATCCAAATGTCACAATGACTCATTTATGAGCATAAGCATGTGTGTAGTTGTCATAGCATGCATGCAATCTCAAAGATGTTTCTAGTCTTCTGTGAACAAGAAACAAAAGTATTTGAAAAGAAATCTTGAAAGTCCAAGGGTCCCCGGCAGAGAACGTTAAAATTAGAGAAGGGCAATAAGATGTTTATTGGAACCGATAATTCATTAGATACCCGATTTTTGAAAATTCAAACTTAAAAAATTCTTAAAAACGTTATATATTTTCAATAATTAGGCACCTCAGAAACCGTATAACAATTTCTATTCTCGTCAGTTCAGTCTATGTTGACATATGGTTATTAACAGATGAAATGTAAAAAAACAAAAAAAAAACAAAAACAAACAAACAAAAAAAAAAACGATCGGATCAACCTTATTTCACCATTTTTCAATTCCTGGGGGTTTTGTCAACATTATCGTAAATTTCAGCAAAATCAGTCAAGATTTGAAAAAATTTCCCAATTGCAGACAAAAACGACATTTTTGTTCATAAAATATAAACGAACAATCCGATCATCCATAACTCACCATCCTCATGGAAGAATATCTCCACACGTCCATATACAAAATTTCACTGAAATCTATTAAGGAATAACGAAGTCATCCAATTGAGGAAAACGACACAAAAACGGGCTTTCATGGCGAATGATATTTTTTTTCCGTCGCAGACAAAAAGAATCGTGATTATTATGTCTTCAATGTTGGATCTGTAGGCTAAGGAACCCCCCCCCCCAAAAAAAAAACTCAGGTTCTAAAACTAACCCAAGTGGAATTCATTAGCTGCAAAACGGAGATATTTCCAACTGGCTCATTTGGTCAATTTTTTTTTTCCAACAACAAACTCAGGTGAAGTCTACCAATTATTATTTATGAGCTCAAAGTTCTGGAATCCTGGATTGGTTAAGTAGGCTGTTAAGCTGCCTATTTCCTTTCCTTCTAGTGAGTAAAGTGAGGAAGTTAGCCAGGTGTTTAACTTGTTCATTTTCACTGGGATGAGCTGAAGCTTCAGAATAGACAGTTTAATGGGGGTCGGGTAATTGGGAAGAGGGTTTAGCTTGTTTCTCTTTTTTTTATAACAACCCAAGAAGCAGAGACCGTCTGGGTTGGGAACATCAATTACATTATAGCAACATCATCTTCAAAACTAATTGATGCTAAGAGGTAGAATGTCAGTTGCAAACATTCAACGTCAGACCAAAAACCAACTCATAAAAAAGACTCCTGGAAATCAATAGAGGTGTGTCATACTCTGTATTATAATAAGCGACGTGTCCGTCCGCTGGTGCGTCCGTCTGTCCGTCACGATTTGAAAATAATCAGCCACCCACAACTTCGGCTTCACCTTGCTGTGGTAGGAACGCAGCACGCATAATAATTAAGCAAGCCATAACCTTCAATGAAAATTAAGTTTTATCCTCAACACAATTACCGTATCCACTTTCTTCTCCACGAGGCTAAGTTGTGACACAAGGTCGTTTTAAAAGTGAGGTCTCAGTAATGGAATCGCCGCGAAAATTGCTCCAGTTCCCGCGACTAGTGTTGCGAAGGCACCCGGGGCAAGCCTGACCCGTCCCTTTTGGTGCAATTGGATGGTTCTGCCCCGGGGCGAACTGCTCTCCCAGGGATTGGGCCGGGTTATTATTTTTTTAGGCCACTGGACGAATGCTTGGCCTCTTGCGCTCAGCAATACCGAACCTCACTAACCCATCATCGACCACAGCATTGCACCGGTGCAGAGCTGTGTACTGCAAACAGATTTCATTACATAGTAACAGTTCCATTTATATTTAAGAGGCGAAGTCAATTGATTTGCATAGATTTGATTTCAAACACCTGTAATTTTAAAAGGAATGTTTTTTTAATCATCTCCATACAATCAAATATTTTAGTGTATTTAGAACCAGTTTAGACTGTTTTAGAGTGTTAGCACTTGAAAAGGTGGGGACCAGTGTAAACAAAAACGACATTTTTGTTCATAAAAAATAAACAAACAATACGATCAACCATAACTCCGCATACAAAATTTCATTGAAATGTATTAAGGAATAACGAAGTCATCCAAGGAACGGCTGAGGCTGTTGTCAAGGCAAGGGCGCTTTTCACAGTTCAATGTATATCAAATTTGCACCACGATCCAAAAGTCCTTAGTGCAAAATTTCTGTTAAATCCGACAATCTATGAAGCAATTTTGGTTGGAAGGAATTGCAAATGGTGCAACCCCCCGTGTCAAATGGGTTTTGTGAATAGATATTTGCTTCGTTCCGATTAAAACAAAATCACATCGAACAGGGACTGGTTGGAAGAGATTCATTACATATTCATAGAATGAGAAACCTTAGAATATAGTTGAAATCATCATCATCATCATCATCATCATCATCATCATCATCATCATCATCATCATCATCATCATCATCAGTAGTCTTTTAACGTCCATCGTTGGACATAGACCTTCCCCAGGATTCGCCTTAATTCCCCATCATGGGCATCGTGGAGCCAGTATTTCCTGAATCTGTCAAGTTCCACTCTCCATCTTGAGTTCTGCCGGCCTCAGTTTCTTATGTAATCTCTGGAGATCCATTTTGTGAGACGTGATGTCCATCGGTTGTCTTTCATTCTTGCAACATGGCCTGCCCATTGCCATTTGAGTTTTTTCATAGTTTTTATGATGTCACAAACACCTGTTTTCTTCCTTATATACTGTGCTGTCTTGTGATCTCTCCATGTAAGGTTGAGCATGATTCTGTCATGCACACGTTGCATGCTTCTCAGTTTGCAGGTCTGTCTCTTGGTTAGGTTCCATGTTTCAGCTCCATAAGTGACTATCGGGAGAATGCATTGGTCGTATACTCTACTTTTTAGGATCTTTTGGGATCATCTGGTTCTCGAAAGTTGAGCTTGCTCTGCCGAAGGCTTGCCACCCCAAAGTGATTCTTCGCTTGATTGTTGAAACAATAAAGATTTATAAATCATTAACTATGAATTATGAAGATGGAAATGGTTTCTTTTAGTTTTTATGTTCCACGCACTTATTCTTAAAATTATTCTTGAATTTCTAGAATTTTAGTGTTCTTAAAAAAACATCAGGAACATCAAATACTCACGAACGTAGGTCCGTGCTGTGCATTGAGTTGATAGATGCCTTTGTTGTACATATTACGTTTGTTTGGGCCGTTTTCAGCATCCCGAATCTCAAACTGTCAACATCCAGCAAGCGTTTTTAGGCCGAGGCAAAATCGTATAGATTTATTCCTGATCGGTAGGAAATAGTTCAGCTAGAACCAATCAAATTTGATCTTCCATAGAAGGTTTGATAGTCATATAGATCATTCAGAGCAAATTTCTTTCTCCAATTCTAATGATCCCCTTTTTTTAGAACTACTACAACAACTGGTTTCCTTATTTACTGTAATGCAAATTATTTCATCATGTAAAAAGAACTATGTGTTTATTAGTTTTCAGAGTGGAATCTTTTCCACGAAATTTTCCTCAAATATTTATCAATTGTAACTTCTATTCGGTAGGGCGAAAAATTTGTTGTTTTTTAGTTGTTAGATAGCATAAGTCGCAAGCTAAACTAATTCGATCAACTTCATTGAAAATATGGTTTTTGTTGCTAGCATTTGTTGCAGCGACTGCTGTCACTGATTGACTGACAAATCAACATTGCAAACGCCTCTCACCATCTCCATGAAGCATTCTCCCAATCCTTTTATGAATCTGATGTCGCTTAAGTGACTTTTCATTATTACGTCATCAGAACATGGAATTTTATTTTTATTAAGTCAGAATATAAACACACGTTAATTGCATGAATTAAATTCTATTTTACTATGATATTAGCGTTAAAGGAATTCTCAACTAGGGTAAAAGGGTTTTTACAAGTGGGAGCTTTGAAAGGAATGTACTTATAAAGAAGGGGGGGGGGGGAGTTAAAGGCACCAAAGATCAACAGTTTGGCCTCAAGGCTGATTGATTGTATAACGTCGGCTGTCTTATCATATAGTCCTGAATAAAAAAAATTGACAAAAATCAGTGTCCTTTTGTTTATTGTTTTCAATATTGAAGATGATAGAAAACTAATCACATTTTTCCAGCAAGAATAAATTGATTTTTTTCTCCCTCAAAATTTAGAAATAATTTACAATCTTATCTAAAAACAATCGTACAAGTAAAAATAAATCTTATAACAGATCTGCTTGGTCACTCAATCGAAACTGTCCTGATTTTGGCAGAATGTCATGTTGGCGGTGATCAATTAAAAATTGAGGGATTGTCAAAAGAAAAAAAAAAAGAAATAAAAATAAAAGCGTTTTTTGTACACATAGTAATGAGTATATATCTGAATGTTCAGTTCTCCCACTTCATTGGTGCACCCTGTGCGCGTGATACATACAAACATAGCCAGCCAGCCAGACCAACTTGAAAACTGAAGAAACCTATTTAGACAGTTTTGGTGACAGTTTAGTTTGACGGTCTCTAATTACTTGGATAAATTCAGATCATCTAGGATAGAAAATCAATTAATAGGGCAATTTTGGAAGTTATCAGCTGAATTATATGGAAAAGTATAGGAAAAATAAATAAATAAAATGTGCCTGGTAAATATTCCTCTGTACTGATAAGCTTGTACCTTTTTTTTATCAGGTTTCATACATTTTCATCATTGGAATTAATGTATATTTTAATGCTGAATACTTATTTTCTTTTTAATGTAATTTGTATACAGAGACGCCCATATAGGCATTTTTATCTATTTTTATAGATAATGAATAAATCATAACCTTATCTTTTAAGCTGAAACATGTTGTTGGGTTAAAAAAATGTTTAATTATCCGTGCACTTGAACTAGTAATAGATTCTTTTAATAATGAATCACTACAACCAGATTATAGCAGCAACTACAAAAACCTTATACTGTGTGGCGCTAAATAAATTGACTATTCTGACATATACACACATACAAACACACACTCACATGAATATATATACATATGTGTGTGTGCTTATACACACATGCAACAGTGGTCTCAAAGAATCAAAATGGACTGCTTATTTTTGGCCACCCTGTATTTCCGCAGATTTCAGCCGTACAAGAGAAAAAAAAAACAAACAAAAAACAAAAACAAACTCCAAACTAATCTAAATTTGATGAATGGTGACTTGAGTTTGAAAGGTCCATGTTTTTTCTCTGCAAGAGTTGGTCATGTTGCAAGCAGTTTTATGAGAAAATACTTTGGTTGACCAAAAATGTGAAAAGTTAGTTTAGGTAGCTTATAGACACTTATAAATGTCTTGCTAAATTTTATGTCTTCCTGTCTCTTGTTCACTAAAGCAGTTAATTACCCGACTCTCCTAGTCTTGAAATCAAGGGCAGAAAATCCGGATATCAGTCACTGTACAGCCATATCGATTTCACAGTACTTTTAAATATCAACTTGGTGCAAAGTAAGATTTAATAACAAATTGCACCCATGAAATAAAAACAAACTAAAATCAGAAGAAGAATTCCATGTATGAGTTCAAGTTAGGACATCGTGGAGCCAGAACTTTCTGAACTTGTCTCGTTCGTCATGCAATCTTATTTTTCTCTCGGCCACAATTTCACATATGATCTCTGGGGATCTACGCTGTGAGTCGCGATGTCTGACATTCTTGAAACATGACCAGCCAATTGCCAACAGAGTTTTTTTAATGAAATCTATGATATCCCTGACTGCTGTTTTTTCCCGATTTATACTGTGCTGTCTTGTGATGTTGAGCATGATTCTCTCCAGTGCACGTTGCATGCTTCTCAATTTGAGGGTAAATCTTTTGATTATGTCCCATATATCAGCTTCATAGGTGACTATCAGGTGGATGCATTTGTTGTATACCTTTCTTTTAAGGAATCATAGGATTTTCTTGTTCTTGAAGGTTGAAATTGCTCAATCAAAGGATTTGACATAACATCGTAAAAAGATTTGGGCCCGTATGAGATTTATAAAAAACCCAAGAGAAAAATCATTTTTCAACGTTTACGTGCAGAGTTTCAAGACTATACATATATATATATATATATATATATATATATATATATATATATATATATATATGTATATATATATGTGTGTGGGTGGGTGTGTATGCATGTGTGTGTGCGTGTGTTTTGGTGAAAATGACAATTGGAAGTGAAGAGAAAAATAAGTCAAACATCTACAGAGACAGGAAACAAATACCCACCCCCAAATCCCGCCTTTCACGGACCAATCTCATTTCAAACCAAATGTTACTCTCATTCACACAGATACAACCCCCCACTCCTACTAAACAGCAGAACAACACAGAAATATTTCCATTCTCTTTTCAGCATCAAACATGTGTTCAAAATCTTTCTGTGAGCTGCTTCAAATATTCTTTTTTTGAAAAAGATGGCTGACCCCCGTCGAAGTGCATTGAAATATGCCCATGGAATAATAATAACAATTTGAGATGTAACACCTATTTCTTGGGCTTTTCTCTTCACCAATTGTCATTTTCATCAACAATCAACATTCTGTTGGATCACTTCGCATCCACAATACAAGCATATATATATATATATATATATATATATATATATATATATATATATATATTCTCTGATTGTTTATTCTATTTATGTTGTTTAGGCCAAATGTTCCATTCACCATGTAATAAGGCGAGATAATTTCAAATAAGAATTCCAATATAATATAAGACAATTTAAAAACATTCTGTCAGATCATACATCTATTTCTCAATAACATAAACACACAAACGTATATGCATATATAAATTATGATGATACCTTGTATAAAATAACAAACTACATGCATAGCACAAACTATATATTAAAATCATTGCTGGAAGGCAGGGGGTCTCTGATTAACATTGCTTGGGTGCCATGTTAACATAACTGTATCCCAACAAAAGGAACTTCAAGCAGAGCTCTATGATAACAAAGTATATATAAAACATAAAAAAACACCGAAGAAAATTACATTAATTACATTGTTAGATATTGGGAAATAAGTGACTGAAGTGACACAAAAATGTTTTTGGAGAAGTTTTCGTTATGTTACGTGTTCAAAGCTGTAAAGCTGTAAAACTTTCTTGACTATATAGATATCTAGTAAGTTGACATGAAGGAACATAGTTGTATTTCAATTAAAATAATTATACTAACAGGTTTTGCCTTTCAGTTTTGTCAAAGTAGTTATTTTAAAAGTCAAAGCCGAAAACTCTAAGTATAATGAATTTCCTTATCGTCAACTTGATATGTATTGTCTGATATATCGTATCCATATACTCATATATATATATATATATATATATATATATATATATATATATATATATATATATATATATATATATATGTATATGTGTAAAAAAAATGGATGTATATTATCCGACAGAATGATTATACATTGCTTTATATCATATAGACACTCTTATTTGAAATGATCATCCGTCGTTACACTGTTAATGCATCAATCGTAAATAAGAGTTTCAATATGGTACAACGTAATTAATAATCATTCCGTCAGATCCAATACATCCATTTCCTAATACATAACTGTAGCGTTGAAGGAACGAATAAACCGAGAATGAAACATCTATTGGGGCCTTTGCATTACCGGCAGCTCTTTAGTAAGAACAAAGCTACATTGAAGCGGCTACCCTATCGGTAGCAGGTTCGATTCCTACTGCAGCCTCATTTTCATCAATTGTTTATTCTATCAACGTTGTCTGGGCGGAGTTATACATTAACCGAGATCAATTCAGGTAAGTTTTTTATATAATAAAAAGCAATTTATAATCGCGCACACACGCACATATACATAAACAGTCAGACAGACACACACACACATATATATATTCATATATTTATATATATATATATATTTAACTTCTTTAGTGATTTTTATATATAGTCCTAAAGTATCTTTGATCATGTGTCACGCAAGACACTTTTAATCTGATTTGTCTAATTCCGACATGTTGTCTTATAACTGTTTATGGATATTTTCAGGTTTTTATCGATTGTAATTTAGGTTAATTTATTTTTTTTAATAATTTCATCCTTTATCATGGAGTTCATTGTGAATATGCGTGAATCTACAAAATACTTGAATATCTTATCACTTCATTTTTTAACATTTTTTAGAAAATGCTTTTCGACTGAGATTCAATTATAATGTTATAAAGACGAAATTTTTTGTGGAGGACAAAGTGAGACTTAAAAGGAAGTCATTATTCACCATACACAAATAAGTCTTTGTGAAACTTATGCCATGTTTCCTCGGCTTATCACTGCAAAGATACAGTGGTCCAAGTTTTAGTTCCAGAAAATGTAGATTTTTCTGTTTGACGTCAGGGTCATATTTTCACTGTATTACTTCGTTACTTCTTTCTCAAAAGATCAGGGCTATTTTTTGCCGAGAGGTTTTCACTAATTTTCGAAATGATTTGTTAAAATATATCAAAACATTCCGTTAAATTGGCATAAGCAAGCAGGTAGCCTCGAAAATTCAGTGTCATTCATGCGACATGTCAAGCTTTTTGGCTTTACCGATTTGATACAAATGTTGAACAACTGTTGAATGGTCAACGTCTAATCTCTTTGCAACTTTTCGAGTTGTTTTGAATGGATGCAGCTTAATCATGGCACTTAATTGAATATCGTCAAAGAAGGGTGTTCACGTCTTCAAGGCCTTTGTGTCCGTTTTCAAAATATTGAATCCAATGTTGAACTGCATATTCGTTGACGGTCCCCTGGAAAACTACTTGGTTGGCATTTATTTCTATTGATATTCGGACCATCCTCATCTTGGTTGTTTTTCATACAACGTTTCTGTCGTTGCACTCTACGGCCTTCGTCAGGTATCATCAGGTAGATTTTGGGAAAGTAACGAACTGAACCCTTTATTTATCCGACGGGGGCACATTGACCTTACTCCCCTCTTAGTATTAGTAGTATTGTTACATTGTCTCACACTAGGATTGAACCTAGAACCATCAGATTACTTTACAGTAATTTGTCTGATGCTGTAACCACTGTGCTATGTGTCCATGTGGTTGACAATGCAATCAGTCTCCGCTTTCATAGACAGACTCAGACAAACCAGAGTAAATAGTCAAAAAAATATGTGCATCTTGAATCGACTCTTAAAATATCATATTTCATGAACATGGTTAAATGATTGTTAATTCCAAATTAAACATCAAAGTTCGAAATAACAAAACTGCAATTATTTTTGCACCAACCTCATATGTACAATCAAAAATTTCAGGGGAGAATAGAAGTAGGAGTGGAGCTTGGCCCAGCAGCAGTCAGGCTTGTCAAAGTTTGAAATGTAAATGTTAATGACTTTTTGGCCATCTCCCTTATTCAGGGTTGAGCACTCTCTGAGTGAGGTAACTCGTTCATTGTGAGCTTATGCAATGCTCTTCCAGCATGGAATGGAGCATTCTAGTGGGTGAGGAATATATGCGATAAATAAATATATCCTTTAAATTCAACATGACTGACCATCCAGTTCCGTGGAGTAGAGGGAGGATACTAGCCTCTGAGTCTGAAGCCAAGGTTTCGAACCTGCCTCGTGGTACTGCTGGATGGGATAATAGATAGTCTAGAGCCACACTGAAGAGTTGTAATACAACGAAACAGCTGTCTGTGGATGACACTATGTATATATATATATATATATATATATATATATATAAAAAAGCAATTATTTAAATGTACATTGAAAACAGGGTTTGGAATTATATATGCTTTATGATAGAAACACGAAATTCATGGCGGAAACGCACTTAAACTCCCTACTTTGATGAAACAGTTCAATTTGAAACGAAAGGTAATATTTTTATTACCTTTGCAGCTGTATCTCGGCTTGCAGGTAACAAAATTTTAATGATGAAATCAACTTAATGCGAAGTGTAGCTTAGACTTCAAAGAATGCTGAATTAAGCTGACCACTTGTGACGAAAAGCAAGGAAGTTTCAGGATCCGTGGTCGGTCCCAATGTTCAGTGTATTCCAATCTGCAAGTGGATAACCAACAGGGCACTTCCGTCACAGACCCTCAATACTGACAATGTACTGGGATGTTTTTTGTGCAAATATGTTGCAATAGATATTGTACACTGTGTCACCAGAACTCTTCAAAACCAGTCCAGTCACCACCACTGCCAACATAGGTTTCTTCAGTTTTCAACTTGTTCTGGCTGGCTATGTATATATGTATGTATCACGTGTAACAGGTGCTCCATTGGAGCTAGAGGGCTGACCATTTAAAGTTGGTATGGTTGTCTATTTGGCTGATTGGCTATGTTTGTACGTAAGTATCACGCGTACAGGTCTCGCCATTGGAGCAGAAAAATCAAAAAATTTACCCTTTATTATGTCTAAAAAAAAAAACCCCAAACGTTATTTTGAAAATCTCTCCTAACAGGCTTTCAGTTTGCAATGTAAATTCATGCTAGATTTGTCCGTAGTTTACGTCCGCTGTTTTCTTTCCGAAAATTCAGACTCTTTATTGATCACTGACCAGCAAAATGCGAGAGAGATTACTGATTTATTGATCTCCCTCCTCCCACTTTTCCAATGGATCACCCCATCACGGCATGCTGTCAAAAGACATTTGTCATGTAATGTTTCTATTAAATGACAAACCAGACCTATTATTATTATTATTATTATTATTATTATTATTATTATTATTATTATTATTATTATTGTTGTTGTTGTTGTTGTTGTTGTTGTTGGTGGTGTTGTTGTTGCTATTTACCGGTGACTGTAGTTTTTTCATAGTACAGGTGAAACCATATTCACCTGAATATATAATAAGAATTGAAATAACTTCCGTTACAGTCACACTATCAAACCGAACGGACGCACGTAATCCTTTATATTTTATTACTCTGGTGCTAAATAACACTTGGGTTAATGCTGTAGCAGACTGGGCCTATAATTTCCAAGGTGGAAACGTGTGAAAAAAGCCATTTGAGCCTCAAT
The DNA here is from genome assembly GCA_963457665.1 of Thysanoteuthis rhombus. NCBI lineage: Eukaryota > Metazoa > Mollusca > Cephalopoda > Oegopsida > Thysanoteuthidae > Thysanoteuthis > Thysanoteuthis major. The sequence continues at coordinate 14,970,119 of OY735221.1, forward strand.
CTAAAACTCAAGGCGTTCTACCAAGTAACTTCCCTTTACAGAACCAAAAACAAAATTGAAATAAGTTTAAATTTGATTATCGTAGGAAATATAAATAAAAAAAAACAATCGTTAAGATGAATGAAACATGCATCATCATCAGTCTTTTAATAGCGGACATAAACCTTCGCCACACTTCTCTATCGTGGGCTCAGGGCCAGTATTTTCTGAATTTGTCCAGTTCATCTCTTCATCTTGTATTTTGTCGGCCTCGGTTTCGCATGTGATCTCTGGGGATCCATGTTGTGAGTCGTGATGTCCAATGGTTGTCTGTCATTCTTGCAACATAGCCTGCCCATTGCCATTTAAGTTTTTTAATAGATTCTATGATGTCTCTGACTCCTGTTTTCTTTCTTCCTTATATACTGGGCCGTCTTGTGATCTCTCCATGTGAGGTTGAGCAAGATTTTCTCATGTGCACGTTGCATACTTCTCAGCTTGCAGGTCTGTCTCCTGGTTAAGTTCCCTGTTTCAGCTCCGGAAGTGACTATTGGAAGGATGCATTGGTCGTATACTCTTCTTTTTAGGATTATTGGGATCGACTTGTTTTTGAAGGTTGATTCTTCGCTTGATCTCTTCCTCTTTCATGGGTTTCATGGATATTCGTTGTCCTAGGTATACCTACCTATAAAAATTCTACCATCAAAGAAGAGACCAATTGAGAGAGGCCCACTGGAAGATTTCCTGGTATCTTACTGGAATGTGATAAATAAAATATAGACATATTTTGGCTGCAACTGCTTTGAGATTAGTGGAGGGAATGATCCAACTTTTCCTAATTTGAGAGATACAGCGGATAAAATCCTTCAATCAGCAGGAGTAACATTGGATTAAAATAGCTTTTCAGTCAAATGAAAGGATTTTAAAAGGCTAAAAAACTCGATTTGTTCCATTTTGTTTGTGAAACGTTGTGGAAGCCTGAAAACTTTTTCAGACAAAAATTCTAGAATTGTAACAAGGCACGGGGACAATACCTCGAGATTGCAGGTCTCAATCCGACTCCTTCATGCTTTTCCAATGGCCAACTCTATATAATTTGTTCTAGTTGGATCCCTAAAAAACCCTCATACTGGTAACCAATGGGAGAAGCTCTACTGCTGTTCATCCAGAAGCCCTGTCAAATTAAGGGACAGCATGAGTTTTTTTTTTGCGCTTCAGAAAAAAATTTCTCAATTACTTTTTCACGTGTAAGTAGTGTAAATAATCGTTTTTTTTTCATTTGTTGTGTTGTGTAAGAAAACATTCATCAAAAGGCATATTTTCCTGTGTCGTTATATTTGAAGTTATTTCTCCCGGGGAAATGCCCGGTTTCCCTGCTAGTGTGCAATACACAAGCGTGTGTGATTCGTGGTAAAAATATTCTAAAATCTAGATTTGATAGCAGTGTGTTTCTTTTCGAGATGATGATGATGATGATGATGATGATGATGATGATGATGATGATGATGATATACATTCATAAAAAGCGCCCTTTCTCTGGAATATGGTGTTTCCCAGTCTTAGCATGCAGAAAAATGCCCAATAGCAAAATCAATCTGAAGAAGGCTGTAGGCTGCAACGACTGCGACTTCGTATTCAAGATGAGAATAGCCCGAAGAAAGACTATACGTCTCAATATTCAAGTGGACAAAAACGCCCGAAAAACTAAATGTAAGGCCCTTAAAGTTTAGTTTCAAAAGAAAATAAGTTGAAGAAGTGAAAAATAAACTGCAAAAAGAAAAAGAAAAAAAAATCCCTTTTAGTTTGTGCCCAGAATCTCCGTATCTCATTATATCGCGGTTCCCCTTTCAATAGTGTGGCCTTTCACAAAACCATCAGAGAACAATCATTCATCAATTTTAATCAATTCTTATAATATATATATATATATATATATGTGTGTGTGTGTGTGTATGTGTGTGTGTGTGTGTGTGTTTACGTCATCAGCGTTCCCAAGCATGGGATTATAGATTGAAAACATTTTTTTCTTTGATTCAATTTGTAAAATATATATTTCTCCTTTTGGCGAACCCTATCCGCAGTCGAAAAAGGTTTGCCCTCCATTGGCCGCCATATCTATGGTTTACATTTCTGCAGTACCCGTATCTGCGGTTTCCGTTTCCGTCGATCCCCCCCTTATCCACGGTTTCCCTTTCAATGGTACATGGATGTATTATTAGATTTCCGATTTAGTTAATACAATAAAAGCAAAGAAAACATCATATTGTTTGGCGTGAAGGGAAAGTTAAAGAATATAAAGCACGTTACTTGAGGAAATGTTACCTAAATTTTCTCCACAAGAACAAGAAAGCCCAAACATTCAAAGATTTTTTCGGACGATTCAACTCCTCGACATTTTGGTCGATTCATTCTACGACCTTTAGGTCAGCTATCTGGATATGATGGTGGTTAACAGAATATTCCAACGGCAGCCGCCCAACCAGGTTGGATTCGTATGAAGTTGATTTCTTCTTTCCTTTTTAGGTCTGGGTTTCCATACTTTGTCCCTGTTGAGTATTGGAAGCTACATCGGGTTGAACTCTGCACTTGTCTGACATGTCAATATGAGCTGCTTCCTTGATTTTCTTAAGTTTTCATCAACGTTCCCAGTCTATGACAGTGGGGGGAAGAGTTCGCCTATTTCTCTCCAAATATGATCAGCCATCCCAGAACAAGGAAAGAGAAAGAAATCGATAAAAAGCTGTAGAATGGATAGGCCGAAACGTTGTGCTAACAACATGAACAACAAAAAGGAGTCCAATAGTCAGAAAAATTCTTTAATGTTGATGAACTTTTTCAAAACTGCAGACAAGTCCAAACATGTCTAAACCTGCTGCCACAAATAGGTATGAACATATTGTTTCGATAAGAAAGGACCCAAAAGTATTGATTTTTATCATACATTCATTGCAGCAACCAGAAATTCAAAAGGCTTATTTTAGGATTACTGCTTCATCAGCAGCCTTTGACAGAACTAGTTGGAATTTAATGAATTCACGGGTTGTGATTCAGAAACCCAGACGCGTATCTGAAAGGGGAGGAGGGGCTCCATTTGAAAATTCCTTCCAGGCCCCCAAATGGAGAGGGACCCCCTAAAAGAATTTATGAATTATAATTCACCTAATGCGTCTCTACTGCCATAATACAATAACTGGGATAAATTTGTTCATACATGAATTGCCTACGTTATGTTTCAGTCTTTGGGGTTGCTTTTCATCAATTATGTAATAGTGCATGTCTATTCAGTGTAAATTTAATTCTTTCATCAAATCTCATTGAATATTGGACGGACCCCTCTAAGGGATAGCCCCCCCCCCCAATCTCTAGCTATCTTATGCTACGCCGCTGGAGTGTTCTTTATTTAACAGGGCAAATCATCATCATCATCATCATCATCATCATCATCATCATCATCATCATCATCAGTTTTTCAACATCCATCGTTGGACATAGACCTTCCCCAGGATTCGCCATACTTCTCTATCATGGGCGTCGCGGAGCCAGTACTTTTGGAATTAGTCTAGCTTGTCTCTCCATCTAATATTCTGTCAGCCTCGATTGCGCATGTGATCTTTGGGTATCCATGTCGTGAGTTGCAATGTCCATCGGTTGTCTGCCATTCTTTTAACATGGCCAGCCCACCGCCATTTGAGATTTTTTATGGATTCTATGATGTCCCTGACTCTTGTCTTTTCTCGGATGTACTGTGCTATCTTGTGGTTTCTCCATGTGAGGCCCAGCATGATTCTTTCATGTGCATGTTGCATGGTTCTCAATTTGCAGATCTGTCCCTTGGTTAGGTTTCATGTTTCAGCTCCATGATGCTCATCTCTGAATTCTCAGAAGTCATCAAAATAGCCGTGAAGAACGTCACATACGTTCCATAATTCTCAGTAACATTTATACAATAATAATATTCCTCTGTCTTTTAGATGTTTCGTTTCTGTTTGTCCACGTTGTGTACATTTGTATCGGTTGAATTTATAAATAATTTCATGAAGTGAGGTTACAGAACTGTAAACGTTTTGTAACTTCACTTCATGAAATCATTTCCAGCTTTGTGCACGTCACTCTAAAGAAACAATGCTGCCTTATTTCAACAAAAAGGCTCAGCGGTGAGCCCAGAACCACTCTCTCAATCGTTATGAATCAAGATCTGGGCGTGTTCTATTCCGGGAGTGAGTTACAAGATCGCAACTACTTTTGAAGGTTTGAACTAAACAACTCACAGGGCTTAGGAAGTATGAAATCCATAGCAGAGGCCGATGGACATGAAGGAGACTGGTCAGAGATATTGTCAAGACTGACAAGGCGAAACCATTGGAGGACCTAACTGCGACATGCCGATAATAATAATAATAATAATAATAATAATAATAATAATAATACCAGGATCTAGCGAGAGAACTGAAAAAGATGTGGCACATGAAAGCCAGGGTAGTGCCAATCATAGTTGGCGCACTAGGAACTGTCCCAAAGACACTGAAGGCGAGACTGGAGGAGATCGGGATAGAGGGAAGGATTGAGACTGTACAGACCACAGCACTGCTAGGAACTGCGCAGATACTGAGGAAAGTGCTAGAAATATAAAGACTGCAACACTAATTGATAACAGTGACCTAACAAAAGATGGGAAATGAAAAAGGGAATGTGAACCACAGCACTGGCATGATAGGCAAAGAAGAGAAGAGATGTTGGCTGAAGACCTGAGGAGACTTATTGTCACTCAGCCTTCAGCAATGACCACTGGGCAACCGGTGTGAAACTGTAAACCGCAGTATTACAGTGGCCTATGAAAACTAGGAGAGAAGGGCTGGAGACTTGAGGAGACTTGCTGTCACTCAAACTCCAGCGGTTACCACCAGGCAACTGGTGTGAGATAGCACCGGGTCCCGACGGGATCCATGGGTATTGGTTCAAAAAGTTCACCACGTTACACGGCAGACTCACCCACCTACTCCAAAATTGTCTAAATGAAGGCAAAGCACCAGAATGGATGACTAAAGGCAGAACCACCCTCATCCAAAAAGACCTGGGAAAGGGGAACATAGCAAGCAACTATAGACCAATCACTTGCCTACCACTTATGTGGAAAATCCTGACCGGGCAAATAGCAGAGAGAATATACATGTCAATGGATAGAAGGGGGCTACTACCAGAAGAACAGAAAGGGTGTAGGATAGGAACCAAAGGGGCAAACGACTTACTCTACATAGACCAGATGATCTTAAAAGAAGTAAGGAAAAGGAGAAAGAATATCGCAATGGGATGGATAGATTACAAAAAGGCATACGATATGATTCCACATAGCTGGATACTCGAATGCCTTAGAATGTTCAAAATTAGCGAACCGGTGGTTAAATTCATTGGTAATTCAATGAAAGACTGGAAAGTAGATTTGACAGCCGCAGGGGACAAACTAGCCGAGGTAGGGATAAAAAGGGGAATCTTCCAAGGAGACTCGTTGTCCCCACTATTATTTGTTCTAACAATGATACCGCTTAACAGAATCCTGAGAAACAGCAAAGGATACCACTTCTCTAAAACAAAAGGAAAGGTCAACCACTTAATGTACATGGACGATATTAAATTGTTTGCAAAAAACAGGGGAGAGCTTGAGACTCTGTTCAACGAAGTAAGGGAATATAGTGAGGACATAGGAATGGAGTTTGGGATAGAAAAATGCGCAATCATGGTGATGCATAAAGGAAGGCTTTCAATGACTGAGGGAATTGAACTTCCGGACAACAACAAGATTAGGGCATTGACTGCACAAGACCGATACAAGTACCTAGGTGTCCTTGAATGTGACACGATAAAACGGGAAGAGATGAAGGAGAAAATTAAGAGAGAATACCTCAGAAGGATAAGGAAAATATTAGAAACCAAATTAAATAGCAGAAATCTAATAAAAGGAATGAACACCTGGGCTGTGTCAGTAGTTAGGTATACAGGACCATTCCTAGGATGGACAAAGGAAGAGCTCCAATCAATGGATAGGCGAACAAGGAAACTTATGACGATGCATAAAGCATTACATCCTAGGGATGATACAGATAGGCTATACGTTAAGAGAAAAGAAGGTGGTAGGGGGCTCATCAGCATAGAAGATTGTGTCCAGAGAGCTAAAGTAGTCCTAGATAGATATGTGCAAACAAATAGTGAAGAAATCATAAAGAGCGCGAGGGATAGTGCGACAAACAATAAAGTAGAAAACAATGGAACAGTACAGCAAACTAGAAAAGAAAAGTGGGAAGGGAAAGAATTGTACGGCGAGTTTAAAAGACAGATAAAAGATATAGCAGACGAGAAATCATGGACGTGGTTACGAAAGGGAAACCTTAAGAGAGAAACAGAATCGCTCATCATGGCAGCCCAAAACAAAAGCATAAGGACAAACTACATAAAAGCAAAAATCGACAGAACACAGACAAACAGCAAATGCCGCATGTGCGGTGAAAGAGATGAGACAGTAAACCACATAACTAGTGAATGTAGCCAACTCGCCCAGAAGGAGTATAAGCATAGACACGATAGAGTAGCAACGATGATACACTGGGAACTAAGTAAACAAATGGGATTCAACCATGGGGAAAAGTGGTATCAGCACAAGCCAGAGGCAGTTTTGGAGAATGACAACCACAAACTACTGTGGGACTTTGACATCCAAACTGACCACCTCATCCAGGCAAGAAGGCCAGACTTAGTAATAGTAGACAAAAAAAGGAGGGCCTGCCAAATAGTAGACGTTGCTGTACCTGCAGACCATAGAGTAAAAAAGAAGGAGGGTGAGAAAAGGGAAAAATACCAGGACCTAGCAAGGGAGTTAAAGAAAATGTGGAACATGAAAACCAGGGTAGTACCGGTCATAGTGGGAGCACTAGGAACTGTCCCCAAAACGCTGAGGGAGAGACTGGAGGAGATCGGGATTAGGGGGAGGATAGAGACCGTACAGACCACAGCGCTACTTGGAACTGCACGGATACTGAGGAAGGTGCTAGAGATATAAGTACTGCAACGAATAGTAGCTCTGTCATGATATGCGAAAGAGAGAGGAGACGTTAGCTGAAGACCTGGGGAGACTTATTGTCACTCAGCCTTCAGCGATAACCACTGGGCAACCGGTGTGAAACTGTAAATCGCAGAATTACTGCGATCTATGAGTACGAGGAGAGGAGGGCTGGAGACTTGAGGAGACTTGCTGTCACTCAAACTCCAGCGGTTACCACCAGGCAACTGGTGTGAGATTCCAAATGATAATAATAATAATAATAATAATTTATAAATGAAGTACATTGGAATCTGCGAATATTATAACGCACCAATCACTAAAAACATATTTTAGGACTTATAATATACACACTGGTAAGATTTATAAACGCAAATAGGCCAGATATTATAATGAAAGACTGCCTCCTTGTAGATATGACTGTCCCAGCGGATAAATACATTGCTGTCAAGGAATTTGAGAAACTCTCAAAATATAAAGACCTTGAAATAGAAATCAGTAGAATGCTGAAACTCAGGACCAAAATAATACTGATTGTTGTTGGAGACCTTGGATTACTAAAAAAAGGGTCCAGTGAACTTGTCAACATAATACCTGGAAAGCCCAGTATATTTGAAAGATGAAGATTGTACTTACCTCCACTGCACACATTAGAAAATTCTTGTCAATGCTAACGTATATCGTACACCCAGTATAGATCACTTTACGTATGTATATAAGTATGTTTTGGGAAAAGGTTGTATTGTCTGTATAAGTGAAAGCCCTACTCTTTTTCCCCAGCTCTCTCTCTCTTTTCTCTCTTTAAAGCCCGGACTGACGTAATTAACAGGGTGCAAGGTCTAGGTCTCTGTTTGAGACCCGGATGGTGTCTTACATGAACTGAAATCAAAGTAAACAACAACAGCAAGAACAACACAATAATAACACTGGGAACTGAGTGAACGAATTGGATTTAACCATGCGGATGAGTGATACCAACACAAACCGGAGACAGCCCTGGAGAATGGAAATCACAAATAACTTAGGGGCTTTAACATCCAAACTGACCACCCTATCCAAGCAGAAAGACCAGAACTAGTAATCGTGGGCAAGAAGAGGAGAACCTGTCAAATAATGGACGTGGCCGTGCCTGCTGACCACAGAGTAAATAGGGAAGAGAGTGGCGAGCTGGGAAAATACCGGAACTTGTCAAGGGAGCTGAGGAAGGTGTGGAACATGGAAGAAAGGAGAAGAGAGAGAGAGAGAGAGAGAGAGAGAGAGAGAGAGAGAGAGAGAGAGAGAGAGAGAGAGAGAGAGAGAGAGAGAAACACACAACACAATACACACCACAAATAGTGGTGGTGGGAAGGAACCACAGCGCTGCTGTGATAGGTGAGGGAGATATGAAAGGAGGGCTGGATACATGAGGTCACTTACTTACTGTCACTCAGCCTTCAGCGATAACCACTGGGCAACCGGTGTGAAATTGTAAACCACAGCACTGCTATGGGCTGTGGAAGTGCGGAGAGGAGGGCTGGAGACCCGAGGAAACTTGCTGTCAGTCAGTCTCCAGCTGTGACAACCAGGCAGCTAGTGTGAAGATTATTAGTATAATAATAATAATAATAATAATAATAATAATAATAATAATAATAGTAATAATAATAATAATAATAATAATAATAATAAAGACGTTGCTGTACCTGCAGACCATAGAGTAAATAAGAAGGAAAATGAAAAATGGGAAAAATGCCAGGACCTAGTAAGAGAATTGAGGAAGATGTGGAACATGAAAGCCAGGGTAGTGCCGGTCATCGTGGGCGCACTGGGAACTGTCCCCAAAACACTGAGGGTGATCGGGATAAAGGGAAGGATTGAGACTGTACAGACCACAGCACTGCTAGGAACTGTGTGGATACTGAGGAAAGAGCGGACGATCCTCTGGAACAACAATATACGATAAAAAGTCACGCCACTTGAGTCAAGTTTCTTATAGATGAGGACTCGTCTAAATAAGGTCGATTTATACAAACCCGATTTCTGTAGGAGATGTAATGACAAAATTAGCAGTTCACTTCATGGGCACCATTTCTATCCCTCTTCCCAGCTGACGTCAATGGTCCACTCAAGGCTTAATAAATCTGCCACCTTTCAGATAGTGACTTATCTTTCTGGCCTCAACAATCATTCTGTGGTCAAGTGGTGTTAAATCCGTCAAGTCCATGCTTCAAGGCTGTTACTACACTGTCAAAGCTACAATACCTCTTTACCTATTACATCCCATATACGTCATATGGACGAAGTTCATGTTGGAATTAAGGAAAGGAATGGTTTTATGAAGACTACTTGTGGAGCATAGGACAGCAACCACTCTGCTACAGTTTGAGTAGCAAGTAGTTTTTTTTTCTCGCCACATTACCGACCCTTCTTCTTTACCCGAGCTTGGGACTTGCTATGGTAACTTCCAATCTGTAATTTTTTTTTCTGTCAAGAGTAATCTTCTTTTAGATAGACTGCCCTAGAGGATAAAGGGATCCAACTGTCCAGCTATGTAATCATGAAAGGTGTGAGGAGTGGATTCATGCCTTTTACAAGTGTATAAGTGCTGAGTGTACATGAATAAACTTCGACCTAAACTCGAACTCGATCCGTCGAGTCTGTTTTCCGTAACCATTGCGCCACTCTATACCTCCCCAAAGCCGTTACGCAACCCAGAACCTTAGAAATATTGCTTTGAATAATTTCAATTATTGTCGGACGCTATTTACCAGTTTTGGCAAAAAAAAAAAGGGGGGGCGAAGATTACATGCCTGGAAAATCGCAATCGCTGGTTAAAAAAAATAGTTTTATTATTACTGTTTACAACGCGTGCCTGCCCATGCATGCACGCGCGCACGTGTGTGTATATATATATATATATTGTGTAGGTGCATGCGCGTGTATGTGTACGTGTGCATGTATGTGTGTGTGTGTGGGGGGAGGCATGGATGGATGTGCAAAGTTGTAATATTAATTTTTATTGATTAATATTTATGGACAAATTCATCAGAAACACCACGACGGGGCAGAATAAATCGATATCTGCTGATACAAAGTGCAACAGCGAATTACTTTGAACCGAGTTCGTTTGTTTTTTTTTTTTACAAAAAAACATGTTCATATTGGATATTGCGTATAAAATGCTGTGAACAAGAGAATATTAAAATCTTTGATTGTCCCGAATACATTCGATTTTCAAAGGGTTTTCGGATAATTGAACTCTTTTTTGTTGATAATGTTTTTCTCACTCGAATTTTCTGCCGGTTCATTCAACAGCCTTCTCCAAGTGTATTATTCTAATTCAATGGTGGTAAAAAAACAACAACGCAATTTTAGTCAATCTTGGGTAAATAGTTTTTAGAATGTTTTAGGGGGGCATGAACTCTGGATTCTTTCTCTTTTGGGGGTATGGGGGTAGACACACCATTCTCACTCATTGTAAAGATTGAAACTTGACAGGTATAGCTAATAACGCGAGACCCAGGTGTTTCTGATTCTTTTTTAGATTGTTTGGTCAGGGTTCTCAAACGTTTAGCAGTGTAAATCATCATCATCATCATACAATTAGTTGACATGCTAATGTACGCTGCTTCTTAGAGTTCTCTCACTTTTTCACGACGTTCCGAGTTGATAATCTGAACTTCTTCCCCGAGAGAGAAGTGTTCAAATTTATCTCCTTGGTAGTGGTTCGCCGTAACAGATTCTTCCAGTTACCCTTTGGTTATGCCTTTAAAAAAACAAACTCCGAGTATTATTTTGAGAGAGCGACAAGTTTCCCCCCCCCCCAATAATTCTTCACACGTTTACAAGGAATATTTGAAAATGCAGTCATCAGACCCGTGTCTCGAGGCGGTCGAGCTCGTTTTGTTTACAACCACAATATTCGAATAGTGCACTAGAAGAGGGTCGAAGAATGGATAGGACGAAATGTTTCGCGAGCAACATTAATAAGAAAAATGAATTCAGTTATCTGAAAAAAACTCTTTGAATGCCAACGGTCTTTCTCAAAATTATTGGCAGGATCTTTACATTCAATCAATATGATTGCAGAGTTCAATAACAAGAGAGGATTCTCGTTAGTATTTTGTTAGACGATGTATATTAATCGTCATGTATGATATGGTCGGGCTATTTTTTCTCGTCTATGAGCTCATTTGTTCACAACGTTTCGGTCGTGCACCCTCCGGCTTTCGTCGGGTACAGTTGCTTCTAGAATATGTAATCACTTTTCAGCGCGCATGTTCGATTGGATTAGATACGTGACATCCGTTCTGTGTATACCAGGGTTGTGTTTTCGGAGTCAACTTCAGAGTTGCTTCCCATGCATCTGTTTGATTTTCCGATTTTCAATAAAAGGTAAGCATCTCAGAGGTTGACATCAAAAATTCAATCCGTACGTACAAGAAAAAACCTGGATGTGACGTGTCCAGTCTAATCCAGCATGCTCTTTAAGAAGTGATTTTGCATTCTAGAACCAACAATACCCAACGAAGGTCAAAGGCTACACACCCGAAACGTTGTGAATAAATGAACTCATAGATGGGGGAAATTAGTTCGACTAAATGATACATAATGTACAAAAGAGGAATTTGAAATATTTTGAATTATTATAACCAACAAAACACCTAGAACATTCCTATAATTTAGTATCAATTTATTTCCGAAATGTGGAAAGCAGGAATAAGCAATAAGGTATTTGATCAAGACTGATTGCAGCATGGTCAAAATCAACTCTAACTCAACTGAAAATGATTACAATAACTTTTGTATTGTATATAGATCTATGATTGAAGAATTCGCCCTCTCTATGTATGCACCAAGATAAGTTGACATTTGGCCATTGTACAAATATGATATTCGCCAGCACATCAGGCATTGCAGAGTCAAATTTGAAGTTGTTTGGATCAGCGATTCTCGAGAAATTTAACGAAGATAAATTGAAATTTACAGAATATAGATCTTTTATTTACAATTGTAGATCTAATGTTGTTCATAAAATTTGTAAATTGCATGGGGCGGGCAAAGTCCTTGTATAATGATCAAAGCAAATTATTTTTGTGAAAACATTCATTTATTTATTAGAATAAAATAAGCATATCTGAATGATGAAGGGAATGTGGATTATATATATATATATATATATATATATATATATATATATATATATATATATATATAAGTAAATAATTGAGTCATCCACAGACAGCTGTTTCGTTGTATTGCAACTCTTTAGTGTGGCTATAGACTATCCATTATCCCATCCAGTACCACGAGGTAGGATCGAAACCTTAGCTTCAGACCCTCTGCAGTACGGTCAGTGAGGCAGAACTTGAGCGATATATTTACTTACGCACATTTCCCCATCTACTAGAGTGCTCTATTCCGGAGTTAGAAGTGGTGGGGGTTCTTTTTGATACAGTAAGAAAATAAAGTTATACACAATCTTCCGGAATAGAATACGTGTATACATCGAATATCTTACGCTTATATTTGTAGGTTAATTTTGTTATAGCTAGGAGTCAATGGAGAAGTGTTTGTCAAAATTGTCATGTACTAGTCTAATGCTTTAGGGTGATGCGAAAGAAAATGAAATGATAGTGTTTTTTTTTTTGTTAGGGTGTTATGACATTTCGAAACTGTTAACCAAAACTGTCAACATAGTTTTTCAGTTGGTCAGGCCTGCTATGTATATATGTATCAGTGACCAGAAAAATGCCCACACGAGAAATTTCCCACAAAAAACATACACAGAAAAAACGGGCACTCCGCAGGAACCACAGTGCAGTAAATTTCAAAATTTACCCCTTGATTTGTCTAGAAAAAGATTTCTCTCCCCTGAAAATGTTTTTGGTGGGGTATAAATTACAATTTAAGTCTATGCTAAATTGGCCCCTCGTTTTGTGTCATTCATGCTTGTTTTTTTAAAATTCGGTCTTTTTCAGTGAAAACTGCTCAGAAAGTGGCAGGGGGAGTAACTTATTCGTCAATCATCCTTTTTTTCAATCTTTTTAATTGATCATACCCAACATTACATATAGCCAAAATACATTGATTTTGGGACTGCATCTCTTATGTGACAAACCAGGCCTGTTTCTAACGGCTATTCGTCCTTTTTTAATAATTATGTTTTTTTTTTGCCACAGTAGTTCGTTTTTGTACTTGTAGTCTTATAAATATCATGCAAGGAAGATAATCGTGTATGGATCCGCTTTTTCCTTTGCCGTATTGCACGAATTTTCATTGACATTCCTTGTGTACTTTGATGGATATCATATGTTCCGACAGACAGACAGACAGACAGACAGACAGAAAGACGAACAGACGGAAAGATGAACGTGACCGATTCACTTCTCCAACTTCTGTGAATGACTGAAATTTCTGACGTATCAGTAATACTAATAACTACAACCCTTTGCCACCTTGCCGCATTTGATGGGTTAAGAATATATGATAGAAATGAATTGACAGATGGATAATACTGCAAGGAAAAGAAAACATTCCATCGGTGATGCTTCGTTGGCTTTAGTGTGACAGATGTCCTTCTAATAAAGTGGTTGGCACGAGGAGCGTCCAAGCATGCGTCCACGCTCCACTGAATCATTTCTACCGACCCCCAACCCCCGATTCCCGTGAAGCCAACTTCCCGTATCACTACTAGACGGAGATGTATCTGTCCGTAGTGGAAATGGACAAGAGCCGCATTTGAAGTCAAGCGATCAGCAGGACATTTGAAATAGGAGAGGAGAAGGTGTATGATGTGCTCGTGAGAGGACTCTTGTTTTTAAGATAATTGCTCGTCTGAGCGAAGTTTGGCACGGGCCCATATTCAAAGGGGCTCTCAGTGAGGAACAAGGACATTGGTTCAGCGATGCATCCACATTCCAAATGCTATCATAAAAATGTGAGGAATAAACTCGCTTGTAAGACCAGCACTCTGTACAAATTGTTAAAAAAAAACGCCAGGTGAAAACGATTCTTGAATGTAAAAAGAAAAAGCACGGACTCTGTTCGAAACCTACGAAGTTGTTTGTACAATTTTTGACTGCATTTGGTAACATTTGTTTCTGTGATAAAAATATCAATGACAGTAAAAAAATTATTCGTTTTCGAATCGTTTTTCAAGATAATCCCACTTGAAACGCCAGAAACAAAAATAAACAAAACTAAATAATCATTCCACCAAAAATGAAATAAAGAATATCGTCCGTAATACTACATATAATTCATAGGGAAAGGGAAAAGTTATATATATATATATATATATATATATATATATATATATACTCAATATATATATATATATATATATACTCAATATATATATATATATATACTCAATATATATATATATATATATACTCAATATATATATATATATGTGTAATATATCATATACTCAATATATATATATACTCAATACATATATATATATATATATACACAATATATATACACAATATATATATATATATATATATATACATATGTATATATATATATATATATATATATATATATATATATGTGTATATGTACACTCCATATACTCCATATATATATACTCCATATATATATACTCCATATATATATATGGAGTGTAAACATTGTGTAAACTCTCTTCTCACCCCCGTCTGACTGAGATGAGAACATTCTTCTTTTGTTAGGAACACTACCAACCTCTGTTTGACCACGCTATCTCTTTCTAGGTCACTTAATTCCTTACAAACGCTGTAACCTATCCAAATCTGGCCCCTACATCATTTTTCGACCATTCTTAGAACTGTCGACTTACGTTCCAGTTAAAAATGCTTGGTTAAGTCAAGACTATTTTTTGATAGGTTCATGAATTTATCAAACTATTTTTTGATTCTTGTACACACTCTCTTTTGTGATTTGTTTTTAAAGATCTAAAGATCGAAGTACCACAAATCATAGCATTTAGAGTTTTTGACTACTTTCTACCGTTATCTTAATCTAAATAGTAACTTTTTTTATCCAATCAAACGCTATTCGCTCACTACCGGATGGATATCTGTCTGAGTAGAATGTGCGATGAAAAGCAACGAACAAAATTAGATGAAAATGAAAAGTGGACAAAAATCTTAAAACAATAATGACCCGCCATCTCAGTCAATAATTGAACAACCGTAGCGTCGAAATTTGAAGTCATTTAAAAGAATCACATCGAAAATATGGTCAGAATAAATTCTACATATGACATCACTAGCATTTTCTACGGGAAAACATCTAAAATAGAGTAAAAAAAACATCGAGAAATGCGTGGGAGGTAACTTATTCACTGATCATCCCCCGTTCCATGTTTTGAATTGATCGCCCCCAACATAACATTTTGCCAAAAGACGTTGAGCATGTGTTGGTTTCTACTGAGTGACTCACCAGAACACCTGCATAATTCAAGTTTGTATATGTGTGCAGAATAGAATTACAAAAATCATGCAATGTGCACGTAATAGAATTATGCTCAACCTAACATGGAGAGACCACCAGACAGCACAATACATCCGGGAGAAGACAGAAGTCAGGGACATGATAGAATCCATCAAAAAAACTCAAACGGTAATGGGCTGGCCATGTTGCAAGAATGGCGGACAACCAATGGACATCGCGACCCACGACATGGATCCCCAAAGATTACATATGCAGCCGTGGCTGGCAGAGTATTAGATGGAGAGACGAGCTATACAAATTCAGAAAGTACTGGCTGCGCGACGCCCATGGTAGAGTAATGTGGCGAATCCTGGGGAAAGTCTATGTTCAACAACGGACGTTAAAAGAATGATGATGATGATGATGATGAATTTATCCATGATTTAGTTACAAAGAAATCAGGGTTGAAGTGAGTTGATTAATGAGTTTTTAAAAATCCTATTAATTGCAATACATTGATACAATAATAATAATAATATGAAAGTGAGCGTTCATAACTCTAGATAGTTTCAGTATTTAGTAAACAAGCTTGGCTGCACTAAGGTCGAACTCCCTTGCTTCATCAAAATGTAAAAGGTAAACAAAACAGAATTCATTTCTCCATACAATATTATTCAAAAACCAGGTGTCTTATTTCGGTAGAACTCCTTTACTAATTGTTCAGGTAAATGGGATTTGCTAACTTCAGCAGAACAAGTCAACCTGAGTTGAGCTACAGAGGTTGAAGTGAATTCGTCGTCAGTTCTTGTGTACGTCACTGTGTCACTGTCATTCGTGCATGACGTCACTCGTTTTTCTCATGGCTATTGTCATCCATCATTGTTGCATACAAAAATGAAGTTAAAAGTCAGTAGTAAGAGTTTGACACGGCATGACTTCACGGAATCACTCTTCTTTTTTCTCACTTTCTCTCTCTCTCTCTCTCTCTCTCTCTCTCTCTCTGTCTCTGTTGTTCATGCCTCGAATTCAGACATCATGAATTCCAGGTGTAGCTAACTGCGACGATAAGGTGCTCGGTATGTCGAAATCGTTCCTAGTGACCAAAGAGACCACAGACTTTTCTGCTTAGCTCTGTTGATATAGAGAGGTGTTTCTCAACATGGGTTCCGCGGAATAACATGGTTCCGCCGAAAAGCCCAGAGTTCCGTTATTTTTTTTTTAAATATTAAAAGTCATTAATCTGCCTTTGATACATTTTTCCACAACAATTACAAACCCACAGCAATTAAAAATAGAGTTGTTTTTATATTTTGATGTTGCATTCATTATACGATGTCTTATTAAAAATTAAGGCAGCGGGGGTTGTCCGTAAAATACAAGTTTGTGTTCTGTGATTTAAAAAAAACTGCATAAGGCTTCTGTGACAGAATGAGTTTGGGAACAACTGATATGAAGAGACATGAAAAAAAGATCCTTGAAAACGTAATTTATTTTCGCTTGATAAATTCATCTTGATAAGTGGATAATTTCGATGGTAAAAAAAAAAAAAATTATAAGTGATGTTATTTGATTTCATCTCATAGACCAGGTAGAATCTCCTCGACGTAGCAGCTGTGAAAAAACAGTCATGTTCTCAATCTGCCAACCAAATAGCAGTTTGTCTGGGACATAATTCTCTTTAGCTGTTAGTTCTACAAAATCCTCAAAAATTCAAAACTCGACAATAATTGACCCACAAATGGTCTCGGTTTTTTTTTTACGGACGACAAGAATATTGACGATCGTTTCCCGAAAAATTAAGTCGATGTGCTTAACGTATTCTATAGACATTGTCATTTCAGAAACTGTGTTGACCATCAAACAATTTTCAACTTGAATATGCTTCGTCACGGCACTAGAGTATAGAGGTCTACTCTTATTATACTATGCCAGAAAAGGATTGACCTTCAGTTCTTTTAGGAAACAAAGTGTCATGCCTGAAGATATTTAGGGCGCAAAGAAGAAAGAAAAGCATCAATCATGCGATTACAATTGTATTAGCCAAGTTTTTAGGAAATGCTTCACTGACCATCCTATGTGAAAGGTCTCTTTGTGAGCTAGCAAAGCTATCACACGTATTAACGTTGGCAAAAAAACTTCAAACGTACAAAATACAGATATCATCTTCACAAACTCACCTCATTGGTAAGATACTTACGACGTTGGTTTATCACAGTTTGTAGATACTTTGACCGATTTCAAACAGTCAAAATTTTTCTGTGCTTTGAAACCTCGTTTTTTCGATCATATGGAACACATTTTATGATAGTTTAGTCAAACTTTGTTTTGTTGATTACAGCTGTAAAAAATGAATACAAGAAAGTCAAGTCATGCAATGAATATCGCCCGTATTCGATTACCAAGACGGAAGTGGCCGATTAATACGGTTAAAAGACCGGACATCCCAATATTCAGTGGGGAGATAGAAATAAAGCATTTACTCATTTCTGAAGCACAGCAAAAGGCTATGAACAATTTTACTTAGGTAGGAAAGCCTCGTACTGGAATTTGAATAGTAATGTCCGTATCAACTGTAAAAACATGCAACAATCATACTACGCCCCTAACCAATTTGTTGTGATTTCGGCAATACAAAACATGAACATTGCGAGAAAATTGCTTTTGTCTGTTATTGTCTTCTTCTGTTATTGTCTTGTAACAAAAACCTGATTTTGTTGGGGACTCCCTTTAGGTTCTGGACTTGAATATATTTCTCGATTTCTTCTCCTAACTTTAATGAAGTGAATTTGAATCGAACAAAAAACTGAATGGTGGAATTTATGTAGAAGTGGCAATATTTGACTGTGTATTTGTTTTCAAGAAGAGACTATGATATAATGAATTAAATGTATAATTTAATCTCTAAACCTGTGACAAAAAATATATGAGGTTGATATGATTGCTCAAAACCTTGGGAAACATTAAGTAGAGACTCATGTCAGTCATCATCATCATCACCATCAGTCTTTTATCATGTCGTTGGACATAGACCTTCCCCAAGATTCGATAGACTTCTCTATCTTGGGCGTCGCGGAAAACTAATACTTTCTGAATTTGTTTAGTTCGTCTCTCCATCTTGTATTCTGCCGGTCTGGGTTCCATCCATGATCTCTAGGGATCTATGTTGTGAGTCATGATGTCCAGTAGTTGTCTGCCATTCTTGCAACATGACCAGCCCATTGCCATTTGAGTTTTCTCAAGGATTCTATGATGTCTCGGACTCGTTTTCTGTTCCCTGATATATTATGCTTGTGTTGTAATCTCTCCATGTGAGGTCGAGCATGCTTCTTTCATGTGTATGGTTCTCAGTTTGAAGGGCAGTCTTTTGGTTGGGTTCCGTGTTTCAGCTCCATAGGGGACTTTTTGGATTACATTTTTACTGTACTCTTCTTTTGAGGACTAGCGTGATTTTCTTGTTTTTGAAAGTTGAGCTTTCTCTTCTGAAAGCTAGCCATCATAGAGAGATTCTTCTTTTGATTTCTTCTTCTTTTGAGGATTTCACAGATATTCGTTGTCCTAGGCAGATGTAGTGGTCTAATTTCACCAGCGAAACTAAGAAAATATAATTATGCTGGGGGCCCCATTTGGGTTCTGAACTTGAATGTATTTCTTGATTCCTTCTCCAAACTTTGAATTGGTTGACTTGGGACATGGAATCTTAGAGCGTGAAATAATTGATTTTCTTGAGTCAGAAGAGGCAGTGGACATCTTCCATGACAGCCACTAGTTGTTGATGGATGACTTGTTTTCATATGTGTGCCAACTTTTCTTCTTCGTGTTTTTTGCGCGAGATCGGTTGAGCTCCATTCGCGTCCAGATAAAGAAAATGATTACACATCACTTCTAAATCTAAAAGAGCCATTGCATAATTCACAAAGATAATAATTAAATGTTTAAGTGTGATGAAATAATAACTGACGAATTACATAACAAAATTTACTTAGAGAATTTTAAAATGATGCATGATAAATTATTAGTTTCGAATACTCACACATGAATGAAGTATCTAACTGCAAAAAGCAGAATTGTCCTCGGGACTTGACATTTCAATGTCTGTTAAAAATCTATCAGGCTCAGCTAAAAGCAAAATTTCTATAAGAATGCAATACTTTTTGAGTACACATACAGTAGTGGGGTCCAACGATAAGGACAAAAAAGTTATTCCTCTTGAATGATTTTTAAAAAATTTTCGAGATCGAACATACACGAAAATAATCCCTTACGAAAGGGTCATGCTTTTTTATTTATCACCCTTTGCCCTTATTTATTTTTTCTTAGCTGCGAAGGTTTTTCACTCGATTAAAGCTTTCGAAATCTGCTAAAGCTAATATTTTTATGCAACGAAGATGTGAATAGGAATTTTATGCTTGTTATAAAATGAAAATGAGGAATATCCTGTGCATAGAAGCATTGGCTTACGTGGAGTCCTACTCTTTTTTTATTCCCTTCACCCGTTTAAAACTTTTAAAATCTACTAAAGCTAATATTTTGGGGAGCCACGAAGACGTGGATAGAAATTTTATGAGTGTTACAAAATGAAAATAAAGAATATCCCGTGCATAAAGCATTAGCTTACCTGGAGTTCTTATTCTCCTTTTCATCCCTTCACCTGTTTTAAGATTTCAAAATCTACTTATATCACTCATCATGTGTATACAAATATTCCTAAATCCGAAAAATTCGGAAATCTGAAACTCTTCTGGTTCAATATATTTCGCATAAAGGGTGGTCAACCTGTGCTACAATTATGGCATTATACAAATTGATATTTCACCAAAAGGAAAATTGTAAAAATCATAACTTAGTTTCATTGGATATTACCAAAATTGGCACATTTGCCGTAGACTGATGGCAAACAAACCCATCACACGGACTATCGCCAATCCTAGAGAATTCGTTTTCCACTGGGTGCCACACTGTTGTGACCCTGTGCCAGACTAAACTAGTTAAATATTCACATGAACTCTAACAACTGAGTCCGAATCTCGACTGGGACTGATTGCGTTAATTTCACACTGATGCACTTAGGAAAGGCATGAATATATTTCTACCTGTGCTCTGTCACATTGCCAGGTATCTCGAAAAAATATTTCGTCACTGCGCAGGCATTCGCTCTCATTTTTCCAGGGAAGGGGGATATACCGCGTGACGGTTGTCAGGTAAGGAACTAAGGCGCGCTTAGGCTGTGACTCATCTCAATCTGTCACTGTTCATAGTGACCCCTCGATCACCGCATTCTATACGGTTCCAACTTGCAAGCCCCGGCTCCCTCGATCAGAAGACCTGATCCGCGGGAAGGGGAGCCTTCCTCAGCAGACGCCCATGCGTGACTGGCACGCAACAATGCTTAACGGAGAGAGTTGGCAAGTGATCACTTGCACAAATCACTCTCCAGTGACTAGCTTATCCTCCTCGTCAACATTGGGGCCAATCAGTCAACCAATCACTAAAATTATAGAGGAAGGAAAGATAGCGCCGCAGAAGATACAGTGAGTGCTGGAAGTATCCAATCCATCGCAAAAAGTCCATTTTAACATCCTTATAAAGCCTCAAAATTGACAGAATTCGGACCGAAGATTTAGAAAATACAGAAATAAAATAAAACTAGCATTCCAAAGGAAATTTTGAATCTCCGTGGTCGCAATTTATAAGATGGGGCTTTCCATCCCCTAACTTGAGCAGTGGTAACCGTAAAATCAATTCACCTTAAGGAAAATACCACTAACATGAAAAACAAAACCGTTGTAGTGAGTCAAATGGTAGGGGTATCAACTAAAAAATGAAAAAAGGGATGATCAATGAATAATTTACTTTCATTTGTCTTTTGAGGACATTGATCATTAAAAAGAACAAATTTTCAAAAAACAAGCATGTATTCTTTTGGAAAAAAACTAAGGGACCAATTTATTTGGCATAAAATTTAAATAAAGCACTCCAATAAAAAAAACTATTAGGGGGTGTTCAAAGGAACAAAAACAAACAAACAAAAACAACAAAAAAACACCAACAGCTTTTTCCCTAGCCATTGAGGGGTGTGTATACACAGTAGGGATGGAAAAAGCCTGGATGAATTACCTAAACCCAGCAACAGTGATTAAATCATTCTGCTGTGGGTAGCGGTAATTAGAAACATAGAAACAATGCTGAGCATTGAAAAGCATTGTACAAAAAAGCTGGAATCTCTGGTCCTAATTCCGTCAATTTTTGAAGCTGTTTAAGTATGTTAAAATGAACTTTTTGAAATGTATCGGATACACTTTGCACTCACTGAATGGGTTACTTGGATTTAAGAAGAACATACAAGAGAATGTTAATGATATTGCGAATTATGATTACTTGCGTCAATGGAGCAGAGCTGTTTGATGGCTATTGGCGGGAATAAAATGACAGCAAGTCTCCTGACATCGTTTCTATTCTCGTTGATGTCAGTGACGATGCAGTTTTCACAGTCTGGAGTCATTCTCGGATTTCTGTTTCAATATCTTTGCAAAGGCCTTCCGTGTTGTTCCCATTACTCCAATAAATATGGACATTATCGTCACCTCCATATTTCACAATTTCCGTATGATACAACGAGGGAAAGGACGAATGGAGAAATGATTTAATGGGTGAATGAAAGAAGGAAGGAGAAATAGACAGAAGTGTGAATGCCAGAAAATGAAATCGAGAAACAAAACAACTGAAAGAAAACTGGATGAGTAAATGTGAAGAAAAAACAAAATTAAACTCGGAATCACAGTCAATAACTGAACAACCGTAGCGTCAAAATTTGAAGTCATGTACAACGTGCACATGAGAGAATAATGCTACGCCTCCCATGAAGAGACCACAAGACAGTACAGTACATCTGAGAAAAGACAAGAGTTAGGGACATCATAGAATCCATTAAAAATCTCAAATGGTGGTGGGCTGGCCATGTTGCAAGAATTGTAGACAATCGATGGACATTGTGACTCACGACATGGATCCCCTGAGACCACTTGTGCAAACAAGGCCGGCAAAATATTAGATGGAGAGACGAGCAAGACAGGTTCAGGAAGTACTGGCTCCGTGACGCCCATGATAGGGAGGTGTGGCAAATCCTGGGGAAGGTCTATGTCCAACGACGGACGCTAAAGGACTGATGATGATGATGATGATGATGATGATGATGATGATGATGATGATGACGACGATGATGATGATGAAAAAAAATAACCGAATAATGAATATAGTCTGAATGTATTTTATCTATGACATCGCTGGTGTTTTCCACTGGAAAACATCCAAAATAGATTAAAAAGCACTTATGAACAAACTCGTCAAATTGAGTCTCCAAAAGGTCAAAAAGACGTTTTACCCCAAAATCAAAAATTAAGTAGAGTACTGATGCCAGCGTTCAAGTCTGTAGATAAAACGGTATGGCCAGGTGCGCTGGAATACACAAAAACATGAACAAACACATTAAGAGTGGTGGAACTCTTCACCACCTTTGTCCAATAAGACTAAATGAGCTAAAGAGAAGAAAGATTAAAAATAGATTTATGAATAAAAATATGTGTTAGAAAGTTTGAAAAAATATAGAATACAGGGCTAATCAATTATTCAATAGAAACCATCCTGTGAACAACGTCTTCATCAGCATGCCATGTTGGGGGCGATCAATTGAAATTTTGAAAAAAAAGGTGATCAGAGAACAAATTACTTCCTTGACCTTTTGTTGGATCACTAAAATGTCAGAATTTTTCGAAAAAAAACAAACATGTAAAGAAAATTTTAAAAAGGCCAAAAAAGTGGGCACAAAGGAGGGATCAGTTTAGCAGAAACTTATATTGCAAATTGAACCAAACCAACTCAAAACCTGTTATGGGGAGGAATAGAAAAAAAAGTTTTTTTTTCAGACACAATACGGAGTAAATGTTTAAATTTTCGGTCCCCTAGCTCTGGTACGGCCTGTATGTGTGATACATAAATACATAGCTCTCCAGACCAACTCAAAAACCGGAGAAATCCATGTTGACGGTTTCTAATAACGTTATGAAGATAAAACGTCCTGAGAAAGAATAAAGAATAGACGGAAACAGTGTTGTCAATTTAATGTTTTCCACTAAAATCTAGATATTTTCGTTGCGTATCGATCAGTGTTGCTGATTTAGATGTTTTTCATCTGAATCTAGATATTTTTTGTTGCACGTAGACGTCAGAAATTGCTAATTTAACGATTTTTAATGTAATAAAAGTCTACACAAGCGTGAATATAGCTGAACACAAACCAATCTAGCTTCAACTAACTTCATAAATTGAACCATCCATTAAAAACCGAATTTCGGAAGGAATTTAAAAAAAAAACAAAAACAAAACTTTCTGGACATGATGAAGAGAAAATGTTGAAATTTTCATTCCTCTAGCTAATGCAGCCTAACATGGGCGTAACATATACATAGCCAGCCAGACCAGCTTAAAAACCGAATAAACCTGTGTCGACACTTTTGATAATAATTTCAGTTGATGGTTTCCGATATCAATGATAATAAATATCTACAGAGAAAGAGAGAGAGAGAGAAAAACAGGAACCGAAAGTTCCATGAATCGTCCACTGTATACTTTAAACGCCATTATTGTCAGATCACGTGACCCTTCACGTGATTTGTAGAAGAGGAATTTTGGTAAGAAGCATCTCATCAAGGGACACCTTTCTATCGAGTTTCAAGTAAATCTGACTTGAAACAGCCGAGAAAAAAAAAAAAAACGATTCTGAAACGTATCTGCAAATTGAGAACCATGCAACATGCACACGAAAGAATTATGCCAGGCCTCACATGGAGAGACCACAAGACAGTACAGTACATCCGGGAAAAGACAAGAGTTAGGGACATCATAGAATCCATTAAAAATCCAAAATTGCAGTGGGCTGGCCATGTTGCAAGAATGGCGGACAACCGATGGGCATCGTGACTCACGACATGGGCTCCCAGAGATCACATGCAGAACCAAGGCCAGCAGAATATTAGATGGAGGGACGAGCTAGACAAATTCAGAAAGTACTGGCTCCGCGAAGCCCATGATAGAGAAGTGTGGCGAATCCTGGGGAAGGTCTATGTCGAACGACAGACGTTAAAAGAATGATGATGATGATGATGATGATGATGATGATGATGATGACCAGCCTGCATGACCCTGGGGGGGGGAGATTTTTATATATTTTTCAACATGGGGGCCAACAGATTTATCGCTCAGCCGACGGACGGGGCAGCTTATGGAGAGGCGAAGTCGTTTTGGAAAAAAAAAGGACATGGAATAATGAATAAAGGTAGAACGGAATACATGGATAAAGGAATTGCATCAGAAATATTTACACTTCTATGTTGTCCTCCTATCCTCTGGACTCTTTAATTTCATTTTAATATTCTCTTGTCTGGAATAAAATCAATCTTCCGAGTGTTGAGATATGTTGTAAATTGGCTGTGATGGTAGTAGTAGTAGTAGTAGTAGTAGTAGTAGTAGTGGTAGCATCATCGCTACTCACAACAGACTGGTTTAATCACTGTTGCTGGGTTAAAGTTATTCATGTGTTCTCTCATATGTATCTATCCGGGTTTTTCCCATCTCTACTTTTCATAGCAGAAACTTGAAATTTCTCACGTATACACCCCTTAATGACTAGGGAGAATGCTGTTGGTGTTTTATTTTTGTTTTCTGAAAGCCCGTCTCCAAATATAGTTTTCTTTATTTGTGGGGTTTTGGGCGGTTCAATTTACAATGAAAGTTTAGGCTACATTGGTTCAATTTCCGTTGCTGGGTTTAGGTTCTTAATTCATTCTGACATTTATATGTATGTATGTATGTATGTATGTATCTCTCCATCTATCTATCTATCTATCTATCTATCTATCTATTTATCTATCTATCTATCTATCTGTTTATGTATGAATCCGGACTTCTAGGCATTCACAGTAGATATTTGAAAGTTTGCACATACACACACACACACACTCCTCTCAATGAGTAGGGAAAATATTTTTTCTTTTTTTTTTCAAAATTCCCCTCCAAAATAAGTTTTAGTTTGTGTGTTGAAGGGGGGGGGGGGTCAAAATACAATGCAAGTTTATGCTAAATTGGTCACAATTTTGTGCCCACTTGTTTTTTGAAAATTCAGACCCTTTTATCTGAAAAATGGGAAAAGTTGTGAGCCGTGAATACGATGCTTCTCTCGCCAATCGTTGGGCAGCATACATGGAAAAAGTTTGAATTTTCAAAACACAAACGAGAATGGTGCTAGATACAAACCGAGGGATCAATTCAGAATAAACTTATATTGCAAATCGAGCCCCCAACTAAATACCTACTGGGAAGAATATGAAACAAAAGAAGCAAAAAAAAGTTTTTTGCAGACATAATAAAGAGTCAATGTTCGAATTTCCTGCACCATTGTACTTGCACATACATAGTGAGGATATCTGGTTGTAGGTCACTCATTTTCCCTCAGTTATAATTCTCAAACTCATGGACAGTCCTTGGCTTAATAGTATTCACCTTCTCCTTCAAATAACTGCAAAGGAAAAGTAGGGAGTTGAATCTGGTGATCGTGGTAACCATTCAGATGTTACCAAAACTTTCTTTTTAAGTTGGGAATGACTTTGAGAAGGTTGGGAACCACTGATTTATAAAGAATTAAAGATTGTTCAGAGTAATATGAAAACGATATCAAGTTCTCTGAGACCAATTCCACTATCCTTGTTTTAGAATCATATATAATACTATTCTGGGTGTGGTGTTTCCTCACAGCACCACTCATGTTAATGATAAACCTGATATGTGATAAAAAAATAGTGATGATGAAGACTCGTCAGCATCCATTTTATCGACTTTGCTATCTAGAGACTTGAGGGTTATACAAGGTAGAATAGAGAAAGGTTAATTTTGAAAGCCCAACGTCCCAATAGAATTGACAAGATAACAAATTGAGGATAAAAAAACAAACTCTAAAGCAAGAAGCCGAAAATCGTAGACAAAAATTGTATGGATTCACATTACAGATGCAAGTGTGGTAGTCAGTAGGAACTCTTTTGTTATTCAATAGGAGGGACCCGGTTGTCCTCCTGCCACTATCGACTTCTTTACTGACAGCTGTTCCATTGATGGCCAACATGAAGATACTTGTTCTAAAGCAACTGCTGGTCCTACGCCCCTGCCGAACAAAATGTCAAGAAGCTTCTGCTCCATTGCTATTTCAAAAGAAATCCCTTCAAAGGAAATGGAGGGAAAAGTCAGAAATAGGGAATATAAATGTAGCATTTTCTGCGATAAGACAGAGACTTTCTGACTAAGGAAAAGATACACTGTCTATGATTAGAAACCGACAACCAAGACTGTCACTAAAACTGTCGACGTAAGTTTTTTTCAGTTTTCAAATCGGATACGAGCAAAGCTAATTTGAAGCTGCTACCTTATCGGTCGCAGGTTCGATTCCCGCAGCATCTCCATTTTCTTTAATTGCTTATTCTATTTACGTTGTCTCGGCCGATTGATACATTCACCGTGTGATAACAGGGTATCTTTTCAAATAGTGTTTCAATATAATATAATGCAATTTTTAATACTTTCTGTTGGATCACACATCCATTTTCTTATGATATAATTTGCCTGCGTTGAAAGAAATTAATGAAGCAGATATAGACCGTGGATAAATAAAAATTCTAATTTAGAGTTGAAGTACGTACGTACGTATATATGTATCATGCATGCAGCCCGCACCAATGGAGCTACATGGCTGAAATTTCCAACATTAACTCTTCATTATGTCTAGAAATTTTTTTTTTTTAGTTTTTTTTAAATTCCACCCCCAGGTTTTTAGTGTGGGGTTCAATTTGCAATGTACATTTGTGCTGAATTGATCGACAAATTGTAAGTTGATCAGTTTGTGTCTAGCAGCATTCACATTTTTTTGATTAAAACTTTTTTTGTGCTAGAGAAGTAACTTATTCATAGATCAAATATTTTCCAATTCTTTAATTGATCGCCCCTAACATGACACACTGCAATAAAGATGTTGGTCGTGTGACGGTTTCTATGTAAATTACTTAGCAAGTCTTTTTTAAGAAGGGTCATTGACCTTCAAACAGTTTTTCAGACGATTGAACTTCTTGGTAGTGTTGTTAACATGACGTTTCAGCCGATCTATTTTACGGCTTTCTTCAAGTATACTACCCGAAAGTGATAGTTGTAGACCACTATTAAGGTCGGATAGTACACCTAGATCACCATTGCATTCGGATCGTACATCGATAAAGGCTGTAGAATGGATCGGCCGACACGTGGTGTTCACAGAATAAGACAAAGAGCCCAAGATCTTATGGAGATAAATAGAGACGTCAAGAGCGTGATTACCAAGAAGAGAACACATAATAAGAAGATCCACTCACATGTTGGAAACAAGAACCATAAGTTCAACGATGCATACACCATCAGTAGTAGTAGAAGGAGTGATGAGAGAGACGAGCAATTTGACTCGTCGGATTGTCATACTTGTCCATACCAGCCATTGGCCATGTAACCTACAGATAAATTTCGTAATCAAGATAAAATTGAACTTTTTGATGTCTACTGTATCAATTTTCACGCTAATGCCATACAGAAATATTCTGTGAGTATCATTTTCAATAAAAATTCTACAAGGCCATTTTAGGCTTTCTAAGTACAAAAATACGAACGTCGAGAATTGTATTCTGATATCATAGTGTCGGGCAAAAAGGTTGACCAGAATAGATATTTTTAATGACATTTCCGAGGTACTTATATCTCTGACTTTTTCCATTCTGCTAGACTCAATCTGCTTCCATTATTCTTGCATGGTTGTAGTTATCTTTCCCGTCCGGCGTTCTGACGATTTCATTTTGGGGTATCAGAGTTCCCTCTGTTGCCCCCTCCTCTTTGTGTATCACCACCATTGTGCAACCCTCAATTCCGAACTCTATTTCAATGTCCAGTTCGCCTTCAGTTCTAAGAAATTTGTTTTCCATGTTGGCCAACCACTCGGTTGTCCTAATTGGATTGATGGGGATGACGTCCCAACTGTTCTGATATAATTGGAGATGGTAAATAAAACCAAAAGATTAGCGTCTGTAATATATAAATAGATAAATGAATAAATAAATAAATCAAAAGATTTCAGCTAAGAAAGGCTGTCTCAAGAGATACAGACAGAATTTAGCAACATGGACCAAGTAGAATTTTCCAAATTAACGAAAGCAAAATTTATAAGCAGTTATATATAGAAACAACCCCCCAGCAAGGAACAAAACATGGATAAACTGGATGTAAGTGAAATAAAAAAAACTTGGAAGCTGATTATCATGATGCAGAAAAGACAAGAAAGCAGAGTAGTTGTCCATGTACAAAAGAAAAAAGAGAAAGAACAATCTGAAAATGAAATTATCAAGTGAATAACCAAGGAATTCGAATCACAAAACAAAGAAGTTGATAAAAATGCATAAACCCTTGCACCCAAGTGATAACTTCGATAGATTATCTGTGAAAAGGAAAGAAGGGTGAAAAGGACACATCAGCATTGATCATTTTATCAACTCCATTATCAGGAGACTTGGGGACTATACCAGACAGGATAACGAAAGGTTAATTTTGACAGCCGAACGTTCCAGCAGAACTGACGACATACCAAATTGAGGACGAAAAAAATTAAAAAAAAACAAAACTCCAAAGCGAGAAGCCGAAAATTGCAGATAGAATTATATAAACGGGTGTGTCTCTGAATTTTTGAGATGAGGTATTATTATTATTTCTATTCGGACCGCACTCCCCTCTTTGCATTAGTAGTACTATTATTGTCTCACACAGGGATTGAACCTAGAACCATCAGATTACTTGTAGTAATTTTGTCTGATTCTGTAACCACTACGCTATGTGTCCATGGAATAATAGTACTAATGCTAAGAGGTGAGTGCGGTCAATATACCCCTGTCGGTTAAATAAAGGGTTCGGTTCGTTACTTCCTCACACCTACCAGATGATACCTGATGAAGGCTGTAGAGTACAACGGCCGATACATTGTATGAAAAACAACAAAGATGAGGATAGTCCAAATAATAATAGAAATATATAAACGGGGTTGCGAAGAAAACCTTCAAAGAAATAAACTAAATCCTCATCAAAGGTAGAACAATTTTACAAGATAAAAAAAAGACAACAGAATATTAAATTTTGCCAACGAGGGAACAGCAATAAACCGGTCAATCGTTTTATAAGTTGATGCTGCAAATTAGCCGAGAAAAAGTACAAAATAAATATGACTGGTTAGGAAAGGTGAATTGTGCTAATGGCAAGGATTCGATCACGCAAACAAATAGTACATGCAAAACCTATGATACGCCCCAAAGAATTAAAAAAAATACCAACTATATTTAACCCAATTCAGACCACATAACCTGATCTAATTGTCGTGCAAAAAACAAATTGTCAGATAATGGATGCCATTTTCTTACACACCATACAATATGATTGTCTTCTGAATTCATAAACCACTGGAAACCGCTTATAAATGACAATAGAACTTTTCAATGAATAGTATAAAAATGGTTGAACTCATATGCAAATTGAATAGAATTAAAAAGAAATCACCAAATGGTCAAAGGTAGAAAATTTCAATCAGGTCTTATTTCTCTTGAAATTGACTTTCCATTCTCTTTGTATGAAGTTAAGAGTTTAAATAGGATGAAAAGGAGGATAAATATCCGAACCTTGCTGGAGATGTGAAAAATTGTTAAAAAATGAAGGTGATATAATTGTACTCGTCATTATTGGCGCACTTGGAATAGTCCCAAAGAGCCTTGCAAAGAGGTTGAAAGAAGTGGAAACCCAAGAAAGAATAGAAAACAACCCAAGGACAGTATTGCTAAAATCAACGCGAATATCAAAGAAAGTGCTGGAGTATTGAGGAGATCTACTGTCACCTGGTTCCCAAAGAAGGTCACCAGTTACTACTGGTGTGAAAAGGGTTTCAGTGTGCCTGTTTGGGTAACTTGACTTTGATTTGATAAGGACGGACTCCTTAACGTAAGATCTATGATGCTACCCTGCGTCTGTGTGCGTCCGGTCTACGTCCAAGTAAAATGTACGCAATTCGATCAGGACGTATTAGGTAAAGTGGAAAATACGCATTATACAAAATAAAATACCATGATACATTCATGATTAAAAACCTCATATCAAAACCTCAATATAGTTCATACATCTCCCCGACTTTTTGGAATGAAAAGAACAAATGTCATCCATTACGTTTCTCTCACTAAGTCGTTTGTTCAACCCAAGCAAAGTGTCTACTCTTTTACTTTTTTTTAGCTCCCTGGTCCGTGGAATTTGAAACGAACAAGGCGTAAAGATTCCGTACTCTTTACACCGAAAAATGTGTTTCTTTGGACCAATTTGAAAAAATTACTTCGTAGAAAAAAAAAAGTTGTTTACCTAAATGTATTAGTTTGTCATGAAGAAAATTTTCTGATGATGAATAGAATTTTGAGATAAATAAAATAACGTTTAACAAATGAGAGTCATTTTTCTAAGTTGGTTTACGTGATTCTTTCAGTGTAGCAAGCTGACAATGACAAGACGGAAATTTTCACTATTTGCAGAGGAGAACAGCAATGACTGAAAATCCCGTCATCCGCTGTTAATTAATTTTGGGCTATCGGACTTAAGCCGGTTGGGCGTAAGTCGACGCGTGACAGTAAACGTGGTGTAAAAGATGAAAAACTGATGACTCATTGAAACAATCATGACAGACCGAAAGAAGATGTACGAGAGCTTCTATAATTGGAAGGAATGAAAGCAGAGCACATGGAATAAATCTGTCCAAATGATTGGCACTTAGCAAAGGGCCATGCTTATTAAAAAGATCTTTAAAAAGAAAAGGCAAGACACAGGGCGTGAGCCCACGCAGGCAGGGACACACATACACACACATATAGACACAAACACACACACACACACACACACACACACACACACACACACACACACACACACACACATATAGGCACACAAACACACACATATTTATGCATATATGCATTCACATATGTATATAAACATGCACACACACATGCACACACGTTCATATATATATATATATATATATATATATATATATATATATATATACGTATGTACAAATATATGCACACACACATACATTTATGTATACACACATACATGCACACACATATACATAAACATATGCACACGCACGCACAAATACATATATATTTATACACATAAACATATGCATATATAAATATATATATATGTATATATGCACACATATATATATGTACATATATACACACATATATATATGAATATACATATATATACACACATATGTATATATATATATATATAAACGCAAATATCCACAAACAAATACACACACGCGCATATATATATATATATATATATATATATATATATATGTATGTGTGTGTGTGTATGTGTGTGTGTTTATATATATATATATATGTATATATACATATATGTGTATGTGTGTTTATATATATATATATGTATATATATATTTATATATTTATATATATGTATGTATATATGTATATATATATATATATATATATATATATATATATATATATATATATATATATATATATATATGCACATGGGCATATGAACACATTTATACAGTTATATGCACGCACAAACACAAATATGATTCAAACATATGCACACATACACATACGCACATATATGAATGACTTGGTTTTGCGAACGAAGTATTTAGAATTAACCATTCCTTTGATTTTTTCAAGTGGAACAAAATGTACAGTCTGTAATCAGTCTGTAATTCATAATCACTTTACTGATGGCATTGGGCACTTTTTTTGTTATTGCACTTAATTGAGTGGTAAATATAATCATAGAGATTGAACATTATACAGTGAAAGGTCCTGATCACAATCCAGCTTATATATCCGTATCAGGCTTGTTGATCAATCATCGCATATAGCCTCATACACACACACACACACACACACACACGCACACACACACACTTGTATGCGGACATACATACACATATATAAACTTTTGAAGAAAGGATCACCGTCTATGAAGCAGACAATCAAAATTTCGGGAATTGAGGGGTTGGAATAATCCAGGGCAGAGTAGGGGTCTGGTAAGAAACTATGACCATCAACATAATTAAGTAGGATCTGCACAAAACAGTCGTGTGAGAAAGATTTATAGTAAGTGTGGGGTATGCACATAGGAAGTAAAAACGTTCAGTATTGACAGGAACGGGGAAATTCTTTTGTTTTTGAAGAAAAATCAAACTGAAAAAACCTACCGTGGTATAAAATTGTGGAGTCAGTTCCACTCTAGTCTTATTTCTCTCGTCACGGTCATGCTCAGTTTTCAGTTCCCATGAGCAAGAGGCAAGATATCATCATCATCATCATCAGTCTTTTGACGTCCGTCGTTGGACATAGACCTTCTCCAGGATTTGCCACACTTCCCTATCATGGGCGTCTCGGAGCTAGTACTTCCTGAACTTGTCTAGCTCGTCTCTCCATCTAACATTTTGCCGGCCTCGGTTGCGCATGTGGTCTCGGGGGACCCATGTCGTGAGTCACGATGTCCATCGATTGTCTGCCATTCTTGCAGCATGGCTAGCCCACCGCCATTTGAGATTTTTAATGGATTCTATGATGTCCCTAACTCTTGTCTTTTCTCGGATGTACTGTGTTGTCTTGTGGTCTCTCCATGTGAGGCCCAGCATTATTCTTTCATGTGCACGTTACATAGTTCTCAATTTACGGGTCTGTCTCTTGGTTAGGTTCCATGTTTCAGCTCCATAAGTGACTACTGGGAGGATGCATTGGTTATACACCCTTCTCTTTAGGATCAATGGGATCTTCTTATTTTTGAAGGTTGAGCTAGCTCTGCCAAAGGCTTGCCATCCTAGTGTGATTCTTCGCTTGATTTCTTCTTCTTTTGAGGGTCTCATGGAGAATCGTTGTCCTAGGTAGATGTAGTGGTCTACTTCTTCCAGTTGTGTGTCCTCGATTTTGATTTTAGTGTTTTTATCCCCGATGTGGTTGTTGCACATGATCTTCGTCTTGCTGAAGTTCATTTAGTTTATAGACGAAGGTTAAAGGAAAACAATTTTTGTATCAGTCAGAGCATTGGGGGTTCTATGCTAAGATACAGCTCCCTTCTCATAATGAAAACTGGACGCGATACAAGGAAACGAGTTATATTTTCGGAATCAGCCTTCAAAATTGCGTAATGTATACCACAAAACATGCTTTCATAAAATTGTTGTCGCTGATTAATGTAATTAGATTGAATTAAACCAATGTCTATGGAATACGCCCCCCCCCTTGTATCAGCTCTTCTCACGTAGGGCGAAGGTGTTTGAAAATTGGAACATTGTAGTCAAAAAAGGATAATGGTGTAGTGCAATCGTATTTATGTAACTCTAACTTAATGTACCCATATAAATAGACGACATTATCCTTTTTGGCCCCTTATCCCCTTGCCCCGGAATAGTGGCAGCGGAAGCTCATGAACACACGCGATATGTTGAACAAATAAAATATTATTGGTAAAATGTTGAACAAAGATATCCCTTCAAAGAGAAAACGTTAAAATAATACTCCTCGAATGAAGAAGAACTAAGAGCATATGGGGAAGAGAATTAGGAGAGAATGCACAATAATTGAACCGACAAAAGAAAGCGATCTTAAAAAATTAACAAGCATAACTGAAGGTTTCCCATAGTTGAAATGCAATAGAAATGAATAAGATTCAAATCTGGCGACAAAGATATTAAATTCACTCGGGGTACCTAATTATAAGGAGAAAAGAAAGAAAGAGGAAAAAAAATGAATTAAATTGGTGTAAAATATTTTTTACATACCAGATGCCTAATATTACAAAGAAAAGAAATCCTGAAAGTTAACGCCTATCAGATGTTCACGATCTTGAAACAAAATTCTCTCTCCTATATTTCCAATTAAAAGAACATATCCACATTTAACAGACATAGATATATCCCCAGAAGAACAAAACTGTTGAAAGAAAGGTTACGGTGACCGACTATTAATACATGATACAGTCCTGAAAGTAAGAAGAAAAAGAAGAAAAGTATGCTTAAATTTCCCTCTGTCTATTTTGATTGCAGCAAATTCGGAGTAAACTTTTCTTACTTCTGATAAAATTATGGCATCAAAAGATCTTCGCTTGAAGCCAAACAAAAGGCTTTCAACAGAAACAGCAAACATAGTGCCTTATTTTACAGCATATAAGACGTGCTTTTTTCTTATTAAGTTCTGACTCGTGAGGCGAAAATCTTATCAGTTGTTTACTAACATTACTACGCTATGCAAATAGTATAAACAGCCAGTCGCTTTGGTTTAAAAAGTAGATTTGAAAAGATAAGACTATTAAAATAAGCCGATAGGTTGAAGGGCTATGATGATCGGGGAGGTTTTGAATACAAAAAAACATTTTTTGAGAATATGCTTGCAAAAATTGAGGTTATTTCTATATGCTGGACAATACGATAGACATTGAAATTCAGGGTCATTTCAAGTTACTTCTATTTTGTGTCATACGATTTTACACTCTGCGATTAGGCTGGCAAATGGGTGTGCAGTTAACATTGAGTGTTTTTACTTGGTTATTTATTCTTTAAAGAGAGCCGAAAATTATCAGAGTTGGTCCGGGGCATTAGGGAAGTAAGTGGCTGCTTAGGGTCCCGTGGCTATCATATCTTAAGATCAAGGGGTGAGAGCGATGGGGGACGAGAAGCAGTGCACGCCCCCAAATCAAATTCTGCTTAAGGCCGTATAAAAGGCCCCAGCCATCCCTGTATCAGGGAAAAAGTTATTCAAAGAAATTACTCGTTGAAGGAATTCCATATCAGTTCTTCGAAGTAGAGTTGCCATGTACGTTTTTCAAATTTTTCGATTAAAAAAAAAAACGAACAAAAAACAGAACAAAACAACAACCTCTCAATCGGGGACACTAGCCTCTAAAACATAAAAAAAATGTTTAAAAATCTCAAAACTGTCAACATTGGTCTCACTAATTCAAAAACAAAACAGAAAAACATCTGAATTGCTAAGCGTGCTTTGAAGCCACCAGGATTTTACATGAGATCATCGTTTGCAAATATCTTGTGACAGCATACCGTGCTTGGGGTGATCAATTCTAAAATTTAAAAAAAGGGTGAATAAGTTACTTCTCTCGTCTTTTGTCAGGCGGTAGCCACTAAAAAATCCGAATTTTCAAAAAACAAGAATGAATGTTGCCAGACACAAACTAAAGGATTAATTTAGCAAGAATTCACATTGCAAATTAAATCTCCCACTAGATACCTATTTAGGTTGGCGGAGATCAAAAACAGAAAAAAACCCGTTGTTTCTAGACATAACAAAAAGAGAATGTTTAAATTTCCAGCCCTCTAGCTCCATTGACGTGGCTTGTACACGTGATACATACATACGTAGCCAGCCAGTTAGACTACCTTGAAAACTGAAGAACCCTTCCGGTAGTTTTGGTGAAAGTTTCGGTTAACGGTTTATTCATGGGTTTGAATCAATTTCAAATTGTAGATACGAAATCTTATTGCAAAATAAATAGCGCTTTTATAATAGATGCTCTTTTAAAAATAAATTGCGCTGATTTTAGAGAAAAAAAATGTTTTCGTAAATTAGCAACTGTGACCCCCCCCAATTATCTCCCTTGGACCTGCTGGCAATTCTAAATCAGCCTATCGGATTCGAGCTGATGAAGTTTCAATAATCTGTGATTCGATAGATTGAATGCCACTTCTAATTCTTAGCAGTATGATCAATATTACGCGCATTTATAATTATAGTGAGAACTGACTAAAAATGAAATATATTCATTTTCTAGAAACTATTCTGCTCATTAGAAGAGTATGCAACCAATGCATCCTCTCAATAGTCACCTTTGAAGCTTCAACAAGAAGAAACAGGAATCATAGAAACCATTAGGAAACTCAAATGGCAATGGGCTGGTCATGTTGCAGGAATGGTAGACAACTGATGGACATCACGACTCACACCATGGATTCCCAGAGATCAAATGCAGAACTGAAGCCGGTAAAATGGGAGATGGTGAGGCAAACCGGACAGGTTCAGAAAGTATTGACTCAAACGATAGAGAGGTATGTCGAATCCTGAGGAAGGTTTATGTCCAACGAACAGTGATGAAAGACTGATGATGATGATGATGATGATGATGATTCTACTCGTTTGTTTTTCGCGTCGAGTGAAACATGAAGCAACTGCAAAATCGTGCTGTTCATCTTTATTAGACTGCATTGATATGGAACCTAACCAAGAGACTGCCCCTCAAACTGAGAACCATACACATGAAAGAAGCATGCTCGACCACACATGGAGAGATTACAACACAAGCATAATATATCAGGGAACAAAACAAGAGTCCGAGACATCATTGAATCCATGAGAAAACTCAAATGGCAATGGGCTGGTCATGCTGCAGGAATGAAAGACAACCGATGGACATCACGTCCCACAACATGAATCCCTAGAGATCACATAAGAAACCGAGGCCGACAGAACACAAGATGGAGAGATGAACTGGATAGATTCAGGAAATACTGGCTCCGCGAAACCCATGATAGAGAATTGTGGCGAATCCCGTGGAAGGTCTATGTCTAACGATGGACGTTAAAAGATTGATGATGATGATGATGGTTGAATGTCCAAGTTTCCTTTTGGATAAATGATACAGGCAATTCACACACTCCCTTCAAGCAAAGTTTATCATTTCTGGTCTGTATTTCATCATTTTCAGCTAGTATAATCTGGCTACTTACTTATAAATATATACATAATGTTAATTTTGCATAGTTTATAAACTCTCTCTTCCGTTCAGGTAGTAGACTGGGTTTCCAGTCTGATTAATGTCCCAGATGCTATAAAGCTGTTTCTATTAGTAGGAATTCCATTTTG
Source organism: Thysanoteuthis rhombus (assembly GCA_963457665.1). Taxonomy (NCBI): domain Eukaryota; kingdom Metazoa; phylum Mollusca; class Cephalopoda; order Oegopsida; family Thysanoteuthidae; genus Thysanoteuthis; species Thysanoteuthis major. Next base: position 15,007,607 of record OY735221.1, read on the forward strand.
AAAACTCATTTCCCATCGCAGAGAAATTTTTGTGACCTTGTGATATCAGCTAAGTGTCGATTAATATTTGATATTCCCTTCTCAGTCTTATTCCGTATCGATAAATCAGTTATCTACGCTCAACACACTAGTTAGCTTTAAAGAGATCATCTATATGAATGAGTTTAAAAAAAAATATCACGAATAAACCAGAGCCAATTCAAGGCATAAGCAGAGCATCTGCGTAAGGTCCCGTGGCGACAAGAGAGTCCCCAAGAAATATCAGACTTCAAGATCTTGTAGAGCGGCTCCTTTATTCAATGAAGTCTTGAAACGGTCCTGGAGTAAACAAGCTCCTTTTTTGTGTTTCATAACAAGTCTATAAAAGCTTTCTTTTGTACTTGTTTGGTAGATCTTATTTACAAGCTGAGTACGTACATACATACATACATACATTCATACTTACATTCATACTTACATACATACATACTCAGCCAGCCAACCTTAAAAGCTGGGAAACCCTATGTTGACAGTTTTGTTGATAGCTTTAGTTGATGGTTTCCCGATTAGACTACACGGGAGGTGGTCAAGAAATATTGTATCGCACGAATCTTCCAAGTAGGGTCTGCTTGCCATAACAATCAGCATTCTAAATCCTGGCTTTTACTAAAACTTGAACTCTGACATTTGGCCCTATTCTGAATACGTAATTACCTCAACCCCTAAGTAGGTCACAACCTCCCAGTTAAACCGTCAACCGAAACTGTCAACATAGGTTTCTTCAGTTTTTACGTTGGTCTGGCTTACTGTTCGCTATCTATGTATATACTGCACGTACAGTCCATACCAGTGGAGCAAGAAAATTTGAATAATCTCTTCTTACTATACTTAGGAAAAACGTTTTTTTGTTGCTCAAACCTAAAATAGTTTTTTTAGTGGAGGGTCACATTTACAATGAAGTTTATGCTAAATTGGTCACTTAAATCATTTCCAGCAGGATTCATTCTTGTTTCTTGAAAAATTGGGCATTTTCAGTGTTAACCGCCCAAACAAAAGGCGAGAGACGTAACTCTTTCATTGATCACCCTTAATTCCGTTTTTTTTATCGTTCACCTCCTAATACGGCACGCTTCCAAAAGACGTCTGTCTCATGACAGTTTCTATCGAGTGACTAACCAGACGTGTTGTTTTTGATTTTGTTTGTTTCTTGCATTTTCTCGGCTACTCGAAAAAGAATAAGGCTGGTTCAAAATGTTACACTTCACACCTTATCGGGGAAATTAAAGTAAAAACGCAATCCCCAAGAGACAGATCAACAGCAGTGATAAACATCTCATGATAGACGAGAGATACCGTAGAAAGTGTTTCAAATACGGGAAACAACAACGATGATAGAAAAAAAAATATCGGAAAGTTGTGGCTCTAACATGAAAGGAAGAAGGGAAAGTTCAACATAACTTAAGATAAAGTTCAAAACTGGTTTTGAAAACCTGAAAGAAAGAGCTGTTACGAAGAAATCGACCAAAAAGAAAAGAAAAGAAAAGAAAAGAAAAAAAAAGTGTAATTTGAAAATCGACCGCGTGTTGAATTGTAATCCTCCTTTCGAAAATAACTAACAACTCAGAGGGTACGTCCACTGCTATTAACGACTTTGCCACAAGAAATTGAATGAAAATCAGTTCACAAATAATAACGATGTAGGAGGGGTAAATGTGAAAAAGACAAAAAATTCATAGATTCACCCCAGAAGTTAACCACTTCCTCCGTGGCCAATTGTCAACCTTCCGTGGAATGTCATTGGAACTCATCGAAAACCTTTGGATCTATTGAGTGGACAGACAGGCAGACAGACAGACAGACAGACGAATGAATACATATACATATATATACCTTTTCCAATTTCGAAATTGAATTTCATAGTAACAGGAACCCAAAGTTCAATTAAACGTCCACTATAAAGTTTTAACGCCATTACCGCCAGATCACGTGATAATTTCAGGCCAGAAGCATCTCATCGAGAAACACCTCAAGTTTCATCAAGTTTCAGGTAAATCTGATACAAAACAGCTAGGAAAATCGATTCAAAAACATAAAATTTAAACGCCATTATCAAAAGATCCCGTGGCCCTGAATGGAGGATTTTTCTAGGTTAGAAGAATCTCATCAAGGGGTACCTTACTACCAAGTTTCAAGTAAATCTGACCTGAAACAGCAAAGAAAGAATATGGAGACAGACCTATCGACCAACCTAACTACCCAACCGACGGAGTGAGCCTCTTGAACATAGATATTCCCCAGATTTTTCCACACCTCTCTATCGTGGGTGTCGTGGAGTCAATACTTTCTGAACCTGTTCACTTTGTTTCGCCGTTTTTTATTCTTCCGGCTTCAGCTCCGTAATTGGTCTTTGTGGATCCACGTCGTGAGTCGTGTTGCTCATCAGTTATCATCGTTCTTGCAGCATAGCTAGCACATTGTCATTCGAATATCCTAATCGTTTCTATGATGTCTCGGACTTCTAATCTTTTCCTAACATACTTTGCTGTCTTCTGATCTCTCCTTGTGAGGTTGAGCTTGATTCTCTCATGTGCACGTTGCATGGCTCTCAGTTTGAAGGCCAGTCTCTTGGTAAGGTTCCATGTTTTAGCCCCATAGTTGACTGCTGGGAGGATGCATCGGTTATGTACCCGGTTTTAGAACTAGTGAGATTTTCTTGTTTTTGGAAGGTTGAGCTTGTCATCCAAGAGTGATTTCTTCTTCTGTTGAGGATTATATGGAGATATTTTGTCCAAGGTAGATGCTATGGTCTACTTTCTCCAGCTTTGCTGTCAGCCAAAACTATTACAAGAACTGCCAGCATAGGTTTTTTTCAATCTTCAAGTTAGTCCAGCTGACTGACTATATATATATATGTAGAGGGCGTATCGGTAGGACCAATGAAGCTAGAGGGCTGAAATTTTTAAAAATTCTCCTCTTAATAGGTTTTCAGCGTCAGGGCAGTTTCATTTACAATGTGAATTAATGCTAAATTTGACCCCAGTTTGTGGCCGGTAGGATTTACGCTTGTTTTATGAAAACACGTTTGTTTTTTTTGTTGTTGAGGAGAAGTAACTTTTTGTTGATCACGCCCAGCACAGCAAGACGTTGGTAATGTGACGGTTTCTGTTCAGGGATTAACTGGACCTGTTTGATTTATTTATCGATGTACGATGCTTGTGTGGTGTTTTTTTTTTCTCTTCGAGACATGCATACATAGTCAGCCAGCCTTAGTGACAGTTCTGGTCGACGGTTTCTAACGAGGAAGTTGGAGTCTACTTAGGGGCTGGGGTAGTTGTGTTTTTCGGAATAGCACCAATGGTCAGATTTCAAGTTCAAGTAAAAGCCAGGATGTAGAATGCTGATTTTTATGGCAAGCATGAGGCACAATCTTTCTTGACCGACCCCCATGTAACCACCAACCAAAACTGTCAGGATATCTTTCTTCGTTTTTTTAAGTTGGTCTGACTGTCTATCTTCCTGACTGGCTATGTATGTACGCATGCATGAATGTATCAAGCGTGTAGGCCACACGAAAGGAGCTAGAGGGTAGAAAATTCCAACATTTACTTCTTATTATGTCTACCTTGACCGCTTAGTTTGTGTCCAATGGTTTTCGCGCTTGTTTGTTTGACTTTTTCACATTACTGCCCAACAGAATTCAAGGGAAGTAGCTCTAACCAATTCCTCAATTGATCACCCTCAATACAGTGTGCTGCCAAGAGCCATTTGTCGCATGACAGGTTTTATTGAGTGACTAACCAGATGAATTTATACAGCACGTATTAATTAAATAAAATGTCTTTATGCGCATTTCCACTTACAATCTACGTTAGAAATACTTGTCCAATATTAAAACATAGATTAATTCAAGCTTTAAAGATATATGAAACTTAATATTATAAATGCATGATTATCAGTACTGAGAAACATTTACCAGGCGAATTTTATTGATCTATTTTTGCGTAAGTCATTTATAATTTCAGCTGATAACTTCAAAAATTGCTCAATTGATTTATTTTCTACCCCAGGTCTAAAGTTATTCCTCAGATCATTTATACTTCAACATTTTTTTGCATAAGATTGTGAAATATTCCAGTATTAAGTGCCGTAAAAATCCATCAAAATAGGTTTCTTCAGTTTCCAAGCCAGTCCGACTGGCTATGTATGTATATATGTATGTATGAATCATGTGCACTTTCAGCACTAATACAGCTAGACGGCTAATAATTCAAACATTTACTCCCTATCATATTAACAGAATTTTAAAAAATTACCCCCAAATAGATTTTTAGAGGGGTTCATTACGCGATGTTCAGTTTATGCTAAATTGATCACTAGTTTGTACCCGCTTTATTGTTGAAAAAAGTTTAATGATCACAACCCAACGAAAGGCCAGAGAAGTAACTTATTGATTAACCCCCTATTCCAATTTTTTAATTGATCACCCCAACACAGCACGTTGCCAAAAGACGTTGGTCATGTGATGGTTTCTATTGAGTGACCAACCAGACCTGTTTCAAAATTATTTGCGAGAAAAGAACAATTTGTGTATAGACAAAATATTTCTGTTTTCTTGCACTCATCATCATTTATTGTCGTTCATCCACGACAAAATCTGCCTGTTTTATCTCGGACCTTTTCTCATTACACACACGTGCTTTCTCAGTTGCACTCATGCAATTATATCACGGTGTTCAGGACGTAATTACGTATTTTTGTGTTCGGGAAGTAAGGGAGATTCGTGGCAGTTGCAACAATATTTGCACTTCGCTCGATTACCCGGAGACTATTTGAACTACACTGTCCAAATTTTCATATATCAAACTTACATCAGTCTGATAATCACCCATACCACTTAAAGATTATTGCATATGACATACCGTTCACAATATTTATCGTAATGGAAGAAGTCAGATGCAGTAATTGACTTCAACCCTCGGTACAGTTAAAGCACTAATCTGGAACAATTGCAACATCCAAAAATGACACAGCAAATATTTTTTTGCAACCGTCCCAACCCGATCAGCCATGACAGAACACTATGTGTTAGCTAGACACACTGATTTTGACACATGCTAACCATTCTCCTAGAAGTCCACAAAACAATGATTTATACTAAGTAAGTTTTGATTGATTCATGCAAACAGTCAGAACAGTATGACAAAAATACGGCTCATGGAAACTTTCATACCACCCATCTTTTTTTTCTTCAATAAATGCAGCTGCCGAAGCTGAATTTGTCTTCTGAGGGGGAGGGAGGAGATGCATGAGCAGTATGAGTGTTGTCATTCTAACTTGTTTCTGATTGGAGGAATAAGACTTGTTGCAAACGCCCCTGTTCTTAGCCGATTACGTATTTCAATTAAATACTATTCATCATCAACATCATCATCATCATCATCATCATCATCATCGTCGACGATAGCAGCCCAATAATTGTTTTTTTCATAGCCTATGTAGCAGAACTGTCCTTTGGAAATCCATACACTGAGAAATAGAGTATACGTTGCTCTTTACAGTCTCTATCCTACATGGGCTTGAACGTTACTATGTATAATAAACAACGCTGTGGGATAGAGGATATGATGAACTACTCCAAACGTCGTTTTGTACTGTTTAACCCTGATCTTGCCTTTAGTGATTGGCGTATAATTCATAGAAGTGAAATACGTAATTGCTTTCTGAACACAAAATACGTAATTACTTTCCAAACACGAAATTACATTCCGAACACCCTACCATGAAGGGGTGCTGAAGTGTTCGCGGCCCGACCATCAGGGGAATGTTCTATAAACAAATTAGAAAAAAAAAAGGTCTGGAAACTCGTGATCAACACCTTTTAGCAGCATGCCGTGTTGGGGGTGATCCATCAATAAATTGGAAGAAAAAAGGTGACCAACGAACAGGTTACTTATCTCTCCTTTTTGTTAGATCGCTAAAATGTGGGAATTATAAATACACAAGCATGAACAGAGCCAGCACAAACAAGGGATCAATTTAGCATAAACTTACACTGCAAATCGAAATCCCAACCAAAGACTTTTTCCCTTAAAACAAAAACGTTTCTTCTAGACATGATAAGGTGCAAGCAATAAAATTTTCAGCCCTCTAGCTTCATTGTTGCAGCATGCACTTGTGATGCATACGTTGCCAGCCAGCCAAACCAACTTAAAAACTGAAGAATATTTTGCCTTTGATAAACGCAAGGATCGTCCAGATTGGCTCTTGACAGTAAAAAAAACAACTTTTTTCCAGCTACAGTGACAAATAATGCTAGGATATTCAACATTTGCTGCTACTTTTAGCACTATTTTCCAGCCACTCTGGCCAATAATTAGATATTTTACAGCCATTTCAGGCTATTTTCAACTATTAAAAATCACCATGAAAGGCTACCAGTGGTTTTGTTTTTTTAAAAATCTTTTAGGCGTTTTTTGACATTTTCTGAGGTCAATTTAGTGCGAAAAAATATTTGAGTTGGCAACACTGGCAGTGATGCCCAGAGTTTATGCCCCAGGGGACACCAACCTTACGAACACTTATACAAATGCTATATTGTGTATTACTCATGCGCGCGCATTTGTCTGTGATTATATGCATCGGTGTATAACTGCCCGCGAACATACATGCGGAATTCGTATCAAAGTTTTATTTTAAATTTTTTTCTCAGTATATTTGAGAATTATCTTTTCTGCTTAATTCTTGCTATAAACACATTTCTGCCTCTGTCCAGCCAAGTATCTCTATTAAACGCTTTTCAGTCAGTTGGTTCTGTTTATGTAAACAACTGAAATAGAAAGGAGGAGGATGTGTGCTGATATCAAAAGAATGTCAAATCAATTGATGACGTATCAAGTGTTGTTTTTTACAGTGTTGCCAAGAATCGCTCGTTATTAACAGTCTAACCTGTCCTCAAAAATGGCTAAAACCGTCTAAACTCTTAAATTTGTTATAACTCTGTCGCTAAAAATTATATACGTACTCATTTAAAGCCCATTTGAAATAAGAAGAAGCATACACTAAGACTCCAGAACAAATCAATGATAAAAAATGTACACTTTAATTTAAGCCCGTTAACTATTCTTTTGATTAGCAGATTTTCGGGTGAACCATCCTCATTGTGTCCTCTCTCCATCTTACTCCTACTACTACAACCACTACTATAACTAGTTATGGTACTACTACTACGTTTATAATCGCATTGGAATCAGAAATAAGAGATATTGACGTTCGGATGGTGGACACATCGTTGAACTTATGGTTCTTTTGATTTGTCACGTTTTGGGCATGACACGGCAACAAAGTATCACGGAGCACTGCGTCTCATCATCAATAAAACTCATCAGAATTTTATATCCACGTTAAGGCTGTAATAGTACGTTGAATCAGTAGTTACTGCTTTTAGTCTTGCTTTCTTATGATCTAAATGTAAAAGCTTGTTATCAATTATTCTTATAAGCAGAGGCGTAACTGAAGATTAGGGGACCCGGGGACTTGGCTCCACCAGGGGCTCCTCCGATATTTATAGTGAGATTTGTTATTTTATGATGTTGGCATAAAAATGTCCTTGGTGACCCATTATTCATAAAGCTTTTGAATCCCCCCTCCATTCGGGGCCATTTCTCAGCTACGCCCCTGCTTATAAGTAATATGAGAGTGGAACTCACTCTAAACACGCACATGTAAACACGAAACCATACACCCACATGTTTTTATGTTTGTGTAATATGTGTGGTCGAATTAATAGAAGGTGTGCGATACGGGAAATGTTTACAGCGGTCATACACGAATGTTCAATTATTCACAAAGTTTTCTTTCTGAAGAAGAATATTTTTCATTTTTATATGAATACTGGATACAAGTTTTTAAATTTACGATAAACGATCATTCCGAGCAGAATTATGAATCACAGCCACCCATGTATGCTGCATTTTACTTCATAAATTAAGCAGGGGCGGTGGTAAAATAGAGTTACCTTGATGGAAATACAACCCTGTATGGTTTTATGCAAAAATTCATGACTAAAAAAATTCCAGGTCTGGTTAAGTCACTCGATAGGATAATCAGTCACATTTTGGAAATAGAAAATTTAAGTAAAAAACAACATTGAAATAAACTTTAATTGCAAATTGAACCCACCAATAAAAACCTCTGTGGCCATTTTTTTCTTTTTACTCATTACGGGATGTGTGTATGCAAAACGTCCAATCTCTATTATGAGGGTTGGGTGTTGTCTGAATAGATACATCATCATCAGTCTTTAATCATACGTCTTTGGACATAGACTTTCCCCAGGATTCACCACACCTCTCTATCGTGGGCGTCTCGGAGCCAATATTTTTTAAACCTAACCAGTTCGTCTCGCCATCTCATATTCTGCCTGCCCCGATTCTGCATTTGATCTCTGGGTATCCATGTTTCGAGTCGTGATGTCCATTGGTTGTCTGCCATTCTTGAAACACGACCAGCCCATTGCCATTTGAGTTTCCTGATGGTTTCTATGATGTCTCGGACTCCTGTTTTTTCCCCCAATACACTGAGCTGTCTTGTGGTATCTCCAAGAAATGTCGAGCATGATTCTCTCATATGCACGTTGCATTTTTTTCAGTCAGTCTCTTGGTTAGGTTCCATGTTTCAGCGTCAGGTGCCGATCGGGAGGATGCATTGGCTGCGTACTCTTCCTTTTAGGACTAAAGGGATTTCCTTGTTCTTGAAGGTTGAGCTTGCTCTACCGAAGGCTGGTCATCTCAGAGTAATTCTTCGCCTAATTTCTTCTTTAGGGGAATTCATGGTGATTCGTTGCCCTAGATAGATATAGTTGTTTTCTTTGTCCAGATAGATAGATATAGATGTCAAAACATATGAATAACCTAAACCCAGCAACCGTGATTAAACCAGCCCGTTTGGGGTAGCGGCGATTAAAAATAATTTTATTTTGAAAATGTATCTTTTTTAACATCGTTCATTGTCTCTGACATGATATTTTCAGTCTTGAAAAAGAAGAGCGGGCAAGAGACTCAAATTCATTTGTTTCGAGAAATTTTTTATATCTTTATTAAAATCATCTGTCTATAGTTTTGAGCAGAGTCATTAACATCCAAAGAATTCTCCGGACATCGTGTTGACAAGAAAGAGTCAAATCGCCTGAAAAACTCTTTGAATATTCTCTTTACATTCAAATGTCAGTTCTTTACATGATTTCGATCGATATCATCTATCAGATGTTATTTTAAAGGCGGAGCAAAGGTGTCTTCGGGTCCCAACACGCACGCTGCACAAACCCTCGTCCTTTAACCATCCTGTTTTCACCAGCTATAACCTTTTTACCACACCTAACTATAGTTGCTCGCTGTTAAACGATAGAGTGAACCTACTTTTTTTTTTATTGGATATGTAACATTTACTTAGATGTTTCGATAAACAGCTCTATCTTTGACACTTCAGGCCCCAGTTCGGCTGCGTCCCACCTCTGAGGCCTTGGCATCTACGCTTCAACTTTAGTCTTATTTTTTCGTATTTTCCTTCGAGAATTTTCAGATTGTATATTTCTGTGATGATGATGATGATGATGATGATGATGATGATGATCATCATCATCATCATCATCAGCAGCAGTAGCAGCAGCAGCAGCAGCAGCAGCAGTCTTTTAGCGTCTATCGTTGGACATAGATTTTCCCCAAGATTTGCCAGACCTCTATCATGGGCGCCGCGGAGCGGATGCTTCCAGAATTTAGCAAGTTCGTCATGCAGTCTCATTTTTGCCGGCCACTGTCTCGTATATGATATCTGTGGATCCACGTCACGGTTGTCCAGCAGTTGTCTGAGATTCTTGCCACATGGCCAGCCCATGGCCATTAGCGTTTTCTGATGGATTCTACGACATGTCGGACTCATGTTTTTCTTTGATGTAGTGTGCTATTTTGTGATCTCTCCATGTGATGTTGAGCATGATTATATTCTGTTTACGTTGAATAGTTCTAAGTTTGAGGGTCAATCTTTGGTTACAAGAGAGGAAATTATCGGATAGTGGATTTCACTGTCCCAGCAGACCACAAGGTGATGATCAAAGGCAAAAGCTAGTAAGCTGAAAAAATTGTGGAACATGAAGATGACCGTAGCATCAATCGTGGTCGGAGCCTTTGAAACAATCGCGAAGAGACTAGCAAAAAGTGGAAATCTGAGGAAGGAAAGAAATCTAACCACAGCACTATAAAATTAAGCTGTAATACTGAGGAGAGTTCTGGGGTATTGAGGTTATTTGCTGTCACTAGATCTGTAAAAAATTATGAGCCAGTGCAACGACGTCGCCAATGATGGCTTACTGAGGCTTGGTATTGCTAAGTGCAAGAGGCCTAGGATTCGTTCTTTGGCCTCGAAAAACAACTCTGCCCAGTCTAGGGAGATCAGTAAGCCCCAGGGCAGCACCTTCACATTGCACTAAAAGGCAGGGGTCGGAATTGTCTTGATGCCTTCGCAAACTCTAGTTGCAGGGACTGGAGCAATTGTTTTTTTTTTAGCATTCCCCTGCGCAGAACCCAACATCGAACCGACATTGAGTCACATATTGTCCTTGTGGGGTAGTGATAGAGGTCAGAGTGTAGTTCCTGTGTTCCCATTAACTCGACGTTTTAGCCAATCCATTCTACAGTCTTCTTCAGGTGTATTATATGGACGTGGCAGTGGTAAACAGCCTTTTACAACGATACATATATATATATATATATATATATATATATATATATATATATATATATATATATATATATAATTTCAAACAAGTTTCTGCATAATATGACGCAATTCATAATTCATTCTGTCGGATCACATATATCCATTTCTTGATTCATGACTTCCGCATTAAAAGAAGCAAAAAGACCGGAAATAAACGAGACGATTCCTGCAGCAGCCTTATTTTCTTTAATTGTTTATTCTATTTGCGTTGTCTAGTGCAAATGAAATATTAATCGTGTAATGACGAGATATCATCTCAAATAAGTTTCCATATGATATAACGCAATTCATTATCATTCTGTCGGACCACATATGTCCATTTCTTTATGAATATATATATATATATATATATGTGTGTGTGTGTGTATGTATGTATGTATATATATATATATATATATATATATATATATATAAGTTTGCAAATATTACTTGAAACAACCACATCCTCCATTCAAGCAAACACTTGAAAACATTCCACCTTGTCGAATGGGACCAGCCGTGATGCAGAAAAATAGAATTCTAATATCTTTCATCCGTCCACCCTGATACATAAACACCAATTAACTCCACCAATGACCTTTTGGGGAAAAAAAAAACTTCAGGAATCAACTAAATCCTTAGTTGAAGCCGGAGCTGAAATATGAGATGCCGAATTGATAAAAGATGGATGCATACCCTGCAAGCAACACGACAAACGAAAAACGACGGACAAAGCGGAAATACTACAAATTGGATTTACTGCTGATAACCCCTCGTTTACTCATTTTCCTCAGATGATGACCAAAGGTCGAAACAAGTTAGGATATATAAAAATGAAATAGAATAATTTTACCGCTGACTCTGGTCTGTGCATCTCCCATATGTTAACAAAATAAACTACCGTTTTTTCGTTGTATCAATGCAATCGTTTTTGCATTTTTTTTTTGCATCGTTCTTTTTTTGCGTCGTTCTCACCCTATCTATATAAAAAAAATACTTTTATCTTTTTGGTTTTGAAGGATATGGAAGCATTTATGAATAAATACGAATTTCGTGTCATTCTGCTCCATGTGATAACTCTTAGCCATTGTGCTGCTGAAGCCACCGCCTGCAACAACAGTGCCTGGGGACAGAGCGGACTGTGCATCGTTGGTTCTAAAAAAATCGTCTCTGGTGTTCTGGATCACCAACATGAGCCTAGACATGGTCGTGAGTCATCTCTGGAGGACAAACTTGCCCCACTCTCCCAAAACCTAACAGAGTCTCGTCCGGTATTAGCTACCCGAAACCATCAAGAGCTACATTTCAATAAATTCCGGACTTGAAAAAAAAATCAGACGTAAGATATTTCTACGGACTTTCAACGACTTAGTTCTTTTAAATCAGAGTGTTTTCTTGCCTGCAAGTTTCTGATGAAAATTAAGCAGAGGCCAATTTCTGCCTGTTTTTCGCATTTCAAAAACAAAGGGAAAGGGTGAAAAAAAAACAAAACAAACGATCGCTCGAATTTCTGGCTGGGATGGCTTATCGGTTGGGATGGCTTGGGTAGAAAATAGCGCCAAAATCCTCCTGACTGTTTTGTGGTGCTGTGATGAAATAATGTTATAGCTTCGTAACCCGGTCAGACTATCACAGCATCAGTTGTGTTATTGTCGTAATTTGAAACTGCAGCATTAGAAGTTGCAAATATTTGGCAAATTTTTGGTGAACTGAAAGTATCCTATCCAACTGCAGGATAACGAAAGACCTCATACCTCACCAACCACCCGGCAAAAACTGGTGCAGTTAGTCTCTGGGGTCCTGCCCCACCCTCTATATTCACCAAACCTGTGACCTACCGATTACCGCTTTCTCCAGGCCTTAGATGCATATACACTCCAGCTGGTGTTCACAAATGCGGAATGGAGCAGTCGGAAATGTCTTCCAGTTTCCGTTACAACAGTCTTTATCCTTATGGAATGATTTCACTGTTGGGTTGTGGAGGGCATTGCGCCGATTTCAATGATAATTACTTTGACTAATAAAGTAGTGTTTAATTCGTTTATGGTGTTTTTGAAGTTATGTAGTTTATTTTGCTCCAACTCAACATATGTATACACATTACGTTTTATATTATTATTATTATTATTATTATTATTATTATTATTATTATTATTTGGAATCTCACACCAGTTGCCTGGTGGTAACCGCTGGAGTTTGAGTGACAGCAAGTCTCCTCAAGTCTCCAGCCCTCCTCTCCTAGTACTCATAGGTCGCAGTAATTCTGCGATTTACAGTTTCACACCGGTTGCCCAGTGGTTATCGCTGAAGGCTGAGTGACAAAAAGTCTCCTCAGGTCTTCAGCTAACGTCTCCTCTCTTTCGCATATCATGACAGAGCTACAATTCGTTACAGTACTTATATCTCTAGCACCTTCCTCAGTATCCGTGCAGTTCCCAGTATTATTATTATTATTATTTGCAATCTCACACCAGTTGCCCGGTGGTAACCACTGGAGTTTGAGTGACAGCAAGTCTCCTCAAGTCTCCAGCCCTCTTCCCCTAGTAATCATAGGTCGCAGTAATTCTGCGATTAACAGTTTCACACCGGTTGCCCAGTGGTTATCGCTGAAGGCTGAGTGACAATAAGTGTCCTCAGGTCTTCAGCTAACGTCTCCTCTCTCTTTCGCCTATCATGTCAGTGCTACAATTTTAGTTTCCGCTTTCATTTCCCTTCCTCTGTTGGGTCACTATTGACAGTTAGCGTTGCAGTCCTTATATTTCTAGCACTTTCCTCAGTATCCGTGCAGTTTCCAGTAGTGCTGTGGTCTGTACAGTCTTAGTCCTTCCCCTAATCCCGATCTCCCCCAGTCTCACCCTCAGCATTTTTGGGACAGTTCCTAGTGCGCCCACTATGACCGGTACTACCCTTGCTTTCATGTTCCCAATCTTCCTTAATTCTCTTGCTAGGTCCTGGTATTTTTCCCGTTCTGCGCTCTCCTTCCTATTTCCTCTATGGTCTGCAGGTACAGCCACGTCTACTATTTGGTAGGCCTTCCTTTTTTTGTCTACAATTACCAAGTCCAGTCTTCTTGTCTAGATGAGGTGGTCAGTTTGGTTTGCCATCTCATACCAGTTGTCTGGTGGTTACCACTGGAGTTTGAGTGACAGCAAGTCTCCTCAAGTCTCCAGCCCTTCTCTCCTGGTTCTCATAGGCTGCAGTAATACTGCAGTTTACAGTTTCTCACCGGTTGCCCAGTGGTCATTGCTGAAGGTTGAGTGACAATAATAATAATAATAATAATAATAATAATAATAATAATAATAATAATAATTATTATTATTATTAATTTTCGTGCCAGTTGCCTGGTGGTCACCGCTAGAGACTAAGTGACTGCACGTCTCCTCAGGTCTCCAGCCCTCCTCTCCACACTCTCATAGTCCACAGCAGTACTGTGATTTACAGTTTTACTCCAGTTGTCCGTTGGTTGTCGGTGAAGGCTGAGTGACAACAAGTCTCCTCAGGTTTCCAGCCCTCCTCTCATATCTCCCTCACATTATAGCAGCGCTGTGGTTTGTAACTCCAACACCATTCATTTATTTTCCCTCCCTCTCCTCCTCTCCCAGTTAGGCAATTGCTAACTGCTGGGAGTCGTAGATCTTATATTTCAAGCACTTTCCTCAGTATTCGTGCAGCTCCCAGCAGTGTTGTGGTCTGTATAGTCTCAATCCTTCCTCTTATTCTCAATTCTTCTAATCTTGCTTTCAGTGTCTTTGGCATGGTTCCGAGTATATCTACTATTACCAGTAATACCCTGACTTCCATGTTCCACACCTTCTTCGGCTCCGTTGCCAGTTCCTGGTATTTTCCCAGCTTTTCACTCTCTTTCCTATTTACTCTGTGATCTACTGGCACAGTGACGTCTATTGTTTGGCATGTCCTTCTTTTTTTGTCAACGATAACCACGTCTGGTCTTCTCACTTGGATGGTCAGTTTGGATGTCAAAGTACCAGAGTAATTTGTGACTTCCATTCTCCGGGGTTGTCTCCGGTTTTTGCTGGTATCACTTTCCCACATGATTGAATCCCATTCTTTTTGCTCAGTTCCCAGTGTATCACCGTTGCTATTCTATCGTGTCTGTGTTTACATCCCTTCTGGGTTAATTGACTACATTCCCGCGTCATGTGGTTTACAGTCTTATCCCTTTCCCTGCAAAGTCGACATTTGCTGTTGATTTGGGATCTGTCGATTTCCGCTTTGATATAGTTTGTCCTGATGCATTTGTTTGGGCTGCCCCAATGAGCCCTAATGAGTGATTCTGTTTCACTCTTTAGATTTCCTTTGCGTAGCCATGTCCATGATCTCTCGTCTGCAACATCCTGTATCTATCTTTTGAATTCTCGGTAAAGTCTTTTCTGTTCCCATTTTTCTTTCCTTGTTTGCTGTGCTGCTCCTTCGTTTGCTACTTTTTTTGTTGTTCGTTGCGCTGCCTCGGCTGCTCTTTATAATGTCTGCACTATTTGCTTGCACATACTCTTGTAGTCCTGTTTTGGCTCTTTGGACACAGTCTTCAATGCTGATGAATCCTCTATCGCTTTTTTTTCCTCTTCACGTACAGTCTATCCGTGTCATTTCTGAGATATAAGGTCTTGTGCATTGTCATAAGTTTTTTGTTCACCGGACCATTGATTGGAGCTCTTCCTTTGTCCATCCAAGGAATGGTCCAGTATATCTTACTACTGATACAGCCAATGAGTTCATTCCTTCTATCAGATTCCTACTATTTAGTTTGGGGTCTAATATTTTCGTATTCCCCTTAAGATATTATTTTCTTGTTTTCTCCTTCTTTTCTTCCCGTTTTATCGCGTCACATTCGAGAACTATTTATATCGGTCTAGTGTGGTCAGTGCTCTGATCTTTTTGCAGTCCAGTAGTTCAATTCCTTTTGCTGTTGTGAGCCTGCATTTGTGCATTACCATTAGTGCACGTTCTTCTATCCACAACTCGGTCCCAATGTCATCAGATTATTCCTTCAGTTTGTTAAACAACATTTTGAGCTCTCTCCTGTTCTTTGCTGGTAGTTTTTTTTTGTCGTCCATGTACATAAGGTGGTTGACTTTTCCCTCTGTTTGGAGAATTGGTATCCTGTGCCATTTTCCAGATTTTGCTGAGTGGTATCATAGTTAGAACAAATGATAGTGGGGACGGAGAGTTTCCCTGGAAGAATCTCCGTTTTTATACTTACCTCTGCTAGGTTTTTTCCTGTAGCTGTCAAGTCTGCTTTCCAGGTTTTTCATAGAGTTGACTATGAATCTCACCAATGGTTCGCTGATCTTGAATATTCTGAGGCATTCGAGTAATCAATAATAATAATAATAATAATAATAATAATAATAATAATAATAATAATAATAATAATAATAATAATAAGTACCTTATCCAGGCAAAAGACCGGACTTTGTAATTGTAGACGAGAAAAGAAAGATCTGCCAAATAGTAGTCGTGGCTGTACCTGCAGACCATAGAGTAAAGAGGAAGGAGAGTGAAAAACGGGGAAAATACCAGGACCTAGCAAGAGAATTAAGGAAGATTGGGAACATGAAAGCCAGGGTAGTACCGGTCATAGTGGGCGCACTAGGAACTGTCCCAAACACTCTGAGGGTGAGACTGGAGGAGATCGGGATTAGGGAAAGGATTGAGACTGTACAGACCACAGCACTACTGGGAACTGCACGGACACTGAGGAAAGTGCTAGAAATATAAAGACTGCAACGAATTGTAGCACTGACATAATAGGCGAAAGAGGGAGGAGACATTAGCTGAAGACCTGAGGAGACTTATTGTCACTCAGCCTTCAGTGATAACCACTGGGCAACCGGTGTGAATCGCAATATTACTGCGACCTATGAGTACTAGCTAGACAAGTTCAGGAAGTACTGGCTCTGTGACGCTCATGATAGAGAAGTGTGGCAAATCCTGGGGAAGGTCTATGTCCAACGATGGACGCTAAAAGACTGATGATGATGATGATGATCAGTACTAGGAGAGGAGGGCTGGAGACTTGAGGAGACTTGCTGTCACTCAAACTCCAGCGGTTACCACCAGGCAACTGGTGTGAGATTGCAAATAACAATAATAATAATAATGATAATCATCCTTATTATTATTATCTATATAATAATAACTATTATTATTATTATTATTATTATTATTATTATTATTATTATTATTATTATTATTATTATTATTATCATCAAAATCCTTTTGAGTTTTGACATTTTACTTTTCCTCACCTATCAGCAACGAAAATTTCAGACTCCCGGTCAAGACGTGGAAAGTTTAAAATGATGGATAGAGAGAAGGGGGAAGAGAGAGACAGACAGACAGATTCTATTCTTACGTAATCACTCAACGTAAAGAAGAAAGAAAGAAAGATTGTAAAAAAGGGAGAGAGAGAGAGAGAGGGAGAGAGAGAAAGAGAGAAAGAAAGAAAGAAAGAAAGAAAGAAGGAGAAAATGAAAAGCAAGCTTTCAGTTGATATCTCAATTGCCACAAATTATATCTAGAATTATCTAGATTTATATATCATTTATCTAGCAAAAAAAGCATGTTTTTTATTTTATAATTACCAGTTTTTTTAATGTTTTTTCCGGATGAACTTTATACGCAGTCTCAAGATAAAAATTCGAACCCTAATTCTTTATTACGCCCGAAAAAAAAAACTCTCTTTTACCCCACCCTTGGCTTTTAGTGGGGGTTCAATTTACCTGTCTCTTTTTTCTTCGAGTATCAGCAGGTGCGGGGGTGGGTGCATATGATTGGTCGATCAACTACGTAGCAAAAGTATCATATGCTTCGGCCCCCACAATTTCAATGGCCCCGCGCTAAATGCTTGCAAATTATCACTTCCGATTCAGTGATTCTTCACTTACTCTCTTAATACACAGCCTTCAACTTTTACAAACAAATGAGTTTTAAAGGTTACCGATTTTTCGCCAATTATCACCATTGGCGTACACGCCAGGGTGGCAAAGGGGGCACATGACCCCCCAAAGTCGGACAAAGCAATGATATTTCTGCTGTCAAGAAACTGTGTATGATGTAATTTGTACTCACTGTGTATCATCGATTCATAAAAAAAGACATTTCATTGGAAATTAGTACTTGAGTTTTTAACCTGTGAAATTTCGGGCAAATCAAGCCCTCAGACTCGCGAAATGAGTTTTTAATCTGTGCATAATTTCGGGCAAACGAAGCCCTCTGAACCCCGAGTTGCGTTTTTGATGTGTGAAAATTTTGTGCTAATGGGGCCCTCCGACCCCCAGTTGTGTTTTCAATCTGCTTGAAATTTCGGGTAAATGAAGCCCTCCGACCCCTTATTGTACTTTTAATCAGTGTGAAATTTTGAGCAAATCAAGTCCTCTGAACCCAAGTTTTGTTTTCAATGTGTATAATTCTAAAAAAATCTAGCCCTCTGACCCCTCTACAAAAAGTGTTTCCATACGCCTAGAATTATCACCTTTAACTGGAATTGATATTTCAAGACAGTATTTAAGAGGAGTATGGTCTCTAAGTGATACATGCACGATACATAAATACGAGGGTATTTGAAACCGAAGTAATAATCGTTACACGAAGATGAAAACGAAAACAAAATAATAATGTCAAACATATTCTTCGTATCATCTGGCTGTATACAATTTGAAAAGAAATTCTACGGAAATAAGGAATGTATTTGTTTTGATATCTATGTGTATTTTTCTTAATTTGGGGCCCCTTTATAACATATGCTGTAGACCTTGCTGAATCCAGAGCTGGTGCGTATGCATCATGTGATAGCAGTCGCAGTGCTAGGCCCGACGGTGCCCTCTGTAAATTGTTAAATTTGCCCCCCCCCGCACACCCGTAAAAGTAAAATGTTTGAACGGTAGATCTGATGGTGCCCCAGAGCTCCAGCCCCCCTACAGTTGCAGGGTCTACAGGAGATATCTTGTAAACGATAGAAACTGCTGTTGTAACCAACATAGTTTAGTTTCTGCTTGTAATCCACGCGATGGCCATTCTGATGGATCGGTCTATGGTTCTCTCTTTAAAACGGAGATTCAAGTGACATAAGTTTGAAGTTTTTATTAATACGATTAAGAGAAGCAATTCGTTACACGATTCGTTCCTCCGAAGATATCAAATTGATATTTTCACCGCTGTCAGACTCTTAGAAGGACCTTTCTTATTTGGCGCGAACTGAAATATTTAATGAATAATTATAACAGATGCTCACACCTTCCTACCATCCACAAATGAATGAATGAATTCAAATAATAATAAGTAATCTGGTGAAAATTTTACGATTCATAACAAGAACCGTTTCACCTTATTTTCTAACTCTCAACTTGTAATTTTCACTTCAACTTGCATTTGATACGTTGTTTTTACTGTGACGTAACTCAACAGACAGAGGTTACGTTAGTTTTAATTACTGTTTGTGTATAGTGGGGGCGGAGTTAATGTTTGATGTTCAACTTTAGGGTCAGTTGAGGTTACTTCATACGTACTTAGCTTTGTGGTTCAAGGGTCAAGTGTAAAAGGTATACAAGGAGTTTCGTCAGATGCATTTTTCAATTTGAAAAAAATGGAAGAAAAAAAAATGAATGGTTCTCGTTAACTTTCAGTAAATAATTTGTATTAGGTGTTGAAGAATATTTTCCTAGAGGCTGCAATGAGCGGATACTGACAGTAGCAGTAGCAGTAAGTGGTGGTAGGGGCAGTAGTAAAAGAAGAGATGGTAGTAGATGTGGTTAAGAGTAGGCTTGTTTTAAGAGAGAAAGATAGCAGGCCGTCTCACTAGACGTAAGAGCGGCGAATTTTGCGTTAATGTTGAAGTTGTTGGCGGTAGTGGTGGTGGTTGTACTGATGTTTGCGTGTGTTATGGTGTGTACGTGTGTACGTTCAAGAAAAATCTAAAGCCGTGTGGCAAGTGTGCTTCCTTTCAGTATTATAACGGACATATCTCCCTACAAAATAGCAAGGCTCTATTTTCTGCCCGGGGCAGCTGCGCTTAGAGAATCGATTGGGAAAGAACTAGTTTAAAAACACTCCCGCACTATGTGTAACGAAGAGATACACGTGTGCCACGCATATGTATAGATATACGTCTATATCATCCTTGTATAATATGTCATATATTTATCAATCTATGCATTTTGTATCCGTCTACGATTACGTTCCCATGAAATTCTGCTCGTGTTTATTTTTCTAGCGTTAGAAGCGCTTGTGTAGTGAGAACACTCAATAGTTTCATGGATTATCACCTACTCGATTATTGTGCTGATCCATATATCAGAGCAACACGCGTGGTCTTTGATTACTTGCCATCACACTTCATTGCAAAATGAAACACTACTCAGCTGTTCTGAACTATGCTACTTACACAGATTTTAATAGACTCTCACATTGACTGGTTCAAGTAAACACCTTTACACCAACAAAGTATAAAATTTTATTTCCATCTCTTTCTATTTCTATTTCTTCTTTTTCTTCTCAGCTTTCTTCTTCTTTTTTTGGCTTTGTTCTTTCTTCTTCTTCTTCCTTTTCTTCTCCTGCTCTCTTCTTTTTCTTTCTTCTATAATCCCCTTTTCTTTCCTCTAACACCTCCTTTGCTATATCGTTCTCCTGCCTAACCTCACTCTTCACTTTTGAACGCTATCCATCAGTCACAAGTCATACAGACGATCTGTACCCAGCCAAAGAGCTGAGAGCGACACATCTCTCCGCGGAGTTACCCCTTAATTTATGGATTGTACACAACTAGAAGTAAGAAAAGTATGGATTCTAAATCTGTGATCACTACTGGATGTCTGCTGTTTCTTGGTAAGTATATTTTAAGCCGGCGCGGATTTCCCCAGTACATAACGTCTTGATTCTGTTGTTGAAACAACACGTTTTTTCATATGGATTTCTCACGGTGTTAACCAGAGCAATATCATTATTACTGTTGTTGTTGTTGTTGTCGTTACTATTATTATTATCATTATTACCATTATTATTATTATCACTATTATTATTATCATTATTATTATCATCATTATTGATGTTGTTGTTGTTGTTGTTGCTGCTGTTATTATCACTATTATGATAAATATTTTCGGTTAAAAGAGTGAAGCTTTTTAGTTTTCAAAAAGAAATGCAGTTATTTTTGCAGTGATTCGCATATTGTACCAGGCTATTGAAATTTGACACTATATTAAAGTATCCAGAAGCGACTCTGAGTTTATATTTTCAAGTTTTCGTTTCCATGGGAGAAAAGGATGTATACTTGCATGTGTCACTGAAGGTAAAAAAAAAAATAAACCACCATAACTTAATATGGGTGATATCAGTCTTTGCAGTGGGTCCGCTAAAATGACTATATTGACCACTTTCTACGGCCAAAATTGTACTAATGGTTCGTGTAAAGTTGTTTACAGTATTAGAAATCAGTGAATTCGCCATGATCGTAACAAATGAATAATATCTATTTGGCACTTTTCTCTCTGGAGAGACACACGAACTGATTGATAGGTAAATAGAAACAGATAGATAGATAGATAGATAGATAGATAGATAGATAAGCAGTCAGATAGGTAGATAGCATTGTACTTGCGATGGATAGATAGATACACCGACTCGACTATATATACTATTGTACATGCGATTAATAGTTAAATATACAGATATATAGATAGCATTGTACATGCTATAGATAGATAGATAGATAGATAGATAGATAGATAGATAGATAGATAGATAGATGGGCACACACTCACATATATATATAAATACTATTGTACACGCGATAGAAAGAAAGATAGATATACAGACAGATGGATGGATAATATTCTACACGCGATACATAGGTAGATCACTACGTTACACTGCTGGATTACAGGGAAATATGAAATCTTGAATTTAGTTTTCTGAGTGTTGAAGATGTATAGGGAGTTTTTGTTAAATGACTTGTATTTCTCACACAAGCTTGTGTTGTGATAATAATAATAATAATAATAATGATAATAATAATAATAATAATAATAATAATAATAATAATAATAATAATAATAATAATAATAATAATAATAATAATAATAATGCCCTTCGTAACTGATCCATCTATAGCAATGAGATGTGTTTTTTGTTCTGTACAATCGTTCCATATGTTTACAGACAATACCATTTGACAGTTTTCTATAAAATCAATTGCTTCGTACGTGCGTGTGTGAAATAATCGGTTTCGTAGAAAGGTGTTGGATAGTATATATATATATATATATATATATATATATATATATATATATATATATATATATATATATATATATGTATGTATATGTATATGTATATATACATATATGTGCGTGTGTGCTTGTGGTTAAATCTATTTATTTGAATTTATTCAAATCACAGTACAATCTAAGCTATAAAAAAATCTTTTTCGTGACAAATGAAAATTTTCATCGGATTATAGTGAAAAAAAAATAAACAAACAAAAAACAAACAAAACGAACAAACCCCGAAAACAGGTAGCGTTACTACATTTGTATTGAGCTGATAAATTACTCTCCTTTTTTTTCCCTACCTTTTTAAAGGAAAAAATGATCTTACCATCAGTTATTACTTATAGACCCCCAAACATATACCCTCAGACCTGACGGTACAAATTTGTGTTTTCTCTTCTGTGTAAGTGTGCGCGCACAAGCGAGGGGGACATGAGTGTGTGAATGCAATTCTAGACATTAATTTGGAGAGATTAGATCTTCTTACTCGGCACTGGAGTTGCTTTATCGGTCAAAACATGCCACACGTCTCATTCTTTCAAGCACGTGTGCGTTCGTCCAAGTCCATGCATACCTGTCCGTACGAGCGTGTGTGCAGCTGAGTGCCTGCCATTCATACTAACTAACTATCCAACTATTTGAATAAGTAGCTACACCAACGAGAGCCATATTTTCCGTTTTACTTGCTGACAAGTTGTCTGTATAGAATATTTGAGTTACATGCTCATTGAAATTTGTTGCTTCAGACGCGTGTATCAATTTGTATTCTAATTTTCGTGACACTATAACAGATTTACTATCTATCTATCTATCTATCTATCTATCTATCTATCTATCTATCTATCTATCTATCTATTTCGGTCAGTTGATATCTATCTATCTATCTATCTATCTATCTATCTATCTATCTATCTATCTATCTATCTATCTATCCCAGTCTTTTCAGATCGATTTATCTCAATCTGTAAATATCTATCTATCTATCTATCTATCTATCTATCTATCTATCTATCTCAGCCAGTTAATCTATATATATCCCAGTCTTTTCATATAAATCTATGCCAGTCTTTTCATATCTATCTATCTATCTATCTATCTATCTATCTATCTATCTATCTATCCCAGCATCTTGATATATATCTATCTCCTATTGATATCTATCTCAGTCTATTCACTTCCATTTATCTCAGTTTATTAATCTCTTTTTCTCTCTCTCTCTCCATATATATATATATATATATATATATATATATATATATATATATATATATATATATATATATATAGATAAATAGATAGATAGATAGATAGATAGATATCTCCAAATAATGTAATGTCAATCGTTGAATTTAACCCATAAATCTGTTATATGGTGTTAGTTATCAGGATCCTGTATTATTTATTAGTCAACGAGCGGCTTATGTAATTGCCCTCTTTTATACAGTGTTTATGTTTTTCATACACAGTTTATGTTTTTTTATACTGCACTTATGTTCTTAGGGGATTCTTAGCATGATTTCTCTGATTTGGGGAAGTAAACCCGTGTTTGCATTCAGGTTGGAATTAGTATTATACGGCTATGGAACACTATCATGAACGAAAAATGAATAATTCAATTCAATTTATCCCTTTTTCTCTCCATATATTTTATTTGGGAAAAATTCAAGTCCCACTCTTGAATTTTAGTCATGTTTAAATTAGATGAAGCTACCGCGAAATCCCCTGATAGAATTTGAATTAGGGATGTTTCTTTTCAAAACTATTTAGACTAATGTAGCAAAATAATGAGAACGTAGAAGACTTTCTCAACTTTTTGTTCGATAACTTGACTGTATTTTTCGGCTGTTCATGCAGTTTACAAATGGTGATTGAGGTAACTCTCTATTCGCTATTTTTAGTTTTTGCAACATCGGTGATAATACTTACCAACAGATTTTGTTATCAATTAATGTAAAATTTCGCAATTAGTACTTTAGACGAGTGTTCTTTACGGCGAGTCACAAGTGTTTTTCGTGTGTCAGTTTGAAAATAGTGATGAATCTAACTAGAGAGAAATAGTAGAAAAATATGAGTGAGAAATATCCACAATCGGCGTTGGTCGTGGTGAGGCACTGAGTTAGATTTGCAACACATGTTGAATAGATTTAAGGAATATAACTTTCAACTAACACGTAGCCATGAAAGCCTTCTCTTATCGATGGTATCCTTATTCCTTGCATAGGTAAGGATGATTTTGCTAATATAGTTCCCTGAAAAGTTAGATATTCTCCTTGCTTTCTTCATTTCTCTCTTTAGCGTCATTTCTTCTTTCCTTCCGCCATTGCCCTTTCTTTCTGTCTTTCTTTCTTTCTTTCTTTCTTTCTTTCTTTATTCTTTGTCCAGTCTTCTTTCTTTCTTACTCACTTTTTATTCTATCCTGTCGTCTTCTTCCTTCTTCTTCCATTCCTCGTCCCTTCTTCCTTTCTTTCATCCTTCCTCTCTTCCCTGTTTTCTTTCTCCCTTACGTGCTTTTCCTTTCTTTCTTCCTCCCCTTCTTTCTTTCTTTTTTTCTCCTCCTATCTCTCTCTCACTCTCTCTCTCTCTCTGTCCCTCTCTTCTTCTATCAGCACCTCCTCATACACTCACTGTTCAGCGAATAGACACATAACACGAGAGGGCGTTAAACGATTATTTTTTATTGACCGCGCATGAAAAATTCTGCATACAATGTACACGGAGAGTCACCCGTGCATGTCCACATAAGTCCTTTTTACTTATTAACGCGTTCGTGTGTGTAAAACTTACTATAGCATGATGTTAAGAGTTGTCATGGTGATTCGTCTCGGAAGGAATTTTCATATTGTCTCAAACTAAAGGGTTGTAAAATTATACTTACGGCAGGAATGAACACAGAATGCGTGACCATAATTATAGGAAAATATATATTTAAAGATGAGGTCAATCGGTAGAAAATGTAGACACAGCAGGTTTTTTTTGGTACCTACCTTACCACAGGTTGTACAAACCTAAGACGACCTACGTCAAGTACGTCAGAAGTAAGTAAAACCGCTTGTCTTGGTATGATGCAAGAATTTTTCATCTGGATATAATTACGGTAAATCCACATCAGATTTAGTTATGAACTAAAAACCAATAATTTAATATTTCATTTGCTAGATCAGTGGTTCCCAAACTTTTCCGAGTCACGGCCCCCCTAGTGCATAAAATTCTTTTTAGGGCACTTTAAATCATGAATTACTGAGCAATGGCAGTCTCATTCATGTGCTTAGGGTAGTAAGGTCAATGAAATTATGAACCTTGTCATTTAAATTCGTAAAAAGTTGGATTTATGTTTCCTCTTTTAATAGTCATAATAACTTGCGGAATGGGTGAGCCCGTTGTTTACTTTAGTTTCTCAAATCCTGGAATCAAACTGGAGACAGTTACCAACATTTGTTTCACATTGATTTTTAGATACTTGCTTTAAATTGAAAATTATTGAAATCTTCGAATATCTAATCACGATGGCCAGAGGAGCCGCGTACACTCTTTGGGAGTTACTGGACTTGAGAGGTGTGAATCAGTTTGGTGAAATGATTTCTAAAAGCTAGGAAAATACCGTGTTGAGAAATCCAATTCATCAGTCTCTGACAACGCTTGTCTCCATTTTTAGATATAAGAATGAAATTCAGACAACCACTCAACGCATACGTATACAATGAAATGTGAATGTGACATACACATCAAGGTTGCCAAATAGTTGGAGACGTTCCTACCCCTTCCCTGAATAAATGGCCAGAAGTAGCTGAATGCTGAAATTGTTTAAAAAATGCAATTGTTCGATAATTTTCTCTCGTTAGATGAAATGTAAATCGTCACCATTGATTGTAAAAAAGTTAATACTCTTATTTACCGGTGTCGTAATTTTTCGCCTGTTTTTCTATTGTACTTTACTGATACCAGCCTTAAAAGTGAAGCTGCATTAAAAAACAAAACACAAGCGGAAAATCATAGAGAAGGTAAACAGTTGTATGAATTAAAAAAAAAATTAGTAATGATTGTCTATAAAACTTCGCAATACTGAAATACACATAAAAAATAAGAATTCCTTAAGAAATACTATTGCAACAAAATCAATACGGCCAAAATCTGAATATGGCCCAATCAAAAATTTCACGACCAAATGCTCTTCAAAAAGGTCAGATTTATCAAATTTGGCCATAATATGGCCAAAAAATGGAAACCCCTCGTACACATGAGTGAGCGTTCTCAAACACACACGCGAACATTACGAACGTCCAACACAGTGTGAAAGGAAATTCTTTTCCGTGGAAAAAAAGGGCAGTTGATGTATAAACTTATTAATTCAAATGTGTCTTAGAATCTGTGAATAAGGAGGTCCTCATGGAGAACAAGTCTCGATGTTCCTTACTTCTTGGGTATTTTTGCTTCTGAAGAGAAATGAAGAAGAACAGAGAAATAAAAATCATTTTTATATATTAATTTATTGTGGAGAAACGCTTATCTATAATCTGGATCTGTGAGGGAGATAAGGTTTTCTTTTAGTGTGTGCATGTCTCGGCGTGAGCAAAAGTTCCTAGCACCCCCCCTTTTTATGAAGACTACAGTCTGTATGTACACAGATGAAAACCGGTTTTTCGCAGCGAACTTTTGCACATACCTAAACACACACACACACACACACACACACACCACACACACACACACACACACACACACACACACATATGTATTTTTTTTTCTAGCAGTTAAGATGTTGCTGAAAAATATTTTTTCTTTTATTTGAATAGAAAGTTTTCCAGTCTTGAAGCACTCAAGATGTTACTACAGAAATTCTTACTATATATGTATATATATATATGTATATATATATATATGTATATATATATATGTATATATATATATATATATATATATATATATATATATACATATATATATGTATATATATATATATATATGTATATATATATATATATATATGTATGTATATATATATATATATATATATATATATATATATATATATATATATATGCAGAAGGTGCCACCAAAAGCGTTCTATCCTTCGTAATATATATATATATATATATATATATATATATATATATATATATATATATATATATATATATATATATATATATATATATATTGAAATTTAAGATTGGTTCCCTTATACGAAAACGAGAAGAGATTAGTAAAAAAAATTAAAAAGATGCTCTTAGTGGCAGCGCCAAGTCCGACTACACACCCTGCATTTTTTCAAAGATTATTCTTTTTAGACTTTTTACGTTATTTTTAAAGATTTTTTTTGATTATATCTTGGATTTTCAGGGTGCCTCAGATATGTTGCACCCCTAGAGTTCTGGCGCATCCCCGCAGTTGCGGGGTCAACGGGTCCTACGTGCAGCCTTTGATATTTACGCACACATATTATAATATATCTTAAGATAACCGCTTGCTATCTTATTTTTATCAACATTTCATACTCTACATAATTCGGGAATTTATAGCTTTAATTTTAATGTATATCTCCATTTTAACCAAAATATCGGTTACACATCATTTTGCTATTAGGCGTGAGCAAAAGTAAAGAATTTTTCAACATTTAAGACATTGTATACTTTCATTTTCTCTGTATAAAGAAAACCAAAATCGAATTTTATTTCTGTCGAGGAATACAGATCTTAACAATGTATTAGTTCATTAAGATGGACTGAAAAACGATTACCCGTTTTATTTTCCATATGTTTCTTATTTAGTCTGTAACATAGAATGTTTTTTTAAATTTTTCTTTTATCATATAGTGAGAACTTATTTGTTTTGTTGTTGTTTTTTAAAACCTAATCTCTGAAAGTTGAATTAGAAATATGGAGTGAAGAATTCAGCTAAATACTGAATGTTCTATGGTAGTTTTATAGCTAAACTTTTCTTTGGAGATATATTATAAAATATTTCATGTCATAATTTCTAATTTCTCTCTTAGGCTTCTGTATAAACTATAGAAAATGCAAAACCATATGGAAAGTTACAAGAATAAAGCATATCTAATATATCATTATTGATTTTTTGCTATTCATTTTCATCATAAATGTTGTTGCTTTTTATCGGAACTAAACTCAGGCTGGGTACTCTTCGACAATGAGAAAATGGATTATCAATTAGCCAACAAATAAATTGATAACGATTTGTAATACTTCATGTATCAAATGCAGTTGTCAGCAGAAACACGTTCTTCGTCATGACAGCGGGAACGGACAGAGTTGTCCGTTAGAAAAGGAAGATGACATTTTAAAACTGCCATAGTTCCTGCTTTTCCTTGTATGCAGTCAAAAAGAAATCAAGTATTTTCGGTGGATAAAATTTCGAAGCTGGACACATTCATTTAGACATTTTCTTCCTTAACTTTTTTCCATTGCTTTTTACAAATATTCTTATATTTCAAAAAATTTAAAATGATGTATTAAAAATATCTAAAATGGTCGCACTTCATGTTGAGAAATACAAAAAATAAACAAATGAGAGATGAAGTTGTTTGTATTTTCTCTTCGTTTTTATCTTAGTGTCTGGTCTTTATTTTTGAGGATATTTCTGCGAGCTCGAAGGTCTGTACCGGTTAGCGAGAGGAATAGATCCAATGGCAAATAAAATGGAGAAAATGTTCAGATTAAATCATTTTTTCGCGCTATCGTATTGTATTCAATATTCTGGGGGAAAAAAAATTAGTTTATTTTCTAATTTCATAAACAAATCGATTATCATTCTGCAGGTGAAACGTTTGTTTCCTTGAAATATCATTGCAGTCATAACTTAAATTTCAAAATATCTGAAAGAATTCATATAGCTACCCGTAGTGAAAACGATCTTCCGTAGGAATAGAATATATATTATATACTAATTTACCTGCACACTCAAAAATGACGGCATATATGAAATATATAGTTACAAATTACATTTTGTTCACGTACAAAATAGAGATTTACATTACAGTGAGCTTGCCTTCTATACGCATTGCATTTTATAGACGTGGATAATATAGATTTGCATTACAGTGAGGTTGGAGAATAGCCTTCTATACACATTGCATTTTATAGACGTGGATAATAGAGATTTGCATTACAGCGAGCTGTGAGAAAGCCTTCTATACACATTGCATTTTGTATACGCTGATAAGAGAGATTTGCATTGCAGCCAGATTGAAGAATAGCTTTCTATACACAGTGCATTTTATATACGTTGATAACAGAGATTTGCATCGCAGTCAGCTTGGAGAATTATGAGAAAAACATTTTGTTGACCTAGCAAATTTTCATTATTTCCAAATGTTTTTATTAATTTTAATTTTTTTTATCGCTCTTTAAATTTAGAATTTTTTAAAATAAAGTCATTAGAACATGAATGGAATTATATTTCACTACGTCAGTTACGTTTCTTGGTATGACAGAAGACATCAGTTATTATTACATGTGTGGATTCCTTTGCTCACACTGTTTTATTATTCATTTCTATTTATTCAATTCTATTTATTCAAATCGATGGGCGACTTGGATTGTCTCAAATTTTGTTTTCTCTGTTTAACACATTAATTGTCCCTCAAGATAGATGACGGGTGTCACTTGGATGAAGAACACAAGAGTGCATGACATATGCCGGTGATCATGCATTCTTTTCTTAATAATGTTTGATCAATATTCCGAGAATCATCAATTTTCAGTGTTATACTTTTCCGCATGGTGTGTGGTGAATGGAAGGTTGTTGAATCGCTAATACTTAGGATCATCCTGGATATTGAATTTCTTTTTAAATTTTTGTCTTATTTTTTTTTGACGGGTCGTATCAATCATTATGTATGATATGGTCGGAATATTTTCCTCGTCTATGTATTCATTTGTTTACAACGTTTTGGCCGTGTATCCTCCGGCGTTGGTTATTGGTTCTTGAATGCAGATTACGCCCGACAAAGGCCAGGGGATGCCAGCACGTTGTGAATGAATGAACGCTAGGATGAGGGAAATAGTCAGATCATATCATACATAATGAAGAAAAGTTAATTTCACATTTTCGATGGAATTCATTTTACAATCCTTCACGACTTTTTAATTGCGACTGAAGTCGAACGGGGAAATTTACATGTTAAGACCAATTTTCAAATCGGTTAATCGCGTTAGTAAGAATTTGAGTGACCCAAAGAGAGAGTGAATTATTTTCCTTCATCGGTTCATAGCGTTGGTAAAGGTGCGTCACACTGTTATATTTATTATTCCCCTTTTTTGATCAATTATCAGGATGATAAATAGAAAGTTCAAGAAAGGAAGAATAAGGAGAGGGAGAGAGAAAGAAGGAGAGAAACCAAAGTATACAGTGTTTATAACTAATGTATACGTTCTATGTATATATCTATAACATTTTCATTTTGGACGGTATTTTTCGTTTTATTTTTTTATGCAATCATTATTTTTGTTTCGGGCGTTTCAACGGGGATTAGTTTGAAAACATAATTAGAAACTAATAACTCTATTACAAGAACAAATGTAGACACATGTTGTCAAAAATATAGAGACAACGCTGCAGTTTTTGAAAGGAAACTGTCCTTTTTCTTGTTATTGTGTTATCGTAACCGAAATGGATGTTGGATGAATTGTCGTTCAATATAGCTTGAAGTTGGGTTTTTAAAATATAAGTTAATGCTTTATTTTAGGTTGATAATTAATGTATCGGCTCAGTTTCTTTTATTGTATTCTGTATTGATTCGAGCATATTTAGAAGAAGTTTATAAATACTATTGTTTTACATTCGAACTCTACCGGGAAAATGATATATATAAATATATACATATATATATATATATACATACACACACAAAATAATCAACGCTCCTCTATTCAGGGTTGAGCACTCTTTAAGTGAGGTAATTCGTCCATTGTAAGCCTTATGCAATGCTCTTCCATAGGAATAGAGCACTCTGATGGATGGAGAATTTAAGGTAGAATAAATATATCACTTGAATTCAGCCTCACTGACAACTCAGTTCCGAAGTCCGGTGGTAAGAAACCAGCCGTCGGATCTGAAGCGAAGGTTTCAATCCAGCCTCGTGGTACTGGATGGGATAATAGTTTGTCTACAACCACACTGAAGAGTTGTAATAAGCTGTCTGTAAATGATTCAACAATTATATATATATATTTAAATATATATATATATATATATATGAACTGTTGACTTTTCGATTTTTTTTCAGTCCCAATGTGAACTAGTTAGTCACTCGAGAGAAACTGCCACGTGGCAAAGGTCTTTTAATTGCATGGCGCGTTGGGGGGATCAATTGGAAAATAAGAAAAAAAAAGGGGTGATCAATGGATAACTTACTTCTCTCACCTTTCGCTAGGCAGTGATCACTGAAAAAAAAGTCTGAATTAAAAAAAGAAACCCCAAAACAAGCAGACACAATACAACGGATCTATTTAGCATATACATTGAAATTTTTCAAATGAACACAAGAAGTGGTAAGAAAAACGCCAATTTTTTTAAAGCACGCCTGCGCTATTTAAGCCTGTTTTCTCATTGCCAACATAAGAAACACGTAGAATTTAGCGCATAAAGTGCTAAATTGGCAACCCTGGTAATTATTCATCATAATCAATTCAAATTGCATTCATTGGTTCTGGGGGGGGGGGCGGGTAGGTGGCAACTGATTTCCAGGGGGCTGACCCATTCCTGACAACGGGCCTTGATATGACAACCATAAGTTCTTCTCCGTCAGAATTAGCCTCATTCATTCTGTATCGAACATTCATAAAATGATTTTTTTTTCCAAATGTATCCTTCACTGCAATTCATTTATCACCCCAAGGAAAAAATATCTTGAAACGAGAATCAAGGTTATGCAAAAAAAAAAGACAACAAAAAAAACAAACAAGCAAAAATACAATAGAGAAAGAATTGGATATTTTGTCATTAGAACGACTTGGTTAGCAGCATACCTAATAGAATGAGTAGGATATGGATGGATATATATATATATATATATATATATATATATATATATATATATATATAATCGTGTCATCCACAGACAACTGATATCATACCTCTGGACTACGGAACTGGAAATTCAAGCAATGTTTTCTAAATTAGAGAGAAATCCTTCATCCACCAGAGTGCTCCATTCCTATAGAAGAGCATTATATATATATATATATATATATATATATATATATATATATATATATATATATATATATATATATATATATATATATATATATATATACACATATATATATATACATATATATATATATATGTATATATATATGTATGTATATATATATATATATATATATATATATATATATATATATATATATATATATATATATATATATATATACGTGCATGCATACATATATATATGTGCGTGCTAGTGTGTGTAAAGATATCAGTTTTTGAGGGTTGAGTATGAATGAAGAACGCTCAATATCGGGGATAGAGCATATGTAAATAGGTGTACTTAGAAGAATCAGTACTTGGCAGTCTGACGATTGCATTCACTAGCATGAAACTCAGAACCATCGCGAGCCACTGAAATGCCTATGTACATAACCACACACACACATGTATATATATGTGTGTGTTTGTCTGTGTGTGTGTGTGTGTGTGCATGCATTATCAGGGAATCCCAGCGTTACCTCGCAAAAATAACATCTTACAAAGCAGAAATAAATTACGTTCTTTACTAAATGTCTCCTTACACAACGCAATCACATGTGCAGAGTGGCAAGAACTGAAAAAAATGTTTGTTCAAGTAAAGTGTATTAACAGGCAGGTTGTGCGATCCAATCTTGGCCTGGGGGTAGCCCACACTTAGTCAGGTTCGTGCACACCCCCTTAACATACCTGTGCATCCCCGTACGCACTGTTGGACAAGGTCAACGCAATCCACGCTGCTTCTTGTGTCACCGTTTTTAAAAATCTTTGGTAACGGTAGCTCAGGTTTAAGATTCCGATAAAATGAAATTTATTAAGCTATTTCTATCCATCCTAAATGATATATTTTGTACAAATAATGATTTCATTTTACATCATACTTACTTTGTAAATAAGCCCCACCCCCGTGAAGACTTAGAAAATTGTTATCTAATTCTTTTCAGATTTGTCGGTAACTAATGTAAAAAAAGAATAGAAAAAACATTGACAGTAAATTTCAAATTTAATATGAAAAATGGAAAAATTGATTGAAAGTTGAAATGAATGTTGAACAAAATCCATTCATACGGACGGCTACCGTAGAATTTTATTGGATGAATTAGAAAAAAATCAGCCCTACTTGCAAAATTCTGTTACTATCACGCTTAAACTGTGAATTGTGTCATTAGAGTTTGGTTCCAATGTTGATTTAACACCTTTTTATCAAATGAGTGTCTGTTTTTACCCTCGAAACGGCAAGAAATAGTTATCTGAACGTTAATGATTTTTCGGTACTGAAGACGATAAATCTCACTCTGTCTTTATTTATCTACGTAAAGTGGTAGAGTTGGTAGAGGAAGAAAGAGTAAGAAAAATGATTTATAACTTTTCGCATATATATATATATATATATATATATATATATATATATGCATGTGTTCGTTTTGATGTGTGTAAGTTAGACGTATCTGATTTCGTCTTATCAAACTTCTGAGCTGAGCAACTCAGTCATATAATATGTATAGCAAAAGCACATCGAACAATTTGAGAACTGTGCAGCTAATAAAAGCTGACTGTTGCAGTTTTTTGGGGGATATATATATTGAAATTCAGAACGCAAAAATTCGCTTTCAGCTAAGCTGAAACGCATCAAGTTGAAAATGCATACAACAATTTTTACTAAATTACCATAATGTATAGTTTTAAAAATTAGGTAGTTTATTATAAATGCAGAAATCATTCCACACAAACCGATAGGTGTTACTTTCAATTATTTGTGATTAGTATGTGTGTCATGAAATAGGATAAATTCGCATTTGCAAGAAAAGCAGTGTCTAACTGCCAAGAGAATATATAAACAGTTTGGAATCCATTTTGATCTGGGAAAAATCATTTATTATTCATTGGACAATTTTTGTTATATTTTTTGCATCAAAACTATACAAGATGAATAAATTCAAATTCGATTTCGTTTCAGAGGCTTAGAAAGGTTCTAAACAATATTTCCTTTAGATTTGCATTTGCTATTGTAGAAATGGAATAACCGAATCCATGTATCTTAATGGCTTCGAATGTAGATATGAGGATATTTCAAGTGGTTGATTTCATACGGTCGATTTCGAAGCCATAATAGATTTCATAACTTTTCCGTCTGTATGTCAAAATCGAAATGTTTCTGTTGGTATTTGGAAAGAGGAAGAGAAAGAGAGAGAGAGAGAGAGAGAGAGAGAGAGAGAGAGAGAGAGAGAGAGATAGGGGAGAGAGGACAAGAAAAAAGAAAGGAAGAGAGGAAGAAAGAACATGGAAGGAATGAAGAAAGAAAGAAAAGACAAATTGCAAAGGAAGGAACGAAAGAGAGAGAGAGAGAGAGAGAGTGAGTGTGAGAGAGAGAGAGAGAGAAGAATAAAGAAAGGAGAAAGAGAGGAAAGGAGAAAAAAAGAAGACAAGACTAGGCGGGGAGGAAGAAAGAGAGGAAGAATGAAAGATGGCTGGACGAAGAAGGAAGGAAGAAAGAATGAACAAAAGAAAGAAAGGTCAAGGTAGGAAGAGAAAAACAACAAGGAAGGAAAGAAAAGAAAAAGAATAGACATGGAAGTAAGGAAGGAAGAAAGAAAGGAAAGAAGGTAGGAAGGAAGGAAGGAAAGAAGAAAGAAAAAAGAAGGAAAGAAGAAAGAAAGAAAGAAAAAAAATGAAAAGGATTAAGAAAGAGATCGATTTTCAAGATGGCTTTTCACAATCCTCTCTTTCTCTTCCAAATTGTTAATAGTGACCTGCATTGAATAAGCGTGGGACATTACTTTGTGGTGGGAAAGAGAAACTATTTTCTTTACAAACAATATTAAACGTACGTTGCTGGACGTCTCTGAGAATATGTCTTGAAAATATCCCCCGATTATTATTTCTATTATTCTCATCAACTCAGTACCACGCACCCGACTTCTTTGTCATTGTCTTGTTACTTCCGGTTCTTAGTATCAGTTTCCGAATATGCTCCCATGCCATTGAGTTCTGTCATAAAAGAAAATCAATCTGGATAATACTTCCAAATATGGCTACTGTTACCTTTCCTGTTTCAAAATGGCCTCCGCTCCAGCCCCCATGAGGTCAATATTTCCAGTGTTAGAGTCGGTGTT
Organism: Thysanoteuthis rhombus; assembly: GCA_963457665.1. NCBI lineage: Eukaryota > Metazoa > Mollusca > Cephalopoda > Oegopsida > Thysanoteuthidae > Thysanoteuthis > Thysanoteuthis major. The sequence goes on from OY735221.1 coordinate 15,042,945, forward strand.
ATTGTCGTCTGCTCCTTTGACTATGAATTCGCCATCAGTGCCTATCACTCTACAGCTGGACCGTCGGCCATTTTAAAACAGGAAGGGTCACTATTGCCCCAAAGATGCTCATCTGTGTTAATGGTACAAAATGGTCAATCAAGTTTTTCTAAATATTTTTTTGGTACTTACATTTGTGCTTTCGTCTCTACCTTCGTAAGGAGTCATCAACATGGCATCCTTTATTCGGACAAACTAAGCTTTGTTGTCGACAGAACGTCTCTCCCAACTCATTTTACGACTTTCTTCAGGTGTAATATACAGATCTGCAAGGAACAAGCTGTACTGCACGCGGCACTGAAATAGAATATTTACAAATGTTACAGTCATTTTTCCTGTTTGATACTGTTTTTTTTTTTGTGTGTTGCTCTGCACCAACTGAAAGAGACTTCCTTTCTTTCCAGGGGAGAAAATCGACTAAAACATTGTCAACATCAATGATGTGAAGAAGAGATTAGATTATCCGAACAAAAGTTGATGAGGGGTTCAAATTGCAATATAAGAGAGAGAAAAAAAAAACAATAATGATTTAATATGCTAAATTGATCCTTCAGTTTCTGTCCGGCAGCATTCACTCTCGTTCACCTTTTTAACCTTTTAATTTTCTAAAATTCGGACTGATTTTTAATGATCACCGCCCAATTAAAGACGATGGAAGTAGCTTATTCATTATCATCCCATCGTCGACACGGCATCCTGCCTAAAGTCGTTGGTCACGTGACAGTTTCTATTGAGTGACTAACCAGACCGCCAGTAGGAGTAGTCGTACTCATTGAGTTCTCTCTAGTAACTGATGATGTGTGCTAGGGATCAAATGACAGCAAGTCTCTTCAATACTCAAGCACCCCTTTAGAATTCTAGCTTATTTTAGTAATGGTGTTGTGTCGATGTTTTCGGGCCTACCTCGGATTTTTAGCTCTTTCAACCTCTTTGTATGACTTCTCGGATTTTTTGGGGGCGGGGGGGGGGGTTCATACGAGTAGTAACTAGTTGATTACACTTGAGACCGAAGGACAGCAAACCTTTTCAATACTCTAGTATTTTTAATATCGGATCACAGTAGCTCCACAAATAGCCTACCCGAGCAACCAACCAAGTGGGCTAAAGATTCTTCTCTCTTCGGGTGTGTGTACGTGTGTCTCAGCGCTCCCAGTCACATTTTTTTGGCCCTTCAGGCAACATCTAAAACATTTTGTTCTTTCAGGAGAGTAATTTTTGGGTTCTCTATGGTCATTTTGAATTATCAGTGCCTAAATCTTATGCTGGTATTCCTTTAAAGATAATTTTAGATAAAAGATCTGTTTTTTTAAGATATATTTAGATGAAAATATCTATCCTCAAATATATTTTAGATAGTTCTCGTCTATGCTTTTGCGATTCATATATTCGCTGTACGGATATCCTAGATGTATTCAGTTATGCTGTCGTCTGGATGGTCTCGATTCGTTCTCAAATTTCCAGGTCTTCCAATCTTTTGACTCGGCTCTTCTGAGCTGTTTCAGTCCTCCAATAACAATGGGCACGACTGCCACTTCCAAGTGCCATCACTTTTGCACTTTTCTTGCGAGGTCTACCAAACGGACCTTCTCATTTCCTCATTATACTCTGTGACCTGCTACAAAGGCGAAATCTGGTAATTGACAAATTGTTCATTCAATAATTACCGCTGCTCACAACAGATCGGTTTAAACACTGTCGCTGGGTTTAGATGATTCATGTGTTCTGACATTGATATGTATGTGTATCTATGTATCCAAACTTTGCCCTGCCCGAACCGTTAAAAGTAGAAATTTGGAATTTTGCACATGCTCACATACTTTTCAAGGGAAAACCATAAAAAACCCCTCTCCCAAATAGTCTCTTAGTGAGGGGTTCAATTTGATCTAAGTTTAGGTTAAAATGGTTTCCCAGTTTGTGTCCAGTAGAATTCACGCTTGTTTTTAGTGACTACAGTCCAACAAAGGAGTAACTTATTAATTGATCACCCGCTTTCCGAATCTTTTAATTGATCACCCCAACGTGGTATGCCACTAAAAGACGTTAGTCAGGTCAGTTTCTATTTGTTGGTTAACTAGACATGTTTCTCGATGCCTTTTTTCAATGCTTTTGTGTTAGCATGAATAAATAGTTTTGAGTGTTGACATTTTCCTGATTATAGCAAGAATGATTGAGTTATGAACTCATTTGCTCAGAGCGAAACATGGAATGAGCGGTAGCACTTGGCTCCATCCGAGTTCTCGGCTCAATGCAAAAGTTACCACGAGTTAGTAGAAATGATGATGATGATGATGATCATCATCATCATTAGCAGCAAGCTATTAACGTCCATCGCAGGAACTTCTCAAAGATTTGCTTGATCATGGGCGTCCCGGGGCCAGTACTTTCAGATCATGTCTACTTTGTCACGCTATCTTTGACACGAGACGGTATTTTACCTGAGATATCCGCAATACTAATTAGTTATTATTCCTGTTGTTGTTTTGATGTCATCATGTACAGTCAGGGTCTATGAGTGATGAGAAGTGCAGGGAGTACATCGTATCTGTGACCAGGGGTCCAAAGCGAGCCCCCTCCACCGGAAGTCAGAGTGGCTACAAGCAGGATGACTAATGGAGAAGGAAACAGTGCCCTAAAGGAATTTTGGATCCCCTGAAAAATCCCTCTCGGTGGAATAGGTTTTAGAAGTAGTGCTTGTTTTTGCTGTTGTTGTTGTTGTTGTTGTTACAATTGATTTTTTTAGAAATCTTCAATCAAGTTGGTCCGGCTAGGTGACTGCCAGGTTATGAATGTATGTATCGCGTATATAGGCTTCACCAATGATACTAAAGGGACATAAATGTAAACGTTCACTCCTTATTTTTTTAACCCCCCCCTCTAAATAAGTTCTCTGGAAGGCAGTTTACAATGTAAATTCATGCTAAATTAGGTCCTTAGTTTGTGTTCTGCAGTGTTCACAGTAGTCTTTTCTAATATTCCAGTTTTTTTTATTGATCACTAGCCAACAAGAGGTGAGAAAAGTAACTTATTCATTGACACCCTCCTTTTCCAATATTTTAATTGATTACCCCTAACACAGCATGCAGTCTGAATACGTTGGTTGCTTTACAGTTTCTACTGAGTGACTAACCAGACTTGTATAATTCTATTGTTAATTCAACACAGAAAAATACTGTCAATCTAAATTGCTAATACATTACATATTATTTTAATGAAGTGTTGTAATGAGTTGCATAAAAAAAATGCTTGTTAGAAAATATCCCGAATATATGATATACTGGGGGTATAAGATGAACAATTTTTCATAATGTTTTCTATTTTAAACAAAATATTTACGAAATTTGTTTGGAAGAATCTCGCTGAATGTTGATACTTTTTTAATCGTTATGCGCATATTTAGAATGAATTAGCCTTAGGTACATATTCAGTATATTTGAATGTTAGCTACATATTTATCAGATCTGGTCGTTACGAACATACTTAGCAGATCAGATTGTCATGTGCATATTTAGTTGATATGATCGTTATTTCATACATATTTAGCAGATATTACCATTGTGTACTTGTCTAGATCTGATTGTTCTGTACATATATCTAATAATCATGATCGTTATGCACATTTTTGTAAATACAATCGTCACGTTCTTATCTACTGGTATTGTTGATATGTATATATTTAGTCGATATGTTCGTTATGTACATATTTACTGGATCTCTTCGTTGTGTACTTATTTGATAGATTTGATAGTTTGATACATATTCAATAGAGTTGATCCTCATACAGTTATTTTGTCGATATGATCGTTATATAGATATTGAGCAGAACTGATTATTATGGGCAAATTCAGTAGATGTGATCGTTATTTACATTTTTAGTAGATGAGATTGTGTATGTAAATATTCATTAGATCTGGTTGTTTTCAACATATTAAGTTGTTCTGATCATTATATACATTTTCAGTGGGTCTGATCAATATGTACATATTAAGCAATGCTAATGGTTACGTGCATATTTAGTAGATATGATCTGTATGTAACATATTTAGTAGATATGATCTGTATGTAACATATGTAGTAGATATGATCGTTCGGTTCATATTCTCAAGTGACCACTGATTCCAGGTTATCACTTTACAAGATTTTATATTTTGATGTTTGCTGTAGTTGAATAAAAAAAATCAAGCTGTAAAATCTTTTAAATTTGTTGCATGGACTTTTCATTTCTAATGAATAGAAAACATGATACATAATTTGTTTCTCATTCTGTCAGTGAACTGGGACCCCTGGTCCAAATGGGGCTATTGGCCACTTAACACATCCGCCCAATTGTCATTCTGTACAGATATAACAGCAGGGGTTCGTAGTGTTAAAACCCTTTAGCTATAACACATTGATTCATTTGAGGCCACAGAGCACATAAAGGATAAATCGGCTGAATATGTAGGTAACGATCATATTTACTAAGTACGTACATAACAATCAGATTAACTAAATATATACATAACGATCATATCGACTAATTATGCTCATAACAATCATATCTGCTAAGTGCATATATAACAACCAGATCTCCTAAATATGCATTTAATAGTCTCAATTGAGATTTTTGCCACTTGTGCCATTTTGTGCCTGGCGCCCCCGGGTACGGTCTGATTGCCCGACTGCTCAGTCCACCCTTCAAGTTAATTCTTGCCTCTTGGTCACTGTCTCAAATTTCTGCAAGAACTGATAATAATTACTCCGTAATGTTTGGTTTTACGTACACGAACCAACGTCGGTGTTTAACAACCGGCTTTCAAAAAGTATCATATTTCATTCAAAGTATAATTAAACAGTCTATTCATCAATTATAGACGCCATAATGAAATGCCACCAATTGAAATTGCTTGCATCATGGTATTTGATGAGTGGCTAACTAGATATGTTTATTTCATGATCAAAAATTTGGCTGCTTGATTGAAACTTTTTTTTTATATTGTCTTATTATTCAATGATGAGTAGCTATAATTAACTCATTTTTTTTCCGCAGAATGTATTAGACATGCCCAAATGTTTCCAGCGAAAAAAAAAAACGGTTTTCAACTGTGCATTCAGTCATGAACGAACGCTGAGAACGTTTGCTGACATCTGATAATTGGAGGGCACTCAGAGAGTGCATACTTCTGCCAACACCATTGTCACTAAATAGGTAAAAAGCTATTCTGTAGCTACCAACAGAAGTTGATTGCGAGACGGTTTTTGGCAGTAAATGTACATGGGTCCACCAAAAAATCTAATTGCCCCTTCCGTAGCATATTGGTCAGCCTTCCTCAAAATCTAATCGAAATTCTCTGAGAACTTTCAGTGATATCGGGGAGACAGATTGACTGACAGAAAGACGTGACCGAAGACGAATACTTCTCCAACTTCTTCGACAGTAAAATAGATAGAAATTAAAAAAAAACAAAAAAAAAAAAACGGATTGATATGTTAACCTCGCAAGAGGACAGCATTTGAAACATGAAAGTTCAGTTGAACCCATCGTTACTTGAGGACTGGGAACGATTCCAAAGAGCCTAGCCTAAAGAGGAAGAATCGAGATTGTCCAGACGACATCATTATTGAAAACATCTAGGATACTAAAAATAGTGCTACCGTATTGGAAAGGTTCGGCTGTCTTTTGATCTCTGATGCAGTCAACTAGTTCGACTGATGTGAACACTCAATAATGATATTTCGAAGAGCCACACAAAGAGATGGACAAGTAGACGGACAGACAGACAAACAGACAATATATATATATATATATATATATATATATATATATATATATATATATATATATATATAAACTTCGTTAGTAGCGGAGGTAAATTAATTGAACTTGGAACCTTGTTTCAAAGGAAAGTGCGTCCAGTGGTGTTTGCTTTCATTTCAGCTATTTCAAGTGCTGTTTCTTTTTAGCCTTTGATTAATAGCGTTAATCTTTTTAGAAACTGTCAAACAGAGCTGTCACCAGAATTTTAAACATAGGTTTCTTTTTAGTTTTCAAGTTTGTCTGGCTGGCTATGTATGTACGTATGTACTTATATATGTATGTAGTATTAGTAGATGGACAATTCATATCCGATAGAATGGGATGATCATAAAGATATTTTAGTAGGAACTTATTTTGTTCGGTACCGATTTGGAAGAGAGTAACACCAGTCACTTATGGAGCCGAAACATGGAACCTAACCAAGAGATAGATCCGTAAATTGAGAACTATGCAACGAGGACATGAAAGAATAATGCTGGGCCTCACATGGAGGGACCACAAGACAGCACGGAACATCCGAGAAAATACAACAGTCAGGGACATCATAGAATCCATTAAAAATCTCAAATCGTGGTGGGCTGGCCATGTTGCAAGAATGGCAGACAACCGATGGACATCATGACTCACGACATGGATCCCCCGAGATCACATGCGCAACCGAGGCTGGCAGAATATTAGATGGAGAGACGAGCTAAACAAGTTCAGGAAGTACTGGCTCCGCGACGCCCATGATAGAGAAGTGTGGCAAATCCTAGGGAAGGTCTATGTCCAACGACGGACGTTAAAAGAATGATGATGATGATGATGATGATGATGATGATGATGATGAACACCGTTGCTGAGTAAAATAAGTTCTTACTAAAATGTATGAATGTATTTCGCAGACAGGTTGAACCTATGGAGCTAGAACGCTGCAAATTTGGACAATTACTCCTCATTATGCCTGGAAAATTATGTTCCGAAAATCTCCATCCAAAATACTTTTTCAGAGGGGCCCGTTTGCAATGTAAGCTTAAGCTACATTGATTCCTTAGTTCATATCTGCTTATTTTTTATTTGAAAATACATATTTTTCTCTGAGATCACTTCATAGTAACTTGAGCATTGATCACCCATTCTTCCAATTTTTTTGATTGATCACCCCCAACAGGGCATGCTGCCAAAAGACGTTGATTGCGTGACAGTTTCTTTTAAGACTAACCAGACCCATCTTTATTATTTTTTGCTATTACTTCTGATGTGTTTAAAGTCGAACCATATTTGACATATGAGAAATTTAAAAAAAAGACGAACAAAAACGAAATAATACTCTTATACATGCGACAATAATTTTCATAAGTTTTCTTAACTGACTTAATGACATACGCATACACACACACACCCTCTATTTATGCATGTATGCTTAATAGCAAGTATATACATGGGCCTATGGGAACTCTTCGGTAAACTTGGAGGCAGACGGCTTGATTTGCCCGAAATTTCACCCTAGATTAAAATTAACATATCTCTGAATTTTTGGGATGAGGTATTATTATTATTTCTATCATTATTCGGACCATCCTCATCTTGGTTATTTTTCATACAACGTTTCGGCCGTTGTAACTATGGCCTTCATCAGGTATCATCTGCTAGGTGTGGGGAAGTAACGAACCGACGGGGGTATATAGACCGCACTCCCCTCTTAGCATTAGTAGTATTATTATTGTCTCACACTGGGAATGAACCTAGAACAATCAGATTACTTGCAGTAATTTTGTCTGATTCTGTAACCACTACGCTATGTGTCCATGTCCATTGTATGAAAAACAACCAAGATGAGGATGGTCCGAATAATAATAGATATAGATTAAAATTAGTTCTAATTTCCAATAAAAAAATGTCTCTTTTGCAATCGACCATTAACTGTTAGTACAAATCACCCAACTCAAAAGAAATTTTGTTTCCTGTCTTTCTAGGTAGCAAAAAATATCAATTACACGAATTTTCTCCACTGTTTTGTCCGAATGTGGGGGGCAGTTCTCCTGCCCCCCTGGCTCGTTTGCCTATGTGTATACATACGCAAAGAGTATCAGTTCGTTTCGCAGTTGTACTGGAATAATTACAGCTGTATATTACAGGAAGGTGAAAACGTCTAAGATGAAGAATAACAGAAACATGAGACCGTCTGACAAATTGCAATCTTATAGTTATGTTCCGAACTCGGCATAAACTCTCACTAAAGATTTGTATAGTCGTATCCGGTAGTAATATTCCTTTGTTCTACATACACTGGGTGTATACATGCCTATTCACACATTCGCAAATATTCGCCATTTCTCCTCGGAAAAATATACAACTTCTATCGTCTCTTCCCCGCGCTCTCCATTTGTGTGTGTGTGTGTGTGTGTGCGTGTGTGTACGCACGCGCGTGTGTGTGCATATATGTATCGTCTATAAAGCTTTACAGCTTTAAACACTAAACATACTTTTCCAAATATCTCTTTGTGTCACCTCCGTCACCTATTTCCCAATATCTGTCAATGCAATTCATATAATTTTTTTCTTCGGCGTTTTTCCCCTGTTTCACTCATACTTCGCTATAATGGTACACTGTATAAATTGTCCCTTATTGGGATCATCAGTTGTTTACCATGTAACTGTTTCGAACACACACACACACACACACACACACACATATATATATATATATATATATATATATCACTTGACAAAATGTCGATTGCATTTAAACATATTAGGTCAGTTGTAATGGTTCAAATGATAAATCTTATTATATATATATATATACATATATATATATATATATATATATATATATATATATATTTATCAAATTATTTTTATTGATTTATCTTTAATGATCTTTTTCTAAAATAGGGAGCACTATGTATTTCAAAAATATAAGCATAAACAAGCTATATATATATATATATATATATATATATATATATATATATATATATATGTATATATATATATGCAATGCTCTTCCAACTTAAGAATAGAGCACTCTAGTAGATGGGGAATTCATGCGTGAGTGAATATATTGTTTGAATTCAACCTCACTGACCGTCCAGTCCTGCGTAGGGCAGAGAAAGATACCAGCGTCTGGGTATGAAATGAAGGTTTCGATCCTACCTCGTGGTATGCGATGGGATAATGGATAGTCTATAGCCACACTGAAGAGTTGTAATACAACGAGACAGCTGTCAGTAATTCACACAATCATTTAATCAGTATAATATATAGAGAGAGTTAGTTTTTTTTTTTTTTTTTACTTTCTCTTTCGGTTGATGGTGACAAATCGATTCACCTAGGTATTAGGAAACTATCCTCTACACCAAACAGCACCTCCTCACTGCATCCGAAGGAGAAAAATCAGATCAGGGCATTTTCTGATGTCTGCAGTTAATATTGATATGCTACAGACATTTTTTTCCTTACGTTCTTCTGTTTTTTAAAATTCTTCTATATTCCGTATCATGAAGGAATAGTGATAAACATCTGAAGAGCTCCTTTCAAGAAATCATTCCTAATTGCTAAGTAGTCTGTTTAGACCCCTGTGAAGGTAGACCATTGCGCAATGCCTCATAGGTTTTGTTTAGTTTTACTTATTCCAATGATTGATGTTCGTCAGGAATCGTCATAAACATTGTCAACATGGGTTTATTCAGTTCTAAACTTATTCTGGCTATCTATGACGCGTACAGGTCGTACCAATGGAGCTAGGGGGCAGAAAATTAAAATATTGACAACTTACTATGTCTAGAAACCCCACCCAAATAAGTTTTTTTTAAATAAGGTTTCATTTAGTAATGTAAGCTTATGCTGAATTGACCTCGAGTTAATGTCCAGCAGCATACCCGCTTGTGAATTTTTTTTCAATTCGAACTTATTTCAGTGATCACTACTCAACAAAAGGCACATTTTCCCATTTTTTTTAATTGATCATCCCCAACGATATGCTACCTAAAGACATTTGACACATGACAGTTTCTATTGTTTTTTTGCAGCGATCTTCTTTTTAGTTGATGTGTATGTGTGTGTGGTTGTGTGTGTGCGGCTGTATACGTATGAATGTGTTTGTGTGCATGCATGCGAGTGTGTGTATGTGTGTGTGTGTGTGTTAAGGCGTGAATAGATGATTGTTTATACATTTCATTATTTCAAGAGCACGAGAACCATAATTGAGGCACTGGTATGCAACTCTATATCCTTGTTTATTTCTAGAAACATTTTCATGAATTCGGAGATAAAATAAATGTTCTTTGTTTCAGTGGCTTCGAAACTTAGAAAACTCAAGGACCCATTCTATTAAGCAAAGATTCTGACAGAAGTTTTCAGAATAATTAGTGAAATACAATCAAAAATCTTTTTTCGAACTTTCAAATTCATATTTATTTAATAAATAGATTTATTTTTTTTCGAATTATTACTCATGGTATAGGTCAGTGCATAAGCATCGCTAGGGGGGATACCAGAGTGGTATTTGCAACCCACCCTGGATCAGACCCTCGCGCCGAGGGCGAGGGTGTTTGAAACTTAGAACCATAAAGAGGCTGGGGGTCAATGGGCCAGTATGAACAGTAACGGCTTAGGATGGGTCACAACTCCCCAGTCCTTCACTTGACAACCAATATTTTGATATAACTCCTAACCATCTGGAATATCCTTTTGTCCCCACAAGATTTGCAATGTCAGGGAGAGCTGCTACAGACACCTTCGAGCTTTATTAGTCGGACCTAAGTTTCAAAATCATTCGATAATTTAAAGCTTCTTCACTTGATTATGATTGAAAATGGAAACGGTTATTAAAGGGACACAATTGTGCCTCAATGAAAGCCTTTCTACAAGTGTTAACAAATTTCTATTGAGCGCTTTCCAGCCAGTCCTAGGTATGTTTAACAACAGAAATAGGAAGGAAGAGGTGTGATGTCATTAAGAGTTGTGACATCGTTAAAAGAACAACATTCCGAGCATTTTTTTCACCGGCTGTGAATGATGACATAATAGGATATCCATGGACTGCATTTTTGTTTGAAAAAACAAAAAAAAAACAAAAATCATTAAGAAAAACGCCATAAATGACCATTTACAATTTTTAATTATAATAATATTTACTGAATTTTTCTAAATCGCAATATTTTACGAGTTTGAAAATCACTTGACTACTTACTCTTCCTCTCTCACTTCCTCCTGCTGCTGCTGCTACTATCGCGGGTGGTGGGTACATCGTTGAAATTATATTTCTTGCAGTTTATGCGAAACAGAGCAAAATTTCTTATAATGTTCATTTAATATCAAGTTAAACTAGTTTACTTGTGTTTATATGGGAATGATTAAAAAGTGCTTGGAACGGATTCCACCCATCCAACAAAAAAGTAGGAAAAGTATGTTATACATATACCTATGTGTCCATCTATTAGTTATTTTTCAAATTATCACATACAGGGCTTGATTGACTATTAAGCAAAAAGAGAAAGGGCGTCAGAAGTTCCTTGCAATTTTCACATTAAATCATTAAAAGTTGTCTAGATTGCTTTACTTGAAAGTTTAAATTCCATTTTTTCACTCTTAGGTATAGAGTTAATTCAAACATTTAGATGATTCAACTTACCACACAAATACTGTTATTTTGTAGGAAAATGGTAATCGTGCCAACAATTTATGCGTAAAGCATTCTCATATGGAAGTTTCATATGTAGTTATCCAGTTTAATTAGGTGTGTTCTTGTGGGAAAATATATAGTTCTAATGTGTTTTGATGTGTTTTGGATGAGTATGGCCTTCATTTCTCCAGGAAACTTTTCAAGGCCAAGAAGGAGAACTATTTTGGGGCTGGGCTTAAGGCATCAAGTGGCTTTTATCTGGCCCTGACTACACTTCAAGACTATCTCCTTAAAAATGATTTGAAAGTACCCCATGTACGAGGGTTTACTTGACTAATCGTATTTAATAAACACAGTAATAAAATCGTGAGTTGCTCATTTGTCACTTAGCGAAATAGGTCACCAACACAACTAAGCTTACGCACAATGAAATCATGAACATAAAATTGTTAATTATGTAAAGCCCCACAAAATTGGAACTGAAAACTTCTGCAATTATTGAATGACACGACTAAGCCTTGTTAATTAAGACACTGACTCAGTTGATTTATTTATGCAAATAAGCAAGCATACAATTTGCCAATGTATGTTTTAAAAGCCAATCTCTTGACGTTACCCTAAGGCTGACATCATCTCTTGTTAGAAAGTCGACCAAACAGAATTACTATCTTCAATAGACAATTTATTTAAAAAAATGATTATGACTGTTTATTTACAGATAGTTAAAAGCTATGGAGAAAATTGCGGACATATATGAATTCCTATGAGATAATCCTCTAAGAAAAATGGTTACTTATATAAGTAGATTCAATTAGCATCAATTGATATCAAACCATCGATGTTAGGAGAGCTAATGAAGATTGAGCCAACCAACAAGACCCGACAAGATTCAGTTTGCTGGTCATTGCTATATGACGTGTATTCTGATCCATTTTTTCGTATGATCTCGGTAATCCAAATAAGAAATCCAGATATATTTGGATTTTATCATGTTTTTTTTTTCTAGAAAAATAAATACGGGATTTGTTTCGCCTGAAGAGTCCATAGATGAAATGGTGGGTAGGAGATGTTCTTGTCGAGATCGGTAAAATTTCAAACCTCTGAGTGGAAGAGTCCATTGTTACGGACAGAAAACCAACAAAATCACGCATTCGTTATCAGTGGAGATGATGAAGCATGAGGCTTGGAGTATCACTCCACAATGAAACAAGGGACCCCAGAAGACGAGATTTGAATCGCTGCGTGTTTAGTTGCCTTATGAATCGAAAATTACAACTGAACCTTTCGCCTACTACTTGAGTTTTCGAAATTTCCAATTTGAAGATGATTATAGTGCACGAGAAGTAATAATCCTTTTGTTAAAAAGTATGATATCTCAGTAAAGATAAAAGAAACAGGTCTATGAAGTCACTCAATTGAAACGCCACTGGCGACTTTTAGCAACATGTGGTGTTGGGGGTGATCAATTAAAGAATTGAGAAAAAAGGATGATAAATGAGTGAGTTACTTCTCTTACCTTTCGTTAGGTCATTTTTCAAAAAAAAAAAAAGTCGGAATTATCAAACACAAGCACGGACACAAATTAAGGGTTCGATTTAGCATAAACTTGCATTGCAAATTGAACTCCTCATCACTAAAAACCTATTCAGGCGAAGGAGGATTAAAATACATACTGTTTTTTTTTGTTTTTTTACATAATAAGTAGTAACTGTTTAATTTCCATCTCTCTAGCTCTATGATACGTACATACATACATATCCGGCCAGCTGGACCAACTTGAAAACTGAAGAAACCTTTTTTGGTGACAGTTTTGGTTGACTGTTTCTAACTAAGATAAAACTCCAAGTCTTCCTGGAACAACAAACGAATCATAAACGTATTTCTACGCCAACCTGTACATCTTCTCGTCGTGTACTTTTTCATTGTGTATTCGTGTGCAACAGTACATCCTTGTGTATGAGATTTTGAAGTTCTGTTTTGTGCTTAAAGGCGTGTATATGGACATGAACATCAAAGGGAACATCTAAGTCCCTTCGCTTGGATGGAACTGGTAATATGAAGCGATTCCGTTTGGGAAAAAATATTTAGGCAAAAACACCTTTCGAACTTAAGAGAGAATAGTACTGTACTTTCTTTATCCGTGTCGTTTGGTATATCACGGTTATTGGAGTTTTTTCTTTTGAAACCATCAACAAAAACTGCCCCCAAATCTGTCAACATAGTTTTCTTCAGTTTTAAGCCGGTCTGCCTGGCTGGCCATGTTTATATGCATCACGTATACAGACTGCACCTGACATTTCCAGCATTTACTCCTTATTATGTCTTGAAAAAACTTAAAAAATTCTTTTTAAATTGCCTCTTTTCAGTGACGGTTCAATTTGTAATGTTAGTTCATCCTAAATTGATCCCTTAGCTTTTGCCCGGTAGCATTAATTGCTTATTTCATAAATATCGGACATCTTAGTGATCACTAAGAGAGAACTAACTAATTCATTAATTATCCTTTTTTTCCAAATTGTTAATTGATCATCTTAAGAGTGAGATAAACACCACCAATAGATTTTTGCAGGGGGGGGGGGGCTCTTTACAATGTAAGTTCATGCTAAATTGATCCCTTAGTTTGTGTCAGCCTGTTTTTTTTAGATTCACTTTATTAAGTGATCACTACCGAACAAAAGTAACTTATTCTCCGATCACTACTTTTTTTTTCCCAATTTTTAATTGATCATCCCCAACATGCTGTCGTAAAGATGTTGGTCACATGACAGCTTCTATTGAATCAATAACCCGACCTGTTCTCTGCATTATTTTTCTGAACATACAATGTTCTTTCTTTATTCCATAGAGCTCTCTCGCTTACACATTCAGCGTTGAAGGAACTTTTTCAAACGTTCTATTCCAAAAGATTTTGGCTTGAGTGACTCACCAGACCTGTCTCTCTTAGGCATTTAATTCGTTAGTTTTTTTTATCTCGAAATATTCATTTCCATCAATGAATATTAAATCGATGCGAATAAACAACTATCTCTTTGTTAAAATGCATGTATCAATCTGTTTCTAATCTCAGTACAATATCATTCTTGTTCGATCAGTACAATTTTCCCTATGTACTTCAATTCACAGAAGTTTATTGATCGTTTCAATTATAACTTTATATCAGTATTTACCCGAAAGGAACACTAAATATACTTTTCTTTCAAGTCCCCCACAAAAGATAATCTTCTTTGATCAAAGTTCTGGTAGCTTGGATCTCAATTTTGAAGAAATATTCACTTGCTCGTCAGTTTGAATTGGGGAATTTATCCATGTTTATAATAATCTTAAAATATCTTGCTGACTAAAATTGGTTAACCAAATAAATCGTGTCGAGCAAGTAGATAAAATAGTCATTACCTTGAATATATAAGTGAGTGGTGACGGTTTGTATGTTTGTCCTGCTATGAAAAAAAGTACTTCAACACGGGTGCAGCCCAGCCAAATTTGGCATGCCAACTCAATGGACGGGGGATGAGGATGAAACAAAAAAGTTTTGAAAAACATAATTTTAAAGGAATTTAGAGTAGGGATTCTATTTACAATGTAACTATAAGTCCAAAATGTAATCTACTTTCCGACTGTAAACATATCTTCGTATTTTATATGTTGATATATAATTCTTTTAGTGGTTTGAAATGAAGGGAAACCCACCCTTTAAAAGTTCAAGAGTGAAGGACACTTTTCACTAAATTAGAATTGAATCAATAAGTTTTGAGAAGAAAAAGCAAACATTTTAGGGGGGGGGGGGCTATTCTGGTAATATTTGAAAATCCAAAGAATCTCCAAAGGTAATATGGAAACCGTCATCTGGTACGCCTACTCAGTAGACCTGTGAAAAAAAAAAAGGTTTTAGACGGTATTCTATTCACAATATAACTATAATGCCAAAGTGGGACCTACTTTCCGCCCATATCTTCTTATGAAATGAGAGCAGTCATAGTCTGCATAGAATTGAATCGATCGCCGCAGTTCATCACCTTGTAAGGTCGAATAAATAAAGTTTTCGTGGCCCATAAGAAAGACCCGCTTTGATACATAAAAATGCTCGCTGTATAGGACCAAGTTACAAGTAAGCACCCCAATCATGAGTCTAATTTTCAACTATTTCTTATCCTTGCCTGAAAGATTAAATGTAAATGTTCGTGTGTGAATAAATATTTCCTATCAAACTGAGTAAAGATTTCTGAATAAATGACATCTTTCTTCGCGAGGAAAGTTTCCACGCTTCTTGTTCTGACGTGTTTATAACTAGTCTAGTGAAAGCAAACACACGTGGTCTGGTTGTTGGTTTGAACAACGTATCTAATCATCAATCAGTGTATGTTTATGTTAATCTGTGTTTGTGATGTTGGTGAATTGTTTCTTGTTTTTGAAAATCCCCGATAATTCAACGACGTCTAATGGGGCTTTCCTTTGGGTTTTCTCTTCGAAGTTTTGATGTACCAACTTTCAACTTATCTCCATGTACAAACGTCATCTTGAACATGACAATGTAACACTTATGTTGAAGCACTCATACTAAAGACATTCCAAAATATGTCGTCAAGCAAGAGACAAGAATAATTAGAAACCGTCAACGAAAACTGTCAACATAGTTTTTTTTTTCAGTTACAGCTGTTCTCGTAAGATCCCCAGAATTAAGCTACCTCAATCCTGATCATGGGCGACCACCGGGGAATACCTGGTGCTGTATGTAGCAACAAGATTGCTCTGCAGTCTTCTTGGCCGCCATACCCGTATCATCTAGGGGGTTAAAATGTTCAGCATTCACCTCTCATTTTGTTTTTTTGACCTCCCCTCCTTAATAGGGTTTTCCTCGGTAGTGTGTTGGGTCAATTTTCAATTTAAGTTTATGTTAAATCGGCCCCTTTGTATCCAGTATTGTTAACGATTGTTTTTTTTAATTCATTTTTTAGTGATCACTGTCTAACAGAATGTTGGATTAGTAACTTATTCATCGATCATCCTTTTTTTTCCCAGTTTTCTTAATTGATCACCCCAACATGAAATGCTGCCAAAAGACGTTGATCACGTGACAGTTTCTATTGAATGACAAACCAGACCAGATTCTGTATTGTTGTTTATGAAAAACCAACAATGCAAAGGATTCAAGGTTTAATGTCGCTTTTAATTCGGAAAAGAAATGATAGTTTTCTCTCATCAGTATACTTTTCACACTGGCCAATTACATGTATGTTAACGTAAAAAGTATTTCGACGAAGTATTTACTCCGTTAATAGTCCTATTACGCCCATTTCGTCAGATAACAAAGAATTTATGTCAGGTCTGAACTCAGTTATGTGGGAATCACCATTTTTGAGGAGTGACTATATATGATGGTTATATGTCTTTCCTGGATAGCCTGACAAAGTGCTGAATGATGTTGTAAGGTTGAACACAATATAACAAGAAGGACATTAATGATATTTGATGATCAAGTACAAGAACAGACATAAAATTATACAGTCTTTTGAGCGTTGATTATGTTATTGTTAAAGCTAATAGCTTATGGCTGAATGGTTTGCATTATGCGAGACTTCATATATGGCACGGCTTTTGGTTTGTAAATAGTATTGGTCGGATTGGTCTCTTCTTGTTAAGATTGCTTTTATCTAAGGTGAGTGTATCAGGTCGGACACATTAGATATAACAGTTCTATATTTTTAAACAACAGACACGGAGATGGACTTTCTAATCTGTTGCGTGTGTTACGTTTGAGCTTGAGTTAACCCAACATCGGGTGAGAATTTAAAAGCTTTGATGAGTTTCGGTGAGACAAATTGATATGATATGTGATATGATATATGATATGATATTTGATATGATTATTTGATAATGGAACGAATATCAGAAACCGTCAACCCAAACTGTAAAAATAGCTTACTTCAGTTTCCAAGTGGATCTGGCTGGCTGACTATGTATGTATGTATATATATATGTATGTATGTATGTATGTATGTATGTATATACGTATGTATATATGTATGTATGTATGTATATATGTATGTATATATGTATGTATTTATGTATGTATGTATGTATATATATATGTATGTATATATGTATGTATGTATGTATGTATATATATGTATGTATATATGTATGTATATATGTATGTATGTATGTATGTATGTATGTATTTTGTTTTTGAATGCAATATATTAAGAACTGTCAACGACAACTGTCACCAAAGAATGCAACACGGGTTTCTTAAGTTTTCAAGTTGGTCCGGCTGGCTATGTTTCTATGTATGAATCATGCGTACAGACAAGCACCAATGGAGCTAGAGGGCTGACATTTTCAACAAATACTCTTAATTTTGTCAGGAAAAAACTTCGAATAAAAAAAAAACTCCCCTTGAATAGTGTTAGTGGGGGCTTCATTTACAATGTAAGTTTTCGCTAAAACTGTCACTAGCTTATACCTGCTCGTTTATTTATTCTTTTGTAAATACCAACTTTTTTGACCGGGGGCCAATTTAGCATAAAAGCACATCGTAAATTGAACCACCCACTAAAAACCAACTTCGGTGGATAATTTTCAAAGAAGCAAAATTTTTTCCTAGACGTGATAATGTTTAAGATTTCAGCCATCTAGCTCCACTGGTGCAGCCCTCACCCATGATGCATATATGCAGCCAGCTCGCCAGACAGCCAGCCAGCCAGACCAACTTGAAAACTGAAGAGACCTATTTTGACAGTTTTGGTTGATGGTCTATAATTATTACACATGAAAATATATTTTGATATAGAGTAGACACCAGAATTGGAAATGATAGCTTATATAAAAGCAACTATTTATAGCATCTAGGTTTGGTCTTTGATCATATCTTAGTCTGAGAGAGATATGAAGCTTGATAAGTATGCACTTAGTGCTTTACACATCAATATATTTACAAAGCAGCTTGAGTGTACTCTATGTCACTGTAATTACGAACACCATTAGTTTTGTAATTTTTTTTCTAGGTACTATCGTTCCTACAGCTTATTACACAAAAAAATGTCGGGATACACCCATAAATATACTTTTTCTCCATCTCTGTATCTATCTATATTTTATATGTACGTATAAGAGGTGATGTAGCTGGCTGATTTCAAGGTTTGGTTGCTCAGTTTTGCCGTGAATTCAATCGAAACGTGTAATCATGATGCTGTTACTCTATTTAAACCGTAGATACTAGGAAAGAGATAGTGATTGATTACAGAGTATAGGAACAGAAAAAAGTGTTACGAAGACCAATTTGAGAAAATTACTCTAATTTGTTACTCGTAAGTTTGTTAGTTTATCCCCAAGTAATATCTATAATGTGTAATCATGAATTATCTTTGAGACAAACTAATAAATTTGGGTTACCAATTTCTTTTCTCCAACGTATTTTTTTCAAGTTGGCACAAAGAAACCCATTTTCCTGTGGATATTATCATTAGTAACTGTTACTATATGTTCTATTCTTGTGATGTTGTATAACATAGCATTGGATTGTCAACAAAGTTTAGATCAAGTCAATGCTACCGTTGTCCTTTCATATCTTACTTATGTAAATGCTTCGAATTTTTGTCTGAACCATTTAAATCCAGTTCTTCGAACTGATATTTGAAGTTTTATTGTTCGTTAAAAAAACATGTTCCATGTAACACACACACGCACACATGCAAACATACACGCATACACACACACACACACACACAAATATACACACAAACACACACACATATACGCACAAACACACACTCATTTTGATCTTTTTAACAATACTTTAAAAAAAAATGCTTTACCACTAGAAGACTTTATATAAATACATTTATATATATATATATATATATATATATATATATATATATATATATATATATATATATATATTTATATATGTACACATATATATATATA
Organism: Thysanoteuthis rhombus; assembly: GCA_963457665.1. Taxonomy (NCBI): domain Eukaryota; kingdom Metazoa; phylum Mollusca; class Cephalopoda; order Oegopsida; family Thysanoteuthidae; genus Thysanoteuthis; species Thysanoteuthis major. The sequence continues at coordinate 15,062,312 of OY735221.1, forward strand.
AAGTCTTCTAGACTTTATATATATATATATACATTTATATATATACATCTATATATATAGTCTTCTAGACTTTATATATATATATATATAAAGTCTTTTAGACTTTATATATATATATATATATATAAAGTCTTCTAGACTTTATATATACATACATACATACACATATATATATATATATATATATATATATATATATATATATAAAGTCTTCTAGTGAAAAAATCAAAATTCACGATACGACATGACGGTTTTGATTGTTCTTCTAAAACGCACTCTCATTATATATGTTGTAAATATACATGAGTATATGTAGTTGTTCCTGTTTAATATGTATCTGCTAACTTACTGGAATATATATATATATATATATATATATATATATATATATATATATATATATATATATATATATATATATATATATATATATATAAATAAAGAGAACTCGTTTCAGGTATTACAATTCAAAGAGGTAGTTATACCTCACACGCGTTCTGTTCCTTTGAGTTACATAAGAACCGGGGAAAAACAAGAGATTTTCAGAATGTGCTCTCGAAAACTGGATCAACTGATTAAAAAATTGGAATTCTTTGAAGTATATTTTCGGTCTATTCAAAACAATTCTGGAAACTTTATCGAAACATTGTAAACAAGTTCCTGTTTTATACCTTGAGTAGAAATACATTGAATCTTTATTTTTAGAAATCTTCAACGAAAACTGTTAACATAGGTCTCTTTTTCAAGTGGATTCGGTTGGCTGGCTGGCCGGCCACGTATGTATGTATCCCAGGCTGCAACAGTGGAGATACAGGGCTGAAAATTTCAACATTTACTCCTTACTGTGTCTAGTGAATAACCCGTTTTGTTTTCGAAAATTCCCACCCGGAATAGGTTTTTATTGGGGGTTTAATTCATGATATAGGTTCACACTAAATTGATCCCTTAGTTTGTGTCCAACGGCATTCACACTTGTTTTTTTTGAAAATTCTGACATTTTTAGTGATCACTGCCCAACAAAAGGTGAGAAAAAGAAACGTATTTATTGATCACCACCTTTTCACTATTTTGAATTGAGCATCCCCAAAACGGCATTCTATCAATAGACCCCTAGTTGTCTAGAACATTTTTTTTAAATTCCCCTCCCTATCAACAGATTTTAATGGGGGTCCGATTTACAACGTTGATTTATGCTAATTTTAGCTCTTGGTTTGTGTCCAGCAGCATCCAGGCTTTTTTTTTTGTTTTTTTGAAAATTCAAACTTTTCAGTGACCCAGCCAGACAAAAGGCAAGAGAAGTAACTTATCCATTGTCTACCACTTTTTTCAATTTTTTAATTGATCACCCCTAACATAGCATGCTGCCAAAAGACGTTGATCTCGTGACGTTTTGTATTGAGCGGATATTTTAGTAATATATAATGAGTAGCAATATGCCGAATAATTATTTCATTGCGTTCAAAAGTTTCCGAGAGATTGAATACTCAGACGAAAACCAATTTTCTTTTCACTGGAAACTTTCGCAAACACCCAATACGTAATGGTTATCTAGCCAGTAGTTCATTTTTCAATGATTATTACTTGCTTTTCAGAAAAAATAAGGACTTACTTGCATTACACGGAATACAGTTTCAAACGTTTTGCTGGGGATTTGATGATAAAAGCAAACACTGAAAACTGCAACCTGAAGCCAATGAAAATATTCAGCATATTTATTTCTGCTTTCTAACTCTCATGTGTAGACATTTAAAAGCACAGACAGATATAATTTTGAAATATGAATGCTGAGAAATGAGTTGAACGCTTTTGAAACTAATCCACATCTATAATAATGAGCAATGTGTATTTGTCGTCTGTCGTCTGCCAGGCTAAACGTTATCAGTGACATCTGGTGACGTACCTTAGAAGAAATAGAATTTTATGTCACGTTGAACTTGATGAATTGTATCTTTACTTATTTTTATTTTCAGTTTTGTCTGATATTCGGAAAGTATTGAACGTAAACAAGAAAATGCTGAGTGGCATAATGTTGTGGATGTTTTATAAGTACAATGCAAATGCAAAATTACTTGATTCAGCCGTCATTTTTTGATGGTTCGGGTTAAAATAGATACATGATATAAACACTGCACAACCGAAAGAAAAAATCTGGAAATATTCAAGAACGAAGTTAAATTTTAGTCCATCGAGATGAATGGATCGATTTTACTTCTTTTTATTTCAATCGCTGCAGAGAACAATTAAAATTTGTAAAATCGATGTTTCAGATTTTACTATAATTCGCCTTCCGCTCAACCTGAAGACGGCTTGAGTAATGACCACCAAATTTGTAATGCACTTCAGATAATGTTCTTTGAAATTCTAAAACTTCTGAAGGTTATTAGCGTGGAATCCGATCTACAATATAAGTATAATGCTAATCTGAATTGTTACTTTGAGTCCGTCGGGTTAGCTCAACCGATCTTCATCTTTTTTGCCTGACCCTACAAAGTAGATATCTAACTTTACAAAAAACAAAAAAACAAAACAAAAAACAAAACGATTTCCGTGCGTATATACAAAGTAAAGTATGACTTGTCTATATAAGACAATGGGACGCCCCAAGCTTATGACAGACCCTGGGACGTCCAACAGTCAGTAATACTCCTCTCGGCCTTGCTGATGTAGTCCAAAAGAAATCTGAGGTACGTCTGACAGCTTGCCTACAGAAACTGTCGGAATGAGGTCCAATTGAGCATCAAACCGCTTTAAACGCCACTCCCTGGTCTGGAATAAGAATTGTTCTTCTAGCCCAATATGTCCTGCTATTTTAGCTAGAGCTGGGGCAAGGGGGTAGATGGATGTATTAGTTCGAAGTGAATATGAACAGCCCCGACTGGAGTTTAAACGCAGGTCACTGATTCCATTGTCCGATCGCACATCTACGGATAAAGTGTTTTAAAACATCAAAATTCCTATCGAATTATGAACATTTACGTCCACAATAAATCTCAGTTTCGATAAGTTAGAAGAAGTAATGCTTTCCCCTCTTCCTCAACTGCTTCGTAAACAATCAGTTATTGTCAATAGAATATGAACACATCGAATGGTCTAATAATTTTTAAAGGCCTTCAATAAAAACAGTAACTTGGAATACGTTAAAATCGGTTATTTGTCCAGCGGAATAGAATTCATTTTTGTTTTTTTTACGAACAACTTCGGTCAGTCTCACAATAGAAACTATCACGTGTCCATCATCTTTCAGAAGTGTGTCTTGCTGAGTGCGATCAATAAAAGAATTAGGAAAAGGGGTGATCAATGAATAAGTTACTTCTCTTGCCTTTCGTTGGATCACTAAAAAGTCCAAATTAAAAAACAAAGCAAGACGAAGTAGGGATCGATTTAGCGTACATTTATATTGTAAATTGAACCTACACCAAAAACATCTTTTTTGGTGGGGTGGGGGTGGGGGGCTAAAAACTTTTTTGATAGACATGATAACGTTTATTTTTTTTTTGCCCTCTAGCCCCATTGGTGCAGTCTGTACGTATGATGCATAAGTACATAGCCAGCAAGCCAGACTAACTTGAAAACTGGGAAAAGCGATTTAGGCTGTTTTGGTGACAGTTCTGGTTGACTATTTCTAATGTATCCATACAGACACAAAGGTTACTATGTGTACGCAATTAATCAATGTTTTGTATCCGGCCAAATAACGCTGGATACACCGGTTCTTGTTAGATCAGCGAAGTTGAGCAAGGTCGAACCCGGATAGTGCCTAGATGAGTGACCACTTGGGAATATCAGGTGCCGTATGCAACAACAAAAATTTGCAGCGGCCGTCTCGGCCTATGCTCTACCGTCGATTAGCAGATCATCTAACCACTTCACCCCAAACTCCACGAGGACCAGATGTGATACAAGGTCAGTTTAACATAGGGAACCTCAGACATGACAGGAACTTCCTTAAGAATCTCCTTAGTCCACTATTGTTGCAAGGACTTTGACTTAATCTGAGGGCGAACACAGGTCTTTCTGACCCAGGCTACACATGCCGATACCCAAGGCATCGCATTTGCGTTCATTTGGCCTGAAATGATCTTCCAAAATAGAGAATCAGCCAAGCTTGCCTAGCTATGATCGGACAGTGCACCCAGTCCTTTCTCAGCCCAGGCTGCCCCACAGAGAACACACAACCGTGTGCTCTCCAGGGAGTCACGATACTCTCCTCAAATGGCAGCCAGTATAATTTTAGATATACTTTTCTTTTTTTCGTCAGCAGAAATGTGATGCGCATATATATTTTTCTTCCAATAGCAATATGTATTGATTTGAGTCCACAGTTATTAAATATATTTTTATATACAGAAAAAGAAACATGCCTACCACGTTTGGGGAGGAAGGCAAAAGATTAGAGATCATTGACAAATATTGTAAAAAAGAAAAGCTATATTTTGAAAAAACTAAGGCATCAAGAAAGCTACAAACGCAAAGCTATTAGATTGGACATGAGAGGAAACAGGAAAGTATGACAGGAGGGAAATATGCTGAAGGTAGTGTCAGAATCAGTGTATTTTGAGAAATCATGGATACTGCCGCGTAATTCTAAACTGTCATAATAAAGCAAGGCTTGAGTTCAAGGGAAATTCTACAATGAGAACAAACCTTTTTTTTTCCTTGTGTATTCCTCGTTTTCTATCAGCCCTCACCGTCTAGGCCATACAATTCTTCACTTTAATTTTCCCAACTTTCCTTCTTACTTGTCGTATCTGCTTCAAGCAGTAGCGGTACCAGCGTTTTGTACCAGCCAGGGCAAGGTTCGACCAGAAAATAATGAGGACGTATGGGCAATGCTGCTGAGAGTCCAAGCAATGCCCGGGCGTGCCTTGGTTAACTTTCCTCCACACTGGTTGTATTTGCTTCAACCTTTTCATTGCAAACATTGAGCGACCGTAGCCATCAAAGATGGTGAAGGGTTCTATCCTTTTTTTTTTATACGTGCGTGACAGCGCTCCTGGCCTTGCCGTTTTGTCTACAGACTTGAAAATCGTTATTAATACTCCATTAGACCCCTTGTACAAATCGTTTTTATTCTTTGATTTTTGTCAAAAAGCTTATTTAACTTTTTGGGGACCTTATTCTGGCGGGTCTATCATTAACTACCAGATTCTCTGGAATTTAACGATTTCTAGACGCTTTACTCTATCTTAGATTTTTCCTGTGGAAAATGCCAGAGATTTCATAAATAGAATTTATTCTGACTATATTTATTCTTCGATGGAATTTTTTCACACAACTTCAAATTTTTACGCTACAGTTGTTCAATTATTGACTGTGGTGGCGAGTTTTTTCGTTCTTCTCTTACGCTTTTCGACCTTGGCTCCCCGTTCATATCGCCATTACAGTAGAGGTTTCGTTGTAATTGTCATTACCTCACTTTCTCTCCTCTTTTCTTGGCTTGTGCCATTTTCTCTCATTCGCCCCGTCAAAACGTTTCGCTCTCTCGCTTCCCCTCTATTCATCGTCTGCTTTCTTCGCCTCTTTTTTTTTTTTTTTATCAAAGATAGCTTTCTCCCTTTTAATACTCTCATGTCACTATCATATTCTCCCTCAGACACTTATTTTTCTGTATATTTCAAAAGTAGCCTCATCAATTAGAAACCCTCAACCAAAACTACCAGTAAGACTGTCAACGTAGTTTTCTTCAGTTTTGAAGTAGGTCCAGCTGTCTGTCTGGTTGACTATGTACGTATATATAACGCACACAGACCGCACCAACGGAACTGGAGGACTGACATCTTAGACACTTACTCGTTATCGTGGGCTTTTAAAAGGGGTTCAATTTGAAATCTAAGTTTATGCTAAATTGATCACCAGTTTGTGCCCGGCTGCGTTCATGCTTTTTTTTTTTTTAATTTTTTTATATTCTGACTTTAATGATCCTACGAAAGGCGAGTAACTTATTCTTTGATGACTTATGATTTGATTTTTTAAAAATTGATCACCCCAACACGGTATGCTGCCAAAATACGTCGGTCACGTGATGGTTCCTCTTGAGTGACTAACCGGATCTGTTTTTTTTTTCTTCTGTATATTTCAAAGGTACCCTCATCAATCTTACTCTCTTTCATTCGTTTCCATGCAATGGCTTACGTACTTGCTTTTTCTGACTCGCGTATCTCCACTAAAACGTTCCTTCTTCTCTCTTTCTTCTGATAAAACTTTTATTAAACATCAGTTTCTTTCGAAAACACGTATTTTTCCTGTTAAGTGAACATCATATCTTCTTTTTCTCTTTTCTCACTTTCCTCTCACGTTTCCCGACCGATTCTTTCTTCATCACTCTAGCCACGTTCCCCCCTTTCAAACCCTGATCTTCGTAGCCTTCCTTTCTCTTACATTCCGAATCGTTCTACCTTTTCATTAGAAAGAATCAACAAAAACTAACAAAATAGGTTTCTTCAGTTTTCAAGTTGGTCTCGCTGGTTATGCATCACACGTACAGACCATATCAATAGAGCTAGAAGGCTGAAATTTTCCACATTTACGCCTTATTATGGTTAGAAAAGAATCTTTTTTTTTTAACAAATTCTCCTTAAATAAGCTTTTAGTGTGTGAGGGGTCAATTTGCAATGAAAGTCCATGCTAGATTGATCCCTTAGTTAGTGTTGTTTCTGCCAAAACTACCACTAAGATCGACAACATAGGTTTCTTCAGTTACCAGGTTGGTCCGGTTGGCTGGCTATGCATGTACGTTTGTATGTATGTACGTGTGTATCACGGAGCTAGGGAGCTGAAATATTCTACATTTTTTTTTGTATCTAGAAAAACGTTATTTTTTTTCGTTTTTCCAATCCTCTTCACTAAATAGATTTTTGGGTGTTCCAATTTACAATGTTCGTTTACGCTAAATCGATCCCTTAGTTTGTATTCGACAGCGTTCGCATTTGGTTTTATGAAAACCCGGCCCCTTTTTTTTAAAAATGTTCACAGTCCAACAAAAGGCGAGAAAATCAACTCATACATTAATCACAGCTTTTTTTCCCCAATTTTTAGTTGATCACCTACAACACAACATGCTGTCTGAAGACGTTGGTCATATATGGCTTCTATCAAGTGACTAACCAGACTTGTCCATATATATATATATATATATATATATATATATATATATATATATATATATATATATATATATATATATATATAATATATATGTGTGTATCTAGCCTTCCACTGATGGAGCTCGGAGAGCCACAGTTTATACCTTCCCTGACTTTCAGTTATGACTGGCGGGTGTTAAAGGGCTTTCGGCGGTACAAGCACAAAGCTAGTGCCTCGGCTGACGACTACATGAAAACGAATCGACACGTGCGATTCATTTCTCCCCCCCCCCTCCTCTGTGTCTTCCAAGATTTTCATTTACTGACGCAGCCACGGTTTTGTATTTTTAGAGTACGTTATGCCGAATTAGCGAAATTGCCTAATTGGCAAAATTTACTTATCTTTTGTAAAAAAAAAAGGAAAAAAAAAAAAGGAAAAACTCATTTTCCCTTCAATATGAACGTTTGACCGTAAAAAACAGTCGCTTTAAAACCTCGCATTGCTTTAAGGAACTTCTGATCAAATCCGAACGTAGTACTTGATTGTTCATAAAAAAAAGTATGTATGAGCTTACTTTTTGTGAAAAAAAAATTTATTTCTCAAACTTTTGATTGTAAAAAGTAATTGTTTTAAATCCTTGTTTTGATTAAATGAACTATAAATTAAATGGATCCGAGATCAAATCAAAATTATGCATTTATTTTTTGTAAAAAAATTAAAATTCCGATTTTTAGGCAATTTCGCCTATTCGGCGAAACGCATACACCTGGATTTTCCTTGATTCTTTTAAAAGTACAAATTGATTAATCATTGTTGGTATTTTCATAATTTTATTTGATAAATTTCCTGTTGGTTTTATTTCATTACTTGTGAAGAAACATGATCTTTGATACATTTAAGTATTTTTGCAGACGTTATTATTGTTCCCTCTAGCAGACAGAAAACATCGATATATTTGTCCTTGATTATCATTTTGTTTAGTGACTGACGAAACTGCTCATCACTTTTATTTAAAAAAAGATAAAATCGTTATTAGTGACGGCGCTAGGTCTGACCGCATCCCATTTTTGAAAATTATTTAATATATATATATATATATATATATATATATATATGTGTGTGTGTGTGTGTGTGTGTGTGTGTGTGTTTTAATCCGTGGTTGAACATAGACCTGCCACCCTGGTCGATTGTTGGCAAGGGGCAGATAGATATATATCTCTTTCCCAAGGGCATTATTGAAAAGTGAACACAAACTCAGCTAGAATTTCAACTTGGCTTACCAGGCTCATTCTTCGGTTTTGATTTTGTTTTAATTAATTAATTTTCATCATATTTCAATATATACTCATCTTTAATAATTAAAAAATCCCAGAAAATATTCAGTTTTGTGAAGGGGGCCATTCACAAAAAAAAAAGAATTATTATGCGTGTTTTTTTTAATTCCTTGCAATGAACAGGGGCGTTGCTGAAGATTTTGGGCCCTGGGGGACAATACTCCCTGTGGGAGCCCCTCCAAAATTTAGTGAGTTATGTTATTGTATAATGTATTTGATAGGTGATCTACTATTCACAGAGCTTTTGCTTAGTACTTAGTTATTGTTGCCGACGAGAGAAATCATTCGATAAGCGTGTTTTCAAAGAACAAAGCAATACTGAGACGGGTCTGGTTAGTCACTCCATGGACACTGTCACATGACCTATATCTTTTGGCATCATGCCATGTTGGGATGATTAATTAAAAAAATGGAAATTTCTTGAGCAGTGATCACTAAAAACTCCTAATCTTAAACACACACACACACACACACACACACACACACACTCAAAAATGAACGTGAATTTTTTCGGACAGAGACCAATTTAGCATAAGCTAATACTGTAAATTCAGCCCCACTTAAAACTTTTGAAGGGATTGAGGATTCGGAAAGGAGAGGATTTTTCTAGACATATCAAAGAGTATTTGTTTGAATTTTCTGCCCTGTAAACCAGTATGTGTGGCCTGTACACGTGATACATACATACATACGAAGCCAGCCAGACCAACCTAAAAACTGAAGAAACCCATGCTGACAGTTTTGATGACAGTTTCTAACAATGTAGATATTTGGAAACTGAGTCAGACGGTAATAATGAAAACTAATAATCACTACGTGTTTATAATTACTAAATTAGTCCGTCATTTCAGTATGATTTGTCGAAGATACATTTCATTAAATGAACGGAAACATATTTAGGTTATTATGGCTTGTCATAATGATAAAACAGTTTGTTTTCATAATTAAGATATAAGTTAATGAATATCAATTACCCTTTTAGTATAACATTTTAGCTAATCTTCTTACTATCACCCAAGACCTTTCATTTCTAAAATTCCAATTTTCAAACATTATCCAGCTCTATCATTTCATAAAAAGAACTAAACAATCAGTAAACAAATAAAATTGAAATGCTGGATAAGTCATAAATGGGGGAAAAAAATGAATTTTTTAAATCACTTGATTATTTACGTCACTAATTTGACTTGGAATAGTAAGGTAATTTGATGAGCTGTAGAATTAACTAAACTGAACTGATCAGACAATATAATAATTAATTTTTACAGCTATTTACCTTCAATCATTCTTCGGTTTACAGAGTTGTGGGTTTGATTCTCACAAAGAACTTATTCTTCATTCCAATCTGTGCAGTTAATTCATTTACTCACTGCTAAAGAGTGCCCAGCCTGAGTTTAGTTGCTATAAAAAGCAAAAACAGTCAGGATGAAGGAAAATAGTAGCAAAAATTAATAAGTTAGATTCATCTACCAAGAAAGATAAAAACACGAATAAATTTGATCAGATTACACTTCAGACTACTCTCTAAGGAGACTGGTACACCTTATTTCATCATATAATACTTCATAACTTTCTCTGAGATTTGAACCCAAAACAGTCAGGTGCATGTTATCCGTAGAAACATATTTCTTGATATTTGTATGCCGTGAAGTATACACGGGATAATGTTTTCTCATTCAAAATTGAAGCTCAATCAGGGGGGGGGGGATTATCTTATGGTTGCAGCTTATACAGGGTTGATGCGTAAAATGATGATTCAATTCTATTTTAAACCATACTGTATCACTGTGCACTAATCATTATTGCCGAATCTAACTAATTACCCTTGATAACAGTTAGATTTTAGAAGTATCAGTCGGTTGATGTCTCCTCAAAATCACTCATTACTTCGGTCATTGGTACTACTACTACCACCATTACTACTACTACTACTACTACTACTACTACTACTCACTTGTATTAGTTCTTGATAGTCGAAATAGTAGTAGTAGTAGTAGTAGTAGTAGTAGTAGTAGTAGTAGTAGTAGTAGTAGTTACCGACTAAAAATTTGGCTAAAATCAGTTAAATCTTTTCCTCTTTCGGCTATATTAATGGTAATAATGTTATATATATATATATATATATATATATATATATATATATATATATATATATATATATATACATATATATATATATATATATATATATATATATATATATATATATATATGATATTTAAAGCCCACTTATGAAATGAAATAACTATACACTATAACTCCAGAACAAATGATCAATAAAGGTGAACAATTACTTTTTGCCGTTTTCAGCTAATTTCATGGCTGAATTATTGAACGTACATATTTTGTGATAGCCATAAAAAGCAGATTATTTTTTTTATGATGGTTGGACTGTTGCAAATTTTTAATGGCTGAATCGGGTAAAATTGGCTAGATCTAGCCTGAAAATGGCTGATTTGGCATCTTTACAACAACTATTAAGGAAAAGGAAGAGGAAGAATGAAGAGAAGAGGAAAAGAAGAAGAAAGAGGAGGAAAGCAAGAAGAGGTAAAGGAAAGAGAAGAGTGTGATAAAAATACAAACCTCATTAACCTTTCCATGTACTATTTCAAGCAAGAAACAACAGTCAATAATCACAACTCACCATCTGGTGTGTGTGTGTGCACATACACGTGTTTATATATATATATATATATATATATATATATATATATATA
>OY735221.1:15075945-15203445 GCA_963457665.1 Thysanoteuthis rhombus
GCAGATATTTCGAAAGTGAGTCTTTGAGAAGATAAAAAATCCTTGGAACCACGTGAACGCCACTAGGGTATCAACACGCTTCATAAAGAAGAAAAAAAAATGAAATACAAAGAAAGCAACAACCAATTAAGATTCATATTAATTTCGGTATTAATCACTCGCTCATGCTCTCTAAGCATGCTGGTCACGCTACCTATTGGTTCCATGCTGGATTTGACAGGTTAGGTTGAATGGAAGAAAATCAATGTACGTGTGTGTGAGCAAGAGAGTGAGTCAGCCAGCGCAAACCATACTGAGAAATATGAAAGCGTTAACCCATTTATGCCTAAAAGTCAGATTTTCGTATAATTAGAAATATGAGGTAAATCGGAGTATTTCATAAATGGCAAGGTTTTCAAAAATGAAATATTCCCGAAGAAAAGAAGGTTATATTCTTTTAATACATGAGGAAAAATATATTTTCCCTACAAAAAAATTTCTTTGCAGAACCAAATCTTTGTCAATGGAACTTGTGCTCGTATAATAACCAGTTTTCTACAATAACATTTGTGTGGACGATTGAATCATATGAATGTTTGAATTATCTCTATATGTAAAAAGGAAAAAAATGAATTTTAAATCTAAAATTTCATGTTGAACAATTTAAACTGCTTATTATAGATTAACGTGGGGAACTGCAAGAAACCCGCAGCGTAAGCTACGAGAGTCTGCAGAATAGAAGATTAAATCCAACCATATTCCTTATTTTGCCCGAACGCCTGGTGCTGTCAGATTTGATGCTTTGTTAACGCTCGTTAGCAGAATTAGTTGAAGTATTTTCTTGATCAGTATTTCCGAGTAGAGTGTTTGACTCAATAGTTCTGATGGAAAGAAACTGAAAGTAAGACGAAAGTCATACCAGCAAATAATTGATTATGAGTGGTTAACTTGTACGTAATTTCAGGTCTGGTTAGTCAATCAATAGAAACTGTCACGTGACCAGCGTCTTCTGACAACATGCTGTGTTTGGGGAGAGATCAATTGAAAAAAAAAATGCAAGAAGGGGTGATCAATGAATAAGTTATTACTCTCGCACTTTGGGGACAGGGAAAGAACAAAAAAAGCTTGAATGCTACTGTACACAAATTAGAGGATCAATCTAGCACAAATCTATATCGTAAATTGGAACTCCCTGAAAACTTAAGGTTGGGGGCAAAACGTTTTTTCTTTCTTTGACTCAATAAGGAGTAAATGGTGAGGTCTGTACGGGTGATACATACATAGCTTGCTAGACAGGCCAAATTGAGAACTGAAGAAACCTATTTTGACAGTTTTTGTGGTGAAAGTTGTGGTCCCGAAAGTCACGACTCTGAAGTCAGAATGTAGGTGACACGCTACGTCACCCCCGAAACATAACCGACCATAAAATCACAGCGAGCGAGTTTACGAGTATCTTGTTCTCCTTTCAAAGCAAACCCAAAACGATATAAAAAAATTACAAAATAACCTTTATCCATTCAAATCTAACAATAAGAATTACTGCATAACTTAATTAAATCTAGATATTAACCATTTCATCAAAGAAAACTATTCAAATCTATCGAACGAATTAACGAGTAACTCGCTCTCAGTTCAAAGCCAAAGAAATATTCGAAAATAAATCACAGTACAACTCTTTTTCATTCAAATTAACCAATAAAAAAATCACATTACTAGATAGAAATTGAATTAAAATGTAACTTATTTTATTAAAAAAAACAATAACAAACAAAACTTTTCCGGTCGGTAATTTTAAGTCTTGTTAGCTCAACCTTCAAAAATAAGAAGATCCCATTAATCCTAAAGAGAAGGGTGTATAACCAATGCATCTTCCCAATGGTCACTTATGGAGCTGAAGCATGGAACCTAACCAAGAGACAGACCCGCAAATTGAGAACCATGCAACGTGCACATGAAAGAATACTGCTGGGCCTCACATGGAGAGACCACAAGACAGCACAGTACATCCGAGAAAAGATAAGAGTCAGGGACATCATAGAATCAATTAAAAGTCTGAAATGGCGGTGGGCTGGCCATGTTGCAAGAATGGCAAACAACCGATGGATATCACGACTAACAACATCGATTCCCTGCGGAACCGAGGCCAGCAGAATATTAGATGGAGAGACGAGCTAGACAAATTCAGGAAGTACTGGCTCTGCGACGCCCATGATAGAGAAGTGTTGCGAATCCTGGGGAAAGTCTATGTCCAGCGACGGACGTTAAAAGACTGACGATGATGAATAGCCAGTTACGTTTCGTAGGTGGCATAGAATGCCACCAACATAATAACTTTAGGGTGTTTGACTTCATGGCCGAGATTAGTTTTGTACCCGTTTTGGTTGATGGTCTCTAATTTGATTAAGTTTGAATATAATGCAACACAGAAGAATATCTTGTGAGATTGGTTGGCTCCGTTGCCAGTGTTTAATTCTGTGAGGTTTGTTTGGTTCGTAGTCATAAATCAACGGAGAAAAAATGTAAACACTGATTTCGGTGTAGATAAACGGTTGTTCTCGTTGTTAATCGAGCACCAGGGAATTCTTTTAGTGCTCCTCCTTCACACACATACACGGACCTATAGAAGCACTCACAGACAGACTCACACTCACGTACGCACATAGACTTACACATTGATATACGCATATCTACGGACAGGCATCCACCAACATACACACGCACTCACACAAACAATTCATACACGAACCCAAACAGGCTCACACACAAACACATACGTGTGAACACACAGTCCCCCGAACACAAAGAGGTACACACACACACACACACACACACACACACACACACACACACACACAGTGAGTTCAAGAAGGACATTATTTCTCTAATTTGATACGAACCAGAGAGAAACTGTTGAATGCCACGGACACAAAACAATTGATGTTAACCCGTTACTTGCAGCTGGCTGAAATCCCGGTGTAAATAACAAACAATGGACCCTTCCATTTGGAGTTACTAACGGCTTTTTCTGCTTGTTCCGATGTTTTTTGGTCCATAAATTTGAGTGTAAGGATCCATTGTTTACCAAAGAAGACTGTTTTGCGCCACAATGTATAATGAGACATACTGCAGCATTTAGAGCCCGGAAATTGAGCTACTCGTGGACTGACATTGATCATTCTGGCCTGGAGCATGTAGGTGCTCTTGAGATTTCGCGGCCATTTTCAATATGGTGGCCATTTTCAATATGGCGGCAATTTTCAATATGGCCGCCATTTTGAATACATGATAAGATCACATGACCACTATATTTGAATACTTTTGCCATGAATGAAATCCATGTCTCATAACGTTCAAACTGATGTTTGTCTTTCCAGGGTTTCTTACAAAATGAGAAAACTTGAATCTTCACGTCCGCTCGGATAGTATAATGGCTATCACGTCTGCCTCGCACGTAGACGGTCCTGGTTTCGATTCCAAATATGAACGATGAGTGTGGGAAACTCTTCATTCGGACACCTTTCCCTGTGCGCTCAGCAGATAATTGAGTACAATCTATGCTGTGTAATTAGAGTGGAGGTTTCTCTTCAGTGGATTTGCATCCTACCAAGGGAGGTGGTCATAAAAACTTGTTTGTATCAATTCCTGGTCTCGACCAGACTAGAGACTTGCAAGGATCACTAAGCTGATGGATGCAACAGAAGCCTAGATTTCGTCACCGTTCGGTCAGAGTCCATTCGAGGTTGTCTCTTAAAAGACGTGACGCTTTACCTTAGAAATAATAACGTCTATTGCTTGCTTTGTAACCCTTAAAACCCACGCCTTAATGAGTTAGAAATAATAGTTGCAGATCGTAATCAAAGGGGGATCAATGGTTGGAAATATGTTAAACTTTATTGATTTTATCCATTGAGAGATTTATCACTTATTCTATCCGTGTTTGATAAAACTACAGGTAAAAATGGCGAAGAATAGATTGGGATATGGAATGAGTTTAAAGGGTATGATTTAGACTCACAAAAGTTCCTGTAGCTCAGTGGTAAGAGTGGTTGCAGTTAAGTGAGCCACCCTCTGACATGGCCGTGAGTTCGATTCTCATCTGGAACTTGATCTTTATTCCTATCTGCGTTGTTAATTTATTCTGAGTTAGTCGCGCGCGATAAAAAGTTACAACAATTAAAATTGAACGTAGATAGTAGCAAAAATGATCAATAATGATTTGCAATACTTCATCTAATACAAAAAATAAGATATGATAAAATTAGATTTCATCACTGACTATGAAGATGGTTCAGGTTGTAACCTTTGTTGCTCTTACAAGATTAAAATGCCTTAGAAAACTGAGGTATACTATTTTGGATGCCTTGTTAATTTTTTTGTCGCGATCAGAAAATAAACAATGAAAAAAAGAAATTCCTAGTGAAATTATAAGGCACCGCCACCGATTTAGAGACGAGGGCTAGCAGAGTGAATAGATTTCGTTGAGCCACTCTCAAGAATATGCAAATTAGGAAGGGATGGAAGCTTATCTATGTAAATGATCCATGTACCAAAAATGATTATGCTGTCTCTTTCACACGAAGGGGTTTCACCCCCCCCCATTAACCAACAGCCAAAGACTCTACACGAACTTGTGGACAGCAAAATATGAATTTAGAATAAGTCAAGTTAGGAAATGAGTTATTGTGATTATAGATCACAGACACCCACTTATGCAGCTTTTTACTTCATATATTAAACAGTGGTGTTGGTAAAATCAAGTTACCTTGATAAAAATACTTCCAGTACGTTTGAATCTCAAATTTATGATTAAAAGAAAAAAAAGAAAGAGTGATCAATGAAAGAGTTATTTTATTTTTTTTTTTGGTCTGTGATCAGTACAAAATACGAAAACAAAACAAAAGAAAACAAGAATGAATGCAGCTGGACACAAATTAAGGAACCAATTTAGCATAAACTTTATTAGTAAATTGAACCGTCAATGAAAACCTTTTTAGGGTGGATTTAAAAAACAGAAAACAAAAATAAAACAAAACAGAACAAAACAAATATAACTATTGTCTGTATTTATTGGAGGGAGTGTGTTTGCAAAATTTCAGGTTTCTTCTACAAACAGTAAGGCCTGGGTGAACTCTTGCTTGATAGATAGATAGATAGATAGATAGATAGATAGATATGGATGTTAGAACATATGAATAACCTAAATCCAGCCACGGTGATTGAACCAGTCTGTTGCAGGTAGCAGTGATTAATATCTAAAAAGCAATGCAAGAAGTTGAGAGATGACGTAGGAAAAATTGTCCAGCTCTGAAATCTTATCCTCCGTAAATAGTTGAGAGCTTGTTGACTGCATATGAACAAAAGAAGGTACTGTGTCAGTTTTAAAACTATGTGGGATGCTTTGTCCTAGTAAAAACATGTATATCAAGGAGATTCCGTGAGAGACTTGATAATACACCGTTTAGGGTTGAAGGGGGAATATTCAAAGTGTACAGTGAAGTGTTAAAACTTTAAAATTAGTGGCCGCCGTTTCTTTTGAAAAGACAGGTTTTGCTTTTAAATGATAATAGACGATTCATAGTTTCTATCATGTAGTATTTATAAACTTCAGTGGCTGTTGTTGAAACCTTTTCGTTCAGAAAGGAAATGCCTGAACGAAAGGCAAGAAAACAATATCCGTGATGAAACACACATACACTCACACATACACTCACATATAAGAATATCAGATTGAGTCTCTCTAAGGAATTAGGAAGAAACCATCAACCAAGACTGTCAAAATAGGGTTTTTTTTCAATCTTTAAGCTGATCTGGCTGTCTAGCTACGTATGTATATATCACGCGTTCAGACCGCACCAATGGGCTAGAGGGCAGAAAATCTAAACTTAACTCTTTAGTATGTCAAGTTTTTTTTCTACCCCTATAGGTTTGTTTTGGGGGGTCATTTTACAATGCGAATTCAAGGTAGATTGGGCACTAATTTGTGCCCGCTTGTTTTTTGAAAATCTAAACTTTTTAGTGATCCATCAAAAAGCGAAAGAAGAAACGTATTCATCAATCAACCCCCATTCCAATTTCTTTGAATTTTTTTGTTGATCACCCCCAACACAGCATCCTGCCATAAGACGTTGGTCACGTAACGGTTTCTATCGAGTGATTAACCAGACCTATTTTTGTAATTATTACGATGACTGTGAAAGGTGCATCCTGTGTACCAGAAATAATATGGTGCCAACTAATAAGCACATAAATTAAATTTACAAAACTAGTGACCGAACAAAGATGAGTGCAGAAACACTCTTGAGCCGTTGGATATTGTGAATTTCAGAGGCCCTAAATCCTGGAACCTAAAATCCTGTAGACTGTTCTTAAAACCTTTCTTTTGTTGGCTGTATAGTCATACGAAGTATTAATTTCCAATATTGCTGGAAAATTCTGGGCCTTGCTACTACACTTAAAAAACAAAAAAGGTTCCTTCGGACCAAATTGAGAAAAAATTACTTCGTTGAAAAAAAGAATTGGTTGACCTAAATGTTGAAGTTTGTCACGAAGTAAATTTCTGATTAAATATGATATGTGCTCTCCGAATGTGAAGTCTGTAAACAGAAGTTGTTTTCTCCTATTGCAGCAGCGTTTACAATGTAGAATTCGGGTGTTATCCTTTCCTTTCATTGTGAGGCCTGGATATCCATACTATGTTTATGAATGGTAAAGGCCCTTCTCAAAACCAGAGGAATGTAGAAAATTATAAGTAGTTTTAATGATTTGCCGAACTTACCTTGTTTCAGCATTTACAGAAATTATAAAAGAGTATAAGATTGTCTTCTTGCTTAATTCAGTGATCTCCAACTTAGGTGATACCGCCCATTAGTGGTTTAGTTAAGCTTTCAAGTATGCGTTGAGAACCATTACTGGTTCGCAAGGTATGTCTGTATTAGTCGTCATAAAGATTTTAGATTTTGGAATGCGCTATCCTTTTTGTTATAGCTAAATCACAAAAATTGCCCACCAAAACAGTGGCTTTTATTTTCCTTATTTTCTTGATATGTGGTAGATACATTGTATACTTATTCTTTGGAGCCTTTGCACAAGTTTTTGGAGTGTATATAGTTGCTCAGTTACCTGGAAATGAAATCTAAGAAATTTTAGCCCCCCCCCCTTTTCCCCCTACAAGTCCAGCCACTTTTAGCCATATAAAATCGCCATAAAGGGGTTAACTGGATTTGAAATATTAGTGGACAAATGTCTTAAAATGGGTGTTAGCCATAAAAAGTGGTTTACAAGTGCTGGTTTAAATCTGCTACATCGGTTCTCTGGTAGAATTAATGAAAACAAAAATTCATTCAACAAAATTTTGGTGAATTCGTTGAATTTTGTTGAGTATTTAATATAGAACTCAGCTACGGGTCTCGTCTCTGTCAAATCACGTTAGATACACCAATTCTCGTGAGATCGCCGAAGTTGAGCGACGTTAAGTTATGTCATTACCAAGATGGGTGCCCGTCTAGGAATACCGGCGATTATCGTCATCACACGGTTACTCTTCTAGTAAAGAGTGTGATTGGTAGTTGGTTCATCATCATCATCATCATCAGTCTTTTAACGTCCGTCGTTGGACATAGACCTTCCCTAGGATTTGCCACACCTCTCTATCATGGGCGTTGCGGAGCCAGTACTCTCTGAACATGTCTGGCTCGTCCCTCCATCTAATATTCTGCCGGCCTCGATAGTGCATGTGATCTCGGGGGATCCATGTCGTGAGTCATGATGTCCATTGGTTGCCTGCCATTCTTGCAACATGGCCAGCCCACCGCCATTTCAGACTTTTAATGGATTCTATGATATCCCTAACTCTTGTCTTTTCTTGGATGTACTGTGCTGACTTGTGGTCTCTCCATGTGAGGCCCAGCAGTATTCTTTCATGTGCATGTTGCATGGTTCTCAGCTTACGGGTCTGTCTCTTGGTTAGGTTCCATGTTTCAGCTCCATAAGTGACTATTGGGAGGATGCATTGGTTATACACCCTTCTTTTAAGGATCAATGGGATCTTCTTGTTTTTGAAGGTTGAGCTAGCTCTGCCAAATGCTTGCCATCTTAGTGTGATTCTTCGCTTGATTTCTTCTTCTTTTGAGTGTCTCATTGAGATTCGTTGTCTTAGGTAGATGTAGTGGTCTACTTCCTCCAGTGGTTATTCCATGTTAAATAGTTGCTGTAAATATCAATGAAATGCCATTAAGTAGGCACTTTCGTAATAGTACACTAAGTTCTAAGTTTATGAGAGTTGGATGATGACCACTTAAACAAAGTTAACACAAACTAAAAGTTCGATTTAGCATAAACCTACATTACAAACTGAACATCCAGAAAAAAACAACTACTTTTGCAGATGAGGGGAAAAATAGTCACGAAATAGTTATTTCTTGACATAATAAGGAGTGAATGTTTGAACTTTCAGTCCCTTAGCTCCATTGGTGCGGTCTGTACGTATGCTACAGCACATTGCCAGCCAGCCTGATCAGCTTAAAAACTGAGAGAAACCTATGTTGATAGTTTTGTACTGTTTTGACAATTTCTAATAGATTGAATAGAAAGTTGACGAATGAAGAAAAATCAAGATTTTTAGAATATGACTCTGTCCTCCAACTGAATAAGTCAGCTAAATCCCTTAATGTTTTGCAATAGAATTCTTCTGTTCATTCCCTTCGACTATGGAGATTTACTTTGGGACATTAAAAATCGGTGACTTATCCATTAAGCCCAGGGCAGTACAGCTCTGGCTCTGGCTATCTTGTTAAAAGAAATAAGCAGAGGCTGCATGTGCTTTCTTTGTTAATATCAAACGCCCTAAAATTCTATGTTAGAGTGCATGTAAATCTTGGCAAGTGTTATTTGCCCGCGGGATTAACTGAATATGATCTTCCAAAAACACCAACTTTGTTTAACCTTGTTCCTTGCTTTTCCTTAACCAAACAAATACCTATAAATAAAAGCTCTTCTGAACTCGGCGATTATTATCAAGACTACTAAACAAGTAAGAGACAAGGAGAATATAGAAGACAATGTGGCTGGTAGAGTAAATAGTTTCCAGTGAACCAGTCTTAGCAATACACAAAATTGGAAGGGATAGAAGCTTATCTATATAACTGATCTATGTACCGAAGTTGACCGTGCTGTCTCTTTCACACAAGAGGATTTTACCCTCCCCTACGACCAGAGGCCGTGAACGAACTCGTGGACAAAATATGACCCTAGAATAAGTCAATTCAGAAAATAAGTTATAATAATTAATTAATCATCACCGTCCAAGCATTCTGCTTTTGCCTCGTAATTTACGTCGTGGCTGTGATGAAATTATATTACCTTGATGAAAATACTACCTGTGCGTTTGAATCATAATTCTATGATAGAAAAAAAAAAACAAGTCTGGTTAGTCACTCGATGGTATGATCAATAAAAAATTTGGAAAAAAGGGTGATCAATGAATAAGTAACTTTTCTTGACTTTGGTCTGTGGTCACTGGAGAGTACAAATTTTCAAAAGCAGATGTGAATGCTGGCGGACACAAAGTAAGGGATCAATTTAGGATAAATTACATTGAAGCCCCCCCCCAATAAAAACACATATAGAACATGGACAAAGAAAAACAAAACAACAAAAAAAACAAAAAACACTGAGATGTGTGTGTGTGTGTGTGTGTGTGTGTGTGTGTGTGTGTGTGTGTGTGTGTATGTGCATGTGTGGAAAATTTCCACTATGAACAATCAGGTTAGGATACATAGATATAAATGTTAGAATACAAATCAGGAACAGTGATTAAACTGGTCTGTTGTGGGTAGCAGTGATTAATACTGATATCGCCAACATTTCTTTTCCAAAAGCCAAGAAAGGTAAAGGTACATGCTTATCTGGATATAATCCGAATTCATTTTATCTGCCAAGTTAAAGCGAATTATGCGAAAATGACAGGGGAGGTTTATGTAGAAAATAGCAGTGCCCGCCAGCGAATTGGCAATCATACTCAATAAATATTCTTTCACTGTCAATAATTATTGATTTATAATTACCTCCCTTGCCGTAGAAAAAGAAATTTAATTTCATGGAGAATGCTTTATGATTAACGAAGCAAATAACATTGGAATAGGTCTGTTAGGTAACTCTAAAGAAACCATCACATGACCGATGTCCTTTGGCAGCATATTGTATCGGGGTGATCAATTGAAAAAAATGGAATTAAGAGATGAACATTGGATAAGTTGGATTGTTGAGGATGTTCTGTCTTTTATCTACTTCTCTTGCCTCAGCGAGATGTAAAATTTGCGCTCCCGGTGGTATTCTACCATCAATTTTTTTTTCAGTTTTGAGAGCGCCCCTGTGACCCTTTCACCCTAGGCGACCTCAGGCGGTTGCCCAACTTTACCCTAATGGACGAGCAGGCTCTGAGTCTGCAGTATGTATAAATTGTGAATTCGGATCCCTCACGAAACGCTTGGCAGTTTGTTTATGGCGTATCTCTACTCGTCACTGTCTCGAGAAGACCATAGTCATGTGTCTTCTGTCAGCCTTGAATTGAGAATGAGTATAGCGAACAAATGAACAGAACTGATAGGTTTATGCAGTTTGACAGTACAATTAAGCGTGCCCTATCAAAAGGAGCAGCGGCCTGTCTTAAAATCTATCCTGGGTAGTATACGCTTTTTCTTGATGAATGGTTGAAAAAAAAAAAAAAAAAAAAGAAGCAAAACATAATGAGCCAGAAGCATTGAAACATCCTTGTTATATTCGCTATGAATTTGTGGAGAGATTTATCCGATATTTCCACTATCAATATAAATTAGTTTTAGACAGATTGCATAATGCCAACCATTCATTTATACTGTGTACATGTTTCTGTGTGAGTATGTGTGTGTGTGTGTGTATGTGTATGTGTGTGTGCGTGTGAGTGTGTGTGGACCTTCTAAGTCTCATGCATTTAGAGTGAAACACACGCATTTTGAAACGCTCACGCCCACACACACGAAAGGAAAATTCTCATGCATTTTATAAAAAGTACCAGTTTTATCTAGATTTACTTTATTGGTTTAAATTTCGGGTGAAAATCTCATCCAAGATGAGAGGGGTAAACTTTTAGCCCACATTTAGCGACAGAATCGATGTTAAAATTTGAATATATCCTGATAATCTATTCTTTTAATGTTCTTGAATAAATTTTACTCCATATTGCCCGAACATGACTTCAATTTGAGGGAAAAGTGTTTGAAACCAGAGCCATATACAGAGAACTAATTCTAACTTACCTTTTTTTTAAAAAAAAATCACATACAAAACTTTTGAAACATGTTTTAGATAAACAGGGGTGCCAACTTGTGTTTTTTTTTCGAATTTGAGAGTCTAGTATTGACAATATCTGGATCGAAAGAAATTGTTCTCGTTTCTTAGTCCCCATAGATATTTTTTTTTTTGATTTCGAATTTGAGAGTGATCCCCAGAATTGAATAATCAAACCTAGATTGGTAATCCTGTACCAGACAACACTTGTTTTGAGTATGAAACGCAATTTTAGCCCATCCCGGATACTTATTTATCGAAATTTTCTCATAAGAGGCCCCTAAATTTCTAAGGATGGCGGGGGGATTGCAGGATGAATCATACGATTCTCAATTATTCTTAACATTGAAGCTAGACAGGTCTGAGTGGGGTTTTATACAAAAATTGATCAATAAGTCCAAAGCCTGACACGGTGGTATTAGGTGAGTTTTAATCTGAATGTTTTATTGTATAATGTGATTGATATTCATGATTGAATTAAGTGAATTCATAAGAGAAAAGATAATGTTAAAAACTATATAATTGTGGAGTTAAATAAATGCTCTTTTTCATCACCAGATGGTGGACTTTTTTATGGACTTAGTATGTATGTATGTATGTATTTATGTATGTATGTATGTATGTATGTATGTATGTATGTATGTATGTATGTATGTATGTGCTTGTATAAATGAATTCGTGTATATGTGCTTGAGGATATGTATGCGTGTGCGTGCGTGTGTGCGTGCGTGTGTGCGTGCGTGCATACATGTGGGATACAGAATCGACAATAAAAATTGGCGGGAAAACTAGAAATAGTATTTCTATGAAATGTAAACGTTTGGTAGCATTTCTTTAAAATTTGTTAAAAGATACATTTATGTTAAAATCTCAACAAGGAACAGTTTAAAATGGCAGAGGTAAAAAAAAAAAGAAATAAAAAACCAACTAGTTTGAGATTGATCAGCATGGGACCCTAGACATTTCCCGTTTTCTCATTTCCCTCCAGCTAAGATCGACTTTCCCCCTTTTTTTTTGAATCCAACCTTAATATGTAAACATATTTTTCTTCTCAGTGAAAATATACACCCTTATATGCAAATAGCCCATGAGTAAGGAGATCTAATCTATCACCTTCAAGTATGTTGTTGAGACGGAGAAACTGGGAAAATGTAGACTTGACCCAGTAATTTGCTCTGACAGGCATACGGTATCTGAGGTAAGATACACCGAGACTCACTCCTTCTGTCCATTTAGGTACTTGCAACGCTTATGTGGCAAACTGGAGACGAACATAGCATTGAAACTAGAGAACACTGTGCGAGCTCATATCACTGCCAACGCCGTTGTCAGGGGGAGGTAATTGTGGATGGATCCGCCTCCAAATTCAATGAATTCTTCCGTGGCCCATTGTCCACCCTTCTACAAAATTTAATCGAAATTTAACCGAGAAATATCGTGGGTACAGTCATGAGCGTATATATAGATGAATGAGAAAATACGGAGATAATCTCTCAATTGAATAAAACTTGAGATATCGTGTGGGCCGACATGAAATTTTGGCGATATTATGTGGTATTGACAAATAACTACGACGTAAGAGAGATGATCCGCCTGGGGTCCACCCCTCCAAATCTACACACTTCTTCTGTTGTCCATTTTCCCACAAAATTTAATTGAAATTCATGGAGAAATTCTTCAGATATCCCGTGGACAGTTAGAGGCGTATATATAGATGTATTGAAAAATATATATCAATCATAAAACCATCCCTGGATCCGCCCCCCAAATTCAATCAACTATTCCTTACCCCATTGCTCACCTTGGAGAAGTAAATGATTACTTTCTGATGACCCTTATATTTAGCAAGAATGAATATCTATCCTTCCAAATTAGCACATCCCGAATTTGCCTTCAAGTTTTTATTTCGTGATTTTGCATTAATTGTTTTGCCACTGTCAAGCTAGATATCGTTACCATAGGAGGATTTTTCTTAAATTCTTCTGAAATCTCCCCAAATTGCCCTAATAATTCATCTTAAACCAAGAACTGTCACCAAAGCTTTCTTCAGTTTACAAGTTGGTCGGCAATGTATGTATTTATGTATTTATGAATGTATGTATGTGTGTAGGTAGAAAGCGTGCAAGGCCGAACCAATGGAGCAACAGGGCTGAAAATTTCAACGTTTCAACAGTGTTTGATTTTTGAACCCCTCAACAGGTTTTCATTTAGGGGTTCAATTAGCAGTGTAACTTTATACCCAATAACCTCTGGGGTGTATGTCCGCTCATTGCTTTTTTTTTTTCTTAAATCTAAACTTTTTTAATGATCACTACTCAACAAAATGCGGAGAAGTAACTCATCCATTGATTGCCATTGATTTTTTCCCAACATTCTTATTGATCACCCCCAACAAGATCTGCCGCCAAAAGACGCCTCGTGACAGTTTCTATTGAGGGACTAATCAGACCTGTTTTTATATTGGTTTTAATGTTACAAATATAGCACATCTGGAGAAAAAAGTTTCCCTACTGAATCGACTGAATGCACAAGTATTCTCTCATTACATGATTTGACTTGGTTAGACTTTTACGTGAAAATATACGATTTTTTTTTCTGTTGACGAAGTTCTATTATTATGATGCTATTCAGTGAGGATATTTTATATGCGGTTTGTGAATGATGCCCTGCGGAGTAAAACTGTTTTCACAACAAAAGTCTGTGACGGGTGTGTAAAGATCTTGTGTTTAAAAAAATCAGAAAAGTTTTCTTTTTTTTTTATGACAACTGCTGTGTGCATTCAGAAAATCGCTTAAAATGTGAAAAAGAAGCTTTGCTCCAACTTTTATCATTTGCCAGAAGGCACCCTGAACAGAAAAAAAAACAACAAACAAAAAAAAAATCCCCCCCCAAAACCCCCAAACAAAACAAAAAAATCCCCCACGTAATATTAGGAATTACGACGAGAGGAGAATCATTGTGATAGTTGTACGACCCTTTTTGCTGAGGCTGTGCATCTAATCGAAACCGTCAACCGAAACTGTCACTGAAACCAATGGAGCTAGAGGGCTGAAGATTTTTATATTTACTCCTTATGTCAAGGAGAAACGTTGAAAAAAAATATAAGAAAATCCCTCATTAGATAGGTTTTCTAGCGGGATGTTCACACTGAATTGTAAGTTCTTGTTAAATTGATCCTCTACTTTGTGCCCAGCAGCATTCATGTTTTTCTTGAAAACTTAGACTTTTTTTAGTGATCACCACCCAACAAAAGAAGAAAGAAGTGACGCATCTAATGCTCACCCTTTTTTTCCCAATTTTTAGATTGTTCCCCCAAAATGGCACGCTGTAGAAAGACGTTGCCCCCGTGACAATTTCTACTGAGAGACTAACAAGACCTTTTTTTTTGTTTTCTTTTTGCTATTGCTTTATACCAATGAACTTATCGTCCACAGGATGTGTTCCTACCCTAGATTCATCTTTTTGAAACCGGAATCCGTGGTATAAAGATTTTCACTGTATCAGGAAAATTTGCTCGATATCAGCTATTTCTAACCAATTGCTCTCCCAAGACGATATGCTGTGTCTGGCAAAAGAATGGAAACCTTAGCCGAAATTCATGAAAACGTGATTTTCTTTTTAATCAAAAAATATTGCATCTTTTCATTGAGTGCTGAAAAAACATACTAGAAAAAAGAATACTATTAACCTATGGAGGAAAGTAAGCATTTTCAAGGAGGGTATTTGTTTTTGAATACTGCTTAGACTATTGTTGAGAGTATTGAGCAAGCGTAAGTATTGTACTGATCATCGTTGATTTCTTGTGTCATCATCATCATCATCATCATCAGTCTTTTAATTTTAACGTCCATCGTTGAATATAGATTTTTTCCAGGATTCGCCACAATTCTCTATCTTGGGCGTCGCTGAGCCAGTATTTTCTAAATTTGTCTAGTTCATCTCTCCATCTTGTATTCTGCCGGCCTCAGTTTCTCTTGTGATCTCTGGGGATCCATGTTGTGAGTCGTGATGTCTATCAGTTGTCTTTCATTTTTGCAACATGGCCAGCCCATTGCCATTTAATTTTTTTTAATAGTTTAATCGATATCTCAGACTCCAATTTTCTTTCTGATATACTGTGCTGCCTTGTGATCCCTCCAAATCGACTTTATTGATTCTTTCAGATGATCTATGGCGGTGATTTTCACTGGAGCAACCTTCCTTTTCATAATATTCCACCTACATCCTATCAGATTGAGGCCCTGTGAGTTTATTGGTCATTCAAAGAGCTCAGTATCATCATCCTGAGTACATTTTATACGTCTAAAATCAATTAAGACTGACTGAACACAAAAAGTCAACGATGATCTCAGAAACATTCCTTTTAGAGTCAAGGCACAGATCAAAAAACAAATATTTTCCTTGTAAATACTAACTTTTTACCCTAAGTTAATACACTAGTAAGTTTTTGCACTCAGAAGCGCGATTTTTTGAGGTAGAAAAAAATGTTACTTTAATAATTTTCGGATGGGGTTCCCAAACGTTTACAAGACACTGTAAATGAAGGGGTCGTATCGCTTTGAACAATCTCTCTTAATTCTCGTGTTGTACCCCAAAATTACTTACTCTTGCAGAAATCATGTCCTCTTGAGATAGTCCAAATTTTCTGTCTTCGTAGATGAATTCTTCGGCAATTTTTTCATGGTTTTAAAAGATTATATTACAGCTGTTCCACAACACGTCTGTCGTTTTATTCTATGCAATGTCAAATGTTAATGGGTTTCCCACTGCACACCCGACAGAATGAGGTGCTTGCATTATTGAAAGTGACAACTTTGTTCAGGTTCGTTGTTTTAACAGTAATTCCGCACAATAATCGGCGAGAATGTAAATAAAGCTATAGCAATTACAAAGTCGTCCTTGTGTGGAAGCATAAAAGTTTATTGAATTAGGGAAAAGCAATTTTGTCACTGCAATGGAATATTTTATGCATAACTTGTAATAATTTTCCATAAATTCACTTTCTTTAGATCATTTTCTTGAATAAAACAGTGGAATAGCGAATAAATACATAAATGACGAAGTCTAGCAAATAGAATTATTACAGTTAATATGCTAATATTACACTGACTTTTAGATTATGCAGAATTGGCAGAACTTGGAATGACGGAATAATCTAATCTTTTTGAATATATGAGCCAGAAGTGTCTGCATTTTTGTGTTTGTCTGTTACATTATGAAAAGTACTTGAATACGGATGCAGCCCAACCAAATTTGGCAAGCCAACTCAATGGACCCGGGGGAAGTTTAAATAAACATAACAAAACCAAAAAAAAAAAACCCAAACAGGAAAAGTATTTTCTGAAGTGTTTTAGAGAGGGTTCTGTTTAAAAATGTAACTATAAGCCAGAGTGGAACCTATGTTCCATCCATATACGTATCTTCTTATTTTACATGTTGATATATTCTTTAATGGTTTGAAGTGAGGGGACTCCCCTTGAAGGAGGTGAAAAGTGAAGGAGAATTTTTCATCAATCAAAATTGAATTAGAATATTTTAAAGCGTTTTATCGGGTGTCTCTATTTATAATGTAACTATAATGCAAAACTGATCCCTTACTTTCCGTTCAATATATATATAACTATACATAACTACACACACACACACACACACACACACACACACACACACACACACACACACATATATATATATATATATATATATATATATATATATATATATATATATGTATATGTATATGTATATATATATATATATATATATATATATATATATATATATATATATGTTCATTTATTTGAATGTATTAATTCATTAGAATGAAATAAGCACCTGTGAATCTCTATGATTAATTTTCGTTAATATCCTAATGACACATCAATTCAGCTCAGTCAGTGAGACAGCCTACTTGCTATAAGTTGTTCGTGAGTTTAAATCACGGTAGGGGATGTGAATTTCGCGTATCAGTTCACATCCCTAATTTTGGTGAGTCAACTCTAGTTTTTATCGTCTGGAAAGCTTTATAGGTTTGAACAATAAACATTTACAAACTTTTTCAAAATCATTCAATGTCACTTCAGTCTTTTATTTCCCAATATCTGTCAATGCTATTCATGTGGTTTTCTTTTGGTGTTTTTCCCTCTATTTTACATATACTTTGTTATTATGGTATAATTTCTCTTATTAGGATCATCGGTTATTGAGCATGCGACTGTTTTGAGGATTGTATCAACATGGCACCCAAATAGTTGATCGAACACCACCTCCGTTTCAGCTATGATTTTCCAGAATAGTTTATGTTGTTCTACCTGTAGTTTGTTATTTTACATAGGGTATTATCATAATGTATTGTATATGGATGTTATCTTATACTACACATCATTTACCTAATATATATATATGTATATATATATATATATATATATATGTATATGTGTGTGTGTGTGTGTGTGTGTGTGTATATATATCTGTGTATATATATAAGTATATATATGTATATATATACATATATATATATGTACATACATATATATGTACACACACACATACATACATATATACATATATGTCTCTGTGTGTGTATATATATATGTGTGTGTGTGTATATATATCTGTGTATATATATATAAGTATATATATGTATATATATGTACATATATACATATATATATATGTACATACATATATATGTACACACACACATACATACATATATACATATTTGTCTCTGTGTGTATATATATATATATATCTGTGTATATACATATGTATATATATATGCATATATATATGCATATATATATATATATATATGTACATACATATATATGTACACACACACACACACACACACACATATATATATATATATATATATATATATATATATATATATATATACTAGCTGAATAACTCGTCTGTAGGACGGGTATTTGGCTACTAGCTAAATAACACACACATACACACGCACACACACATACACACACACACATACAGAGGAGTCAAGATAAACTATTAGGCAAAATAGAGCATCAAAAGAGAACAGGCCCCCACAGGTTCTTTTGTCGCTTTTTGCGTTGAACGATAAGTTGCTTTAATTGTTCAACATGAGAGTTGAGATTTAAACTTGAATTTTTCTTCTTTTATAAAGAGTTAATTCAAACATTCAAATTATTCAATTGTCCGAACATATACTATTATACTGTAGGAGACTGGTTATTGTGCAAACATACGTTTCATATATAATGAGTAGATCAATAAGTTCATAGCTTGACACATAAACATTAACTGAATTTTGATCTGGAATTCTCACTGTATAATTTTCGATCCATGTGATTAAAATTCGCAAATGAATAAAGTGAGTTGATCAGGAAAGGGATTTGGTTGAGAAATAAACATTTGTTATATAAAATAAATGTTGTTTTCGTCTCAAGGGTATACAGTTATTGATACACCTACGTTGATATCTTAACACATACAGGTGCGTGCGTATATGGGGGACAAAAAGACTTCGCGACGTATCAATCCATTTTATTTGTAGACAAGCATACACCTATAAAAATGACGGGATTATTTATGTATGGATTTGCACTAAAGAGCCCAAAGTTGATTTTCATAAGTAATTCATTTAAAAAAATAATAATTCAAGTACTTCATTTTAAACTCAATCTGTTTAAAAGGGTGATTGAACATTGATTATTAAGAGATAATGTTATGTAGCAAATGTCATCACTGTTACCGTACGGTATAAAAAGTCATAGAGAAAAAGATGGAGATTAAAGATATCCCTCATTTCATTACCAAATAATGAATGTTATTTTATCTTTTAAAAATTAACCACCCCAAGTGTCCAAATCTGACAAATCTGGACTTTTAAGTTGCATTTAGCAATGAAATTAATATTTTTTAGCCCCTTTGACTTAGTTGTAATCACATCTTACAATCTTTTCGTTGTTTTTTTTCATTAGCTCCGTTAATGTATTTCACATGGACCAATCAATTATAACCTGACCAGATAGACAACCAAACAACCATCCAAACATAGTAATTTACATACATGGTTTTTACATGACAAGATTATTTGCCGGAAGTCGGTGGAACACCCGCTCGACGTTTATGTGCTTACGTTCCGCGCGATTTCTCTCTTATCAACAGGACTCGATGCAGCTATGTGCGCATGTTTCGTTCAATATTTAATTTTGAATAATACTTTGGCTTCATCCACACTCGTAACTGTATTTGCCCCTATTTCTCATTTGCGTGGTTGGGAGATATGCCAATGCTGGTTAGTCTCAGAATCAAATTCACAACGAAATGGCGTTTCTGGCAAAGCACATTTAGGGTCAGTAGGCTATTGCCTGCGAGGTCTGTAAAATGTCGAGTGAATTGGCAGGACCAAATGTTATTTCTTGGGGAGAAATTTGTGTATGGATTTTTTTTAATGCTTATAACAGCAATGTTTGAACTTTTACTCAGCTTGATAAAGGAGTATCCATAGCTTCTGAATATTTAGCATTGTGTTTTTCAAAAACAATCCAAAGGTAATTTTTTTTTAGACTTTAGATGACTGTACATTTTATAGCTGAAATGTATCAATTAATCAACTTGATTTGATGTCATTCTTACTTACTGTATATTAAGATTGAGAGCAAATTAAAAATCTAAAACAGATTGCTTTTAGCTTGTGTGTTAAAGAATGATTGCAAAAAATTGCAAAATACTTTTTTATTCATTCATTCTATTCTCATCTATAATTTAGACCAGTGGTTCCCAGACGGGGGAAATTCCCTTCAAAGGGGATTTAGATTGTTCAAGTGGTGGGCTGAGGAGAACAAGGCTATTACGTGAAAATTAAAGTCGTAGTGAATATTGTGTTTCTAATTATTTTTGCTTGTTTTCTCTGAGTTACAACCATACAATAGCTACTGTACAATTATAAAATCAAACAGATTATCATTATGAAGCGCTCTAATTATACACAATATTGAATAATTATTTGAAATTATACCTTGTTGCCAGTTACTTAAATGGAAGGAGGGAACTAGTAATCTTATTGACAAAAGTGGGGAATGACCTTGAAAAGGTAGTGAACCACAGATGTAGAAGATGGAAGTTGAAAATATGAACATTTGACAAAAACCTCCAATCTACGCTAGTTTCTCAAGCGAATTCATAATTACCTCTCAGTTCTTTTATCAAATTTATTGACGTGTTAATTTAACTAATAGGAGAGCTCGCTAAAATTCTTGAAGTTGCCGTGCTTGTAATGACACTGAATATTATTTGACTAGGAATATTTCCTGATGATTTGACAGCAGTTGCTGTCCTGGTTGTCGTGTCAGGATTGGCATCATCATCGCCATTTTGATTTTGATGCAGAAGGCGGTAACCATTGGCTGACTCATTTCTAGAGATGCCATCGTGCGTGAGGGGAAGGCAAAAAGGGTCAACACGAAAAGACAATTTTCTGCGGGCAATACGCTGCGGCGAGGACAGTGGAAGAAAGGGGGAGAGGAGGGGAGAGAAGGGGAGAGAAGGGGAGAGAATTGGATGGCGTTTATCCATCTACTTTGTGCATCTCTTCCCACGTTTTATTCCTCTTCTAATTTCCATCTTTCCTCTTTCACAAGTGTAGCGCTCCGGTTTCGGGAGAAATTGTACTTTACCTTTCTTCAGTATATATTTCATTTAAAATACATCATCATCATCATCATCATCATCATCATCATCATCAGACTTTTAACGTCCGTCGTTGGACATTTACCTTCCCCAGGATTCGCCACACTTCTCTAACGTGGGCGTCGCGGAGCCAGTATTTTTCTAAATTTGTCTAGTTCATCTCTCCATCTTGTATTCTGCTGGCCTTGGTTGTACATGTGATCTCTAGGGATCCATGTTGTCTGTCATTCTTGCAACATAGCCTGCCCATTGCCATTTATTAAAAAAAATAGTTCCTACGATATATTGAACTCCCGTTTTCCTGATCTACTGTGCTGTCTTGTGATCTCTCCATGTGAGGTTGAGCATGATTCTGTATATATGCATGTTGCATGCTTCTCAGTTTGCAAGTCTGTCTCTTCGTTAGGTTCCATGTTTCTGCTCCATAAGTGACTATCAGGAGAATGCATTGGTTGTATACCCTTCTTTTCAGGATTATTGGGATCGGCTTGTTTTTAAATGTTGGGCAACACGATATTATCGACATATTTATGTAAATATAAACATTATTATTATTATTGTTAATACTATTATTAGTATTTTTGTTATTATTATTATCATTATTATTATTATTATTATTATTATTATTATTATTATTGAACCACCGTAGCCATCAAAGGTGGTGAAGGCTCCTGTCACTATTCATATGTACGTGAGTTTGTCTCTTTGTGCGTTTATGTGTTTGTGTATTTCAGTGATCCTGGCCATACCGTTCATTATTGAGAGTTGGCATCAGCATTCACCTAAACTGATTCTAAAAATTGTACTTTCTATTTTTGGAGAAAAACAGCATTTTCTTTTCTTTTTTTTTCACCTTTGGGGTTTTATTTTGACGGATTTATTAATGATATCTAGATTCTCTAGATCTAAATGTTTCTAGACGTTTTTCTACACTATTTCAGATGTTTTCCAGTGGGAAATTCCAGTGAGATCAGAAATAGAATTTATTCTGACCATATTTATCTTTGATGAAATACTTTTTACATGACGTCAAGTTTTAACACTACGGGTGTTCAACTATCAACTGTGATGGCAATTATCATTATTACTTCATCATCCCCTGCTGTCAAAAAATGCGTGCACCAATTAAGTAAATTTTTAATTGCATTGTACTAATAAAATAAAAAAAGAAGTTACCTTGCTCTGCATTTTCATATGTATGTTCAATTTACCCTGTATATTTAACTAATCGGTGAGTAAAGTCAAGTAAGATACGATTTATCTAGTTTAACGTAAGACAAGATTCTGTTCACACTAAATTACGTCACAAGATGTCACTGATGACGTAAGCGTAATAGACAACAATTGGACATTACTCATTATTATAAGTGTGTATTATTTTTCATTAGAATGCAAAACACATAGAATGTGACAAGCTCGGAAAAATATACATCATCATCAGCAGCACTTTAGCGTCCGTTGTTGGACATAGACCTTCTCCAAGATTTGCCAGACCCTTGTATTATGAGCATCACAGAGCCAGTACTTCCTGAATCTATCTAACTCGTCATAAAATCTTACTTTCTGTTGGCCACAGCCTTGCAACTGATCTTTGGGGATCCACGTTGTGAGACGTCCAACGTTTGTCTACCATTCTTGCAACATGTCTAGTTCATTGCCATTTGAGTTTTCTAACAGTTTCTATGATATCTCTTACTCATGTCTTTTCTCTGATATACTGTGCTGTCTTGTGATCTCTCCATGTGAGGTTGAGCATGATTCTCTCATGTGCAAGTTGCATGCTTCTCAGTTTGCGAGTCTGTCTCTTGGTTAGGTTCCATGTTTCAACTCTGTAAGTGACTATCGGTAGAATACATTGGTTGTATACCCTTTGTGACCTGTCTGTCCGTCTGTCCGTCCGTCTGTCTGTCTGTCTGTCTGTCTGTCTCACTCTGTTACTCTATCTAATGCGTGGTTGGCTCTTCTTATATCTTATAAACAGAAATAAAAGAAGCACTAAGCATTTATGTTTAACAGCAATTTTAAATAACGCGATTCAAACTAAAGTCTGATTAAATTATTTTCCGTGCTGTGTGGAAAATAAAGATTCTTGTGTCTCATTTTATTTCATAATCAATTGTAAATTTACTTTGTAAATATCAATTTATTAATACCTTTGTAACAATTTCACTATATTCCTTAAAGAATTTGCATACTATCAACTACCCTTACTAGCTCAATTGCTGCACACTGCTTATTAATTCTGGAAAAAAATTCACCCCCGTTCTTATTACGACCCACCATCACTAATTAATTTATCCATACCTGCTATCTATTAGTGTGTGTGTGTGTGTGTGTGTGTGTGTGTGTGGTTACGTGCGCATATGTTTGTGAGTTTCTGTTTATGTGTACGTGTTGGACTCTGCTCCAAGCATATTCAAAGACTTTCACTGTTTCTTTTATTCCTCACTTGGAAAGTCTTAATGATCTTTAGCATCCCTGAATGATACTAAATTTAAAAATTATCAGGTTCTTCCCTCGAAAATGCCTGCAAAAGGCTTAAAGAAGAATCTGAATGACATTAGATTTATATTATCTGCGAGAGATTAATGTTTGGGACCTAATGGATTCCTCGTTGATAGAAACATTGCTGATTAGGAATTTTATGTTTAAACCGGAAATTACATCTATAAACTTTTATGCCTTGTTTCACTTGTCCGCCTAAGATTCCTCTCCAGAGGAGAAGCATTTTCAAAGCCACTTATCACATGCCACACATTATCCACAATATTCTCTCTATCTATCGTCCTCTCCGTGATTCTCTCTTTCTGTCAATCAATTCGCGTATTCGAGAAGTAGATCTTTTCAACACAATTCAAGGAAGATCCGATTTTGCCTTTCAATTATTCCAATTTGAAGTTTTGTTTTCATACTCTGATTGTTTCTGAATTCAGGATCGGATTTAGATTGCATGGTTGCAATCAGGGTTCCTCCCATCAAAGGGATTATTACTGTAAGCAAACAAGAAATCTATCGAATTGAATTGTAATCATATAGAATTTCATCCATATAAACCAAATAAGCGTTAGTAAAACTTGGAAAAATTACTCCAATTTGTAACACGAGAATTTACTAGTTTATCTCTAAGTAATATATATCATATTTTATCAGAAATTTACTTCGAAACAAATTAATAAATTTTTGTTCACAATTTATTTTCAAATAAGCAATTTTTTCCACGTTGGTTCAAAGAAATACTTTTTTCGGTGTCCGTACGTGTTATTATTGCATTGTGCGTTAACGAACATTTCTCATAGCAACTTTTTTCTGTTAACCAACTTTGGAGGACTTCTAGATATAAGGGTCCCTCGATTAAGCCCAGGCAGTAATCAGTAAGTGTCTAGGTTCTTCTGGTGTCATAGGAGTATATTTCAATTGTGAATGTCTGAAATGTTTTTGCTAGTTATTCTTTACTCAATCTTTAATCATCTTCAAGATTCGTTGTGTCTTTGTACATTGCCTTTTGATCAAGAACAGAAGGATTTCTTGCTATTCCTGGCTATTTTAGCAGGCAAATTGCCAAAAAAAAAAAAAAAAAAAGAAATACATAAGCTTTGGACAGTTGCTAAAAAGACAACAGAAAGCTTTGACAGAAACAGAAAAATGAACGAACATAGAATATACTGTATTAGAAACAGTCAAACAAAACTGTCACCAAAACTATCAACATAGGTCTCTCCAGTTTTTAAGTTGGTCCAGCTGGCTATGTATGTATGTATGTATTTATGTATGTATGTATGTATCATGCGTACAGGCCGCACCAGTGGAGCCACAAGGATGAAAATTTAAACATTTATTCCTCATTATACCTGCAAAAAAAACAAAACATATTTTGATTGAGTTTATAATGAGGTCAATTTGCAACATGAATTTATGCTGAATTCATCACTTACTTAGTGTCTGACAGCAATCACGCTTGTTTTTTTTTAATTCAGACTTTTTTTTAGTGATCACTACCCAATAAAAGGTGAGGTTAGTAACTCATTAATTGATCACCCCTTTTACCAATTTTCCAATTGATCACCCCCAACACATGTTGCCAAAAACATTGGTCACATGACGGTTTCTATTGAGTTACTATAATCATATTTCGTTTATAAATCCATCAATGGATTAAAAAGAAAATTCTGTAGGCTTAAAATATTTAAAAGCGATTATCCAAAATCGCTAAAATCGTTGAGATTTTTCCCTTTGTTAGGAAAATTCCCAAGATTTCAGACACTTTGGATCATATCTTCTGATTCCACAAAAAAACAAAAAAAAATCAAGAAGAATTGGTCAACATTCGTTAAATCGAAATTAACAAAAT
The DNA here is from genome assembly GCA_963457665.1 of Thysanoteuthis rhombus. Taxonomy (NCBI): domain Eukaryota; kingdom Metazoa; phylum Mollusca; class Cephalopoda; order Oegopsida; family Thysanoteuthidae; genus Thysanoteuthis; species Thysanoteuthis major. The sequence continues at coordinate 15,101,276 of OY735221.1, forward strand.
CGTTATAAAAACATATTTTCCTTGTGTAGAAAGAACTGCTTCAACTGAATCGAACTTTAGTTTCTTGGAAATTTTCATTCAGAAAAAGTAACCTTTTTCGGGGAGTGGAGTGAATTACTTCAAATTAAGAGATCTGTTTACAATGTACGTATGATGTAAAACTGAACCCTGATTTGTATCAGTCTTTGCGACATCTGCTGTTCAAATTTCAATATGAATACTTGCTAAACTCAATCCTTACTTCAGAGAATTTAAACAATCTTAGAACGATTGACCGAAGAATATCCTTTTTTTGCTATTTGTTTTGCCAAACACTGTCAAAGTATCTGTGAATGATAATATATAAGCTGCTGTTCGTTGCTCGGCTGCGGTCAGAGAAATAGCAACTTCGAGTCCCTATGAGAAAAAAAAAAAACAGAATTCGTTAATAAATTATATGAGTGAGTCAGTGAACAGATAAACAAACACAAATGACTTTTCTCTGAGGAATTGTTTGATAAATATATTTATATTATGACACATGTATCTCGCTCGAATACTAACTGACATGCGCAGAATAAAACATACGCATTCAGGAACACGAACAATATTTGAACAAATCTAATCATTCTAGAGATTTCTGTCAAATTCAAAAACTGGAGTTGACTCACCAAAATTGGGGGTGTGAACTGATACGTAAAATTCACATCCCCTACCGTGATTTAAACTCACCAACAACTTCTTGAAAGTAGGCTGTCTCGCTGACTGAGCTGAATTGATGAGTCATGATATTAACAAAAATTAATCATACAGGTACACAAGGGCTTATATATATATATATATATATATATATATATATATATATATATATATATATATATATGTATGCATGTATATATATATATATATATATATGTATGCATGTATATATATATATATATATATATGCATGTATATATATATATATGTATGCATATATATATATATATATATATATATATATATATATATGTGTGTGTGTGTGTGTGTGTATAAACATATATATATCAAATACCGTAAAACAAAGCTGTCACCAAGGTGTCAGAATAGGTTACTTCAGTTTTCAAGTCTTGCTAGCTATGTATGCATATATGCATGTATCAAGCATACAGGCTGCATTTATGGAGCTAGAGGGCTGAAAATTTGAACATTCACTCATTATTTTGTCTACCAATTTTTTTTTTTTTCTACCCCACCTCCTCCATGGGATTTTTGTGAGAGTTCAGATAGCAATTTTGCTAAATTGATCCCTAATTTGTGCCCGCTTGTCTTTTTGAAAATTTTGACTTTTCAGTAATCACTGCCCAACAAAAGGCTAGGGGAGCACCTAATTCATTGATCCCCCCTTTTCCAATGTTTCGATTGATCATCAACACAGTATGTTGACAAAAGACGTTGGTTTAATGACAGTTTCTATTGATTGACTAACCAGTCATTATATTTTTTTTATTTGTTATATATACAATACAAAGATTCCAGAAACCATCTTCAATCGGGATAGGAGCTTGAGTAAAGTTTCACCCAGCATCAGACAGGCTTGTTACTTTCCAAACTCATCTTTTAAAATGTAAATTTTATTTGGAGAATTTATAGTTTTTGTCTGTCGATGTTTTGGGCTTAATGAATTTGACATTTCGGTTCAAAGAGAGAAATTGCGAGGAGAGTACGATATGGATCCAGCCAATTCCTGAAACAACACCACGAATGGTTCCCTAGAATACTGTGCACTCAATCACCTCAAAGTCGGTCGTCAAGCAGGCTCATTCAATTAAATCCTCGGTTTTGAAGACGGATCCTCAGCTAGCAAAATCTTTGGGGTATTTGCTTTCCTGCAAATGCCAGGAGAGAGATGGCTTCATTGTTTGGAGATTTTGATTATGCGTAATCGTATAGAAACATTTGGTTTGATATGTATTGGCTATTTTATGAAAATCCCTGTAAATGTTTTTGCTTTGGATAATAAATAATATCTAATGTTTCTAGAGTTTCATATAAAACATAATAGAAGTAGTAATTATTTTGGTGTAATTTTTAGCGATTGCATTGAATAAAATAATTTTGATTTTAACAAATGTAATATCCACCTATGATCATGTTACAGTTCACCGTGTGGAAAATATAAATTATCAAAAGATTGGAAAAGGTTGTGATCAATGAATATCTTACTGGATAATATCTTTGCTTGGAGGTGGGGGGGGGGGCTGTAATCACTGGAAAGTACAAATTGCCACAAACAAATATGTAGGCTGCTGGATATTAAATAAGGGCGTAAACTTTCATGGTCATTGAATTTTCAAAAAACAAAAAAGCATTTTCCCAACTCATTGAAATTTGTGTGTGTGTGTGTGTGTGTGTGTGAGTGCAAAAATTTAAGTTAAAGGGTATAGATGACCTAATTAGCTTGCAGCACCCCAGCTCGAACGAGTTTGTTGAAAATCGTTCCCCAAAATTGTCAACATAGACTTCTATCAGTTTTCAAGTTGTTCTGGCTGACTATGTATGTTTCACGCGTACAATCCACACCAATGAAGCTAAAATTTAAACATTCATTTCTTATTGTCTAGAGAGAAGTTTACCCCACCCCAAGTAGTTTTTTGGTGCAGGGTTCAATATGCAATGCAGGTTCATGCTAAATTGGCCCCTTTCTTGGGTACGCCTGTTATTTGAAAAGTTCGGACTTTTTTCAGTGATCACTACCCAACAAAAGCTGAGAGAAGTACCTCATTCTTTGATCACTACTTTTTCGAATTTTCAAACTGCTCATCCCCAACAAAACATGCTACCCGGCGATATTGGTTTTTATGACAGTTTCTATTGAGGCAGTAACCAGACCTACTTTCGTAAATGTTTCTCATCATTCGTAGACAATTTCAAACATTGATCTGTTGGTCTGATCCCCGGAGATAGTTTTTTCCAATCAATTAGAGTTCGATCAATTGTTTCATTACCAAGACAAGTTCTCTAATTCGAAATACCACCAAGTCCAGGGACAAACACGTTTTTTCTTTTTAGGTTCGTTCACATATCTCTATTAGATGCTTTTCGGTCGATCAGCCCCTGTTACGTTAAACAACAGAAATACGAAGGAAGAAAGAAAGAGTTGTGACGTAATTAAAAGCTGTGACACCATTTGAAGAAATCTTTTCCGATAAACTTTTTTACAAGCCATAAAATTATGCCATGATGTCATGATAGAATGTCCGCATTTTCTTATGCACCAGAAGCCAAAGATGGCTAAAAAATGCCAAAAGTGGCCATTTATGTTTTTTATTGAAAATAGTACTTGCAGAATATTTCCATATCCTGATAGTTTACAAGAACGACTACTTTGTCTAGTTGTTGAAAATGATCGTATATAATACATGATAACATCTGTTTTGATTAAGTCATTTTCTATATCTCTGAATTTTTGAGATGAGGTATTATTATTAATTCTATTAATATTCGGACCATCCTCATCTTGGTTGTTTTTCATACAGTAAACAATACACTATGTCTCCACGTGGACAGATAGCGTAGTGGTTACAGAATCAGACAAAATTACTGCAAGTAATCTGATGGTTCTAGGTTCAATCCCAGTGTGAGACAATAATAACACTACTAATGCTAAGAGGGGAGTGAGGTCAATATACCCCCCGTCAGTTAAATAAAGGATTCGGTTCGTACTTACCACCTATCAGATGATACCTGATGAAGGCCGTAGAGTACAACGGCTGAAACATTGTATGAAAAACAACCAAGATGAGGATAGTCCGAATAATAATAGAAATAATTAGTAATTTTGTATTAGAAATAGTAAAGTCCTGCTATATGGTTTAGAGAGTGTTTCCCAATGTGGATTTCGAGAAAAAAAATCTGGATGTATCTTAATGAAATCTATTTTGTAAAGAATGGTAGAAAATAATTTTTTTGTTATAAGTTAGGCAACGTAAATAAAGAGTTGTTTTTTTCAACCTAATGTATCATCTATCACGTTTTATTTGTATGGATAAATTTTCCCTCTGAAACAATTTCACTTGATGTCTTATTAGAATTAGGGTTGTGGGAATTGTCCGTGAAATATAGGCTGGGCTTATGCAATTTTTGGAAAATCGTATAAGGGTTGCTCAACAAAATGAATTTAGGAACCACTGGTGTTGAAGAAGATTAGCTTTCTATTAAAAAAAAAAAGAGGTAGGGTGTACTTATTTTTTGGACGACATTTTGTTTAATATTTGTTTATCTGCAATTTGTAGGAGGAAACTAAATGCTCGTATCCATAGAAAATATATTCCTAAATACTCGCGTTATTCTTCAGAAAATGAGAGGAAAGAAGAAGTAATCACTATTCGCCGGAATTGTTTCTATATTGTTCTCGAGAACGTATTAATTCAGATGGCAATTTTCTACTTAAATATCAATATCACAATGCCACGGTTTCTATAAAATGGTCATAATTGCCGGTAATGATCTTAAACGAGTGGACGAAAGCAGTTTATGGTAGATAATGGCCTGCAAGGAATTGTACTTTTGCATTGAAGTCACATTTCATTTTTACACTTACATACTAAACACACCTACTAAGACGCGTATATAAAGATGAATGTATGCGTTTACTGGTTTCTGTAGTTGTATTACACACACACATACACACACACACACACACACAAATACACACACGAACATATATCTATGTATTATATAGAGCATTTTTGTTGTCTCTTCCTCTATTAGGATTTTTGATAATACTATCTATAACTCATACAAGTAACTCGCCATCACAGTCAATAACTGAACAACCGTTGCGTCAGATTTTGAAGTCATCTGAAAATATTCCATCAAAAATTGAATATGGTCGGAATGAATTCTTTTTATGACATCTAGATTCTGCAGAATCTTGACATTATCAATAAACCCGTCGAAATAAGCATCCCCTTCGTTCAAAAATTTTTTTTTGGAAAAATTGAAAAACATTATTTTTGGAAGGAGTCTAGGGAGTATGAGGCCGATTTTCAAGTCTGTAGACAAAATGATATGGCCAGGAGCGATGGAACACAAGCACTTATAAAAAAAGGTAGAACCCTTCGCCACATTTAGAGGCTATGATTTCTCATTTGGTGCAGTTTTGTCACCAACAGCACGACTTGACTAATCATATACTTGAAACTAAAAGCATTTTGCCGGTAATATAGCCAGATTTTTGGTTAAAATCTAAAAATTTAAAATATCTACGATAGAAACCAAATTAACTGACTGAAATGGAAATATTGCAGATTTTTTCAAAGCCATATTTGAGTATCTGTGTTTTTACTAAATAAACATTCAGACCTTTTTGTTAGTGTTGAGAAATGATAGATGCAAAATGTGTTAATTGAAGCAAAATTCATCAATTTGAGCTAAGAGTGTAAAAACAATGCAATTCCGCTAGTTTTTTTAAACTGTGTGCTCAATTATATCATTTAATCTAAATAGTAATCAATGAAGACGTATGGAAATGAAATAATTATGTTGGCTTTACACTCCGAAGACCAATTAACGATACGGTGAGCTGGAAAGTAATGTCGTTTTCATTTTAGGAAAAAGCCATACATTTATTGTGAAATCAATTACATAATCATCATCGTTATTTAACAAAGTATTTCATCTTGAAAACAACTTTTCGATCCTCTCTTCCTGTGTGGGTGTCCGCTACCACTTTCCCTGGAGTGTAAAACGATTTATTCGGTGAGGACTTACTCTTTATTTCCGATTCGGCTACTGCTAGCGTAATCAGTTTAAAAATTTTTCCACGGGTTGTTGGGGCGAAATTAATGCATTTTCCGAAAGGGCACTGACTGAAGATAAGTTAACTTTCATTTTTCCTTGAATAGCCCAAAGGAATCGAAAGTTGTACAAAAACCAATTTTCGAAATTGGGAAGTGATCTTGGAACTTTATTTATATTGCTTGTATGGTGTGTGTGTGTCTGTGTGTGTGTGTGTTTGTGTGTGTGTGTGTGTGTGTGTGTAAAATTGTACGAAACGTCAATAAATGTCCTTGCAGTGCGTATGCAATACTTATAGCTACAATGTCAAAAACTCTACCACTAATCTAAACAGTAAAAATCACTTATATTAGTTTATTGTTGCAAATGATTAGAGTATATGAGTATATTAAATGAGATGAAGTACTTGGAGGGGGGGGGGTGAACCCCACATGGACGTCCGTGCCTCTTATTCCCAGCAAGAATTCAATCAAGGAGCGGTTCCTTTTCCTTTCTGCAATGTTGGGCATTGTTTCCAATTTTTCCTCTTTCTGTTGGCGTTCATGATCTGTTGAAGTTGCTTTGATTCAGTGGACCATGTTGAATTCAGTCTTTCTTTCCTCAAAGGTTTGACGAGGATCTACAGCAACAACCAGACGCGCCAGGTCATTGTCCAGCTTCACTGGCTTACCGAACGATGACCATCGTAAAGGCCCAAAATTACCCAATCGGAATCTGGTGAACCGACATTGGTATTTCCGAAATATAATACATTTGGATAAACACAGCAAACCTGTGTAATGGCTGCTGTTGCATTGTTACCTCGATGAAATGTATGGTGCATACAATGGCGGATATGATGAACTTCAATTGCTTTGTCACCCATGTTCTATGATGGAACATGGAGAAGAAAATACCCTCATGATTAGAATAGCGCTGAGTTCGTTTGAAATAGTATTTATTTAATTTTTGCGGTGTTAAATACTCAAATACTTGAAGCAATTCCTCCTTTCCCTGGCGAACTCATTTATCTCCACCAGTTTCATGCAAGATCTTCATGTTCCCAGTCCAGCACCTTTGAAGTCTGTTCGCAAGGTTTGCGCAGTGATGGTTTTTTTTGGAGCGTACAGTTATTGGGCCTTACGACTGCGAATTCCAGGGCTCCATGAATTGGATTATATATATATATATATATATATATATATATATATATATATATATATATATATATATATATATATATATTACGTTGTCTATAATCCGACAGAAATAATTATAAATGCGTAATATAACTTCCGAACTCTGTTTGAAATGATCTCCCGTAATTACACGGTGAATTTATCATTTGGCTTAGACAGTGTAAATTGGATAAGCAATTTAAGAATGTGGGTCTGCTCTAGGAATTTTCGCTGTCCAGACCACATGATACATTCACCGTAAAATAACAGATCACTTCAAATAGGGTTTTAATATAATATAACGCAATTTATAATCAGTTATATATATATATATATATATATATATATATATATATATATATATATATATATATATGATAACTAAATAATTGAGTCATCTACAGACAGCTGTTTCATCGTATTACAACTCTTCAATGATATATATATATATATATATATATATATATATATATCTTCCATAGGAATAGAGCACTCTGGTGGATAGGGGATTTATGTGTGAATAGATATATCACTTAAATTCAGCCTTACTAACTGTGCAGTTCCGTAGCTCAGAGGTAGGATATCGGTCTCCAGATCTGAAGCGGTACTGGGTGGGTTAATGGAAAGTCTATAGCCACACTGAACAGATGTAATACATCGAAACATCTGTCCGTGGATGACACAATAATATATATATATATATATATATATATATATATATATATATATATATATATATATATATATATATACATGAAAAGTGCACCGAAATAACTATCTTCAAAGAAAGCTCATGTAAGTTTTATACAATAAAAAATAGAAAGAAATTCCCTACGAATAGTGGTGAGAAACTTGATGCTGGATATCTTTTACATAGTCTTCAATGATTGGAGATATCTGAGATATTATGAAATTGAATTTGCCACGCAGGAAGTCATAAACGGCTACACGTGATCTGCTGGCCGCAGATTGCCCATACCGGTTTTAAAACGAGACGACGTACTATGTTTATTGCAGTCAGATGTAATTTGAACAACTGACGAAATTGCTCCAGTATATCTTTGTAACTTGGATTTCAATATATATTTTACAAGGATAGTCTGCACTTGCTTCTAATTAGCTCCTTGTTTTGCTCTTCTTTCAACGTTTGAAACACTAGACTTGACTGTTCAAACTTTAACAAATAATTGAATGCACAAGTACAAGCTCGTAGGTTGAATTTCTCATGAACTATTGCACTCAAACACAACTTAGAATCAAGAAAACCTGTTCCCATTCCGTGAAGACGAAAAAAGAAAGGACAGAACAGACTTGCAAAATTCTCATCGTAATTTCCTTAACAAGGACATAGAAAGGCACGTGTATATACATGTAGATATCGGCTGTGACATTCATTTCTCAACTTTCGAATGAAGGCAAAGGCTTTGTATGTTGAATTTCGTGATAGACACGCCTCCCGACAGCGCGACAGTCATTCGGGGGAAAAAAATCACCTCTCTCAGCATAAACATCATGCAATCTTACAAATAGCTCTGAACACACACGCAATTTTTCTCTCCTCTCTCTCTCTCTCTCTCTCTCTCTCTCGCATATATATTGAAAGAGTACGTACGTACGAGTCTATGTGATTGCATGGGAGAAAGTGAGTGACTTATTTGCGATTCCTGATGAGAAAGGATTCGCACAGGGCACAGCAGGTAGATTATGGTACAGTCCGGGAAATTACTTGCAGTTTCAAGTTGGGAACATAAAAATCTATTCACAGCGGAGAGCATGTCATGATTTATGGACCATCTCGAAATTTTTTTTGAATTTTTTTTTAGCCTTATTCCGTTCTTGTGGTTCTTTTCCCCTTTTCCAACCAATTCTTCACTCTCCTCATGAAGCTCCTCTTCTGTTTATCTCTTCGACTTCGTTCACTTTAATGCCATACCCTCCTTTTCCTTCTTCATTCGCTCATTCATTCCTTTCTCGTTTATCTCTATCCTGAAAGGAGAATGCTATCAAACGCATTGTACCTACATGTGGATGATTCAGATACCAGCTGAGAATTACGAGCACCAGTTCTAACGAAACCTACTGAAAGGAAAAAAACTTTGGAATAGTTTTGAAACAAGGACAGGTCTGGTTTGTCACTCAATAGAAACCGTCACATGGCTGACGTCTCTTGACTGCATGCCGTATTGGGGGTGATCAATGCAGGAAAGTGGGGTCAATTTAGGATGAGCTTACATTGCAAATTAAACTGAATACCAATTCAAGGAGGGTGGGGGTCCAGAAAAAGATATGCCATTTTCTCAACTCATTGAGGGGAGTGTGTGTGTAAAATCTTAAGTTTGTATCACAAACAGTTAGATCTGGGTGAAATCCGGATAGATAGATACATAGTTACATATATTATTTAGAAATGGGTATATATAATTCGACAGTAATAATTATTAATGCGCTGTATAACTCTGAAATTCTGTTTGTGATGATCTCCCATAATTACACAGTCAATGTATAATTTGGCCTAGACAGCGTAAATTGAATAAACAACTAAAGAAAATGGTGCTGCAGTAGTTAAGGCCAAATGATAGATTCACGGGGTAATAATGGGAGGCCATTCAAGCAGAGTTACAAAGTAATATAACACATTTATATAGATAGGTATAAACGTCAGAACGCATGAATTACTTAAACCCAGCAACAATGTTTAAATCAGTCCGTTGTGGGTACAGATGCTTGAAAATATTGATGTCAAATCTTCCAATGTGTGTATAATTGTATAATTTGTAACTCCAACAGTCGGATAATTTGTAAATATGTAAAGTTAAGTTTTATTTCAAATGAATCAAAAATTTGAATATTACTATCGATCAAATATTTATTTTCCACTCTTTAAAAATTAAACTATCTGAAAACCACCCGTACGTAAGTATATGTATTTACGCAGTTTGAACTTAAAGTAAGGGGTCAAGTTTAACATCAAAATTACAACGGAACCCTCACCGCCGTGAAAGCCCTAGATTTTGTTCTCAAAACTTTTTACTTGGAAATCTCCTGCATTGCATGGCCAACTTGGCTTTGTTGCACCCATGTTCAAGGGTTGGGGGACACAGTGACAACCAGAGCCCGTTTTATATTAGATAATAGCAATACAAATAAGGAGCATATCTGGACTTTGCTTTAATGAATCAACTTTGTCTGTGCATGTACAAAACTATTTATCTAAAAAATATCTAAAATCATCTAATATATATATATATATATATATATATATATATATATATATATATATATATACACACACACAGTATATGTGGTACAAATCAGGCTAGTAGTATAACATAATATAATAATAATATAAAGCAACTTCTGATATGTAATGGATTTATTTCATAGAGTGCTCGATACATACAACTTTTTACTCATGGAGTTGAGTTGTTTTGGGGTAGAGCTGGAAATAAATAGTAGAATGTGGATTCGCTATGCCCTCTTTGGGCCTCATCAGGCAAATCTTTTTCGCCTGATGAGGCCCAAAGAGGGCAGAAACATGAGCTAGTTTGTGTAGCAGATCCACATTCTACTATATATATATATATATATATATATATATATATATATATATATATATATATATATATATAAGTAAAGAATTTCATTTGAGCATTCTTGGTTGATCCAAAATGACCATGAAGACCCCCAAAAGTACTCTTTTAAAAAAAAAAAATTGTTATCAGATGGTAGTTAGTGTACTCATGCGAATTCCCAATGTTGCGAGGATGTAACGAGGAGCGCCCGGACACAAAAACACACAAACAAGCACACACGAACACTGAAAGGGAAAAATATTTGAATAGGAAAAACGAGTTGACCCGAACCCCTGGAACATCGATGTCATATCCATAACTATTTGTTTGTTGGGTTGAATCAAACTTATTTGCATAATTCCTATAGTCTCAATCCTTGTTTTGTCTGCTCATATTGTGTAATGAGTGGCACTTCTGTCTCACACACAGAAGGTTCCGGGTTCGATTCCTGGTATCAGTGAAGAACGCGAAAAACTTCATTAGGAATTTCCTTGTGCACTTGACAGCTAACTGAGAACATTCTAATATGAATGTTGGGATCAGAACTGCACCCACCACTATACGAAAGGATATATATATATATATATATATATATATATATATATATATATATATATATATATATATATATATATATATATATATATATATATATTGTATCATTCTGTCTGCCTTTTCGACTGTCTGTTTATCTACAAGATATATCCGAAGGTACTAAATGGATTCCAGTTAGATGTTGTGGAAGGTTAGTCAAACGGGTGAGGAAGAAGTGATTAAACTAATGGGGCGAATCCATGTAGAATCACGTCGTAGCCATGTGTCAAGACTACATAAAATCGGGTAGTTTCATGTCGGTCCACATGATATCGCCAAAAGTTGAAATTTTGTGGAAGGGTGAGCATGAAGCCACCGAAGGAGTTATTAAATTCTTGGTCGGATCCATGCACAATTACCTCCTCTATCAATATTGTTGGAACTTTGAATGATGTATACACTCTCTGAATGCTTTTTACCTCTTTTTGTATGTTTTGGACCAGTTTTTGCCTTCACTAATTATACGTTATCGTTTCGTCTATTCACATAAGCGAAGTTTCATGATTTTATTTTCGATTTTAATGTCTGTCTTTTCTCTATTCCTTTGAATCCGCGTTATTCATTCGTTTTGTTTATTTCCCAAATCAAAACCAGCAACAAATTGTATAAAAATCTTCTTGAACTTTATTAATAAGAATAGAGAAATTTGAGGGTTTATCTCTTATTTTTTTCATTCTTAAAATATCGTATTGGTATCCAGAGATAATAGATTGATTAATCGTCCGGATTTTAACAATCTTGACAGTAAATTACAGACAATAATTTTATTGTTTTCTGGATTTCTGAGAAGATTGTTATTATGAATACTGTCGAAAAGTGAACAATTTTAAATGTTGGATAGAGATAGAGATGGGAAAAGAGAAAGAGAGACAGATTCTGTTCCTATGTCATCAATCAGTGAAAGAAAGGAAAGAAAGGAAGAATGAAAGAGATAAAGAAATATACAGACGAGTCAAGAGGAAAATAAAGAGAGAAAGTTTAGAGAAGAGAGAAAAAAAGGGAGAAAGAGAAAATGGAAATCGAGTTATCTGGTGTCGCTAAACATTTTTTTATCTGACCATATCACTTTTTGTGTCTCGAAAAAAAAATCTCCACCATAATTCTTTTTCTCCCCGCCCCTACTTCTCTCAGCCCCGACTGCCCATTATAGAAACTTGAAATTTTGCACGCATACGTCAACGAGTAGGGGAAATACATATTTGTTTTTGGAAAATTTGGCTAGATGGCTGAAATAAATGCGTTCAGAGTTTGACCCTGAAGCAGCCAGTCTTTTCCCCTGGTGAACCTTGAATTTAGAAGGAAGTGGCATATTCAAGTACAGCCTTCCATCTATCTCTAAACTTAGTCCATCTATTCTATATAATGTTTTTTTCCGCTTACTTTTTTAGTTTCAACAGTCAAATTTTAGACTTCGTGAAATCCTATTGTAATAAATAATTGTGTATTTCTATTGTCGGTATTTAAAGTCAAATGTCATGTTTTTCAAGTGTATTTGTTTATTTTTTATGATTTTTGCAGTTGCAAGGTTAATAGTCAATACAAACAAACTACAATAAGTAAAGCAAAAAAAACCCCCAAAAAACCCCAAAACCAAAGAAACAAAAAACAACAAAAAAAACCCAAACATATCAAGCAGGTCTGGTTAGTCACCAAATTGACACCGTCTCGCAACCAATATCTTTTGATAGCATGCCACGTTGTGAGTGATCAATCAAAATGTTAGAAGAAGAGGTGATCAATGAAAAGCTTACATCTCTTGACTTTTCCCGGGCAATGGTCACTGAAAAAAAAAAGACTGAATTTTTATAAAGCAAGCGTGAGTGCTTCTGGGAACAAAGAAAAGAATTGATTTAGTATAAGCTTACATTGCAAATTGACCCCACAAAAAACCTTCCAAAGGAAGCACAAAATGGGCAAAAGGTTGAAAGGAAGAGTCATTTGCCTTAAACAGACTTCGTATATTGTCATTTTAGTTACATACTGTTGGTTTAACCATTAAACTATACCCTTATATTCATCATGCGTCCATACTTACATACATACATACATTCATACATACATATATACATATAAAATCAGCCTGCCAGCTAGACAGACTAACTTGATAACTGAAGAAACCTACGTTGGTCATTTTGGTGATAGGTTTAGTTGACTGTTCCTCTATGTGCTAAAATAGTCGAAAGTATAGCCTTGTGAACGCTGTAGGAATGACTAAAGCCTTGGCTCTTCGAAAAAACGGAAATTTAAGATTATTTTTATTTCGTATTAATATCTGCTCTGATAAACAAATCTTATCGCTGGAAATCTTAATTCAGAATTGCGTAGATGAAAACGGTTACAGATGCAAAACTACTAATTACCTACAAGATACATATAAAATCAGAAAAATTACTTAGTCAATTTACTTTATGTATTAATCGCGTGGGTGAACATGCAGACCCATAGACGTACTTACGTATTTGCGTAAGTTATGCAGATAAATAATAAAAGTGAAAATAGCCCAATATTTTCAAATAAGATCTATTATTCAACATCATATCTAAAATATCTTATCATACAAATTAAAAATTAGCCATCATTAGCAGATTTTTCAAGTTTAACTAATTTTAAAATCATATAATTCAGATTCGCCATTTTCTTCTTTCGGTTATTTAGTTTGGTTGCAGTAAAAACACAGAACAAACCTTTTCTGAAAGGTTTTCTCGACATTTTCCTTTCTTCCAGTGCCTGACATACTATTTTTAAATTCAATAATTATTATCGAAAAAAAGTATTGCCCATAAGTATTTGGACAAGCACCAAAACAGTTTTTATTTCCTAAGAGTGTTGGGACCATTATGGATTTTGAGCAGGTGGTGGTGTCAAAATTAACTTACCATTTTGGCAACTGTTCCATAGAGCAGTGCGAGTTTTGATGTTATCGATCAATTCTGAAAGAGGTTTTAGAAGGATAGAAACAAAAAATGATTTTTTTAACTCAACAATCCAATTCTATCAATAAAGCATTTTCGAAAAATTTAGAATTCAGTACCATGAAGCATGGGTAAATACATGCCTTGTTATGTTGACCTCAAAAAATCTCGTCCTTCCTGTATAATGTTCCCGTTTTTGACTCTCAAACCAAGCGATCAGAGACAAAATTGCCTGTTCGTTCAAGATATTCATGACAGGTACTGTAATTATCCGAATGTTCGAAGACATATTCAATAGTATTTATGCCAGGAAACTGACTTGGCCATGAATATCGCTTAACACGCTTCGGACCTTCATCTTCTATGAAAAAGTTACTGCCTAGGTTTTGGAAGATCATCTCAAGGCAGGCTGTGAAGAGTTTGAGTCAGCTGTTATCACCTTTTCTCACTCCTTTTATGAGCTGAAAGGGCTCAGTCTCTATGAAGTCTGATGAAGGAGCTGTTACAAAACTCTGACCTATACAGCATCTGCATTTTGTTGTATTATTTCCACTGAGCCAACAAATGCTACAGCAATTGGCATTTTATATTCTGCTGCTCTCTGTTTTAGTTGATCTACTGCAAGTGAATATTGGCAGGTGACCCTCCTGCAGGATGGATATGTATTTTTTCAGAATTGGTATTTACCACCCTTATCAGAACATTTGAACGACTCAATGCTTCAATTTACTCTCCACGTAAATGAGAATCCATCCTGTCTGATGGTGTACTGAAGCCGTTTTAAACACTACCCTTGACAGGTCTGGGTAGTCATTCAATATAAACCGTCACGTGATGAACGTCTTTTTGCAACATGCTGTATTAAGGCTGATCAAAAAAAAAAAAAAATAGAAAAAAGTATGATCGATTAAATTAGTGACTTCTCTCGCCTTTTGTTGAATCTGTAAAAAGTCTGAATTGGAAAAAAAAACAAACTACAAAATGCAAACATGGAAATAGCCTCACTGGTGTGACCTGTACGCGTGATACCTACCTACCTACCTACCTACCTACCCGCATACATACATACATACATACATAGTCAGCCAACCTGCGTGCCGGTCAGCCAAACCATTTACAAAAACCGAAGAGAGCTAAATTGACTGTTTTGGTTGACTGTTTCTAACTAGGTAATCTCCACACCAATACTTATTCGTTGATCGATAATAGAGTAAATAGCGACACACATGAAAAATGATTCTGTTCTGAACATCCAAAGGTCTGTCCAATTCTTAATAGCTCACAACTTTCTACATTGAAATTTGAAAGATATTGCGTAATTGTTTCTTCCTGAATGCACTGGTATTATTGCCCATGTGAAGATACCGCGTCACTGTTATTGGGCTGATTTAGACACATTCACATCATTATCCTTTCAACGTCCATCGTTGGACATACACCTCCCCTATGATTCGTCAGAACTCCCTATCCTGAGCGTCGGGGAGGCAATAATTTCTGAACTTGTCTAGCTCATCACGCCATCCTATCTTTGCCAGCCACAGTTCCGAATATGATATCTAAAGATCTACGTTGTGAGTTGGGATGTCCAGCAGATGTCTGACATTCTTGCAACGTTACCAGGCGATTGAAAGTTGAGTTTTTCTCATAGTTTCTATGATATTTCTGAGCCCTGTTTGTCCCCTTATACACTATACAATCTTGTGATCCCTACACGTGATGTTAAGCATCATTTTTATGCATATTGTATATTTATCAGTTTGATAGCCAAAGCTTTGGTTAGGTTTCGCGTTTCAGCTCCATAAGTGACAATCGGGAGGATGCATTAGTTACAGACCCCTTTTTTCGAAAATGATTGGGGTTTTATTGTTCTTGAATTTTAACTTCTAGATTCAATCAACTTTTTCCAATCAAATGATAAGTTGCTTAAGTAAGGATTTCGGTTATACATGCAATGCAGAGACCCATATTTATTGATCTTTTGGGTATTGTTAAAAAGGCTTCATTCTTCCATGCAATTTTCTCCATTTCCTATTATTGTGATATTTCTAAAAAGTTTCCAACTTAACGTACAAAATAAGGAGTGATTAAATGTCTATTTAATCTACTACGAATCGTGGTGCCATTGATCTAAACAGTCACCAAAATCGTGAAGTTTCACATGAAATAAAATGTAAGCTCAGGGGCATCATAATATTGTAAGAGTTGCATGGTTACATCCCCGAAAACTAAGCATGTAATCAAACAATTAAAAACAGAGAAAGTCAGATATTCGAGATACAACTTGCAAGAACTAAGAATTACAAACTCGTGAATCGTAATGATGAAAACTTTTTAATAACGCAATCGTGGCTGTTTTTTATGCAAAAAAATGGCCAAAACATTACGTCACGAAAATGTCAGCAAATTCAGAACAAAACATTTGTAATGTTTCATTCAGATTGAAAACGTTGACTAGCAATTTCGAAATAATACGGATAGAAATAGATAAATAGTACGTTCGTCGTATATATATATATATATATATATATATATATATATATATATATATATATATATATATGTGTGTGTGTGTGTGTGTGTGTGTGTAAATCTAAACTTGTATAGTCATGCATTTTGGGAGTGAAATTAACGTTCTTAGAACTGTAAATTCTTGATTAGAGTAAACATTTATTATCATTTTATACTACATAGGAGATTCTCAAATAATCACTTTTATCGCCCCCAATATATGATTTCCAATTCAGAGGCAGAACCTCCCTATTGAACATTAAGACAAGAGCATGACTCTGCTTGTGGTAAATCGGCAATTCTTGAACCTACCCTCACCTACGTGTGTAGGTGCCCAGATTAAACTGGCCCTGTGTCAAATTTCACCCACATTGTGGGATGGATAAATATTTACAACTGTCAGGTAACTTTCCAAAGCTTGCAGAATAACAGAAGCACCTATCTTATCTCCGAATTGGCAAACTTTGATGTTTTGTTGTTGTTCACTAAATTTCTAACTAAAGATGTGTCGTTGGTACGAGATAGAGTGTATTCATCTCTAGCGGAACGTACCGGTATCCTAGCGGACAACCTAATGGAAAAGTTGTGCGTACAGAACATATACTTCCAATAGAAATCTGGCATATATTGACAGATAGAAGAGCTTGCAATGGGATCTTCGCTGTCATCTTTAATTGCAAACACCTATATAGAATATTTTGACTTTAATAACATCATCATTAAGGCCAACAATCTGGCTTAGATTTGTGGATGATACGTTCATACACAGTTTTCATCACAAGAATGAGCAAATACTGTTGGTTCGTTTGCACTCCATTAGATCATTAGTCATGGAAAAGTAACACAATGACAAACATGTTTTTCTAGATGTCCCGCTGACCTGCGCTAGATATAGTTCCAAGATACAGGAAACCAACACTTTTCACTAACTTCTAAAACATAGGATGAACGAACAAGTTGACAAACGAACTCGGAGGATACCAACTAGGGGGCAACTTTACCTTATATGCGAGGTGTAGTTGAAAAGTCAGAAAATAAACACCAGAAAAGCTTTTATTAGTATAATTGTACAACATAACCACCTTGCAAAAGATCAGGCCCACGCACGAAGGGAATATGACCAAGAACAGCGTTTATTGCAACTAGTGTAGTTCTGATAAGGGATATAACGAGGAAGCCTTCCGCCTCATAAATATTAGAATTGAAGAGCATCGAAGCTATCATTCCCATCTGGAAAACTGAATTGTGCATAGCAAATTAAATATAGAGGGAAAGGAAGTGCATCGTCATGAAATGAGGTAGAAAAAATGTAGACTTAGGGCCAAGTGCACAAAACGTAAGACGGCGACTCGTAGGATTTTTTTTAGAAGAAAGTATAAGCAGACCGAATGCAGAAATAGGCATCAAATAGGATTTTGCACCCAGAACAGCAATACAATTCTTTTAAAAAAGAACCGAAGATGGAGTACTATTTTGAAAGAGAGTTTTGAATGCTTAAGAATGAAGAACTTTGTGATATTATACCTCTCCAGTGGCATTTTCTAATAGACCCCACTCCCACTTTCAGCTACGCCTCTGGTCAGATAGTTGATAGCAATACGCTTCAATCTACGTGCATAATTCATTATCGGGATTGTAATTATTGTCCACTGGATTAAAAATGGTAGAACTACTGAGAAATTTGGCATCCAAGACGTGATTTTTACTAGGATGGGAGCTAATTTAACTATCAACATGTCCACCAAAACATACCAAGCGGTAAGATATTAGAAAAGTGTAGACAGAGGTTGACTGGGTGGAATAGAGTTGTTATAAAAAGCCAATATAATGAAAAGAACTATTGACCCGTGATGAATGTATCAGTCATGGAATGAACTTCCATTATTATTCTCTCAACTTTGAAGTGAATTTTAGAATTCGAACTATATAATGTTTAGAGGAGGAAACAAGTATGATTAGTTTCTCAATAGACAATCTCACTCGTCTTTTGGTAGCATGCTGTCTTGAGGATGATCAATTAAAAAAGTTACTTATATCGCTTTCTTACGGACAGTGATCACCAGAGAGTTCTGGATTTTCAACATTTTCACAAAATAAAGGATCAATTTAGCATGAATTTATATTGAAAAATGAATCCCCAATGGAAATCTATTTAAGAGGTGATTAAAAAAAAACAAAACAAAAAAAGTTTTTTTGACACAATAAGGAGTAAATGTTGAAATTTACAGCCCTTTAGCTCCATTGGTACAGCCTCTACACGTAATACATACAAACATAGTCAGCAGTCAGACAGCCAGCCAATCAACTGGACCAATTTGAAAACTGAAAAAACCCATGTTGACTGTTTTGGTGACAGTTCTGGTTAACGGTTTCTCTCCAAGGTTCAATCTGCTTTCCCAATCAAATAATAAGTTACTTAAGTATAAATTTCAGTTACACATATTTATTGATCATCTGGGTATTGTGAGAAATGTCTCTTTCTTCCATGTAGTTTTCCATTTACTGTTATTGGGATCTTTCACAATAGTTCCGAACTTTACGTACAAAATAATGAGTGCTTAAACATCTGTTCGATTGGATACGAATCGTGGCGTCAGAGGACCATTTTCCATCTTGAACATTCGTCAAAAACTCTTTGAGTTGTGGTGTGCTTTCAATAGTTTTGCAGCATTCCAAGAAATGCCTGGGACCAGAAGTGTTTTGGATTTCGGAATTTACTAGACTTAGGAATATCAGCAAGTATATAATTAGATGTACATGAACGCTTTCTATCTTTTTTCATCACGATTTCTCGTTGGGATTTCTTCAGCTTTCATTCTACAGATGGGAGAAGAAGAAAAAAAATCATCGCTGGTGATGTAATTGAATCATTACTGTTTTAAAGAGTTACACAAAAATAACTAAGCTATTTACTGTAATTAGAATGAGTTAACTGCTTTGGAAATCGGCCTTGTATTTCATCTTCCAATCGCACTACGGTGAAGTCGGGAATCGTCTACTTGTGACGTCGTGATTGATTTTAAAACGTTCTGAATTTTGGAACATTTCGGCTTTGGAGTTTCGAACAAGGGGTAATCAATTTAAATAAGATAATGGAAAAGAGGCATGGCAAAATTCTTTGAGAAGTGGCAATTATTGTCAATTTAAGTATTTATATATAATTACTTCAGTGTATCTGAAAAGGAGAAATGAAGTCAATATCTGTTGTATGACAATCATAAGATGTATGTCCCAATTAGAAACACAAGCTGAAAATTAGGTGTTCCTTAATTCTTATAGCATTGGCTACAATGCACCATTTTGGGTCCTTAGAGATCACACGCAGATAAACGAAATCAGACTTTTTGTATTATTCAAATGAATAGATATACGGAAATCGGATCATTATTATCGGGAAGAGCGCAGACTCCTTTTAAAAAAAAAAAAAATTCCAAATATAAATATGCGAAAAGGATGCTTTATGGTCCCATTATAAACCACAGAAAATTCGATGGCCATAGCTTTGGCCGTTCTTGAGTTTTGCTCACTCGGACTGACGGACAGATATTTGGCGGATCGTTGTGAAATGATGAAGGTATATCATCTAAATGGTAATGGGATAAATATCAAAATAAACATTATGGATCATAAGAAAAAACAACTTATATTTTCTCTGGATTATAACTCTGATATCTTAGCATGGGGAGAAGTGATAATTTGCCATAATCATTATACAATTCTGTTCGTAATTGTATCAGTTACGTCATTACCGAATCTCCATTATTAAGAGGATTCCAGAATCGAGTATTTGATCAAGTCTGACAAACAATATAGGAGTAAAACAGATAGATATTCTGATATATCTGTCGAGAGTATTGGTTCTTTTATAAGTCATTCGACAGATTGCTATAGTTTGAGCATATCTGAAAGGAACCTAAACTTTAGACGAATAGTTGATATTTAATACTTGTGTTGTATGTGCAATTGCATACTTGTAAAATCTCTAAAAAGTCCACAGTATCATTACCGAGTGTATCTACATACAAAAACAAGGAAAATGTGAACTTTTACGCTTTAAGAATTGGACAGAATAAAATCAAAGAAGCAGACAGTACTAAGGTCAATCCAACTTGGACTAGAGTAGAGAAATGTTAACGTTATACATCTGATAATTAGGCAAGTTTCCAAAACAATAAAAAATATTGAACTGTGGCGACTATTTTTGTTATCCGCAATAGAAGACATGGATCAGATTTTAATCTGACTGTAAGTCGGACACTAATAAACTTTCTTATCAGCTGACGGCCAGTGTCATCTGTATCGATTACAGATTTCAAATAAAATGATATTTTCACACATCAAACCAAAAATGATTCATGAAATGGTATTTATCATCTAAAATACCTTAATCAACCTCTAATGATTATTGCTGTATCAGAAGAAGCATCGTTAACATATACACACATTTTAATATGTATGATTCATAGGGCATTGTTACCTTTTCCGTTTCAAAACGGCCACCACTCCAAATGTCGGATCATAGTTTTTGTAGGGTTAATGCTTTTAGCATTAGTGTTGGGGTAGCATTTTTAGCGTTAAGGTTAGTATTTTAGGGGTTAATGTTGGGGTTATTGTCATCTGCGTCTTTGACTTCAAATTTGCCATCAGCATCAACCTCTCTACATCTGAAGCAACAGCCATTTTGAAACGGGAAAAGTCACGATTGCCCATTTATATACGTCATTTGATGAATTTGAGGTTGGCATTTCAAAATATTTTTGTAACATTTATTTGTTTCTGAAAATTGTTGAAATGATCTCTCGTCTGCCTTACCTTCCAAGTGTAATAAACTAGATTATTTAATCTGAGAGAAAAAACCTGACTGCTGCAAGGTCATAGTTTTGCTCAGTTGATAGGAGAGCCGTCTAGCAATCACTCGATAGGGATTTCAAATCTCAGTAGAGAAATGTTGATTTCATACATCTGTTTTGTTTAACGTGTCAAGAAACGCGAAGAGTTTATTCTCCTAAATTTGGTAAGGATTGTTCTTATTAAATTAATTTTAACTTAGAATCGAGTTTGATAATACCAAGTATTCATATAGACTCTACAGAAAATAATGTTGAATGAGTAATAAGGGGAATCAAGAATATTGTAACATCTAATGGCAATTGTGATCTTTCCCGTTTCAAAATAGATGCTACTTCAGCTATAAAGTGGTGAAAACTGATGGCAAATTTAGAGTCGAAAAAGTGGACAACAATAACCCTAACTCTAACACAATCATTGAAAATCATCATCATCATCATCATCATCATCATCAGTCTTTTTTTAGTCTGTCCAGTTCATCACTCCATCTTGTGTTCTGTCGGCCTTGGTTTTATATGTGATCTCTGGGGATCCATGTTGTGAGACGTGATGTCCCTCGGTTGTCTTTCATTCTTGCAACATGGCCTGCCCACAGCCATTTGAGTTTTTTAATAGTTTCTATATCATGAACACCTGTTTTCTTCCTTAAATACTGTGGTGTCTTATGATCTCTCCTTATAAGATTGAGTATGATATTCTCATAACCCTAAAAAAAGCCCCCCAAAAAATAATCCTGCAGCTGGAGCATTTTAAAACCGGAAAGGTGACAATAAACCATTTAATTATTGTTACCGAAATGTCAATGTATGAACAAATACAATCCGAAATTGGAGTCAATTACTCAGATGCACTAATTAATTGAAAGTCGAAACTCTCAATAATGAATGTATTTTATTTGTTATTCTGTAGTTTTTTCTAATATTTGCTGGGGTAATACTATCAACTGTGACAGAAGTCGACAGTTCTTTGAATGCCAGAAAGGGTGAAGAAAGGGCAATATTTTCTCTCTTTTTTACGTCACTACGTCCTATTATTCGTTTTTAGATCAATTATCGAGATAAAAAATAGAAGGTACAAGAAAGGAAGAGATCTGACAATCTAGTGTTTATAACTAATGTATATACTTCGCATATATATTTATAATTTTTTAATTTCCAAA
The DNA here is from genome assembly GCA_963457665.1 of Thysanoteuthis rhombus. Taxonomy (NCBI): domain Eukaryota; kingdom Metazoa; phylum Mollusca; class Cephalopoda; order Oegopsida; family Thysanoteuthidae; genus Thysanoteuthis; species Thysanoteuthis major. The sequence continues at coordinate 15,123,786 of OY735221.1, forward strand.
TGAATTATATTGCATTGTGGACGATATTTTCGATTTATTTTGATGCAATATTTTTTTCTTTCAGAATATCTAACGAGGATTAACTTGAAAAACCAAATAAGACACGAATAGTTCTTTTTTTTTATAGAAACAAATGTAGACAAATTCTGTAAAAAATTGTGTAAACAATGTCGCAAGTTTTGAACAGAGTCTGTTATTTTTCTTGTTTGTAAAAAATAATAACGATCACTTCAAGATTTCGAACACGTGTCTCATTGTATGAGAGCCTCTTTGTGATTTGAGCGATCAAATCTGACGAGAATAAATTATCTATTTTCTCTGAATATTCATATACATACATATATACCCACAATGCATAGTCCCTGGCAGTGGACTCTGGTTCCACATGGTACATTTTAATTCACACTCACACAACACACACCACTGATGATGGGAAGAATCCCGAAACATGTATGGACTATTGACATATAAGGATTAATAAACCTTACCACCAAAAACTTCACTCCCGAGTCTGTCTCACTCTCTAAAGTACACATTATATATATATATATATATATATATATATATATATATATATATATATATATATATATATATATATATATATATATATATATGATCCTTCTGCTTTCAAACGCTTATTGCCAGATTTTTAAAAAAAAGTTGATTGCTGTGTGAAATGGAATGAGTAGAGCAATATTTTAACGGTTTTGTCTGGCGATGTAAGATGAATCCACCGAGAAATATTTCTCTATAGAAATTGTGTGGTTTGTGTTACCATTGAAGTAAAGTGCTGTCTGTAGAGAAATGTATGCATATCTATTTCAGTACTGTTTGTATATAAATCGTAGTAGAATATAACAGTAGAATACATGCAAAAGTAAAACTAACAAAGACATATTTTTTATAAAAACATACACATTAGATCTTAGAGAAAAGAGGGTATTTATGATATAAAAAGGGACGCGATTGTTTCAGAACGCCGGTAACACAAAATGGTCGAAAGTAAGCACAGTAATGAACGTGTGTATTTAAAGCATGTTGAATGAAAAAAGAAGATAGAAATGTTCATGATATATACCTGTCACCAAAACTGTCGATGCATGTTTCTTCAGTTTTTAAGTAGGTATGGCTGGCTGGCTAGCTAGCCTCGCCAACGAAGAAAGAAGGTTGAAGTTTTGATATTTACTCTTTATTACGTCTACAAATAATTTTATTTTTTTTACTGACCCTTAGGTTTTCAGTGAGGGTCGATTTGCAATGTAAGCTTATGCTAAATTGATCCCTTAGTTCGTATTCCGTAGCACTGATGCTTGTTTTCCAAAAAGATTCCAACTTCTTGGAGATCACTACCCAACAAAACGCAAGAGAAGTAACTTATACGTTGATCATACATTTTCCCGACTTTTTAATTGATCACCCCTAACACCTAGCTGCTAAAAGACGGTAGAATTCTTCATCCAATAATAATAATTGCTTCATTAGGACTAGCTAGGTCTCGTATGTCAACACCATTATCCTTTCAACGTCCGTCTTTGGACACAGACCCGAGTAAAAATTCACCAGAACTCTCTATCATGACCGTTGCAAACTCGACCACAAGAATATGGCCCTGAGAGTTGGAAAAAACTTACAATGTATCATTAGTCATTCAACTTATTATTCAACATGCACAAAAGCCTATTTGAGCCCTTGTATGGATTTCTCAAAAAACGACTAAGAACGTTTCACCCATTACTAGTTGATTTTTTCTTTATCTGAAATTCGATAATTCAATTGAATTCAACGGAGAGAAAGCTCACCGTAATTGAGGCAGTTTTATAGAAAAGATTTATGAATTATTTTCCATTAAACCTCATGAACACGAAAATTTGCGTGAAAATGCACATATTTGTGTTCGTATCTCGCCTCTATTAAATTCATTCGTTTCAAAAGTTCTTTTTTATGTGTCGTGTATTTTTTGTAACAAGAGAATCCCATCAGTTTTAAAAAGAAGGATCCACACTCAATGCATTCTCCTGTTAGTCACCTATGGAGCCGAAACATTGAACCTAACCAAAAGATGGACCCTATACTGGGAGAATCATTCTCAACATCACACTGAGAGATCACAAAACAACGCAGTATATTAGAAGAAGAAAAAAGGAGTTAGGGATATCATGGAATCTATCAGAAAACCCAAATGGTAACGGACTGGCTATGTTGCAAGAATGTCAGACAATCGATGGGCATCACGACTCACAACATGATTCCCCAATGATCATATGCGAAACTGTAGCCGGTAGAATAAGATGGCGTGACGAAAAAGACAAGTTCGGAGAGCGTTGGCTCTGCGACGCCCATTATAGAGAGGCCTGGCAAATCATGGGGTAGGGTCTACGTCAAACAACGGAAACTAAAAGTCTGATGAGGATGATTTCAGTTGGGTCGTTCTACACTGGTGAATTCCTGTTGTTTATTGTTCTTGGAGAGAAAAAACGTTTTTTCTCATACTTGTTTTTGCAGCATTCATTATGAATTACCATTCGCTTTTATTATTGGAAAGTGTTCCCATGTAAGATGATGACCATTTCTCACCAAATCCTTTTTTTTTAATTACTTTCAGTTTCTGTATCAGTGCTGGCTGAGGATTCTTTTTACTTCAGTACCATGCCCCAAAGTCGAAATGTGGTTGAGGGATCCGACCTTACCATTAACTGTGATGTATCTGATCGTCAACACATAATATTCCAGTGGATGTTCCGGGGAAAACTTGTGGTCAACACTAGTCGACGTTTCCAGGATAACAGCAACTTAAGGATTTTACGTATAAGTCGAGATGAAGATGATGGTCCCTTCACGTGTATTGCTACAAATATTACGACTGGCTTCTCACTACAAAGTTCAAATGCCAAGCTCAATATACAATGTAAGTATCATTTCTTTGTCTCCTGTAATGCATTTTCATTTCCATGAAAGTTTTCAAAAACATTTCCTGTAAGGAACATTATGGTCTGAATGTGAAAGTTTTATGGGTGAAAATAAGGTTTTGCATGATACAGTAACAAAAGGCTACTGCAAAACAGGCATGAAATCCTTTTTTTGAGGCAAGATTTTCTCAAAATGTTACGATGTTCGGAAAGTAATTATTCCACTTATAAACGATTAGTCAACCAGCGAGGACAAGACCTGGGTTAAATGGTGCAGATGCCAGGGTGTTATGTATAGTACAGGGTGAAATTTAACAACATGGATCATAGAGTCTTTGAAGAGCACAAAAAATGCAGAATCGACAACAAAAAAAAAAAAACAACTAAAAAACAAACAAAAAAAAACAAACAAACAAAAAACGCAGAATTGTTTCCGACGAGGAACAGATAATTCATTTTCCCGTTGAGCTGCCATTATTGATGATGATGTTGATTATATTACTGATTTTTGGATTTTAATTAAACTTCAACGTTTTTTTTTATTCCCCTTAAAAAAGTTTTTTTCCAAACACGAAATACTTACAAATACTTAACAATAATTACTTTCCAAATATCCTAATATGTTGTGATTAAACATACCTGCACCAATCATTCTGACAAAAAATATTAGTTCCATGATCTTCAAAGAAATCAGTCCATCTTGTATTGTGTCCATGGTTCAAATTCCTTCGTTTGTGTCTTTTTTAGTGTCCACTACCCAACAGAAGGTGAGAGAAGAATCTGTTTCATTGATCACACTTTTCCCCATGATTTTAATTGATCACTCTTTAAACGACATTCTGCCAAGAGACCAGACCTGTTCTTGTTCTGAAATTATTCCTTGTTCCTCATTCCTCAACAACAATTGGAAGAAAAATCAACCCTTGATAGTTATTTTCACTGAGGTTTCTGTTTGCAATGTGAATTTATGCTAAAATGGTCCCTAGCTTCAGCCTACTTACTTTTTGAAAATTTAGACGTGTTTAGTGAATCAACAAAGAGCAAGAGAAGTAACTCATTGATTGATCAGTCCTTTTTCAAATTTTCGAATTGATCATCCCTAACGCAGCATGCTGCCAAAAGACATCGGTCATGTGATAGTTTCTATTGCATGACTAACCAGACCTGCTGTTTTTATTAAATTTGACTTCTCTTTTCTACCTTCATTTTGACTTTTAGTTGCTGTTATGTGTTAAGGCACTTCATCCAACCTCAATTTTGACTGAATACCGGTTTCACATTCAGATGAAAATATTTCTGATGGAAAATGTTTTTTGAATACTTTTTTGTACATATTTTTTTTCATCATTTCCAGGTTTAATGAATTCATTAGACTAAAAGACATCAAGTTCATTCTTAGCACGTTTATACGTAGAAAAAAATGAAAAGAAAAAAAAATTCTCTAAGTTTCGAAGAAGTAATGTATTGATACAAAAAGAATCTCGAATCGTCCTTACATCTCGTGAGTCTGAGAATATATCAGATCTCATTTCATTCAGTCGATTAACAGCCGTTTGCTTCACCCGAGCTTTTTAACATGACTTGATCCCGAACCTACGAATCGGATGACAATTAGCACCTATTCATACCACTAATTAGCATTATTACCATTGGTAGTAACCCGATGCTACCCACAGAGAACAGTTGGCAGGTTCACAAGCCCCAGGTGATAATTAACGCTAAGGCTCCTGTACAGGTTTGTTTATTTGAGATAAAGAAAATGATGACTAGCATGGGATAAATAGAAATATCACCGAATTCTTTCCAAGTCAACAATTATGACTGTTATAAACCTTCCATTCTGGAATTACATCTAACTAAACATAGTTTGGGTATGTGTGTGTGTATGTGTGTGTGTGTGTGTGTGTGTGTGTGTGTGTGTGTGTGTGTGTGTGTCGATGTAAGTGTCGCCTATTGAGAACAACCCTACGATTTTATTTTTATAGAAAATTAATTTTCTTCTAAACCTAACCCAGCAGGATTTTATCATGGAACATAACACATTCAAAACAGATATTATCAGGTTTTATTTATGACCAAACTCTATGCAATTGAAACTCTGTGGCCAAAAATATGAATATGCTGTCGTCCAAAAATGAGTACACCCATTCGAAACATAATTTCTATACCGTAGAATTTGGTCATAAATAATACATGATGTCCGTTTTAATTGTGTGATTAGTGTTCCCCCAAGAAATAATAAAATTCTGCTATGTTTTGTTTCAGAGGACATTAATGTAGGGTTGGGTGATACCGTATATGTGCAGGCTTGTGTTTATGTGCGTGGGCGGTTGTGTGTGTGTTTTTCTGCGTGAGTGTTTGTGTGTAACACTTATTTCAGTGATGTTCTTTGTTCGACAAAACATAAAAATAATAAGATTAGTTTAAATAGCGGTATATGATATTATTCATAATGAAAATAACTAATTTATATAATAAGTTCTCAAATGAAACCAATTTTCACGTCAGCTTTGCATCAAGAATATAACATGGTATAACACAAGGAAACGTACCAACGTTTTTTTTTTGTACAATGAGAACTCCTCGATGAAGTTTCGACAATTTGGTCGATCAATTTCTATGGCCTTCTTCAAATGTAAAATTTGATTTCCAGGCGATAAAGAAGAAGGTCGTAGAAATGAATAGGCCGAAACGTCGTGACAACATCGAAGATGAACAAAAAGAGAGATTCAAATTGTACGGAAAAGGTCGGTATGTTGATGACACTTCTCAAAGTTATTGTCAGGACGAGGCAACATTTTTAACAACACCGAAATCTGGAAAGACTTTCCATCGCTGAAAGAAGTATGTTATCGGCGAATTTCAAAATCTTGGAAGACCTTAAAAATATCCACATTATACCTCAATACTTCTTTTGTCTATTGAATCAGAGAATACATCTTAATAAAATAGGTATTCATAAATGTCCCATATAACACATTCATAGAATAGAAAGCTGAAATCCCTGTCTATGCCGGGTTAAGTATTCGAGGAGTGAAAAAAGAACTTGAGCTTTCAAAGATGTAAAAAAAAAATAGTTTCTCCTCACTTCTGATCTTCTGAAAAGGAAAAAGTTTCATTTCACTTTTGACCCCATAAAGAATTTATACAAAAATATGAAAAAAGGATATGTACACGCATATATGTATAATGAACAGAAAGTAAGGGTTTTGTTGAACAATATAGTTACATTGGAAATAGAATCCCCCTTTAAGACCATTAAAAACTAATTCTCAAAACCTTTTACTTTAAAACCTCTCCTTTTGTCCATTGTGCATGCAGTCCAAATTTGGTTGCTGCCCCCATGTTTGGGTGGTTTCTATGGCGTGACAGAGAGACGATGTGACACACCTCACTAATATATTTAATTTTTTTAAAATCGTTTCTACGATATCTAAGATTCCCATTTTCTTCCTTAAATACCGTGCTGTCTTGTGATCTCTCTATGTAATGTTGACCATGATTCTCTCATTCGAACGTTACATACTTCTCAGTTTGTAGGTCTGTCTCTTGGTTTGCGATTAATCACCTGATTTACAAAACAGTCATAAACGTAAAAAATCCTTAAATCAATTTGAAAGCTGTTTGTCTATCAGTGAGAAAAACAGAAAGAGAGCAAGGGGGTAGAGCGAACATACGAACACAAATTTGTTTGTTCTGCCACGAGTATATATACGTGCGTTCGTTCTTGGCAAATGTGGTTCCTAACCCAAAACGAGCAAAATCATTTTAAGTTAACAATACTTCGCGGTTCAAATTACTGCGTAAATATACTGACACAGAATACGGGTTTTGCTATACCCTTAGCAAAGCAACGAACATCTAGAAGTTTAACTAATTTGAGTGAAAACTGGCCTGTCTATGCGTATCCAAGGTTTACAGCAAAAGACTGACTCTGAGGTATGACAGCACATTAATTTGCCAAAGAGAAATAATCACACATCTGTTCTTAATAGAATGTGTGTTTGCGTCGGTGGCTCAAGCATTAAATAAGGCAATGATTTCTCATAATACATGCATGCTATTAACGAAAAACTTAGTTCTGCAATTCTTATTCTTGCAAGCTGGTTTCAAGATGACTTTTTGGTTTCAAAGAAAAAGAAATATCACCTATTGAATGAACGTTTCAATATTTTACATCGGCTTGAATAAACACCATTATTCAGTCATTTTATCTTTGAGAGAAGAACTTGATTAGACATTTTATGAATCTAAATAAGAAAAATAAACAAAATGTTGAGAAATAAGTTTGTTTGGTGTTGATATATATATATATATATATATATATATATATATATATATATATATATAAACAATTTACGCTGTTGCTTTCAAACAACAGAAAACAGACACAGCGACGTTTACGTCGTTTTATTACCAAGAATCCAATTCAATGTAATCAAAACAAGGATGCTACAATCAAATTTTAATATGATTCAATCGAAAAAAGCATGGCACCTTGAATTCAGACCTCTCTAACTACATGAAAAGAAAATTGTGACGAAATAGTATCACAGAACAAAAAATTAAAAAAAACTAACTCAAATCAAAACAAGAATTGCGTAATTAAATGAATGACAACCAATGAAGACCGAAAAATGAATCTTTGGGTTCTCGAAAGCATTATTGTGCTCATGAGTCAATTGGCCCCTCTGCGGCACTGGCACTGTTGAAATGATCTATAGACTGAAAACAGATTATTAAAAACAAATTATTGGTAAAATTTGTAAACTTACATTAGTTCAAAATCAGTATATATTTTTGATCGATATATTTTTTAATAACCATATTTTCGGGTCAGTTATCCCCACCTTCCTCTTCCTCCTCCACCACTGTCACCACAACTAGTAATGTTAATATTACCTTATTTAGAACCCCTTCAAAATCCGAAACCACAGATATGCACGTACGGATGGTGGATGCTGAGATGAACCTATGGTTCATGTTGAGTATCCATACATGATGAGGAACGAATATCAATGGCAAGGTTGAACGTCACCATCAAAACATAATCAGAACGTTAAATACAAATATTTGAAAAAAATGAGAAATTGATTCCATAAAAGAAGAAAAATTCAAAGAGATAAGCGATTACAGCAGGGTGATCAAAAATCTTTTAAAATCAATATTAGCGGTTGAAATATATTCAAGTCAGTGGACACATCGGGAATATTCATAAATAGATACTCTGGACCTTTCTTAAACTTGTCAGCAGAAGAGCTCAATGAGTGGGATAAGGAAATTAATGAACAAAAGGCAGTGTGTGGAATCTTACACACCGGAGATAATTTTCAAAGAAGGGTAACATAATTCATGACGTGTTATTACATCCGTAAATGAAGTCGAAACTATGAGTTGGGCAATAATAACTGAAACTTGAAAGACAGTCTACAAAATTCAAATAAATGAAGGATATGAGAAAGACTTGGCCAAAGATGTTACTCAAAGATGGAAATTAAATCAAGAGCATGAATAGTTCATCATCATCATCAGTCTTTTAACGTCCGTCGTTGGACATAGATCTTCCCCAGGATCCATCACATTTCTCTATCTCGGAGCCAGTATTTTCTGAATTTGTCTAGTTCATCTCTCCATCTATTTTTTTTGTCGGCTTTGGTCTTGCACGTGGTCTCTGGGGATCCATGAGTCATGATATCCATCGGTTGTTTTTCATTCTCGCAACATGACCAGCCCGTTGCCATTTGAGTTTTCCAACAGATTCTATGATGTCTCTGGCCCCCGTTTTCTTTCTGATATATTGTGCTGTCTTGTGATCTCTCAGATGAAAATGAATCAAGAATATTAAATAACCTGGGCATGGTATATGAAATCCACATAAAACGCAAAACGGAATCACTTGTAACAGCAACCCCCCCCAATAGAGTATCACAATATTTTGTCAAGGCAGAAATTAAGTTTTCAAAAAAAGTGGTTGTGAGGGAGTGTGTGTGTGTGTGTGTGTGAGAGAGAGAGAGAGAGAGAGAGAGACAGACAGACAGACAGAAGGGAGTGAGAGAAAGGAGAGGAGGAGAAGGGGAGGAGTAGAGAGAGGAAACTGTGACATTATTTGTAAAAGTGACATGACGGGGCATAAAGTATACAACGCCAGGCACGATCTGGTTTGGACTGTGAATGGTGCAAACGAGTCACCTTTGACCAAACAAACAAACAAACAAATGGTACGAGCGGGAAGCAGACGTTGTCCTTGGGAGCAGGAAAATTAAGACATTTTGGGACTTTGAAATGCAAACAGATCAATCTATTTAGACCAGAAGACATTGTTGTCGGATACAACGGAATCTCAAGCGATAGACCCCAGATTTCTGAGACTCAAAGATCCAGATAACAACAAAATTGATTTCTTTATCCGTTGCTCTGTTTCTATTCAGTTCGATCCCCCCCCACTTTCATTACTGATAATGTTATCATTAATAGAAAATAATAGAACACTTAGCCTTATCATGATTTACGTCTACTACTGGACAAAGGCCTTCCTTATCTCATTTCATGACGACCGTAATAGCGCTGATCTTTGCCATTTCTCACTGGAGAATCTTTCGCTTTCATTCCTGCATCTTGTACCTGTTTTTTCTTCTATAGTGTTTGCTGTCCCATGAACATCACTCAATCTTTTGATCCATATATTGTCGTCTCTTCTTGCTAAGTGCCCAGCCCATCTCAATTTTTGTTGCTCTACTTTTTGTATAATGTCCTTTACTATAGCTCTCTCCCTGATCCAGGTTGATCTTTTCCCATCTCTTAGAGTTATCCCTAACATTGCTTTTTCCATGGCTTTCTGTTCGATTATTTGATGATTCTCAGTTTGTCCTCTGCAAGTCATAGCTGGTATTATGCATACATTGAATACTTCACACTTTAAGCCCATTGGCAAGTTGCTCTCTCTATTCATTCCAAATGATTTCCAGATGATTGGTATGCGTCGTTTTATTTTGGTTTCATGACCATTCTCTGACTCAACGGTTCTTTAATTTCGAGAACGGTCTGGAACATTCAGAGAATCTTCCAGACGATTGAACTCATTGTTATTTGTGTTGTTAACTCTAGGTTTCAGTAGATTTATTCTACGGCCCTCTTCACGTATCATACACAATATTCAGCTTCATCCCTGGTTTGTTTGTGAACAAAAGTCTCATACTTACTTTTTCAGGGAAATATTCTCTTTTCACATTCACCCAGTTTTTGTTTTAACCACGGCTCTGATAACGTTCGTTATCATCGCCATCGTCGTCGTCGTCGTCCTCCCCATCGCCAGTCTTTTAGCGTCAGTCGTTGGACATGGACCTCTCCCAAGATTCGCCAGATTTATTCATCATGGGCCCATAACCAGCCCATTGCTATTTGAGTTTTCTATTGTTTTCAATGATATCTCAGATCCCTTGGTTTCCTAATATAATGTGCTGCCCAGTGATCTCTCCAAGTGAGCATGAATCTCACCTTTTTACAGTGCATAGTTTTGAGTTTGAGGGTCAATATTTGGGTTAGTTTCTATTTTTCAGCTCGATAGGTGACTATCGCGATGATACATTGAATGTAAATTTGCTTCTCAATATTTTTTTAATTTAAAGCATCCGATGCATAAAATTGTTAGAAACCACCAAAACTGTTACAAGAACTGTCAAAGTAGGTTTCTTCAGGTTTTAAGCTGATCTAGCTGGCTGGCTATGGATCAATGTATGTATCTATGTATAGTTTATACTGGTTGAATGAATTGAGCTAAAGGTCTGATAATTGAAGTATTTACTCATTATATCTAGAAAAAAAAGTTTTTTCAAAATCTCCCCCAACAAATTTTTTTGGAGGAGGGGTAATTTATAACGTGAATTTATGTTAAATTAGTGATTAGTTTCCCCACGCTTGTTTATTGAAAATTCAAACCTTTCAGTGATCCATCGAAGAGCAGTAGAAGTAACTTATTGATCATTACCTCATTCCATTTTTTGATTGATCACCCCAAAACATAGTATGTTACTACGTGACATATATACATACATACAAACATAGCTAACCAGCCAGGCCAACTTAGAAACTTAGGAAACCAATGTTGACAATTTTAGTTGACTGTTTCTACCAGGCTAACTCGTTTACCGGCGATGAAATATAGTATGTCATACTAAAAGGGTTACAGCAGATAAAGTACTATGATGCCTAAAGGACGAGGGTGTTTGTTCAGTGTATGTGAGTTTTGGTGGAATAACCATTTTGTACCACCTTGGAAAATTCTTTTCGAGTGCTCCAGCTTCGTGTGTGAGCTTTGAATGAATGTTTTTCTCTTGGGTATATTTGCCATCTCGTCTCTTCAATTTGAATTCTCCCTGCAGATTTAGACTGTGTTCAGTGACTCTTCATGCGTATTATTGCAAGTGACTCCCAGTCATTTATATACTCAAGATGGTTCACCATGTTATATTATTATTATTATTATTATTATTATTATTATTATTATTATTATTATTATCATTATCATCATCATCATCATCATCATCATCATCATCATCATCAAGTTACTGTAGCCCCAGTAATCACCAATTCGACCAACTAGCCAAGTGAGATAGACATTCTTCTCACTTTGCTCGTCTGTGTTTGTGTGTTTGTCTCCGGGTGCCCCTGGTCACATTTTGGGGAGTTACGACCTTGAAAATCTGCATGTGTACACCATTAAGCACTAACTAAAACTGTTGTTTTTGTAATTGTTTTTGTCTCTATGGTCATTTGGGACCAACAAAAACAAAATCTTGTATTGGTAATTTTCAAGGTAATTTTAGATAAAAGATCTCTACATTTTTGGATAATTTTGGATATATTTTTTAATTATCAGTTCTAATACACACGCAGGCTACGATGATTGAATTATGCAGGGGACAGATATTATTATTATTATTGTTATTATTATTATTATTATTATTATTCTTCTTCTTCTTATTATTATTCCAGAAAATTATTACATAGGTATAACAATGTTTGCAGCCTTGAAAAAAAAGAAATTTCCCACCTTGTCAATGCACTTAATTCAGTGGTGAATATTAGTAACATAGATCGAATATCATCCAATGAAAATTCCAGATCAAAATTCAATTAATTACTGTACTTTTATCCATCCGTAAATATGTTGTGCTATCAGTAACTGTTTTGATACAAGCTTTTCACTCAAAGATTTTAGAACAAAATTATCCATAATATCTTTTTGGTAATCAGAGTATGTTTGTACAATCAGCCGTTTTGGTTCCGAAATTTATTTTGCCGGGGAACCCTGATACGATCTTGAAAAAAATCACAGAACCTATGTCTATATTTTACAGACAACCTCCATCACCCTTATTTTATGAAGATATTTAATGAAACAAAGACTGTTTTAGAGAGAAAATCTATTCATATATATTCATATATCCACGTCACCTAACTTATTATTTTGAAAACTAGAATCCACCTGCTCAAAATGACTGGATTATGTACGTATAGATCGGTGCCTAGGAGCTTAAAGCTGTTTTATTCTAACTGTATTGAACTAGTTTAAATTTGAAAATTCGATGAAAAATTCATGTGATCAGAGAAGCGTATTTTTTGTATCCAATAATGAAAGCCGTCAACAGAGACTGCCGCTAAAACTGTCAACATAGGTTTCTTTAGTTTTCGAGACAGCTTGTCTGACTTGAGGACTTTCAATGTTTGTATTACTTGTACAGGCCACACCAATAATGTCACACAAGTGAAGAATAAAATATTTTCTAACTTCCCTCGTAAATAGGTTTTTAGTTAAGGGTTCAATTTGCAATATAAATTCATGTAAGCACTCCAATGATCATTAAGCAAAAAAAGCAACAACTAACTTGATCATTCATTATCCCTTTTCCAAATGTTTCAGTTGATCATCTCCAACATAGAATTCTTTTAACAGACGTTGGTCGGTGGTGGTTTTTATCCAACCAGGTTTGTCTTCAAAGATAACGACCAATGTTCTCACATTTAGTTACTCTTTATTGCTGAGTCTCGTCTCCAGTTCTAACACAATTTGCAAAAGGATCTATTCGGGTCATTAACATTAGGAACAGCTTTACAACAAAAGCAACAAAAAAAAATACTATGACTATTTCTATTTTTCCCAAGATCTAACTCTCAGGTGAGCCTCGTTAGAATTCAAAAGAACGCGCTTCTTTTAAAACTAATTTCTCCTCAATGAATTTCTCGAGGACCTCATAAAATATTCAGATAATCGGAAAGTAATTACAAATTTCACTGGCATAAATTATAAGCCAACCATCTAAGGCAAAGACCAAGGTTGAATGGTACGAAACGACGTCTGGATTTATTTAATCATCTCTTCTATCCGACAGTGTGTTGTTTATAGTGTAAAATTAAGTTAAAACTCTATGTAGGATAGAGACTTTGAAGAGAAATATATTCACCATTGCATTCTGTATGGATTTCGAAAGGGTAGAACTGCCTCGCAGATGATGAGGAACATTTGAGAAGTGTATCCACATGCAATGGAGGCTTGTGAATGTCAGCTATGGTTTTAAAAGGTTTAAAAACGGCGATTTCGATCTTTCTGATTCGTAATTACTCTCCGGACACCCTGATAATTCAAACAAAATTCCACCGTCAATCATTAGAATGAAAACCGGTGGAAGACTTTTTCATTTCCGATCCGGACTTGAAGGCCGTTGGATAATGATCTTAGTTGCGATAAAAATCAACAGAAATGAGATGGAATAAATGCCAGTCAAAATATATCGTATGTTCATTGCTCCTCCTACGAAATTTCAAGACTATTTCCGGGAAGCAGAAAAAAGATTTCAAGATTTGAAGATGGCGCTTGGAACCAACCGGTAACAACATAGTCTCTTTTTTCTATGGGCGATCTTTTTAGCGTTTATTCATTACATATCTTTGCCTCTCCAATATATATATATATATATATATATATATATATATATATATATATATAGAGAGAGAGAGAGAGAGAGAGAGAGAGAAAGAAAGAGAGATACATTCATATTTTAAAGAAAGTGACAATAGGAAGGTGTAACCAAACTTGATTCTCATCTACGCAGATACAAAAAACACTTATTATAAAATAACCAGAAGATACAAAAATATCTCCATCTCTTTCCTCATCCTCAAACATGCAAACAGCAATCTTTCTTGTAAACTGCTGAAAGTTTTTCTCTAAAAAACTGGCTGGCACCTGTCGAAATGCATTGAAACAGACTCATGGAATAATAAAAAAAAATTGACATCTTTGAGTTTTTCTCATCACCTTCCAATCGTAGCATTCATTGATTTCCGATGGGTCACTTCATATCCACAATGTAAACATATACATATATGTATATACATATGCATGCGTGTGTGTGATTATAATAATATAATTATGAATCCTAACTACAAATCTGTTTCATGCTTCTCTGTGATTATCAACTGAGTTGTCATAAAACTCAATAATATCTTATATATATTCTGTTTGGTATGTAATTCTTTTCACTAGCATTCTGGATCTTAATTTAAAAGATTTATGTATAACCGTTATTGCAGGTCTATCTAGAATATACTGGTAATTTGCAATACCATTAAGTGTTAAGCTTATTACTTAAAAGCTAGTAAGGTACATATATCTATAATACTCATGTAAGAAGGAAATTACAATGTAATTAGTGATATTGTTTATCTTTTAGTCATTAAAATTATTGTTTGATGCATTATTATCAACACACGGAATGTGTGTTGTAATAATGCATCTTTAGCTACGAATTCGTTTTCTGTTTTGTTCAAAAAGAGTTTATGGTTAGGGAAAAAGAACGTTGTTAGAATTTGAGCACTGCATGACGCTAATTACCTTCTTTATTTACGTGGTTTGGGCCGTTCGATTTGCTACTTGGTAACACCGGTGCTGAACAAAATAAAGTTGTTACAAGAACGTCTTTATAATCATCACACACACACACAGCCACGCATGTACGCACGCACACACACACACACACACATACACACACACACACACATATATATATATATATATATATATATATATTTATATATAATGCGTATTGTCCTTCAGCAGTCATAGTTTGGTTTGATCTAGTGGTTTCAACTTTTATTCTGACCGTTATTGAGATCAGGAAACAATGGGTGTCTGACTCAGTTGCACATGAACAACTGCTACAAAATTTGAAAAATTTTGGTATAAAAGATGATTTACTGAAATGGTATTCAATGCTACCAAGTGCGAAGTGGTGCACTCCATCAAAAGATCTCAAATGCCATTAGCGTCTAAACGACCTCACATTAGGAGAGACTGACTAGGAAAAACACCGCTGAAGCTCTAACAAAGGTAAGCAAATTTTGGTAGTAATAAAATAAAAGTTTCATAGCACGACAGAGGTGCACGAACAATTTCACTAATACAGAGCCACGGTGAGACCATACCTAGAATGTAATATGAGGCCCTTATTTCAAAGTCGATATAAAAACACCGGAGTCTATTCAACGAGGAGCAACTAAACTGATTCCACCACAAAAAACAAATCCTATGAGGACTGCTTAAAGGAAGTGATACTACCATTCCCTTGTGTATAGACGCCGACGAGTAGACATGATTCGTGTGCGGAGAGTCATCAATGAGCTGTTCTCTTCCACTAAAATTTCTCATACTCGTGGATATTCTCAGAAGGCATTTTAGAATCACGCAGTTAAACTTCCAAGAGCTATTTATTTCTTACACAACGGGTTGTAAATGATTGACATAATCTCCCTGTCGATATCGTAGACATGCCATCGCTTAACACCTTCAAAAATAGATTAAACAAAATTTGGGAAGACATCTACAATCAAGCAGCGAATTAATTGAATAACTTATGCATTGTATGTTTGAGTTAACACTTTCAGGTCTCGGTCTTTTTGTTTGAAAATATCATATTACTTAATTATTGTATTCATTTCTTTCTAATATTTCAAAACGAGGCATCTTGCCGTTTACGCTTTATGAGGATATAACACTCGAGACGACAAAGAAAATTGTTAATCGGACTATATGTTCTTGTTGTTGAATATATCTAAAATCAAAATTTCTCTGTCTATATGCATGTATACATTTTTGTACTCGTGAGTGTATTGTATATGCATTGTATTCGTATGTACGTGTGTGTACATTTACGTTTTGCAGGAAATATTTTTTTATGATCAAAGAAATTTTTCGATTCTTTTCTAGGGATCAACGAAACAGCAGAAGTGTTATTAAAACGGCCCCAGAAGGATGAAATTAAATCAGGAGCAGACGTTATACTTCGATGTCAGATAACAGGCAATCCACCACCCTCCATTTTGTGGTACAGGAATAAGTTTAGGTGAGCAATTCTATTGTGTTTGGAGAATATTCTGTGAATCTCGCAAATCTTTGAATACATTCATTCAATTGGTTGGACTTGAATATTGCAACCATTCTTATAATACATAAATACCATAGATGTCGTACATTTATTCATCAAACTTCTTTTCCAGTCGAAGTACCATAAAAAGAAAAAAGTGCAGTTTGATTTTTTTTGTTCTTTTTGCTGTAATGGTTGTACTTTTTTCAAATGCACGATCGCTATCACTGACTGACAATCTGACCAATCGAAATAGCAAACGCCTCACACCATCTCAAAGAAAGCGTTCCCTTGCACTTCTTCTAAGAAAGAAATATTCTTAACTGATATCGCTTAAGCGATATTTTATCATCCTCTCATCAGAACACGGAATTATATTTTACGATCTCAGAAGACAAACACACGTCAGTAGAATAAGCTTATTAAGGATGGGGCGTTCAAAGGCAATAAAGATCGAACCAGCTCATCTAGGGTCTGAATTTCAGGCTTGCTCCCTCTTCTCCCTCACCGATTATTATTATTATTATTATTATTATTATTATTATTATTATTATTATTATTATTGTAGGTACTGTTCCAAGTATACCCAGTATTGTAGGCCCTATTCTAACCTTCATTAACCACACTTTAGTAAGCTCCTGTGCAAGAGCCCTTGCAAGAGCCTTGTATTTTTCATATTTCTTACTCTCCTCCATTCAGTAGTCTGCTGGCTAAGCCACATCTACAATCTGGCAGGACTCTTGTCTCTTATTCTGGTCTATCAGATCCGGTCCTTTTCTTGGATCGGGGATCAGTTTAGGTATCAATATTCCAGATTATTCTATTATTTTTATTTCTCAATACTGCGTCAGGTTTGTGCTGATATCATATGTTTACGTGGCCGATCCAAAATCGCGTGCGCAGTTCTGAATCTATGGCTGACAATAATCCGATGTGACTATTTCTGCCAATTTACTACAGTCATTGATTAAGAGGTTTACAGTCACATTTCTTCCTCCAGAGAGGCAGCAAATGCTGTTTTCTAGGTTTTGTCAATTTTTGCCTCTATGTAATTCGTCTTGGTGCACTTGTTTTGGTCTCACTTGTGGTTAGTATCCCTTTATGGTATGTTTTGATAGTGCTTCATAGTCTGGTTCGTGGCTTGTTCTTATAAGATATGTTTTTCAGTAGTATTGCATCTCTTATCAGTTTAGAGATCTGGCTATCTAATCTTATTTCCCAAGCTGATTTGTTTACGCTAGTAGATATTTTCTTCTTGCAACATAAACGCTTCCAACACCATTTTTGCACCAGCGGAGATGAAATTGTTTCCATTAATTGCAATATTTAGTGAAAGCCTATTAACGTATTCGGTTGCATCTTTAATTTTTCTCCAATCCTTGCGCCTTAGGCTTAAGTTTCGAAACTTTGAAAACTCAAGGACTCTTTCGAAAGGAAATATTCCAGCTGACCTCTTTTAGAATTTAGTCTTTAGGCTGTAATCGATGAACTGCAATCATAAACATTTATTCAAAAAATGGATTATATTTCACTCGCACACTAATATATAGAACAGGTTTGTGCCCAATAGTTACGGTTTTTGATAGTTTTGCAATGGATGATGTTGTTTCTTTTGCCATAAGATTTGCTATGTCAACTGCTGCGGCCCCCAGGACATCATTTGTCGGACCCCAAGAGGTCCATAGACCCCAGTTTTGAAACTACTGGCCCCAGGAATGGTACAGTTCCCCTTTTTTTTATGTATCGATTTTTTAGTATTTTATATTTTGAATTTTTTTACCTCGTGGTCCTTTTTGGTATCCAGGCTTCGTTTTGTATTCCGGTCCGGGGCTTTCTTTCTTTCCACCGGTTTGTACTTCGTCATCTGCGAGTCTAGTGGTGATGTGAAAAGGTTCCTGTGAAGGTTGATAATGTTCTTCATTCTCGATTCCATCACGGATTTCCTATAGCCCCCGGCCTGATATCGAGTTTCTGTTCTAAAAAAATGTTTGGTTTGGTCGGCAAAACGCTGGCTTGATACTTCTACTGGAGTCTTGTCTCTCCACATTGTAAACATGTGTTCTCTGTATCCTCGAACAGACGGTTTACTTTTGAGTTAACAATAGATAACTAATTTATTTCATTTCCCCCTTAGCAAGTCAGAAGTCACTTGATAGCCACTGTCTCTTTCCTCTTATATTACTATTATTATCATGAATGCTATTATTTTTCATTAATATCATTATTATCATTATCAACATTATTATCTATGTCATTACTATTATTATCGATGTTATTATCAATTTTTTTATCGGTATTATTATCAATATCATTATTGTAAGTATCATTATTACTAATAATAAAAGTCAACGTTGCAGTCCTTATATTTCTAGCACTTTCCTCAATATCCGTGAAGTTCCAAGTAGTGCTGTAGTCTGTACCGTCTCAAACCTTCCCTTAATCCTGATCTCCTCCAGTCTCGTCCTCAGTGTTTTCGGGGCAGTTCCCAGTGCGTCCACTATGACCGGTACTACCCTGGCTTTCATGTTCCACATCTTCCTCAATTCTCTTGCTAGGTCCTGCTATTTCCCCCGTTTTTCACTCTCCTTCCTCTTTACTCTATGGTCTGCAGGTACAGCCACATCTACTATTTGGCAGGCCTTCCTTTTTTTGTCTACTATTACTAAGTCCGGTCTTCTTGCCTGGATGAGGTGGTCAGTTTGGATGTCACAGTCCCAGAGTAGTTTGTGGTTGTCATTCTCCAAAACTGCGTCTGGCTTGTGCTGATACCACTTTTCCTCATGGTTGAATCCCATTTGTTCGCTTAGTTCCCAGTGTATCATCGTTGCTACTTTATCGTGTCTCTGCTTATACTCCTTCTAGGCGAGTTGACTGAATTCACTAGTTATGTGGTTTACTGTCTCATCTCTTTCACCGCACATGCGGCATTTGCTGTTTGTCTGTGTTCTGTCGATTTTTGCTTTTATGTAGTTTGTCCTTATGCTTTTGTTTTGGGCTGCCATGATGAGCGATTCTGTTTCTCTCTTAAGGTTTCCCTTTCGTAACCACGTCCATGATTTCTCGTCTGCTACATCTTGTATCTGCCTTTTAAACTCGCCGTACAATTTTTTCCCTTCCCACTTTTCTTTTCTAGTTTGCTGTACTGTTCCATTGTTTTCTACTTTATTGTTTGTTGCACTATCCCTCGCGCTCTTTATGATTTCTTCACTATTTGTTTGCACATATCTATCTAGGACTACTTTAGCTCTCTGGACACAATCTTCTATGCTGATGAGCCCCCTACCACCTTCTTTTCTCTTAACGTATAGTCTATCTGTATCATCCCTAGGGTGTAATGCTTTATGCATCTTATTATTATATCAAATAAATCGCACAGTACTGTCTTGTTAGCAAGACATATACGCACAGAAAGAGAGAAAGAATAGCCAATTTGCTCTGGTACTTTCAACAAATGCATTTCCAATCATTTGAAACACTCATTTGGCTTTAAAGCAAGAACCATGAATTCTACGATGTGTCCACTGTCCGTGGTAATATTAGCCACAAGAGGAAGAAGAGGGGAAAAAGAAAGAAGAGCAAGAAGTCTTTCTTTGACCCTATTGATTCTCATACTTGTAAAATGTTGCAATATGGAAATATTCCGCGAGTGTTATTTTCAATAATAATCGTAAATGGCTATCTTTAGTTTTTTAGTTCCTTTTTGAGCTTTTGAAAATATAAAAATACAGACATTGTACATTCTATCATGACACCAAATCAACTGGTAAAAAAGAATTGACCGGAATGTCAATTTTAATGTCAAGATAACGGGAACCGACTGACTAGAAAGCATCATTCAGATGTGTTGGAGACATCTAAAAAAAAAGAAGCTATAAACGATAACTGAGCATGGAACTTAACCCAAAGATTGGCTTCCAGACTGAGAACCATACAACATGCACAGAAGGGAATCATGCTCGATATTACATGGTGAGATCACAAAACAGCACAGTACAGTAGAGAACAGACAGGAGTCAGAGATATGATAGAATCCATTGGAGAACTCAGATAACAATGGGCTGGTCATATTGTAAGGACGGAAGACAACCGATGGACATCACGACTCACATCGTAGATCCCCAAAGATACAAAACTCTGGCCAGCAAAATATAGAATGGCCTGACAGTCTAAACAAGTTCAGAGAATATTTACTCAACGACGCCAACGATAGGAAGGTCAGGCGAATAATAGGGAAGGTTTATGTCCAACAACGGACGCTAACACTCTGATGATAATGAATATTTACTTTCATAGACACTCCATTGAATGTTATAGACTATCAAAATTGAAATTGCTTCAAATTTTGCTTCATTTAAATCTATTTGCATTCCCCCCCCCCGTGATATAAATCACTTCGATTACTCTCAAGTCTGAAATATCTCATTTGACATTTTTTCTTATTTCTTGTGCGTAATTGTCACAGTGAACTCGTTTTATTGCTAGAAGTTAAGGCGATGACATAGGATGAACATGTCCGCTTTTAATCCTCCAGAAATACGTTACTGCCTTTTGACCCCAGGAACTAAGTCTGTTTTAGAATATGTCCATTTCCTTTTTCTGACGGACAATTCTGACTGTTCCCACAGTTAGAACAAGAAACAAATGCTCTGTTCAGAGACAACGACGTTGCATATTCAATTTTTTACAGCATTTGAAAGCATTTGTTTCTGTAATAAAACTTATCTATGATGAAAGAAGTAATCATAGTATCAAAAATAAAACGGAAAATATCACCCGAAGTGTAACATGATTCATTGTAAAATAAAAGAGTTATATATATATATATATATATATATATATATATATATATATGAAGAGTAAATATTATAAACTCTGCTTTCCTTCTTTTTTCTTTATTTCTTTCTTGTAATTTCTTTTTTTTATTTTGAAAACTGATTAAAAAAAAAAAGAAACTGAATGGCGTATTGTAACGTAAAACAGAGAGCAATAATCCTATTTCTTTACCCACTTTTTCTATCGTATCTTTCTATCTTTACCGACGCCTCCTCTCTATTATTATACCCCTCTTGTGAAGACGACAGCTTTCTCTGTTTGCTAGGAATGCTGCCTAATCTTTCGTTAACCAATCTCTCTTCGGATCACTCGATTCTCCACAAACGCCGTTAGCCAATTTGAATCTGGTCTTAACATGCAATTTTATGTCTTACTTAAAAAGGAGGATGACATATTTTAAATCTTATAGAGTTACTGCTTTTCTTTTTATGCAGTCAAAAAGAAATCAAGTATTTTCGGAGGATTAAATTTCGGAGCTGGACAAATTCTGACAGACATTTTCTTCCTACGTCATCTCTAAACGTCTTCCATTGACTTTATGTGTATGTTGTTTTCTTTTTTCCTTATTTATTTTCTGAATACATCACTAAATTTATCATGAATACTTGTTCAACTCATGTCTTTTTTTATTATCTTTATTTGCTGTTTGAATCAAAGACTTTTCAACACGGAGAAAAATGACAAAATCAAGATACTGGAAGGAGATTCCCGATTGAAACTGTCCCATGTAACGTCATCAGAAAATGGAATCTACTCATGTCGTGCTGAAAATATTGCTGGAGCACGTGATAGTGTGGAGAATTTCTTATTAAACATTAAAGGTATGGATTGCGTGACAATTTGTATTACTCAATGCATTATCGATTTTTATGATTTTTATGCAAATCTTTTTCATTTATCTAGGGAAATTTTATCTTGATTGTATTTTTTTTTTAGTGTTCTCTCAAGTTATACATCATTTCTGAATGTAATTTCTTTTCTCAATAAGATTGGAGGCCTGTCCGTAATGTATCCAGCCATTTCATATCAACAGAAAGAATAGCTTACCTAGGGCAAGAGTGCCCTGGTCCCATTCAAAGAATTCCCTTGGGACCTTTCAATTATACCAGCATCGTCCCTATTCTCCAAAGGATTCTGCTAAGTTCTCTATCGAGATCACCATCGCCTTGGTCTCCTTAATCTCGACCACGATCTGAAATCTTGTGAAGAATGGACAGACACATTGTCATGATTGTCATCGTGGATGCGACAGTGTCTCAATACACAACCATTTACTCATGGCGTTCCAACAGGAGATCATCTATTCCCGAATGCACTGTAAGGTCTTCTATGATTAATTGCCAAGTTACGCCAAGGGTGCGCAACCGGTTCTCGAGATCTTCAAAATGGCTGGATACTTTTCCTGACAGACTTCCTTCTCTCTATAGCTATCTGTTTTGCCTCGTCATTTATCAATGAATACACCCTATTGGGCATTCATTGAAACCAAAACTGGTCAAAATTGTCAATAAAGGTTTCTTTAGTTTTCATGTTAATCTGTCTGACTGGCTGACTATGTATTCACGCGTATAGGCTACTGAATTTGAGCTAGAGGAACGAATTTTTAAGCATTTGTATCTTATTATATCAAGAAAAACGTTTTTGTCACTTCGAAATCCCTCCGAATAGGTTTTTAGTAGAGAATTCAGTTTACAATGCACGTTTATGCTAAATTGGTTCTTAGTTCATGCCCACTGCCTTTTTAGTAACCCAACAAAAGATGAGAGAAGTAACTTATTCATTAATGCCCCTTTTCCCAATTTCCTAATTGAGCACCCCCACCGCAGCATGATGCCCAAATACATCGATGGCCATGTGACGGTTTCTATTGAGTAACTAACCAGACCGCCAGTTCTAGCTTCAACTCTATCAGGAATGATTTCTTAATCAATGATACATTGATAAAATGGGTAAAGGTTCTGCAGTAGAATAAAAAAAAAATTAAAGTTTAATTAGCTTTTAAAGACTTTAATGTACATTTTAAAAGCTCTGTTCACCTGCAGAATATTCGTTATAAAATTCTAAAAATCATCTTTATCCACGGAGTAGAATCCAGTAAGACAACTGATTTCTAATCAAATGACTAGAAACTTTAAAAACAGAAGATCCTGTAGAGCGAAAATGACTCGTCAATGTTATTTTGTACTAGATATAACCCGTCTCTTTATTTGAAATGGATTATTCGTTGATAAAATAAATTATTACCGCTTAATCGATAGTACTTGGAAATCAAAGATGGGAATGAATTTCTAACTGTGACGTATCGTAATATCTTATCTTGGGATAATGAAAGTATTCAATCTGTATTCTCTATTCTTCTTTTTTATTATGTGGTTGGATAACATACACTGATCTATCAAGCTGTTGCTCATTGAAAGTACAATCCTGTGGAAAAAGCAAAAGATATTTCTTGAAGCCTTCACCGCAAGTGGTAATATATATATATATATATATATATATATATATATATATATATATATATATATATATATATATACGCACATGTGAGCGTGTGGCCTTGTGAAATGTCCAATACTTGTACGTTCAGTCATAAAAACATAAAGAATAAAATTGAAGACAAGAGTCGATAAGGAATGCAAACACAAATGAAAAAGGTCTTGTTAGTCACTGTGTTGAAACCTCCAAGTGACCGACGTCTTTTGGCAGCATGGTAAGTTGGGGTGATCAATCGAAACTTGGAATAAGAGGGCGATCAATAAATAAGTTACGTATGTCGACTTTTGTTAAATCATTCAATGTTTCTTGAAAAACAATCGTGAACGCAACTGGACAAAAACTAAGGGACCAATTTAGCAGAGCAATACATTGCAAATCGACCCTCAATGGGTTTATTTATAAAATGAAAGAAAATATTGGGGGATAGGCATGATCAGGAGCAAATGTTTAAATTTTCATCCATCCAACTCAATTGGTGTGGTCTGTATTCATGATTCATATATATATATATATATATATATATATATATATATATATATATATATATATATATATATATATATATATATATATATATATATATATATATATATATATATATATATATATATATATATATATATAGCCAGCCAAACCTGAAAACTGAAGAAACTTATGCTGACAGATCTGGTTGACATTTTCTAACATGGGGGTAAGAGAAAACATTAGATTTAATGGTGATAAAAACCCACATAAAATAAAAAAAAAGGTGAAAAGAGCAAGCAAAAGAGACGTAAGAAAGAACAACTTGAGGAAATCACTGCAAAAAGTGCATCTGTCTCAACGGAAATGACTCTCGTTCAACTCATCAATGGTAAACATAGTCTCGTTAATGTCACTGAGACGAGGAATAATCGCCGAAGCCAACGAGCAGAACATAACACACGAGTTTCGTTTGTAGATTTATTGGAATGCCACAATGTGTAAAAGTCATTTCAACATCAAAGACGATGTTGCATTTAATTCAATTGTATCAATCCATGATTTGTTACTATCATCAATCTGCTTGATAAGAGCGGATTGATCCAATAAAGCGTATTATGGCCAAGAGAAGGGTCAGAAAGGATTTTACATGCATTCACGTGTACATTTACGGATGTATAAGTGTTCAAAGTTAGTCTGAGTAGCTATTCAATATTTGATCCTCCTGAGGTTCTCCGCTATTGTGACCTTGAGCGAAGTTGAGCAAAGAGATTACACTTATGGATGTATATCTTTCCTTATCTATCTATCTATCTATTAGAATATTTCGGCATTTAGTAAAATCCATCTTACATGATTCGACTATTTGGCTTCAAAATATTGTTGGAAAAAGAAAGTCCCCCCAAAAGCTTTCATCTCACGCTCTACATCCATTCCATTATGGACAAAGCAGGTAAATATTTCGGTTCTGTCTTTTGGTTTTTAGAAGTGGCAGTTACAATCTTGAAAAATATCCTTTTATCGAAATCATCCTGTTTTATTTTCTTTCCTTCATTTTTCTTGTTTTCCATGTCTTCACCTCGTCGTTTGTGTTGTTAACACGACGTTTCGGCCGATACATTCTATGTCCTCCAGGTGTGTTATCCGAATGTGATGGTGGTAAACAAAATGTTCCAATTGTAGCAACGTTATAACGTTGGATTCGGGTGATATCTCTTTCTTTCCTTGTTAGGCCTGGATTTCCATATCATTTCTCCTGTCGTGTAGTCGAAACTAGATCGGGTTGAATTTTGCACTTGACTGGTAGTTCACATGAAGAAGGCCGTAGATCGGCCGATTTTAGTGTTAGAAACACAAATAACTAGAAAGAGTTCAATCCACCGAAAAATTCTTTGAATGCTTAACCATATGCAGTATGTGTGTTTTTTGGACATGGGATTCGACAATATCGAAGTATTAAGACATTTTGATGAATAAATAAATGTTCCTGCATGTAACGATTCTGCCAGTTTCTATACCCGGTGAGGATGGAACTCACGACCCTCTGTGTTGAAAATAGTGATTTGTATTATTTATTTCTTACAATGATTGTTCATTTTTCTTCATATGAATAGACCATGAGAAATATCTGCAGTCCTTGTAGCCTACGATGACACAAAAGTGACACAGAGCCATAGAATGTCATCGTTTGGATGAGGTTCGCAAAGAAGAGGGAGGCATAGATTACTCTCCCTGCCTGTATCATGTACAGCGTCTATTCTAGTTACGTCTCTTTTCTTTGCGAACCTCTTCCAAACATGTACTAAATCAAACCGGAACAATGGGATTTATCTTTCTCTTTTCTCTAATGTTTGGCAAAAAAAAGAAAAAAAAAAGCGAACACGTAAATATTTAGGAAAAAAAAATTCCTTTCTCTTTTCTCTAATGTTTTGCACCCCCCTCCAAAAAAACGCACGTAAATATTTAGGAAAAACTTATTTTCAAATGAGATCTATTCTTCAATGAGCTTGATAAGCAGAGAACCCCGAAAGGTCGAATGGAAATGGAATGCTTTTAACAGTTCCTTCGCTTAATGATATCATCAATCAAATGATGACAGATAGAAGACGTGCTCGGCAAAAAAAGAAAAAAAAAAAAAAGTGGAGAATAAAGAGGCTCATTTGAAAAAGAAAAACCGGAAATACCTCCAAACTCATCCCCTATCCCGATCTCCGTAATTTATTTGCTCACTGCCGAAGGGAAACCAGCCTGAGTTCAGTGGCTATAAAGAGCAAGAAAAAAATTGAGATGATAGTAAATTGTAGCAAAAGAAAAAAAAATCAATAATAGTGATTTAAGATACTTCCTCTGATAAGATAAATAAAGAAGATCACTGATACTGGACCAACAGTTGATAACAAATGCAGCACAGAAGAGATCGGAATTGGGGACGAGTTCAGAAGTTCGATTATTCGAACTTACGAGAGTCAGTAGTTCTTGTAGC
Organism: Thysanoteuthis rhombus; assembly: GCA_963457665.1. NCBI lineage: Eukaryota > Metazoa > Mollusca > Cephalopoda > Oegopsida > Thysanoteuthidae > Thysanoteuthis > Thysanoteuthis major. Next base: position 15,150,386 of record OY735221.1, read on the forward strand.
TCAGTACTAAGAACGGATGAGCGTTTACCAAGCCATATTTGGCATAGAGGGTCGTGAGTTCGATTCTCACCGAGAATTTATTCCGACCTTGCTAATTTATTTACTCACTGCTGAAGGAAAATCGGCCTGAGTTTAGTTGAAATAAAAAGCAACAAAAATTACGATGAAGGTTGATAGCTGCAAAAAAATGTAATAATAGTGGTAATAATACTTCATCTAATAAGATAAATAAGCGAATAGTATGAACTATATTCTAGCAATGTTCCAATTATGAGTTTTTTTTAAAGTATTGAACATCTCTGCAATAGGTTTCCGTCCTGTGAAGATATGCTTAAAAGTCGTAGTCACACATTTCAAAGCAATACGCTAGCTAGTTTTCCAAATTGTGACGTCTTTCGAATAAAAACAATAAAATTGTTTGAGAAAGTTCTTATTGTTTATAATCGACTTTTTACTATCAGAGTTAACTTTTATGAAATTGTTGAAAAAAATGATTAGATATAATTGGTTCTAGCTGATCTGGTTTCTGACAATGTACACGTTTGCTCAGGCTTAGAAACGCTTATTGGTTATTGACTGTTTTGTGATAGGATGTTGAGAATGGCTTATGGCCTGAATTACTGATAGTTTTTATTATTCTATATACATTTAAAATGAAGTTTTTTTTCGTCTTTCTTTACCGTCATTGGTAAATTACGAAACAGTATTTGTGTCCGTTAATCATGTTGTTTTAACTCTTGCAGAACCCGGTGCACCTTATCTGATTGAAGAGAAATTTACTCCTTATCTGTTAATAAAGAAAGGACATCCAGCTCGTTTGGATTGTTTTATGGTTAACGCAACACGAATTGAGTGGTTCTCAAATTATGAGAAAATAACGAACAGTACTCGGTGAGTTCATTTACTATTGAATTATGTTTTTTGAAAAAAAATCTTTTTTTGAAGAAGAGCGTTCATTTATAAAAAAGATTCTCATCCAAATGACACATGTAATATGTTCTCATTATTTTGCTTTTATATATTTTCTTCATATTTCTCCCTCATAAAACAAGGGCATAATATTTATATTTATAAAATCTGTACACATTTGTCGATTGGACGTTACTTATGGCCAAATGAACCGAAATATTTTCGTTGTTTGAAAGATATATTACGGAGAAAACAAGTCGAATATAGTGATACGTTTTAAAAAAGAATTCTTCATTGATTATATTCACAGTTTAATCAATTGAGGTAAGGTTTTAAAGTTCAGTTTTGTAAGAGGTTACTTTATGAAATGGGTTTTGAAACCTTGACCGAAAGGTACGAACATGAACTAAAAGATTTTAGAAAATAAAATAAATGTCTTCAGTAGCCTAGGGATATTATAATAATAACATTCCATTCATTGATCAATGGTAAGATAGATAGGATAATTCCTAAAAACACTATTGCATGAGCGTGTATGAAAATTTCTGTGACTTTAAGGTTCAAGTGATGAAAGAAAAATAAAATGGAATCAATGAAATGGTAAGATAAAACTCTTTGACAGTAGTCAACAGCCGTTAGGAAAATCTAAAAATGGGTATGTTTTCATCACGACTCTTAACGTGGATACCCAGTGACCATATACGAAAATCTAAGCGGAAAATATAAGATGAACTAGACAAGATCAGAAAGTATTGGCCCATGAAAGAGGGGTTTGGCAAATCTTGGGAAAGTTCTGGGTCCAACGGCAGGTGTTGAAGGGCTGATAATGATGACGACGTCTTATGCCGTTTTGGTGCGTTTAATCAAAAGCGTTTTTTTTTTGGTTGGGGTAGGGGGTCGGCTTTTTTGAATTTTTGGAAAATGGTAATTATTCTAGATATTGCTCAATTGCTTAGCCCAGCTCTCATCTATCAATACACACTTTCCGTCGATTATTTCAACTTATTCCTCAGAGATGGAATTCGGGTTTCACTTTTTTCATGAAATCAACAATCATGTCAGCTATAAAATAATTAGACAAATGTTACCATTTTACAGGTTAGTCTAGTGATTGCATCATAAAAATTCCCTATTTGCAATGATTTTTTAAGGACAACTAAGAAGTATTTCTCGGGGAAAAACTTGTTGTTTATTGATGGAAAAATATAAGAATTCTACGAACTAAATCCTTCAAAATGAATCGACCCGATTGCATTCCATGTTCTTAAAATTGTCAGGTAAATCCGACAAATAGCTATAAACAAGGATATTAATCTCCATTCCACCTGCCACTACTACAGTGTAAGAGTTTCACTTACATCTTTCTCCTGTGATTGACCGAGGAGATTTATATTCAGCATATATATATATATATATATATATATATATATATATATATATATATATATATATATATATATATATATATATATATATATATATATATATATATATGGAGTGAACTGCATTATAATGGACAGCGTTGTATCAGGAGATTCCTGTATCAGTATATTAAACATTTCTAACCAGTCCAAAAGTTTTATATCAGGGTCGCCTAAAACAATATAATAATAAAATATCAGAAGATGTCTGTGCTGATGGTATTTTTTATAATACCAATATGAAGTCAGGTAAAAAAAAACAACAACTTTTTAAAGAAAGAATGTCCATTTAGATCGCTTAGTTTAGTCTTTCGAATTTTTATGACATCATCAGAGTTTTTTTTTTTTAAATTCTCTGGATGATGCAATTTGGAGTTGCTATAAAGTCAGGGTTCAGTTCCGTATAGTAATTGTCCATTGAACTGAAACCTTCTTCTAAAACATGACGTGACTGGTGGAAACTACCCAATTTAGTTTTACTTTCTTTTTTAGAGTCTGTTAGGGATACAGGACGAAAAAGATTCTTCCTATCAAGTGCCAAAATTCGATTTTGAATATATTGAGGGCAGACCGACGGATAGATCTTTATATAACAATGCAGGTAAACGCATCTAGAAGCCTGCGTTGAGAATCGAACTCACAGCCTGTAGCCAGAGATAGTCAAGTATAAAACCGACTGCTTTATAACTGTTGGGCGCCATGACTATATAAAAGCTGATCGAAACTTATAAACTTCACTCCTTATGACCAATATTCGACGCATATTGATGTTCACATTTAAGATCCACTAGTCTTAAATACATCGATATTCAATCTATTTAAAAAAAATTCATTTCCTTTTCTGATTATTAGAAGAAGTATTGTAACGTTATTATCTATTTTGATTAGTTTTTACCTTTACGGTCCGAGACGAAGTTGTAATAAAAAGCAGCTGATAATCAAGATGAAGGTAAGAATTAGAAAAAAAAACATCGATAATGTTACAATACTTGATTAAAAATTAGAAAAAAAAATTGATATAAAAATCAATTAGATATCATTGTATTAAAATAGATACTCTCACAATTCCATTTGTTAGGTACCAATCTGAATTGATGTTAACTTTCATCCTTTTTCCGAACATTATTCTCCATATGAGATCTAGCAGAAAACAATGTCCATATCAGCTTAGTTTTTGCGAGATTATATCAGTATTGTCCTCTAAGAAGAAATAAGAAATTTTAAATCTTGATTTAAGCTTCTTCGTTTGTCTCAACATAACATTTATATTTGATAAAGTAAATTTTTTCATTCAATTCGTTTTGAATTTAAACAATAAAATGAAAATGTTCTACAACAGATTTTCAGTTCTCAAATGCTTCAGATACTGTGAGCAGATAAAAAGGCCAGATAGCAGGTATACATTAAAAAGCAAAACATTTAGGCCTCTGATTAAATACAATATACTAAGGCAATGCCTGGTCCAAAGGTGTGTGTTTAGAAGAGACCGGACTTTTGTGGAGCGGCCTACAATGATATTCTTGTAAAATAAATTTCCTTCCGTCTTACAAAACAACGCGTTCAGTTTGGATTTAATTCAGGTATTTATGTCTAAATTTAGATATATTGCCAACTTCGATATTTTATGGAAAATTTAAATCTATAATTCTTTTATTAGATTTCTCTGGAGCCGCCGATGAAAACAACTGCTGACTAATATGTACTGGCCTTTTCTGTGCACAATATCAATACGATTTGAGGATTAAAGATTGTGTTTAATAATAGAAGAGAATTTCGTAAGGTCCGTGTACTTTCTGGTATTCGTAGCCATTTTTGTCTATGAGAAGAGGAATGTTTTTTGGATATAAAACTTCCACGCTTATGTCTTTCTATCGCACTTGGTAAAGACGAAGTTTTTTGTGGACTTCTGTTCTCTCTTTGGTCCTTTTTTGAATCCAACGTTTCGGCCGTTGTACTCTACGACTGTCTTCAAGCGACAAAAAGGTGTATTTTTGATCATCACTCGATCATTAAAAATACACAAAAGTCCACAAAAAACCTCTACATAATGATAGTCCCTCATCTAGAAGATTCAGATAGAAACATAACGTAAAGCTGTCTCTTTGGAAACACTCCCGATGGAGTGTGAGTTGCCGGTGTGAAGTCCTGGTTTCTGTTGCGTGCATCAGCTTAGAGATCCTTGCAAGTCTCAAGTCTGGTGTATTTTTCTATTTGGGTTTACATACATTCGTATAATTTCACGAACAATGCCCGAATCCAGTAGTTACACACGTATGTAAATATATATATATATATATATATATATATATATATATATATATATATATATATATATATATATATATATATATATGTGTGTGTGGAAAGGAAAGTTTTTTTCGGGTATTGCGTAAAAGAATTATTCATTGCAAAGGGTTCCCTGATTAGTTGAAGTTTCAAGACCATCGTATCAGATGAAATTAAACACTAATTTCTGATATCCTTTTTGTGGGTTTTTTTTTCCTCTTATAGAGTTTAACAATTGTTATAGCCGCTTTTCTCTCTAATTTTTCCGAATACCGTCTATTCCAGATTGAATATTTAACATTTCATTTTAAAAGCACCAGGATTTGGGTAATACAGTGCTTTTAAATATTTTGTGTTGTTCAACATTTGTATTCTTATGCTATGTACACTGTGTTATTCCCTCTGTAGATTTGGCCTCGCCTTTGAAGAGAATGCTCTGGAAATTATGAGGTGAGATTTGTGTAAATAATTGTCTCCGCACCTATCGTACATGGCCGTATCCTGAACACTCGTCTGTTGATCTGCTATCGACAAACCTTTTGTGGCAATGTGACTTTCTCTCCCCCTGCCCAAGACCCTCAATCAGTGTCAGTGTAGATCACAGAAAACATTGCAACCTTATTCGAAGTGAAAAAGCAAACATGTCTTCTACAAAAAGTAAGATCAGTGGATGACTAGAGTTGTGGCATATGAATTTAAAAAAAGATCTCAATACTAAAGTATTAATTCCATCGTCAGTTCAATGAAGGACTATCCTGCTTAAGTGGAAAAAGATGAAATCAAACCTATAGAAAATGGACAAAATCAATGATGGAATATATATATATATATATATATATATATATATATATATATATTGAATCAATCAGAGACGGAATATACATATCTATCTATCTGTCTACACACACATGCACACTCACACACATACATACATACATATATATATATATATATATATATATATATATATATATATATATATATATATCCCACTATGTATGATATGACGTTGCATTGGTTTCGGTCATAGATATGAAAAGAGCTTTTAAACTGATTTAGTTATGATTACTCAAATCAAAACATAATTGTAAAATAATGAAAAATAATATTAATTCCACCTTGAATGATGGTCGAGAGATCATGAACTTAGAAACCTGACAGCTTTGGAAATTTTTTACAAGATTTTGATCCTAATGATAAAAAGTTTGTAAGCAAACAAAAACAAAAAAATCAAATTGACAAATTTTGTCACTTATTTTAGATAATGTATCTTCAAACACACACACACACACACACACACACATACACACACATATATATATATATATATATATATATATATATTGAAAGTAAATACAGACTTGTATTTTTCTTGAATAATTCCTTTTATTTTACTTGCTGAAATATTCAAAAATATTTAATATAAAGATTAAAATTTGGTTGACATGTCATTAGTAGATTTTAAGCAATGTCTCTTCCAGGCACGGAATTCGTTGGAGTAGCCATTTTTCTTCTTCTGACATATCCGAACAGGAGGTTGTATTCAAAACACAAACCAAATCCATTTTTTTTTTTGAAGGTTTTCCGGATATTTTCTTTTTCTCTCGATCCAAAATGACATCGACAAGTTCCTTAGGATTCATGTCAGGAGACTGACTCGGTCATGACAGTTGCTTAATACATTCTCGAACCTTCCATTCTCATTTTTTTTACACTATGGGATAGAACTCCGTCTTCCATAAAGATAGGGTGTTAGTTTGTCAAAACAAATTTGTCAGTGAATATTCGGAGACGTTCTTCCTATAAAATGAGAGTACATGTTTCTGAACTGATATTCCTCACACATTCCAGAAGCTTTCAGTGTTCAAATGTAAAAATGAAAATAGATATTCCACGTATAAACATGAATCATTCAAAATTAAAAGATTCATATACATGATTGTATTGAAAATAGAAATGTCTATAAAATGTTCCAAATCTTTTTTTAACATTGTAAAATTCTCAAGAATTACATTATTGTACATTCTCCTTGTAAAAGGTTGGCGTGGGTCCAACGAACATAGATATATTGATTGAGGAAAAGTGATATACATCTCTTTTATACTTTGTATTCGTCAAAAAGATACGTGTCCAAATGCTGAAAGCTTTTTTTTTCCAGTCGTCATTATCTGCCAAAAAAACTGTGTGGTGGAAAATGTTTTTAAGATTTTTCTTTTTAAATGCGTCAACAACTTTTGATATACTGAAAAAATCTATAGCACAATTATATATACTTTATTTCTATACTGCATACCTAAAAAGAGGAATATAGACGCAAATAACATTCCAAGTTTTATTATGAGACGTTTTGAAAGATAAAACATTTATCACCCCAAATGTTCGTCTGCACATGTCAACAATTTATGTGAAGAGACGCATGCACAAACACAAACGCACTTTCCATAAGCCAGCATATATAGGATGAGTGAAAAGAAACTCTCTATTGGAATCTGATATTTATTTTTTAATTCATTGGTTAATTGTAATCGAACTTGCTTTACATAGTAGATTTTATTGTGGTCCTTAAATTAGTTGAATTTATTTCATGGTTTCTGTTTTCAGGTCTCTGCGAAGAAAGCTGTCCAAAATGGCCCATCGCTTCACTCACGCAACGTTGGGTGATGTGTCATTTCGAACCGCTCTCTCCACTGATATCTGAAACGAAAAAAAAAATGATAATTATAAATCAAATTGTATCACTGTGAGGACCAGAATAAGATTCGCTCCACGAAAATATAGCAATATTTACAAAAGTTACATGTAATTTCTAATAGGGAGTTAGTTCTCACTCACCCTGGATATTTGCACTAATCACCACACAACGGCTGACGTATCCTGTTTATATTTTCTCGTTTTGTTTTTATTTCATCAATCTATTTCATCCGTAATGCTCAAGAGACTATCACTGTATGTCTTAGTAATTCATTTGGTTCAGTCGACACTGCTTCTAGTAGAACGCTTTTGGCAAGTGTACTCTTCAAGCTTCAGTAGGGATGTGTCGCTTTAGATACATACATTATTAATTTCATATCTGAAATATCTTCATGTTGTTTTTTATTCGTACTGTTGGCCTAATCTTGGTTCATTTCTTTAATACAACGTTTTGGTTGTAGTACCTACGATCAACAGCGTAGTTTGGGTCCCTGAGTTCAATTCCAGCCGAAATTAGATAGTGGAATCAACAGCTTCCACTCGTTTGCTAAGATGCTCCCCCCCCCGTTACTGGAGTCAGAAGAATACCCATTCGTTACTTGAAGACGAACGGAAGGTACAACGGCCGAAACGTTGTGTTCAAGAAGTGCACCAAGACGGAGACAAAAGTCCGAGTCAAACTTGTACATAATGCTATTCCCTCAGCTAAACGATTGAGACAGAAATTAACAGAAATATCTCCTCTGGATGCTTTATTTGTCTGATGCAGTGTTTTTCATGAAGATAGAAAGAGGCATGTCAATTTTTGTCGCTTTTAGAGATTTTTTTTTGCATAAGCCATCGGAGTTGTGAGGTCGTTGATTTTCCTGCTTGTTGGCACCGAACTCTTCTGAAGTTTTGGATAAATAGACAACGTCCACCTTCAAAATATGAATTGTTGTACGTAAAACAATGAAGATAGAGATGATGGTCTAAATAGGTTCTAAATATATGAGGAAGACTTTTCAAATGAATGGCGATTTAGTAATGAGATGAATGCACTGAAAAAAGTGTTATGTAATAAAAACCTAGAAAACTATATATATATATATATATATGTGTATAGTTATGGATAACACATTAAAATGACACTGATCAGATTAAAGATCATTTGCATGGCATGAAGTCGTGGATGATTTGGGACTATATGGAATTTGAATAATGAAATTTCCTTTTCAGCGGTAAAAAATGGAAAGTTTACATCGCTCTATCGTATATACATATATCTGTGTGCATGAATGCAAAATGCATACATAAATTAATATATATATATATATATATATATATATATATATATATATATATATATGTATATATGTATTCATCTGAATATCTCAATTTAAATACACATTTGCAATCGTGTGTGTGTGAATATATATTTATATATATATTTATATATATATATATATATATATATATATATATATATATATATATATATGTATATCTACAGATTCATACATTTTTCGAGATTTCTTTTATATGCACACACACACAATATATCCGTATGTATGTTTTGATATTGTATATTTGTATATACATTGTACTTATACTTGTACGTATATACATTGTATTTACACATATATGTATGCATATGTATGTGTGTGTGCATAACGTATGTACATAAAAATGAAAAAAACATATTTTAATATATGAACATATACAGTATATCTAGAACGCTTATGGGCAACCATAGGTCTGTGTACCAGTTTTAGCCCGCTACAACATTTTTTTTGTGATTCATGGCCAATCCAGGCATTTATTTAAAATCTCACATAATTTTTCTTAGGAAGTTAATATCATGATTTATATTGCGAAACTACTTTTGTTACAGTATCTTTTTTTTTAATACTCTATGATTGACGCAATGTTCTAATTCTTGAAGTGAATATGTGACCTGTATAAAGATGAAAAAATGTCCCATGTTGCCTGCTAGACCAAAAAGGTTGCCCATTCCCGAGTGAGGAAGAGTGCATCAATAAGTCCCTAGCCTGGCATGCAGTTATTAGCTAAATTCAGACCTGTAATCTCTAGTCTATTCACTATTCAATATTCACCACCGGATAAAGTGCAATGACAAGACTATTTGTTAAAATGAATATTGGTGGAGTGAAGAATTTCATTATTAATTCCTGTTAGCATAAAATTTCTATATTTTGTCCCTTTGTCTCTTTATATCAACCAATGTCATCTTTGTAATAGCATACTTGTCACAGCTGATTCATAGACATCCAACAATCTAGTTTAATAGATATAGTTTTTTTATTTGCACTCGATGCCATTAACGATGCTTGTATATCTCCCCTAGAGGTCGTAACAGCTGGTGCCACCAACGACTCTTACATCTCTCCAAGATATATTTTTGTATTTGTGCTCAGTGCCGACATCGATATTTTTTTTCTCTCTAGAAGCCATAACTGCAGGTAAAGGTCAGAAACTGAGACAAGAATCTTAACAAAACCACAGAATCTAGAAAATCTGGGCTTAAAAATTCTGAACGTTAGTTTGAATGCCTACCACCATCTGTTGCCGCTCGTTTGGTGAGGGTCAATTTAACAGCAGTGGGTATAGTGAAGGTCTCCAAGTGCCCCTGCAATAATTTTGATCAAATTTTAGTTGGATAAAAAGAGGGCCAGGATTGCTGGCGGTTGGACTGCCCAAGTATATACAAAACTTATACTAATGTTTATTATGTATCTATATAAAAAGAAAACTCGAGATATGCAGAGGTTCTGTAAAGGGTAAAACAAGTTTCTAAAAGGCAATTATGACTTCTCCAAATTTAGCATTTTTAATATCGAGTATCTGAGATTTAAGTTCTTAGACTATGAGTAAAATTTATATTTTTATTTTGATAACTGTAGAATTGAGTTAGAAAATAAACATATAAGTTTCAATAATTCAATTTACTGAAATATAACATCTATGGCTTTTGCAACATGATACCAAAAACTCTAATGAAATATACTAAATTTCAAGTTATTGGAACTATATATTAAATGTGAGGATATAAAACTAATATCAAAATTCTTTTCCTCTTTCCTAATCGTGTAAAGCCACCATTTTTTTTCACTCAATCGAATTCACAGACTTTTAAATTTTTTCCGGCTCCATTACTTATGAGCATCCTATTAGAATATGGCACTACTCGCTCCAAGAAGACATCTTCGAAATCAAAATTTTTTTATGAGCAAATAAAATGGACTCCACTGACGGGCTAGATCGCTGTATTCTGTAAATATCTCAGGTTGATGGCCTAATGTAAATATACTGATTTATATTTTGTCTGATTGACTTATTTTTTGGCACACACTTACAGTAAAAAAGTAATTTCTTGAACGTTCAGTTGAATTTATTGTAAGAACAGTTTTAAATTTTGATTACGAAGGGAAATTGTGGAGGTTCTTTTCCCGGTTTATTTGAAAGATATCGTTATTTATTTATATCAATAAATTGAACAATAATAAACATATACTACAAACTTGTATATGTATTAATGCATTTGTCAAAAAGTGCTCAATACCATCAGTTGAGCGGTGATAAAATGAGTAAAGACTTTTTCACTGAAAAATCTTCTAGTCATTATATATATATATATATATATATATATATATATATATATATATATTGCATGGAATTTTTGTCCATGACAATGATTATCCGCTGTTTCACTGTACACGATTATCAAAGGTGTATTTGATAATCTTGTATCGTGAAATAGTTGGATCCACGGTAATAGATCAAAGTTCCATGTAATATCAATATATTGCCTCTGCATTATATATATATATATATATATATATATATATATATATATATATATATATATATATATATATATATATATATATGCATACATATATATATATATATATATATATATATATATATATATATATATATATATATATATACATATATATATATACATATATATACATATATATATACATATCCGAGTGTGTGCTTATCTACAGTGAGTGCGAAAAAAATTCGATACATTTCAATAAATGTATTTTTACATACTTATACTTATAATTGATAGAAATAATCTCTGATTTTTGTACATAGCTTTTCTACGTTCCATCTTGTTCGAATATTATTTTGATATTTTTTTTTAATCTTTGGTCCAAATTCTGTCAGTTTTGGAGTTATATAAGGATTTTGAAATGAATTTTTCAACATGAATTGTATACTTTTGGCAATCTATCAATGTATCTATCTATCTATTTATCTATCTATCTATCTTATCACTGTAGCCCTACATATGGCCCATCCAACAGCAAAGCAGGCAACAGATTCTTTTCTCTTTGAGTCTATGTATGTATGCATGTATGTATGTATGTATGTATGTATGTATCTATCTATCTATCTATCTATCTATCCATCTTTGAGGCCTTTATGGCCATTTTTGACCAACAATACCCCAAAATTGTGTTGATATTTTAAGATAATTTTTGATAAAAGACTTATTTTTTGAAGATTATTTTAGATAAAAATTAAACAAAAAATGATTTGATATTTTTTTAGATAATCAATAATGATACACGCACGGGCTATGGTGGTTCGTTTAATTGAAGTGCAGATCTATCTATCTCCATGCCTTTAATAGATTGTGTTGAAGGATACTCTCTGACAGAAATATAATAAACTGTACTTGGTTATAGACTCAAATTTGCTTCTTTTTATGCTGTTTGGGATTCAAGGTGAATGTTTACCATATTCTGACTCAATATCAACCACTCTATAAGAGAAATGAAATATTTATTGACATTGTAAAGAATATTATTTCAAATTTATTGTTTCAAAATTCAACCGAAGATGTAATGAACGGGATTGTTTGAAATTATTCTTTTTTTCTTTCTTGCAACAACAGGTAATTTCTGATCAGCTTGATCGCCAGATCAAGTACACCTTACGTGAAATTCCGAAAACCGAAATGTTCTGAAATCTGGAACTTTTTAAAAAGTCAACACGATGTCATTGTAGTATGATTAAAAGACAATAGACGAGGCCGGCGTTCAAGGAATTCAACTCAATCTAATTACTGCAGAGAATCGGTTATCTTCGTTTCACTCTATAGGAGCGTCAAATCAGATCTACATATATTCTTTCCTAATAATAGCAATCCAAAACATATCTCGTGCAAATATTCCGAAATTCCGGAACACTTCTGGTCTGGGGCATTCCGGATAACGGGTATTCAACCTGTATTGCGTCCAAAATATTCATACCATTATTTTCCTTTTCAGAAAAATCCGGACGATCAAGATATGATATATTTTCAAATTCGTAAATAACGTTTACACGATTAATTCTGAAATATTTGTTTGATCTTAGCTTTATTGAATTCATTCGGTCGTTAATTACTGCTTGCTCTTTATTGATTATCACATGCGTCTATGAGCGCCCGCGGCCACTTTTTGGGGAGTGGGGGTGGGGGCAAAGATCTATTCTGAGGCAGGAGGAGCGTATATTTCAGGGGGCGTAAAAGCCAATGTCTTCAGGTCGGGATGAAGGGTATATTCGGAATGAGCGGCAACCCAATTACACGATAGGCATCCCACTGCTCTTTGTAGAATAAGCAAGGACGACTCACTATATCATCTAAATGTTGGATGGTTCACTTGACCGCTGACGGAGATGCATATCCTGACCCTGGGGCGATCATCATCATCATCATCATCATCATCATCATCATCATCATCATCATCATCATCATCGGTCTTTTACCGTCCGTCATTGGACATAGACCTTCCCCAGGATTCGCCACAATTCCCTATCATGGGCATTGCAGAGCCAGTATTTCCTGAATCTGTCAAGTTCATCTCTCCATCTTGTGTTCTGTCGGCCTCAGTTTCTTGTGTGATCTCTGGGGATCCCTGACGTCCATCGGTTGTCTTTCATTCTTGCAACATGGCCTGCCCATTGCCATTTGAGTTTTTTTAATAGTTTCTATGATGTTACGAACACCTGTTTTCTTCCTTAAATACTGTGCTGTCTTGTGATCTCTCCGTGTAAGGTTGAGCATGATTTTCTCATGTGCACGTTGCATACTTCTCAGTTTATAGGCCTGTCATTTGGTTAGGTTCTATGTTTCAGTCCCTGGGGCGATAGTGAGTAATAATATATATTTTTTTCACATGGGAACATCTATTTGGGCTTATTATTGTACTACACCATTATCCTATATTCACTTTGAAATTCCAACTAATAAGCACCCTCACACTAAGAAAAATCTTGATCCGTGGGGTCAAATGCCTCGTTGACTCTCTGGCGGACACCCGTGTTTGTGTCTTTGATTGATTCGGCGATGGGGATTTGTATCAAAAAGTCCTCAAAATTTGTCTGGACTTGTTTTGTTATTAGGGACTGTAAACGAAAACTGTCAATCAAACTGTCAAAATAAGTTTCTTCAGTTTTCAAGTTGGTCCAACTGTCCGGTTATGTATGCGTGTATCACGCGTACGGGCCGCCCCGGTGGGGCTAGAGGGTGAAATATTTGAATATTTACTCATTATTGCTTGTAGTAAAAACATTTGAAAATAGGCTTTTAATGGTGGAGGGGGGTTCAATTCATAGTGTAAGTGAATGCTAAGTTGGTCCCAAGATTGTACCCGCTTGTTTTTTTTTGTCTTTTTAATTATGTCTTTCTCATGATCCAACAAAAGGCGAGAGTAGTAACTTATTCATTAATCACATCTTTTTTTTCCAATTTTTTGATTGATCACCCCCAACACGGCATGCTACCAAAATATGTTGGTCACATGACAGTTTCAATTGAGTGACTATGTTTGACACTTCATACATGATTGTATTGTCTTTTTGTTCGTAGGTATTATGTGTTCAACAATGGATCCTTATACTTCCCAAGTATACAACCCGAAGATGAAGGTACCTACCGTTGTGAAGGATTGAGCGAACATCATCCAAAACAGGCTTTCACGGCCGAAATCGAATTAGCTTGTATGTATCTATAATAATGCATTTCAATTACGGTTTTCATTCTTAGCTTTGTTGTCATCCGAAGTGGTTTCTCAGGGTATCTCACCCATTATTACCAACTCAATTTTTTCGCGCTAAATCAACCTCAAAAATGTCACCCCCCCCGCAAAAACGCACATAAAAAAGATTATTAGACTTTTTATGGATTTTTTTTTATTAGTTGAAAATGAAAAGAAATGATTCGTCTAATATGGTTAGAAAATAGCCGAAGATTGACTAAAATCACTAAAAAAAAAAAAAGCGCCAAAAGTAGCAGTTGAAGTTGAATTCCTGCACTGCCAAAACGTAAAGGTGTCACCCCTCTGATGGTGTCACCCGGAGGGTGTTCGGAAAGTAATTACGCATTTTGTGTTCGGAAAGTGATTACATATTTCGTGTTCGGAAAGTAATTACGTATTTTGTGTTTTGGAAGTAATTACAAATTTTTGTGTTTGGAAAGTAATTACGTATTTCTTGTTCGGAAAATTACGTATTTTCAAAAAAGAGCTAAAAAATTGCCAGTGAAATTCAATTAAATACTATTTATCAATAATGCAATCACCATTCCTTGTCGAAAAATTCCGTGTTTAGAAATAAATTCTGCGTTCTTTTTCGCTCTTCAAAATCTCTCTCTTTCTTTGAGTTAAACTTCACTATACACTACAAAAGACACACTGCCACATGGGAGAAATGATGAACTAAATCCCGACGTCGTTTTGAACCATTAAACCCTGATCTTGTCATAGTTGGTTGGAGGAAACACTGCTGCGGCCACCCCACTCTCCGAGCATCAATAGTCGGAACCCCAGGATCCCATACCTGTGGAATACATAATTACTTTCTGAAAACCCTAATAATAAATATTTTGTTACATTATACACGTTTGGTACTTTATAAATGTTTTGGTACATCTCAATATAAATCTAATGAAATTTCGACCAGGACAATAAAAAAAAGTTTTATTTTGAACATTCGATTATTTTGAACTTGAAATTCATTTTTGTAATAATATGAAAATTTGAATCTTTTTAGATTTAGAAGATTTCACCTCAGGCATGTTCGAACCACGTTTGATTACGAATTTCCCAATGGTTATTCCTGTTCATTCAAAATTTGAAATCAAGGTCCTTCCATCTTCTGGAAAGCCGAAACCAACTTACAGGTATGGAAATAACGTTATTCAAAGATTTTTTTTTTGTGAGATTCTAAATGTGAAAGTCAATACCTTGATCACTTTTTTTTTGTTTGTTCGCGAACAGATATAAATAATTATAAATAAATATAATTATAGAAATAATTAATAATGTAGCTATTGTCAAACTCTTACTGAATTCTGGCGTAATTTTCCTCACCTAAAAATAATGACGATTTCAGACTTTCCGGTTAAGACTAAAAAGTGAAAAATTGACGGACAAATAGAAGGGAAAAGAGAGAGACTGATTTAATTCCTTTGCCATCAACAAAAGGAAGGAAAAAAAAGGAAGGAAAGAAAGGGAGGAAAGAAAGAAAGAAAGAAAGGAAGGAAGGAAGGAAGGAAGGAAGGAAGGAAGAAAGAAAGAAAGAAAGAAGAAAGAAAGAGAGGGAAAATAGATAGCTACAGCCGTTAGTTTTCAGGTAATATCTGAATTACCTGAAATCATATCTAGAATAATCTAAATTTTCACACCATTTATCTAGAAATATGTCTAGATACTATATCATTAGTTCCCCTTTATGGCCAAAATCTTTTACTATTCGAGTGAAAATATTTTATAAAAGTCGATATATCTTAAAATGTCAGAGCGGAGTCTGACTTTGAGGCAGTAATTCTTGCATGTCATCTTTTTTATTGAAGATGAAGAACAAATCCAAAAATTCATCCGCTGAAAAAATAGGTAACTAATATTAAGTAATTGATTAAGTATTTTCTCACGTTTGTTTCCTTTAATATATGAATAAATACTAACTGATTTGGAACGAAGAGTGGACCTCTTCGCTAGTCCCAATCTCTCATTTTAACAAAAAACACCAAAAGACTCCAATTATAAAGCGATGTTGAAATCATTATAAATGAAAAAAAAAATGAAAAAAATATCTAATTTACTAATCTTAAAGGTATAATTCCATAATTTAAATTCAAGCAGAAAATCAGAAATTAATTTAATTTAATATACAATTGTTGACAGTATAAAAGGAAAAAACGTATCATCTGAGTAAGTAAACTTGAAAAAGATTCGGCAAACAACGATGAATTACACATTCCAGAAAAAATACCCTGTAAAAATAAATGTATATTTTGGAGAGACCTAACCTAAATTCTAAAAAATCATCTGATTAGATCTCAATTACTGACTGTTTAATCTGTCCTCCCCTAGATTGCATTATATCGTATTTATATTGCTAATATCATTGAAAAAAGAAACTAATTGAATTGAAAGATCTAATATTGAGTAATTCATCAAACAATTGTTGGGAGACATATTGGTAGATAATTAGTTTTTTGATCTGGTAAATTAAATATTTGTTTAGATTATTTATAACAGACCGCAACACGCAAAAATGTAAAGTAAGCAATAAATTGATCGTGTACCGAAAAGAGTTCACAGCAATAAGCTGAATTGCGATACACATTCATTTAATTTGTGGGAAAATATCCAATTTAGAAATATCTCATCCAGGCTGAATGAATAGGTTAACCACATCAAGTGAGAACTATTGCAGCTCTTTAAAAAAAATGAATTCTAGGGCTGTAGTCGTCATCATCATCATCATCATCATCATCATCATCATCATCATCATCATCATCATCATCATCAGTCTTTTAACGTCCGTCGTTGGACATAGACCCCCCCCAGGATTTGCCACACTTCTCTATCATGGGCGTCGCGGAGCCAGTACTTCCTGAACTTGTCTAGCTCGTCTCTCCATCTAATATTCTGCTGGCCTCGGTTGTACATGTGATCTCGGGGGATCCATGTCGTGAGTCATGATATCCATCGGTTGTCTGCCATTTTTGTAACATGGCCAGCCCACCGCCATTTGAGATTTTTAATAGATTCTATGATGTCCCTGACTCTTGTCTTTTCCCAGATGTACTGTGCTGTCTTGTGGTCTCTCCATGTGAAGCCCAGCATTATTTTTGTCTAGAAAAAAACATTTTCTCATTTTTGGAAAATCCCCATTAATAGGTTTCCTTGTCCCATTTGCAATGTTAGTTTATGCTAAATTGATCTCTACTTTGTTAGTTTATGCTACATTGATCTCTACTTTGTGCTCGCTTTTAAAAAAAAACTCAAACTTTGTAATGATCCATCAAAAGGTGAGATATGTACCTTATTCCTTGATCATCTATTATTTCAATTTTTTGATTGATTACCCCAAACACAGTATACTGCCAAAACATGTTGGTTGCCTGATAGTTTCTATTGAGTGCTTCATATTTTCTTTCTTCATTCTTGGATTCTATTCTGACCACCATTTAATTCTTCCGATCGATACTTCCAATCATCCGACTTCATTTTCATCCATAAAATTGTTACATTTTTGGTCTTTTTTCATCGGCAAATCTTGAACGATTCTTCATTGTACTTTCACTTTCGTCGTCCTGAATCCCATCTCAGTCGGAATTGTTCCACTCCTCCCGGTCAGTCCGACTTCGACAATTTTGTTTTGTTTTTCATAAGAATTTAGAACGATACAAATATTAGGAAAGGATTTGGGAGAAGAAGAAGAAAAGGAGTAAAATTAAAGTTGGTATTAAAAAAAAAAAAAGACCTGACCATATATTCATATATTTCATAATTTTATAAAAACAATTCCAGAGAAATAGTATATTCCCGGGATTAGAAGATTAGAAATCACTTCAAGATAAACTTTATTTTTTTTCTAATCTAGATTACTTTCTGATGTTTCATCCCCTGAAGCGTGCCAGAAAAAAAGAAAAAAAAAGAGAAAAAAGATTTTCTAGAACTATTTCATTTGGTGTCATAAAACACACACACATACACACATACACACAGACACAGATACGCAGACGCAGAAACACACACACACACACACACATACATATATATATATATATATATATATATATATATATATATATATATATATATGATAATTATGAAAACATTAAAATAGGAATTGATTTGCTTTGCGCCAGTGTTATTCAGTTGCAGACCGAGGACATAAGCTATTATTTTATTTTATTTACAAAGGAGTAACATCGGTGCCGTGCAAAATGGGTTCCTATTAAAATGTCTTTATAATTGTCATATGTAAAAATGTTTGCTTGCTTATCACGATTGAATCAACCTCCCTATCATCACTGAACAATTACGTCAGAGATCACATCATAGGAAATCTTGAGACTTGAACCGTGTTATCACACATTGAAACAGCTTGAGTTGAGTTGAAACTTGAAAAAAACCCACAAAAATAAGGTAACTTGAACTATAAAAAAGGAATCACCCAATAGTTTTAGGTTCCTTTGTGCTGATCCATACATAAATAAGCCCGTGATTTTTGACGGGCATACTCTGGGTATTAATATTTAAGACGGCTTCCTGTTGGATGTTGGTTTGATCCCTGTAGCAGCCCTTTAATTATTCATTCTATTTACCCTGTTTAAAAACAGGATGTCGGTTCAAATAAAGTTCCTTATGAAAAAAAGAGCATTCATAATTATTCATTCATACGTACACACACACACACACGCACACACACACACACACACAAATATATATATATATATGTATATATATATATATATATATATATATATATTGTATGTGTGTGTATTGTAAATATGTATGGGTATATGTAATTGTTTTTGTTTAAATGTGTTAGCATTTTCCAAGTAAGAATGAATAAAAATCTTGTCCTGATTTTTCCTCAAGGGGACATCTTATTTGATATATTTCTGCGCCATCACGTTTGTGTGGGTGTATGAGGCCCACGTGTATTTAAGTGGGTGTGGTAACAAACATTTTTGTGTGGCGAGACGAACGATGGGAATTAACAGAGCCTTTTTGTGGTATTTAATTAGACGATCTGAAGTTGAATAGAAAACAATTCTCAAGTCTATAGAAAATTCCATACATTTTTAATAGTAAATTCCATACATTTTCTTTACAAATAATTTCATCTTTTGTTAATTTTTATCGCATTTCTGGTCGATAAATTCTTTAGCTTTAACATTGAATTGGATGAATTGAAAACGAAGAAGTACAAGTATGGATCAATAGGTTCGCAATATGACAAATAGTTATTAGCTGAATTTTGATCTGAAATGTTCATTGTATAATGCTCGATTTGATTAATATGTATTCGTCACTGTGTTAAGTCCGTTGAAAAGGAAAGAGTTTGTAATGAAAAATCAACATGTGTTGTGCAGAGCCTCTACAACTTTGTAAATATGGTGTAGGCGTAGAAGGGATCGATTGTCTGAATAAAAGCTATATTGTCGATTACTCTTCTTGAAGTTATACATAATGCAAAATTTATAATAAAAGTCCAATGAGTTTTTCTTGGCCGATCCGTTCAACGGTCTTCTTCGGGGTACTATTAAAAAGTGATGGAGGTAAACAGAATTTTTCTCCAATGATTGCAACGCTATAACGTTAGATACTATCATTGTTAGGCCCGGGTTTCAATACCTTGTCCCGGCTGAATGCCTTTTACACCTTGTTCCGATATCTTAATGAGAGATACCTCTTTGATTTTTCTCAGTTTCCAAAAGTGTTTTCTGTTCATAATCTGGACTTCCCCACTGAAAAAAAGAAACAAAATCAAAATAAAAGAAAATTGGATCGTGCACCTAAAGAGAGTCGGCCGAAACGTTGTTTTAACTACACTATCAACAAGAAGTATTTTACTCACCCCAAAAAACTCTCTGAACGTTATTGACATCTCAAAACTATACACAGTAGCTTAGATTAACAATATTCATCATTTTTATAACTGTTAAATAATTCACGTAGTTGGATTTCAGTTTATTTCTAGATTGATATGGTTCCTTTTGAAGTTATGAAATATCAATACATTTAAATGAACAAAATTCGCCATGTCAGGATTAGAGGTAATTTTTTTTAATGATTCAAATATCTTAATTATTAAGTTTATGTTCGAAGTCTTAACTCAAGCTGTTTTAAAGGGGGGTTGGATATGGATCTTAAGTTGCAAGTATAACATTCGACGAACATGAAGCATTAAACATCGTTTTTTTATTTTCTTTAATTTCAAACGATCTTCATTTCTATAATGTATTCTTCGTTATTAAGACAACAGACTTATCACATTTTACAACCCTTTTATAGTTTCATTGGCTCTGTAAATCCATTTCCCATGGACCTTTTATAACTTTAAGGTTATAACAAGACTCAGACGCTACAGACTATTAAACAAACATACCTATTTGCAATTACGACTTTTATATTAATACATCAACTACTGATTCCAACAGTGCAATTCGAAAGTTCAATGATGAATCACATTAGTTCATATTCTTTGATGAACTTTGATATTCTCTGTAAATACAACATTTTTTATTGATATCTTCTGGCTGCGTTAGGCCAAGACAACATTTACTTGTTTATCTTTGAGAAAAGTATGACATTATTGAATGTTATTTTTAGAAAAAGATATTTAAATTTCTATTCCTACGTTTCATACATTTTTGAGACTTCTTCGCGTGCAAATGAAAGGAGGAACTAGGGAAAAGCTTGTTTTTAAGTGCAATTTGAATTGCAGGTATATTTTTTAAACAGTAGCTTGCTGGATGCGATTAGGAATATAAATGGGAGTGAGTTGAGAGGACGATAAGAAAGGGTGTGGTCGTTATCTATTATAATTATGCATACATATTTTATTCAATTCCTATGATAAAACACAGATCAATTCAATATATCACATAAAACTCATTATTACTTATACAAAAACTTTGCCCGTCTTCATAGTTTTTCTGGTATAAAAAGCTGGCATCCCCACTGTTTACATATGGGTTTTCAACATTGGAATCACTGAAGAAATAACTTACCATCCTGGAATGCAGAGAGAGAGTGTCTGTCATCGATCTAGGACAATGACCCAATCAATAAAAACCTGATCCTATCAGATCTTTTATGATTTGAAAAGAAATGTTGCTAGCTTTAGCCTCCTTGACCAGCGACAAACTTAGATATTAGGCGATAAAAAACAATCGAAAAAGACGCTATAAAAGAATGAACCTAATGAATTATTCAGAAGAACTAAGAGATATTCATGAAGAAATAGTCGCAGTACAAAGTGACCGAACATGAAGAAAAAAAAAACAGACACCGTTCAAAAAACATATGATAACCATCGTCAACATTTGTTCCTATAATAAAACTATATCTTTCTGGTTGAGTTTTAAGGAAAATCCCCACTCAAATAAATAAATCTTTGCATCGAAGAGAAAAAGAAAAAATATCGTCCGAAATACATCATGATTTATCGTTAAATGAAAAGGAAGGAAGGATATACATATATATATATATAGTATGTACCCCACAGACAGTTGTTTCGATGTATTACATCTCTTCAGTGTGGCTATAGACTTTCCATTATCCCATCCAGTACCGTGAGGCAGGATTGAAACCTTCATTTTTGACCCGGAGGCCGATATCCTACCTCTGGACTACGGAACTGGACGGTCAGTAAGGCTGAATTTAGGCGATATATTTATTTATACAGAAATTCCTCATCCACCAGAGTGCTCTATTCCTATAGAAGAGCATTGTTTATATATATATATATATATATATATATATATATATGTATATATATATATATATATATATGTATATATATGAAGTGCAAACATTGTAGAGTATATATTCTTTCCTTCTCTCTCTTGTACTTTTTTCAATATACAGAATTGATTTCAAAAAAGGAATGATATGACAAAGCGTGACGCAAAAAAAAAAAATAACAACCAAAAAAACCTTTTCTCTTTCCCACTCTATAAATCGAATCACTATCGTTATAAATGTTTTCATTCTCTTATTATGTACCTCATATTAATGTGACAGCTTTCTTTTTTGTTGGGATCGCAGACCATCTCTCTTTAGCCACTCTCTCTTCGGGTCACTCAATTTCTTACAAACGCCTTTAACCTATTTGAATCAGGTCTCACACATACATCGGAATTAGAAAAGATTGAGGTATTTGCTGCTATTATTCTAAATGAAGATAGTATACCAAATCAATTTTTGATTGATAGTAACATATATCCGAAGTTCATATGACGGTAATTTGTCAAAAATTATATCTTGTAATTTTCTAATGAAAATATCGTACATGTTATTGAATATATCTCAAAGTAAACAATAACGTATGGAAACCTTTGAACTAGGAGTAAAAGAAGCGTTTGAATAAGGAAGTAGGTTTCACGAGTGAAAACCTAAGTTCTTTTTCAATAACCTGAACTTAGATTTCATTTTTCTTCTTTTAATTCAGTGGAAATATTTCTCGCCATATAAATAGATAGACAAGCAGGCAGGCAGATAGATTGAGAGTAGTTTGGTAATGCAAGCTATGTGCTGCGCCACCTAAATTTCTGTTGGAAGGAAGCCAACGTCGTCGCTCTGACAGTGTCCTCTGGCAAAGTGTCCAAACTGTCAACTTCCCTTCGAGAAAGGGCTCATCCTTACTTTTGTTCATGTACACATCGGTAGTTTCCAGAGATGACCCTTCAATTCAACTCGAGCATAATTAAAATATGTTGAAGTTAGAGTGTCCTAAATGACATGGATATACTTATGTTTCTCTGGGATCAGCTTGATCTATCCTATTCTTTATCGATGGTAACTTTATTCCAGGGTTCAAGAGCTTCAAGCATCATTTTTTGACCGATTCCGGTTCATTAATATCTTTCAAATAAAAAAGGACTCCTGGCTGGTGTACAGTATTCTAGCCAACTTTCAATCATCACAGTATACAAAAGTTCAACTCAAATAAAATGCGATTTCTCTGCTTTGATGTAGGTGGCTGAATAGGAACAATATGCCCATCGGAGAAATGGGGAGAATTCGATTGGAAGGATACAAATTAGTCTTCGAAAATCCAGAAGAGATTGACACTGGAAACTACACATGTATTATGAGTAACATTGCAGGTGAAAAAAGACAAAGTGTCTGGATTATGATATCAGGTGAGTATATTGATACGTTAAAAATATTTTTCCTAAAACAATAAAATCATTTTGTTATTCATATAACTTTAGGCTATATCTGTGGCCAACGGCAAGTTTTTTGTTGCCTTTGACCAATGTAGGCATTTATTCCAAGTCCTATATAGTTTTTCCCGAAAAGTCAACTTTATAATTTATTTCAAATTACCATTGCTTTGCAAATCGATGATATGATAATTATAATCAATATGTTTATATCAGATAGAAATTAATTTCATTTTTTGTAATACGATTGACATTTAAGCGACTGTGGGGCCCGAATAAAGATGGAAGATTTCTTATGTGTCCCACAAGATCAAAAAGTCCCTTATGCTCACTATAGACCATAAAGTTACGTCACCAAAACCCAATCTTAATTTTGGGGTCATCGAACAACCAGTGATCTTCGAGTCTAGTGATAAGTAGTAGAAAATACAATGCAATTTTCCGTTCTGTGGTTGAAAACCCTTGCATTCAGCATTTATACAATACAGGGTTCTGCCCAAAAGTTAGGTGAACATGAGACACAGAATAACTCGATAAAAGAGAGAAAAATTCAGAAATATTAGCTTCTCTAATTCTCAGTATAGAGAGGTCGACAGATATTTGCAGCATTCTAGAGCATTTAAGGATCCCTCTTATGAAGGGAATATTCATATGGATCTTTATTTTTACCATTCAGGTTGTCTCTAATCAATGAACTAAAACGATAAACCATTTTGAGCTTTAAAAATCATTGATTTACAGTGGATTACATTTATTTGAATTCTAATATATTGTACAGGTCTGTGTGTAATAATTATGTTTTTTGGTAGCTGAGCAATAGAGGACGTTGTTCCTCGGTCACAAGATTTGCTATGTCAGGATTAGAGGGTGACACTGCTGTGGAACTCTCTCCCCAGCAATATTTGACGAACCTCAGTTTCGAAACCATTGCACCGGATAACTATATTGATCAGTTCGTTCAAATTTCACAAACTTTTCGTTATAATCTCATTTTCCCCAAAGCATTTCAATCTTATATTCATGGTAATTCCTCGAATAATCAGACATGCTGAAGTTCCCCTTAAAGTTCGGATCCCAACAAGCTTGAGACTTGATAGGGAACGTGATACAACTGCTATAGGAGCAGTTTCAGTAGATGTATATATATATATATATATATATATATATATATATATATATGCACACGGTTGTACATTTTCATACACATGCACACACTTACATACAAAGTTTATTTCTCACACACAGTATAAAGTATATGAGTATAAAATGTTTGTTTGAATCTGTTCACCCTGGTTATTTTTTCTGTCTCTTTTCTTGGACGGAACCAATCCAATATGCCATTCAATTACTTCCTCTATTTTTTCAACAATTCTTCTTACTTACACAGAATATGTTTATAAAACGAAATTCTACATCTGTTATTCTGTTGAAATTCAAGAACCCATTGAGTCATTCTTTGTCTTCTGTCGCTATCAAGGTCATAATGGCGTTGCATTTAACTATTTCTTGATATGAAACCTATATATTCGGAATCAATCTAGAAGCCAATTTGAAGAAGTTTTTAGTATTCATAAAAAATTGTTTCAATAATCTTTGTTTTACGAGTTTTAGATACTTTGGAATTGCATATTATGATTTTGAAAAATACGAACGCAGTTCACCGAAATGCTTGAAAAGATAAAGTGAAGACCAAAGGTTGTTTTTATAAAAATTCATGACCTGACAAGAGCATATTTTAGATCACGGATAGGCAACCTACAACCCACCAGAGTTTTTTGACAAGCACGCAAGCAATTATTGGGATACCATTCTAACTTTTTATGTTTTTACATATTCGTTGTGCCATTCTAATAGATTAAAAAAATGCCTTGATCGAAATCGAATTGATTCGAGTTCTTCTAAATAAAGTTTTTTGATTACTAATTGTCTTACTTAGTTGAGAACGAATGATTTTTTGCATGCTTTATTCATTGAGCTGAAATATGACTACCTGAGTTTAAATGGATAATTCGCATATTTCGAACTTTTTATTGTATTCATCTGGCCTATCATTTAGTCATTGATATTCGATCCGATCCGTAGAGACAGAGTTTGTCGACCTTTGGTCAAGTTTAGGAAATATTTTTTTGAAATAAATTTTATCCTGGTGTTGGTCTTACCGAATTTAACAACTAATTTTCTGATTAGTTTAATTAGATCACAACGCAACCGGAGCTGGCTGAATGGTGCAATTAAGTGCTGTCAAAAAAGCCTATTTCTAGTACATTCAAATACATTAAAAGAAATATCCCCAAAAACGTTTGTTCCATTGTATGTAATTAAAAACAAAATTAAAGTTGTTAATGAATAACTGCACTCGAAGTCTTTATATAAATATCAAATCAACTGAAATCCAGCAAACCAAAGAGAAATAAAATATTTTTTTGATATTTCATTTTAGTTCCACCCATTATTCGGAAAGTGCCACAACCCCGTACAGTAGAAGAGGATATGCACGTTAGTTTTGATTGTAAAGTGGTAGGAACACCATATCCAGTGACAACCATCTTCTGGACTCGAAATGATATCGCCATCGATTCGGTAAGTGCCTGAGCTATTTCTCTATTTATTGAACAACCATAGCCACCTAAGGTGGTAAAGGCTTCTAAGCTTTTTATATGTATGTGTTTGTGTCTTCGTTTACTTGTCAGTGTGCTGATTTATTTGTTCATATATTTGAGTGTCCGAGCACTCCTGGCCATACTGTTTTATCTACAGGCGTGAAAATTGGTATCAGGACTCCACTGGACCCTCTCTGAGAGAAAAAAAAAACAACTTTTTTTAAAATAGGAAGGATCTTTTTTTTTTTTACCCGTTTGGGGTCTTATTTCGACGGGTTTAATAATAGCATCCACTTTCTCAAGAATTTAGATATTTCTAAGTGTTTTTTTTTAAAATTCTATTTCATTTGTTTTCCTGTGGGAAACGCCTATGATGTCCTAAATAGAATTTATTCTGACCATATTTATTCCTCCAAAGAATTTTCTTTTCACATGATTTTAATCTTTGACGCTACAGTTGTTCAATTACTGACTCTGATGGCGATTATCTATTTATGCCCCTAATTCATGAATACTCAGAGCATATAGAGACCGTGTAAATTCTCGGGTAAATCGAGCTCTCTGCCCTCTTTTAACCAAAGCGTTCCCAAACGCTCTTGTGTACACACACTCACGATAAGTATTTTAACCCATTGGTATAATTAGAAATATGGGGTAAGTGAAGATATATTAGCATGGTAATACAAATTTATTTGTAAAAAAAAAACAAACTGGAGCATGTTCCTTATCATCTTGATGAGAGTGTTCGTATGCAATTCGATCCGCTATCTTTGATAAGTAACATTTCTTTGGCATTTATTCGGGGTAAACTAATATATAAGCGAAAGTGGGTTTGACGGTTTTTGAATCTAAGCAGCTTCTCATTTCGATTTTGTGTGTGTGAGAGAGTGAGTGAGAGAGAGAGAGAGAGAGAGAGAGAGAGAGAGAGAGAGAGAGAGAGAGAGAGAGTAAAAAATAATATTGTTCATGAGTTTTCAGTTTACCCAAGATAAAGTTCGAGTTATGTACTTCAAATCGACGTTGTTTTTTTGTTTTTTTCCTCAGGATTCACCCGGAATCCGTATGAATAAAAAAGCTGGAACTCTTCACATCTCGAACGTGGTTGCTGAAGATAGTGGCAGTTATGCATGTGTGGCCAACACGACCGGACAACCACTTGTTGTATCTAGCCGAGCCTATTTGACCGTAAAAAGTAAGTGCATTTGATAGAATCATAATTTGAGTTGATTTGACTATTAAAAGTATTAATATGCACAGTACTTGTCGTAAGTATTTAATCAATGATAATTTTTACATGGAAAAAGTATTGCTTAGAAGTATTTGGACAAGCACGAAATTAGTTTCTATTTCCAAAGTTTGAAGCGGTCTGAGTGGATTTTGAGCTGCAATGGATCAAAATCAACTTATTTGTTTTGCAATTCTTCCGTATAGCAATGTGAGTTCACCTTATTAAATTGTTTGATCAATTTTGTACAAGGGGCAAAAAACTTGCTATTTTTCGATCAACAATTTGATTCTGATGAAAGAACATTCCAAAGAAATTTAGCACTCAAAACAATAAAACATGAATTGACGCATGTCTTGTTATACAGATGGCAAAAGTATTAGTTCTCCTTGGGTAATGTTCCTTTTTATAAATCTGAAACCCACGCGATTAGAAATAAAATGGCCGTTTGTTTAAATGCTTATGACAGGTACTGTATCTCTATTCCATGATAGCTGTAACATTTAGTGTGTTTTTTATCTATGAAATGTAACAACCATTATGGGACATAGGTAGTATTACTTTGAACGTCTATACTCAATTTCTAGCTGGAATATGAACAAGAATCGATTAACAATAACTCCTTGTTATTTATTCTTTCAGAGAAATTGCGTTTTAGTCCAGCGCCCGAGGATCACCGACTAGAATTAAGTATGGACACATTAATCGAATGTAAAGCTGATGCTGAGACGCGGCCCGCCATTACTTGGCTCAAAGATGGCCGAGAATTATTCCCTCGCCATGTTAGTCAGGATAAGGGCGTCCTTTATTTTCATGGAGTGCGTAAGTCAGACGCCGGATATTACACTTGCATTGCAGTTAGTGAGAGACAAGGCATCATTAATGCTACCATCTCGGTTGAAGTCGTCGGTAAGTTTCCATTTGACTCGCTCATACTTGAATCTTGGTATTCGATGACTGTTCAAATGAAATCATGTTTGCATCAAATAACACCATCTGGCGATCTCCTTCAAGGCTAATATTATTTTTATCTTTCAAATAATTTATATCCTATTATCAAACTCATACCGAGTTTTGACTTTATTTTCCTCACCTTGTAACAATGACAATTTCAAAATTCCGATTCAGACTAATAAGTGAATTGTTTAAAATGATGGATAGAGAGATAAGGGAAAAGAGATACTATTCCTACGTCATCAGGAAAGGAAGAAGGAAAGAAGGTCTTTTGCCTTGTGTCTTCACTAATAATATGTTATCATGTCGTCTTTAAACGTAAGTGAAGTTTCATGGTTTTGTTTTCGATTTTAATGTCCTTCCTTCCTATTCCTTTGAATCAGCGTGATTCATTTCTTTTTTTTATTTCCCATATAAAAACCAGCCACAAATTGTATAAAAACCTTCTTGAACTTGATTAATAAGAATAGAGAAGCTTGGAAGTTTATCTCATATTTTTTTTCATTTCTAAAACATCGTATTGGTATCCAGAAATAATAGCTTCTGTCGGAGTGGAGTTTAAACCTAAACAGTCTCGCCATGATCCTCTGATGGAGAAAGAATACATTGATCATCGATTCATTTCCGTCATCGAAATTTGATTTTATTTCTTCTTCTCCGACACGGCATCTCGAAACGCAGTGAATGAAATTTTGCATGAATTCGAAATTCGAACTTGGATACTATCTGGGTGTAATTTTGAACATTATTATTTGGATTGGTCAAATGAAATCAAGCGAAAGTAAAATTAGTTCAAATGACCTAAACTGTAATGCGAAAGTTTTCGCTTCAATATATAGCGAATATTTTTGCATTTGCATGTAATAGTATTTAATTAGAGAAAAGAATGTTTTCTGTAACAGCTTGTAAATTCAATCACCCGTACATAAAAATAAAACAGCAATAACAGAATGTATTTGATAACTTGTTTATTTGATTGGATATTTTGACAATGGTAATCAAAATATTGATGGTACGTCGTCACGTTCAAAAGTGTTGACCATGATCTTTCTTGAACGTTAAAACCATACCGAAGGTTTTTGAAAATTTTACTGTCGATGACCAATCGTATGAAGAGCTGCTATTGATACATGAAAGATGGATTTGACAGTAATTGATTTCCGTATATATTTTGCAGCACTGTGAATTTTTGCCTTTTCACAGGTTTTAGTGCTGTCATTATTGCATGAAAACAGTATTTTCTAAAAACACACAAATGTAATCGAACATTGATCTTTTTCAGTTAGAATAAGTTTCATTCATATTCAAAATATACAGTCCTTGTAAACAAGGCTACTTGATTTTTCCCATTCAGAAACAATTGCTGTTTGTCAAAGGAAGAAAAAATTCTCTTGAAATTTCTGGCTTAAGATTGAAACATTTTTAGGTTTATCTATCAAAAGAAAATGAGAAATAATTAGAGGTTCATGCCAACATTGAAGATTATGGCTTACTGGAACCCCAATAGGGTTATGCATTCTTCAACGTCGCACACAAAGCGTTTAATATGTACTAACACACACACACACAGACAGACACACTCACACACATCTATATATATACACACACACACACATGTATATATGCACACACACATATATATACATATACACACACATATATATACACACACATATATACATATACATATACACACGCATGCATACATACACATATACATATATACACATACATATATACACACACATATATATACATATACATACACATATACATATATATATATACATATACACACATATGTACATATACACACATGTATATACATATACATGTATTTGCACACACACACATACATACATATATACATACATACATATACATATATATACACACACACATATACACACACATACATACACACACACACACACACACACACACACACACACACACACACATATATATATATATATATATATATATATATATATATATATATATATATATATATATATATAACCAAGGGTGCCTGGAAAGTAATTACGTATTTCACTGCTATAAATTATAAGCTAAGCATCTTACGCAAGATTAGAGTTAAATGGTACGAAACGGATTTAGTTCATATCATTTATCTGGCAGTTTAATCCCATGGAGGATAGTGACTTTAGAGATTAACAAACATCCTGCAGAATTTTGGAGAAAAAAAACGCAATTTTTTCTCGACAATGAATAAAAAATTTGCCTTCCTTTTTGACTGCTGTCATTGATAATGATGGTGATTACATTATTGATAAATAGTATTTAATTGGAATCGTTTTTATCTCACTTTTGAAAATACGTAATTACCCTCTAAACATGAAAATATGTAATTACTCTCCGAACATGAATTACGTAATTACTTTCCGAACACCGGATTAAATATATATGCATACATATGAGAAATATTCTATTGTCACTGAAGCAATATTAATGTTCTTACTGAGTCGTACATAAGTGTCAGCATAGTATGATGAAAACCTTTAGGATTTGGCTGAAGAAGTGGACATTTATCATAAAAACCTTGAAGCTTTGTTCCGTAAAGAATCATCAAAAAATCTCCTCCTGCTCTAACGTACTTATAAGTTTTGGCTGTTATTCCCATCTTTCACTAACGATGGCATTATACTTGAGGAATAAAATTCTTCAAGAATAAAAAAAATAACATATTGAACACGTAAAAAAACCCCAATAAATCCACACAAATGCTCGGTCATGTTCCTTCCTACCAGCGTTGCCAGATAGTTGGCCAAGAACAAGTGAAAAATGGCCAGAATTTGTTAAATGCATATATCTTTTATAAAAGCAATCATTTTATTATTTACTTTTATCAGATGAAGTATTTTCAATCATTAGTATTCATTAAAAAAGAATAATACTAATATTTATCCTCATCTTAATTTTTCAGTTGTATTGAAGTTGTAATTATAAAAAGCAACTGGAAAATAATATGCTTTTCAAAGCGGCTAGATTTGTTGAATTTGGCCAGGAAAAAATGCTAAAATGGCAACTCTGGCTCCCTACCATCTGTTTATGACCTCAATGCCAATTTGAGAGATTCTGTTTTCAAGGCCTCTAATTAGGAAGCTTCAAATCCTTGCGGCTGTTGGGATTCTAGCAGTAGAAGAGAGAGGCAGAGAATGAGATAGAGAGAGAGAGAGAGAGGGGGGGTAAAAAGTGGTTGTGAAGAGTCAAAATAAAAAATCAAAAAAAAAAAAAAATAGTACAGAAAGTTGTCCTAGTGGGCCACGTTCTCGGAAACCCAATTTTCATTCTAACTAATCTACCGTAGGGGGCCAAGGCCCGTCGAAAGTTTTCTTTTGATTTATCTTCCTCTGACATTCAGTAAATCAGATTACGTTAATTAGACAGTGAAAGAAAATATTTATTCGAAATTTGTTCAGTACAGAGTTTGGCTCAAAGTCAAAGTGTATGGTAGAGGGTCATGTAAGACAGCTTTCCCAAGCACAAGCGTTTATGAATATGTTTTGTGTGTATGAGTGCGTATTTATAGATATCCAAAATATATAATGAATGCATAATATCAGCTCTGACCTAAGGTTATGAAATATCGAAACTAACAAATCATACTAAGAACCAACTTAAAATAGCACAGAGAGCCATGGAAAGAGCAACGTTTGAGATAACTCCAAGAGATGGAAAAGAATCAATATGGATCGGAGGGAGGCTAAAGTAGAAGATATTTTACGAATAATTGCAATACAATACTATACAATATCAGATTAGATTAGGTCGAAGGCCTTTGATCTGGTCTTTTGTCAATGTCTATTACTGTTGATATTCTCTGTGGTTGTGCATAATATTGCTAACACACGGGAGTGGGCAGAATTTTCTGCTTGCCAATGCTGGTGAATTCTGTTCTTGAATGTTTTTATATTAGACTCTACCACTGAAGCCGGGAGAAATCGGTATGCTCTTCTGATGATGCCAAGTACCCCGTTGGATATTAATAAATCAATAATCAAGCAACAAAAAAAACAAAAGCAAGATGGACTAGACACTTGGCAAGTATGGATGAAAAACAGACGGAGCCAAAAATCTAGCTCATTGGTGCCCATGGGACCGTGAATGCAGTAGGGAAAAGACCAGACACAAGATGAAGGAATTAGATAGAGATTATACAATCGTGGCCGTCTTTGGAAGAAATGAGAAAAGCCTTTGTCCAGTAGTTGAATGATGATGATGTGGAGAAAATGTTATCTTTCCAACGTATATCTTTGGCCTTTAATTACTTGAAAAAATATCGTTGTAATATCATATTTTATCTGTAATGACAATCTTACTGTTCCAGAGTTGGGTTTTAATCATTAATGATGAACTTGGTGATTTAAGATATCAAAAATCGTCATCTATTCTCTCTAGACTTATAGATACGCCGGTATGCATTCATATTATAATGTCGCACACTTTAAACATTTTTTTTCCATCTTTAATACACAACCAGTAAAATATCCGTTGCTTTCACTAACGGCATACCGAGGGATGGATATCTAAAGTGCCGTAGTATCGGAGAAAAGGCCTATGAAATTGTTGAGGGACGATAAAACCATATTTAACAAAATGAAAACAAGCTTATGGTCACAATTCATAACATCAACTGGAAGCAATTTTTTCATTTGAATATACGATTAAATCTAACTGAGATATGCCAATAGGCATGTATTTGGTCCACCATAAGGACAATTGCCGTAAAGAATATACTTATGACTGAAAGCAGATCAAATTACGTATGAACACTTTCAGAGTAAATACCGTAAGTTTCATAAAATCAATTAGGAATTTTTACAGAAAACAAAAACTTTGTAGAGTTGAGACGATATTCTCTTGGAGGGAGGCATACCACTTTTATACTATTAAGGATAATGGCGTAGTACAATTGTTTTATGTAATCCTAACTTAATGTGCCAATATGAAAAAATAAGATGTTATTAATCTTCGCTGGTAACAGAGTTACTGCTCAGATATATTCAGAATATATATTCCCCCCCCCCACCTAGAAACATATCCTTTCAGCCCCCTCACAAAAGACATCAGGAAAGTATCAGTCCACAAACAACCCCCCTCCCCTCATGAACACATCATTTGCTACCTTTGATTTCCCATGTTTTGTGTTATTTCAATTTAATCTTTGTTTTTAAAGCACGACAGATCGATGGACCTGTTGTTTATCATAATGTAGGCTACTTTACCGCTGCCGTCAAAAAATTGCGGCCATAATCAAGTGAATTTGCGATTGTATTGTACTTCTAAGATATCGAAACCATTATGTTGCTCTGAATGTTCATGTTTACGTCCAATACTTCCAGAATATTCAACTGAACTAAAGGTAAAATCAAGTAAAAACACAATGTATCAACGCCACGACGAGCCACGACAGACCGCCTGGCTCTTCCAGCGTATGTCAATGTCAATCATTTGTTCTTCATATTGACGGTGGGAGTAAACAAAGTTGAAATAAAAGTGTCAGAATTCGTTCGGATCATATTGAAAAGATGACCAGCTCAGAAAGTTGATTAGCCTACTCAGACTTTGCCCAAAACATGGAAATGGAGGTTATACTTTTGCAAAATAAATCAGACATTGGAAATGTCCTCATAGAACATAAATCAAGATTAACGTAAGATGAAATTCTATTCTAAGTTACATCGGCAGACGTCACTGATAACGTAAACGTGGTAGACTTCGGAAACACATCACTAATTTCAAAATTTCTGAGATTAACAGAAATAACTATATATACCCAGATATATTTACAACACACACACAGACACACACACACCTAGACACACACACACACACACACACATACACACACA
This sequence comes from Thysanoteuthis rhombus, assembly GCA_963457665.1. Taxonomy (NCBI): domain Eukaryota; kingdom Metazoa; phylum Mollusca; class Cephalopoda; order Oegopsida; family Thysanoteuthidae; genus Thysanoteuthis; species Thysanoteuthis major. The sequence continues at coordinate 15,184,546 of OY735221.1, forward strand.
CACACACACACAAAAAAAACCGTCCAGTTCCGTAGCTCAGAGGTAAGATATCGGCCTCCAGGTCTGAAGCTAAGGTTTAAATCCTGCCTCGTTGTACTAGATGGATAACGGAAAGTCTACAGCCACACTGAAGAGATGTAATACATCGAAACAGCTGTTGGTGATGACACAATAATATATATATATATATATATATATATATATATATATATATATATATAAGGACACTAAATAAAATCGTTCCCCAAACGCTTTTTCTGACCGATCAAAAGTCAGAAAGTAGTGCAGATTCAAAGTCTTGACGCCATTTATCGTTTGTTTAAAACATGCTTGTGAGTCAGTTCAGCAAATTATTGTAGGTGTAGAAGTACAACAAGTTACTTCAGTCTGTATAAACTGTGAAACAAACAATCGGTAGAGAAGGTCTCTTGAAAATAGATTAATTCATTTTCTGATTAAGTGCTCCCAATCATAAATTATACAGGAGGTATTTAATTAACATTTGCTTTCACTCAATTAAGACGGGCTTAGTTCTGAATCAATGTCAAATCATCTAACAATTACATGTAGAGACACATACTTATACTCCACTTAGGCATACGCATTAAGTATGTGCGTGTGTCAACAAATAATTTTTTTATGATGAGATGAGTGAAAATCATAACATATTTATAGATAGGTAAATTGATTAAACCGTATTGTTTTGCAAAAGTGCTAGAAGTAGTGATTAATCCATACTTTTCAGATATATCAACTTCCACGCAAATAGTTTCGTCACAAGAACATCTGCTATGAGGAATACACTCCTTTCTGAAAGTTTACCCGGCCAGTACAAGCGCAACATTTTTAAATCGAGAGTAAAAAAGTGCCTTACCCAGTATTAGCCTTTTTAGTCTTCCTTTTAAACATGTCATGTCTCAGTGTTTCCAAATTTACAATCTTGACATCAATAAGCTAATATAACATTTTTTACTACTCTTAGTACTGTGGCATAAATAACTCCCTTTGATGTGAAAAGTGGCCGAAAGTCCCTGCTTAGGGCGACTGAAAGTTAAAAAAGAAATTTGCTTGTAAAACCTTTTATCCTCTGACATTAAAAAGAATTTTTGCTTTTAGATGAAGCATATCTTATGATTGTCTTGACGACAATGCAAACATAATCAGATTTCGAAATTTGTTCAAGACAATCAGAATAAGCATATTTCAGAGATATAAAAAAGGCTTAAAGAAAACGGCAAGCAGTGGCAATGAGTTTTATCTATAATCTGGATGCAAAATGAGAATGTATTCTTCTTTGATTTAAAAACTGTTGTTTTTTTTCATGGATAGAGATGGAAACAATCTTGTACAGAGAAGAAGATTAAATGAAACATCAATGTATTCTCTGCCATGAGCGTAGTAAGAGGGTCGTCGGTTCAGGGAGGGAGTGGAGGGCCTAATTTGCCTGGGATTTTCTTGGAGGGGGGCATACTACTTTTATACTACCAATGATAATAGTGTAGTACAATTGTTCTACGTAATCCCAACTCAATATACCAATGTTAAAGATGCTATTAATCATCGCTAGTAACAGAGTTGTCGCTAAGATATATTCCGAATTCATATTTTGATCCCGTCCCTGGACCTGGAAACATATCCTTTGACCCCCCACCCCACCCCCAATACGCACAATGGGAAAATGTCAGTCAGTGAACGCTCACACACACAGACACAGACACAGACACAAAAACACACGGACACATCATTTAACGTGTGCGTAGATGAACTGTGAATATAGATACATTTGTCGATCATCAAAAACACACGACGATCTACTTTATTATAGGATTGATGAGAGTTTATCTCTTTCAGAACGTCCGAAATTCCAAGTTCTACCCACGAACACTACAGCGTATGAGGGACGTCGGACAATGCTTCACTGTGTCGCCATCGGAGATCCGAAACCAACGGTTTGGTGGGACAAAAACAGCGAGGTGAATACTTGGGACGTGAGCAGATTTGAGGTATGATTTTTCATCAATATATCAATACGATCAGTGATTCCAACAGCTTGAGTCTGAAAATATCTCCGATTAATAAGTCTGGTTAGTCACTCGATAGAAACCTTCACGAGACCAACCGCTACACATCATGATTCCCAACATGGATCCCAAGAGATCACATGCAAAACCGTGGCCTGCAAAATATAAGATAGCGAGACGAACTAAACAAGTTCAGAGGGTTTCGGTTCCGCAACGCCAGTGATAGAGAGATCTGGCAAATCCTGGAGAAGGAATATGTCCAACCACGGACGATGAAAGGCTGATGATAGTGTTGACATTTTTGATGACAGTTTTGGTTGATGGTTTCTGATATTTATTCAAGGCAATGTAAAATCTTAGTCATGATAAACGATGCAAATTTGTATTGATTACGGACCTAGAGCGATGGAATAAATTAATTTTCAACTTGCTGAATAGTTATAATTGAAAGCGAGTAGAAAACGAAATCTTATGGAATAATTTATTCGAAAAAGTCTATCAAAACTGTCAAAATAGTTTTCCCAAGTTGTACAGGCTACACTAAGGGAGCTAAAAGGTGGAAATTTTAAACATTTACTTCTTATTATGTCTAGAAAGAAACTTTCTTTGTGTTTTTTGAAAATTCTCCCTGAATAGGTTTTTGAGAAATGGGGTTCGACTTTCAATGTAAGTTTATGCTAAATCGATCCCTTTGTTTGTGTCCAGCAGCATTCACGCTTATTTTTTTTTTGCTTTTTTAGTCATCGTTTTCTGATACCACTCGACACGACAGACTGTCAAAAAGACCAGTTTCTATTGAGTGACTAACCAGACCTGCATTGTTTGCTGTTTTCTTTTTATATATATATATATATATATATATATATATATATATATATATATATATCATGTCAGAGAGGAACCCACAGGCCCGGAAACTTTGGGGATGCCGTAGCTCTGGGGTGTAATATTTTTGAAGAACCCCGTAAAATCCGAAAAAATATATTAATAATCTAAAAAGATCTAGAAAAATAATCTTTAAAAAAATCTAAAGGAAATATGCAGGGATAGGGGGCACAGTCGAGCCTTGCGCCGCCGCTGACAATGTACGAATAATATGCTTCCTTTCTCTTTGAATGTTCTATGAATTTAACAAGTAATCCTGTCTATAAAAGATATCTGTCGAGACCAATGTTCCCTTGAACCTTTGATAGTCAGTATGCTCAACTATATTGCGTTGGGCAATTTCTTCTCCTGTGACAAATGTATGTGTGCACTTTTGAATTTGACATGGTGATTCAATCTTTTTCCAATAAAAACCCAGTAAGCTATCTACAGAATGGGAAATCTTTTCTGCGTATGATAATTTCCTCCGTGCGCTGGTTGAAAAATGTGTGCGCCCACCCACACATGTGCCAACACATGTGCACTGCTTTCAGGTCAAACCCCATATTCCTTTCGAGATACAGTTAACCCTAAATACAAAACAAACGATTCATTCAAAATGTACTAATAATTAAATAATTGAAAAAAAAAAAAGAGTTATGAAGTTGAAATAATTTAGCGGAATCAAATTACCTCGCTTTTTCACTGTCTAAAATACGGATGGCATGGGGTAAAATTAAAAACGGAAGTGGTAAATCACATGGTTTTCAAGGACGGAAAATAAATAAGATTCGGAACAACTTTTGTTTTTGTCACTTGAAAAAAAATCATATCAAATCACTATTCGTGGATTAAACAATAAAAAATTTAACCATAATTACATTCAGAATTGAGAACGGGAAGTTGATATTTCGTTAACGTAAGACGAACAGATACAACGCTCTCTCTAAAGGCCACAAAAGTCTGCCTCACGAAACTTGGATAAGTCCGTCAAGGTCAACGTTTAGTTAAAGCCGAAATCCGTTATATCGGGGTTCGTTATACCAAGGGTTTATTGCATTCCTATGACCGTGTAAACAACATTATGCTTTGATTTTTTTATACGTTCATATTATCAAAGTTTACATCCATATCTATTGTCACTTTGCAACAACCAAAATGTTTCTGTGTCTTATTCGCTAAAATGCATTCTCTCTTCTCGTAGACTCTCGGTAACGGAACTCTCGTCATTAACCGGGTGTTCATGGAGGACAAAGGACGATATGGATGTACAGCCAACAACTCAGCTGGGTTTCAAAGACATGAAGCCTACTTAGAAGTTGCAAGTAAGTTGGGTTACCATTCATATTTATTCATGATTCAAGACAATGCTGTTTTTGGTGCTCCCCAATGAGGCAGGAAATCTACTAACTAGGTCGATTACAAAAACAAGTCAAATTAATTTTTTCTCCCAACGAATTTTGAAATACTTGAATAAATTACCATCGCATGTACAACATGTAGTGCTAGTATAACTATACTTATAATAACTCGGATAAATCCAGATAATATGGGATTGGAAATTAATCAGTAGGTCAATTTTGGAAGCTGAAATATGTACAAGAATTTTGTGGTAAAAAAGAAAATGCCAAGTAGATGTTCCTTCCCACTAATGAGCTTGTGTTTTTTTTTTTTATCAAGTTTTATACATTCTTATTATTTGAATGAATGTATATCTTGATGATGAATACGTATTTCTATTGTAAACAGTTTACAGAGATGACCATGGAAGGAATTATTCAATAAACTAATAATGAATAAATAAAACCCAAAAGGTACAAGATGAGCCAATAAAAATAACGTTACATTTCAGAATCTGAATGTCAAAACGACCTGGTGAAGGTCAGGCGTGAGGTCAAGGGTCAAGCTTGGGCTCCACGAGTCATCTAAGTTTAACGGTCCAGGCAACTTTATGGTGAATTAATCTGACATATTTTATACTAAAGTTAGAGGACGTCTTATATACCAGTGCGTACTATACACCAAAAAGGGGGAGTTGGAATTGCCATGGTGTATTAGATTCATTTACAAATGAAGCTTGCCTGGTCCCTGGGGATATCTCGGGTGGCTCCTCCCCACTACAATAATACCCATGACACAAGCCAATTTGTTTTTGCAAACACGTACACTTACGCGTGGTGTTCGACGTTAAATTTCACCTTGTGACATATTTATCCTCGTTGGGAAGCAGATAAAAACCATTTTGACCAATCCAGAGACATGTATGTAACAGTTAAATTAGTGAGCCAACTGACAAGACTAGTGATAGTTCAAAGGAAAAATAATAAAACACGTAAATAGAGAACTATTTACAGGAAATTTGACCGATTAGCTTTGCATTCATCTCGACAAAAAATACTGCATATAACCATTAAACAAAATAAGCATGTGCTTGGGGCATAAAAAGCTCAGGTTTCTCACAGTTTCCGCATTAAATTATTAAAAATTGTTTAAACTACTCTACGTATAAGTTCAAATGTAAAATTTTATTTTTCTCCCAGATATAGTTAATTCCAATATCCAAATGATTCAATTGACCAAACAAACACAATAATAATGTAGGAAACTAGTCATTGTGCAAACTCAAGTTTCTTATGTAATGATTCGGTTTAATGAAGTTGTGTATTTGGATTGGAAAACGTAATTCTGGTGTATTCTGAGGTGTTTTCAATGAATATAACCTCCATTTTTTTCAAGAATTTTTCATTTTTGAAAATGTTGTCCGTTAAGCAATGGAATAGCCAAGGAGGGGACAACCACTTTTGGACTGTGCTGAAGACATCAGGTGGCTTCAATCCGTAGATACGTCTCAGTGTATTGAAATGCTTCTGTTAAACACTTGATGTAAGTTACGACAACAGAGTGAAATGCATTCAGAGATTTTAAAGCGGACAAGTTTGTTGATCAATGGTTAGGTTAAATTAGAGCTGTAGCTTGTCGTTTATGCAGTACATCAAAATTACACGGATTTCTGAGACTTGATTTCAGTACTGAAATGATTCAGTGTTACGAAGAAAGTTCAATGCTTAGATACGAATTTTTGATACCTTCTGTTAATCAGCGGTCATCAAATCATCTTTCAGTCTAGGAAAACAATTGATCTGTTTTTACCCGACACTTTTATTATCTTTTCTTACATTTCCCGTTATTTTTCAAATCTTTACTAGATGAAGAATTATTTTGCATTATTATTTCTTCTATTTCTCGTGACTACTTTTTCCCCTCCATCTTAATTTATTAGTTGCTTTTTAACATAACTTTAGACTCAGACCGGTTACCACACCCACATTTGTTAGTTCTTGCGTAGATAAAAAATAAAGCTTGGATAGGATTCTAACCCACATCCAAGGGAAAGCGCGTTTTAAGGCCTCCTTCTTTACCAAGCAAGCTGCCGAGATTTTAACTGGGAGAACAAATTCGAAAAACACACATCTTTCTTTACGATTGTTTACTTTCTGGAACTTACTGTATTTAATACAGTTTTCAGGCCTTTCTTTAAATTTTTAGCTGAAATATTATGAATCATCATTATTAAAAAAAAATGTATGACTGCTTTTTACCTTCTTCTTGATTAGTATTTTGTTATCGTGAATGAAATTAAGATGAAGGTGAAAAGAAGTCATAAAACATTTAAAAAATAATATTATTTCTTGTTGGTAAATAGTTTTCGGTATAAAATCACATAATTTTGAAGAAAACAATTATAATTGAATGTTTTTCATGGATCAATGTAATATATGTCTAGCATTTTAAAGAACTCCCCAGTGTACCCATACATATAATAATTACCTATGTGCAGATGTTTTCTGTCACGACAAGGAATGCAACTGACTTTGTAAAATATAATTCCATTCATGTTCTAATGATCGTTTTAATGACATCCCAAGAAATGATAAGCTTATATATGTGTGTTTTTCTTTCCGGCAAACGTACAACTTTATTGAATTTTTATTGCTACCAATAAAAATTCAATAAAATAGTGTTGCCGAAGAGAAAAATAAATACAATTTCTAATGATGTACTAAGACGTAATAAAAGTGCTGAATTAAAAGAACAATACAATAAAATGAAATGAAAACGAAAATGGAAAATGATAAAATCCGTTCGTTGTCAATAAAAGGCTATTCTCCAAGCTCACTGCAATGCAAATCTCCATTATTCACACATAAAATGCAATGAGTATATCCGTATATTTCGTATATGTCGTCATTTTTGACGCCCCGGGTAAACTAGTACAATTAGAAATTCCTTTGTTCTTTGAATACCAAGATTATATTCATTCTGCTTCTTTATTTTTGAATCAACGTATTGCTGATAAGAATCTCCGACAAAAAAAGAAGAAAAAAACAGAACAGCGAATTGGCAGACATTTGTTATCGTCTGCCTTTGAAAGGAAAACACTTTATTTAGCACATGTTTGTTATTAACGTAAATGTGTTTTAACACTAACTTTTTTTTTCATCAAAATAAATCTTTTGATTTCCTTAAAAACAAACAAATATTTTTTTCTACAGGTGCTGCTGAGTATGAGAAAAGTATTAAGCAAGAAGACAGTTTCAACATGATGAAAACGGTTATTATAGCTGTGTGTAGCGCTGGGGCTTACCTTGCCTTAGTCATTGGATTGACTGCCTTCTGTAGTTACCGACTTCTTATGCAGAGACGAAACCGGAAAGCTTTTTCTCCAAGTAAATACTTTGATTTCGATTTTTATCGTTGTGTCTTTGTTCTGAAAATATTTGTTCTACATGACCTTTGTTTTACGGCAGTTCACGCGAAGACCAACTTTCTTGCTTCATTCAGTTCGTCTAGCATTATCTGGAGATAATGAAGGTTCTAAGCAAAAAGGACGATGACAGGAGCAAATCAGAGGTTACTCAGGTTTCACCGTCTATTCTGATTCCATTATTCGCCCAGTCCGATTGCAAAATTTTGGCCGGTAGAAATTGAGATGGTGTCACGGACTAGACAATTTCAGAGATTGTTGGCTCTGCGACGCCCATAATTGAGAGGTCTGGCGAATCTTATGGAAAATCTGTATCCATCAACGGACACTAAAAGGCTTTTGCTGCTGCACGTGGTGGTGAAATACACTGGACATTTATCTGTTCAGTGATAGATAAGCTATATTTATCAATATTTAAATTAAAATATACTAGAGTAATTATATGTAAACATATACATATACAATTAAGTGTACGAATACACATTCATACGTAGATACATACATACATACCAATAAGGTCGGATTTAGACCTGGGAGCCCACTGCAATTCAGGTTCGGGAGGCCCTTTATATACTGAAATTAAAATACACGTTAAATCACAAAATGCACTCATCGAAGTCCGGTTATTGCATGTAACAGGAACTGACAAGTTATACATATTTAGAAAGGTTAAATGAGTTGACGCTCATTTTCTTTATTCATATACATGGTCGACAGTTCGATTTGCTACTCGGTTAATTCCGGTGCCGGACGAAATATGTTTCCGAATAAATTGTCTCTACGATTATCACATTTTGTCTGACATAAACTGTCCAATCTAATGATATACGTACGTGAAGTGAATACCTTTAAGTACATGTAAGCAAGACTACTTGTACAGTGTCCCTATATTCCAATTACTACCAGCCCGAATTACAAGCAGTTATATTATCAATTCATTTGAATACTTGAAGGCATTATGATGAAATGAATTCCAAACTGTAATCATTTTTTTAAATTTCTTATCAAAGAAACTATTTTTATTACATTTTTGTATGGAGGATGCTATTGCCCCATCAGCCCCTTCGTAAATCCTGCCCTGCATATATACGTATATGCATACATGAACACTAAACGCTAAAATATAAAGATTCCTCGAGGTAACCGAAAATAATCAACTTTCTCATCCAAAAGGATGATTCAAAATTCCGTTTGCAGAAAAAGGGTGAAACGAAAAACTTTAATCCAATCAAGCATGCTCAACAAGGACATCGGTTTGGAATGAAGTTATTCACGAGGTCAGTCATGCAGACGAGAAAACAGTAGACAACAGAAGGAATTGAACTAACAAACAAAGACGCGATGAGGATCGGATTGATAATTACCGGTACAAATACTCCGGGTTAATAGAAGGCATTACTCCAAAACAGAAAGAAATGAAAGGCAGGTCAGGTTAGTCACCAAATAGAAACTGTCACGTGACCAATGTCTTTTAGCAGCATGCATGTTGGGTCTGATCAATAGAAAAATTGGAGAAGAGGGGAGACCAATGAATGAGTTACTTCTTGTGCCTTTTGTTGGGTAGTGATCAGTGAAATGATCTGATTTTTCGGAAAACAAGCAAAAATGCCACTGGACACAAACTAAGGGACCATTTTGAAAAAAAAAACAAAATAACAAAACTATTAAGTGTGGTAATTTAAAGAAAAAAAAAGATATGTTTATTGTAGACATAAGGAGTAAATGTCAAAGTTTTCTGCCTTCTAGAGTTGGTGTGGCTTGTACGCGTGATAGATACATACACAGCCAGCCAGCCAGCCAGACCAACTTGAAAACTGAAGAAACATACGTTGACAGTTTTAGTTTACAGTTTCCCCAAAATACAAACGAATAAATATATGGACAGAGTCAATAATTAGATACTTTGTATTTGATAATGGATTCTTCCTATATATTGATTTGTGTGTGCATGTGTGTGTGTGTGTATGAGTGTGGGAATGTGTATGTGTGTGCATATGTGTGCGTAAGTATGTGTGCATGTGTATGTGTGTATGTATGTATGTGTGCATGTGTGTTTGTGCATATATGTATGTGTGCATGTGTGCATGTGTGTGTGTATGTATGTGTGCATGTGTGTGTGCATGTATGTATGTGTGCATGTGTGTGTATGTGTGCATGTGAGTGTATGTATGTATGTGTGTGTATGTGTGTGTGTGTATGTGTGTGTGTGTGTGTGTGTATGTCCATCTGCCACTCTCAAATTGAACAATAAGGGAATTTAAAGGGTTGATGAGGTTGATGCAGAAGTTGATGAAAATGCGTAGAGCCTAAAACCCGAAATACGATGTTGGCAGACCTCAAATCAAAGAGAGAGTAAAAAAAAAACAAAAAAACTGATCAGTATAGAGAAGTTGCGAAGCATCCTCAGCGACAAAAAGACCCGCAGCAAATACAGAACAAAAGAGGGAACATATTGATGACGAAGACTAGAAGCTACAAAACAGTTGATGAAAAACAATAAATGAAGGTTCAGTATGAAGAAAAAAAAATATTGAAAAAATAGAAAAAGTTTTGAAGAAGTAAATGGAGAAATCAGGAGACAAAAATACAACAAATGAAATTAGCTTAACCTTACACAGGAAACTAAATCACTGGTTATTGTAGCCTTGGAATAATTGTATTAGAACAAATTACATCAGGGCAAAATAAATAGGATGTAAGAAAATGTCTTTTGTGTTGGAAGATCGAGAGAGAAGGGTAGGGAAACGATCATACACATGGTGTGCGAAAGCTGTGAACAGATCCAAAGAGAGAACAAAATACGACTGTGTGGGAACAGTGATTCATGGGGAATTGTGCAAACAACTTGGATTCAATTATACAAACAGTTACACAGCAGAAGCTGTCCATGAAAAGCCCCCCTCCCCCCAAAAAACAACGTCAAACAAATAAAAAAAACAAAAGCAAAGAAGAAACAAGACTGTTCTGGTTAGTCAGCCAATAGGAACCGTCATGTGACCAATGTTTTTTTGGCGACATGCTGTGTTGGGTTGGGGATGATCAATTGGACAAATTGGAAAAAAATGTCAACCTATGAATAAGTTGCTTTTCTTGCATTTTGTTGGTTGGAGATCATTAAAAAAAGTCTGAATTTTTCACCAAAAAAAAACAGCGTCATGCTGACGGACACAAACTGAGGGATCAATTAAGCATTAAATTACACTGCAAATTTTACTTCCCACTAATAACCAATCGAGAGGGAGTTGAACTCATCAGTCTTTTGATATAATAAATAAATAAGTATATAGTCCTCCAAGAGTATAAAAAGAAACGTGCCGTTAAGACGCGCCTCTAATTAATAAAAAAAAGTCGTTCCAACGGGTGTTGTTACAGCAAGTGTTGTTTAAACGAGAGTTTACTGTATTTTGCAGACGTGTGTATAATAACATTAATATTAATCGGGTGTGTATTCTTTTTTTTCTTTTTGTCACGCAGATGCCAAGGGAGACACTGGGGACATGGCGAGAGAACAACATGAACTGTTGGTTAATGACAGAGATCGTGAGTCGGGCCGAGAATCTGGGACACATTTCAAGAGTGATAGCGACAACAGATCACACGCATCCGGCATGAGCTCGTCACATCTTTCTCACTCGTCACATTCCTACCATTCACGCAGCCGTCGGGACAGCTATGACAGATACCATTACCCGAGACAGAACCTGAGGACATTATACGTCCTTGGTAAGATTTTACAAAAAAAAAAAAAAAAAAATAGAAGATATTCCTTTCAACGTTAACTTAATATTAATAATAGGAAAGAGTTCTAACTACATTCTTTGGAATTTTTATACGAAAAAATTACGAGTATATTCGAATTTCTATGAGATGATTTTAAAACAGAGCTCGTTCCAATGAGAGAATCTAGTATCACAAATGGTGGATAAGAGATATAATCACCCTTTAATGGAAGAGTATTTACGAACGAAAATAGCCAAAAACAATCATATTTAACATATATGTAGATATTAGCAACGAATTTCTATTTGTCTATACTTTTGGGAAGGAGCCTTAACATTCAATGAGTTTTTCAGATGGTTAAACTCCTTTCTCATTGTTTAAAAATGATGTCCACCACCTTCTCATTCGGATAATACATTCAAAGAAGACCGAAGAATGAATCGACGAAACCTTGGTTTTAACAATCACGAACAACAAAAAAGAGTTCAATGGCCCAAAAAAATACCTTGAATATTCATTTATTAAGAAAATATTACGTTGGAATAAAATAAAGATTGACTTAAACTACGACCAAAAATTCAATTGATTAAAACGTATTTATTTGAATTTTCAAACACGTTGTACTTGCTGTTACAATTTAAAACCAAATCTCTCCTCGTTAAAAAAAGTGAGGCTTAACAATTGATAGATTTAACAAATCTCTTTCGGGTAATTATTTATGACTATAGAATATTTGTACATCGATGGAAAAAAAAACCCGATAAAACCTTTCTCTGAGAAAAATCTATGGAATCTGAGATCTACTGATAATAAAGAACTTGAAAAGTTATCCATTCGTAAACATTAAAATGACGTAAAATTGGTATTCGAAGACTTTTTCTAATATTTCTGTTACGGAAAATATGATTTTTATATAATAACAGCGCCTTAGAAATATAGAAATATCAGAATTGAGGGGAAAATTACTTGGTATTCTTTTTTATTTATTTAATTGATTCGGCAATTTCCAATGCCCCATCAATATAACATATAAGAAATAATAGCATCTTGGGTATTAAGATTTTGAAAAAAATAATTCAGCAATTTTCAATATTTTCACACATGATTGTCGTCAAAGTTAGATTGAGTCCGCATTATAATAGCCAACCTTGGTGTCGACACCTGGATTTAGACTAAGTGAATAGACGCCGTATGTCCTACTTATGATGCCTATATTTATGACTATGTACATCCTTGAATTCTTAACAAGGAAAAACAGAAAATATGTCATGAACTTATACATTTTGACATAGTATATTTCTAAAACAATCTAAGAAACATGAACATATCTCGCTAGGAAAATATGTCGGTAAATGAATCACAAAATAACCTTTATTCACTCAAACTTACACAAAAAATATCCAATTAGTATAATTCAATATATCTCTGAATTTTTGAGATGAGGTATTATTATTATTTCTATTAATATTCGAACCATCCTCATCTTGGTTGTTTTTCATACAACGTTTCGGCCATTGTACTCTATATGCAAATGTACATATATCTGTGAGAGTGTACGTGTGCATCTATAGACAAATGTGCAGATCTCCCAAGTCTCACGCATTTTGCGAGAGATATAGGCATTTTGATACATCCTTACGCTGACACTCGTAGGAGGAAAATTCTCACCTATTTTGTGAAGAGTGTTAGATTTATATAAAATCATAAAATTATGAATTATCACATCACTTTAAAAAGGTCACGTACAAAACCTTTGAAACATGTTTTGAATAAACTTCTAGACAACACTCACTTCTCAGTAACTGATATGACCTAGAACGCAATTTTAGCCCATCTTGGAAGAATAATTTTCAAAATGTTCTGGAGGAGCATGTTGGGATTTTGTTTTCTTTTCCGAAGGGCAGGGGGGGGGATGCTGATAATCGTGGTTTTATGCTTGTCATAAAACGATTCGATTCTTCTATTGCTTATCCGTCCTATCTTTAAATTTGCAAACAACCAACGCTGTTACGATATCTGTAGCAAGGCTGTTCTACATTGACATTTTGCACTGTGTGAAGCTGGTTTTTCTCAGCTCTCCTTTCACCTCACTTCATCCTAATGGACTTCTCGTTTCTCCAGACTTTATCTGGTTTTTTTCCCTTTCAATTTCACCTTTGGTATACACGCTGTTTCGTCCATTTTGCTTCTGATTTTGAATGCTTAAATCGTGTCCATCCTGAGTCCCCTGTAAGTGATGGCAAGTCGAAAGATCTCTTTCTTTCTCCATTTGTTTCGTTTTGATATCCCGGTATCATTTATGAAATGGAGTTATTTTCCCAAACAGAGAGGAAGTTTCTCCAATAGTGAAGTATTGAATAGAAAGGAAAGCTCATTAAATTATGAAACATAAATTTTCTTCAATACTAAAACATTAATGTTTAATGAATATCTAACACTTTTAAAAATTTTCTTTTAGGGAAAGGTCTTTTTGGTGACGTCTTTTTGGCGCAAGCCCGAAATATTCGAGACAGCGAACAAGAGAGTTTGGTTGTGGTCAAATCTTTATTGACAAAAGATGAACATCTTTATTTTGAATTCAAACAAGAGATGGATATGTTTGCACGCTTGGATCATCCAAACATTATCAAACTGCTTGCTGTGTGCCGCGAAGTAGAGCCTCAGTTTATGATAACTGAATATTGTGACTGGGTAGGTTTACTTTTAAGTGCTTGAAAAAGCCTTTCTTTTTTTTTTTTTTTAAATCTTTTTCGGAAGTAAACACAAGCCATCTATTTTTGTGCATGAAGTCATTTTTTGAAATATCATAGTTACGAAATAAATTAATAAATCTGGATTTGTTGAAACAAGAATATGATAACATTTTTTTATGTCAAAATATAATATCTCATGCATCAGAAAAATCAATATTAAATCAGGGTTTGTGAAATAGAACTGATATTTTGTATTTTATGAATTTAATATAATCTATATCGTCGAATTGAGTATAAAGCATACAACATTGATTAAATAGAATAAAAAGATGTAAAAAAAATTCATATTGTTAATCACTACTATCCACAACTAACCGGTTTAAACACTGCTATGTCTAGATTATACTGAAATTTATATGTATCTTGTGTATCTATCCGAGCTTCGCCTAGCCCATACCATTTATAGAAGAAAGTTGAAATTTTGCACACACGCATTGGCTAGGGAAAATGATTTTTTTAAATATCTTGAAAATACCTACCAACACCTGAATAGATTTCTATTGGGGGTAGGGCAATTTTCAATGCAAGTTAATGACAAATTGATCCCTCATTTTCTGTCAATGTTTTTTTAATCATAAACTTATGATTCGAACCATACTGGTTATATTTTCATCAAGGTAACTTGATTTTACCACCACCTCCACTGCTTGATTCACGAGGTATAAGAGACATATATGATTCATGATTTCTTTTGGAATTCGAGTCTGTTTTATTTCGGGGATTCAAGACATTTGAAATCTAGAGTGCATATCCTTTCTGAGTTGCAATTCAATTTTGAAGTAATCTTCATAAATTAAATGAAGCAGTTGTGAATTTAAAGAGCTCAGTATTTTATCAAGGGACGTCTGGATAATTATATTTTAAAAGACACTGATTGCAGGTTTTCGTCACAGAGTACCATATTATAAAGAAGAATTAATTTGAATGGAATGATTTGAAAAAAAGACAAAACATAAAGAAAGTTTCTTTGCGGCAAAAAAACAAAAATGATTATCAAATGATTCTGTAACAGAATTTGAAACAATTGAATGAAACATCTAACTAAGATTTTACAAAATCAATAGCAATATCATAATTTTGGTAGTTATAACATTGATTGGACGGAGTTGCGATGTACTTTACGCAGTTTTGGATGCTCATTCTGAAAGTGTTATTCCTTGTATCGTATTTAGTTCTCATCACGAGATAAAAGCTGTACTCATAACTCCTTAAAAACATCATAGGGTGTCCAAATCATAGCACTTTTAGATAAACCCTCTGCATAATATTTTCTTTGCAGTGTTGGATTAAAGTAAGTGCTGAATGGGCAGAAGCAAGAAGCGCCCTAATTCTAGGCGCCTCCCAGTATAAGTTCACAGAAAAAATTGCCACGAAGAAAAGTTTGTAAGATTACGATGAAATTATAATAACAATTCAACTCAATAGAATTTCTTGTTTACTCTAGTAATCAATTTGATGGGAAGGACCCTGTTTGACTCACAGCCATACAACCTTAATCGAGCTTTGCTTCTTTGTATATCTTGTACATAGTAATTCTGATTTTCTACTTTTTAAAGTTCCGATTCAATCTTATTTGAAGTGAAGTTTCACCTAAATTGCCTCATATGCAGTAAAACTAAAAACAGAATATGACTGTAACTATAGAATGAGACGTGCTAGAGAGGAATTGACCTACAATTAGTAATCTGCATCCGAAATTGATATGAAAAAGTTTTTACTGCAATCTTGTTGAGAAAGAAAAGTTCAATTTTGTTGACCAGTGTTATCATGCTGTTCATGTGAGATATTTATTAGAATTTGTCTTGATGGCATCTTTGATTAAAGTATGTCTTTTTTGTTTTTGTTTTAATCTTAGGGTGATCTGAAGCAGTTTCTTTTGGCCACTCGGAAAGACAACGGGAAACGCATTGCAAGAGCACCACCATTAACTATTTTGCAGAAGATCAACCTCTGTCAACAAGTTGCCCTTGGTATGGAACATCTTTCCAACCACAGATATATTCACAAAGATCTAGCAACTCGGAATATTCTCCTCACGAATAGACTGGATGTGAAAATTTCTTTGCTATCCCTTTGTCGTGATGTTTATGCCCAGGAATACTACCCACATTTCCAATGTCTTATACCAGTGCGTTGGATGTCTCCCGAGGCAGTCCTAGATGATGAGTTTTCCACAAAGAGTGATGTTTGGTCCTTTGGAGTGTTTATGTGGGAAGTGTTCCATCTAGGTGAGCTGCCACACAAGTCAAAGACGAATGAGGAACTGCTAAAAGGAATCAAACTGGAGGATATAGCTCTGGAAATCAGTGACCAATGTCCGCCTGGTGTCGCAGATGTTATTAAGAAATGCACATCTCTTAGTCCTAAAGACAGACCTCAATTCAGTGAATTGTGCATTACTCTTGGAGAGCTGTTCACAGAAAATAATGTCTGAATTGAAATAAATCAGATATAAAAACATACGCATATATGATCAATGTACTGGTATGGATTATGTTTAATCCAACAATATGAGAGTGAAATGACAATACCAGGAGGCTTGCTGTGCAAATGTTTCTTTTATTTTGTCATCTCACCCAAACCGGGCTTAGTCGAGAAATACGGAGGATATATAAGAAACTGGTATTTTTATAATTGATCTCTGACTTTTTATAGGTGGACCACTTGATTAACTACTACCTCCACCTACTACGTCACAGACCACTTATAAAAATACCAGTTTCTTGAAACACCTCCTCATTTGTTGATGAGGCCCGGTTTGGGTGGATCATTGAAATAAAAAGATCATTTGTACTTCTGATATTGTCATTTCACTCTCATACGCATACATACACACTTATATATATATATATATATATATATATATATATATATATATATACATATATATATATATATATATATATATATATATCATACACAAATGCCCACATGCACCTATATATATATATATATATATATATATATATATATATATATATATATATATGTATACAAACACACACCTATATATATATATAACAAAAGAAATCAACCAAAAAGACAGGATTCATTGGAAAAAAATAATTTATGGAACTTTCTGTATCTAATCTTTTCCTCACAATAAAGGAACGATGATATTGTGTAATTTATGAACCGGAAAAAAAACTCAATGACCGAAGTCATTAAAACGAAAACAATTCTGGAGGAACAGTGAGAGGAAGACGAACGATTTAAACACATAAATTCAAATATAAATTAAAAATGTTGAGCCTTGTCTGGCAACCAAAGAGGTGAACACTACAGAAAATCTGGTGATTAAAAACTGACTCAAATCTTCAATTCAAATGGAAATAGTGGACCATTTTAATTACAAACATTTTTTCTCTTGAAAATGAAAAGAAAAACAAATGAATGACTGAGAGCAAGTAACTAACAATAAATAATCCTACTAGTTTTGAAGAGAATAACTCGTAATACTGGAGAAAAAGTATGTTCTTTGATTCAGTGTTTTATATTAGAGGCTACAACTGAAAGCTAAGTAGCATTATATTTTTTAACCATTTTCGATGATGACAGCATCAAACTAAATTTTTCAAAATTTCTTATCAACTTCCTCCTTCTAATTTTTTTAAATTCTTCGAAAAAAATTGAATATTGATTCTGAATCAATGATCACTTTGATTGTGAAAAAAAAACAAACAATAACAACAACAACAACAACAAAAAAAAAGACAGAACACAAATCACTCCACGTGACAGGGTAAAAAAATCATTTTGAGGATTCCAAGTGAAATTGTGCATCAAAAACAAATTTAGAGAAGTTTGCCAAAATATCAGTTCAAACTATTCTTTCAAAGAAACACTCCTCAATCTGATACACAATTTTATTTCAGGTTATTTTGTTTTTGGTTTACAATTTAGATGTTTTCCATCAAGATTATCATTTTGTGAGAATGAACTTCGTAGCATAATTCCCAAATCTGTGATGATTATTTTCTTATAATTTGTAATATTTAACATAATTTTATTGTTCTTTATGAAATGTGGGATACTTGGTAAATACTTACATACAGTGCCAAATATTCTATATATGCAAAAATAAAAGGCAACTGTAATGAATTTGCAATAGTTAGCACCAGAAAAATCTTTTGCTTTGAAAGATAATTCAGAATCGACAACGTTTTTTTTTTGTATTTTATTGGCATATTTATTTTTAAAAACAATATCAGTAGGTTTATATCGTTTGGATTGTCTGTCTACTTGTTTTCTGTTGAATAAAATATTTTGTTTGTAGCATCCACCGGAATAACTGAAATAAAAAGAAACATTATGTGCATCCATAACATTATAATGACACCAGTTCTTAACTGAAACATCAAATCAAATATATAAAATAATTCTCAACTTTTCGTAAATGTTACAAGTTGCAGTTACCTGTGACCATTTTCATTATCCCATTTACTGCTAAGATAAATACTTATGCTGAAAACATAACTCTCTAGTTGAATATATGATTTCAAAAAGTATAGATATTAAGAAGAGAAAAAGATCATAATCAGATATTGGCATAGATTTTTAAGTAAAGAATATTAGTATCGTATAGTTACATACATCGAAGGAGTAAACCAGTCAATGATAGTTCAGTATTATGTTGAAACCAAAAAAAGATGCACGTTTACTAAAAAGCTTCAGGATTATTGACTAATTATTTTATTTCAGCAACATTAAAAATGAACAAAAGAGACTGTACCTTTTTCTTATTTGCCACGGTGAGGTGCAGAAAAGGAATGCTTTT
>OY735221.1:15208445-15240945 GCA_963457665.1 Thysanoteuthis rhombus
GTTCACTTTTGCACAACCCTACAATATATACTTTTGTCCCCCCCCCCAACCAGAATATATGCCTTTGCCTCCCCTTGAAATATATTCCTTGGCTCTGCCCCGCCAGAATATATGCCTTTGCCCCCCTATTCCAGAAATAAATACTTTTGCCCCAGCGGGCACCCATGTCTATAATTATAATTTAAATTTGTCTATGAAAGTAATGGAGTCAGATAAAATGAAAGTCTTAATTCACATTCTGTATATTTCTTCGTTTTTTTTTCTTTTCTTGAAGTAATAAAAAAAAAAAGAAAGTCCTTTAGAGGTTATGGAGTCTGTAGCCTGCATTTAGAGCAGTGTTTTGTATTTATGATTCAAGAACTGTGAAAATTGGCTGCGTGTAACTTCTTCTTTTATGATTGCAATATTAAAAAAAAAAAAAAAGAAAAACAATTTGCATATTTTCTTTTTGCTAACAGTAAATTTGTAAATACACTTGTCTTCACCCTTTGGTAACTAGGATCGACTTTACGAGATTCATCTTATTCATTTCAAAATGATTTATGTTTTACACAGAGTCTGATTAAAACTGCGATGATATTAAAATGCCTTCTTCATTATAAGATGTTGTATGATTGCTTTGAATTTTTTCTATTAATGTTTTTGCAGTAATATTTTTTGGATTCTGTTCTGCTCGTCTAACCATGCATGCATGTACGTACGCGCGCGAGGTTTAGTTCTTGCTCTAAGTGGACAATTCCATAAACAATTCTTCAAAAGGAACTAATTGTACGAAAGAGATCAATTTGCTGAAACATCTAAGAAAAGTCATTATTGGCTATAACATTGGCTACACACACACACACACACACACACACACACATACATATATATATATATATATATATATATATATATATATATATATATATATATATATATATATATATCAGACCCAGAGGCTGATATTCTCCCTCTGCTCCACGGTTGAATTTATGCAATATATCCATTTACGCATATATTTCCCATCCACCACAGTGCTCCATTCCATGTTGGAAGAGTGTGTGTGTGTGTGTGTGTGTGTGTGTGTGTGCGTGCGTATGTGTGTGTATGTGTGTGTATGTGTGTGTGTGTATGCGTGTGCGTGTGCGCACGCGCGCGCGTGTGTGTAGGTATGAACATATACGTGTAACTATTCAGTTCTTAACTGTATTACTGATACCTTGTTTCAGTTACGTCATTTCAATTGGTATTAGGTTGTCTTTCTATTTGATTTCTTCTGTTAGTGGAAGTTATTTTATCATTGTATAAGTATTTTAGATTTTTGCAACATAAAAAAAAAGCTTCAAATACTGGAAGCAAATCTAATCGAAGCAAAACCGTCTCGTTCGAAATAGGCACCAACATTCTGAAATATCCGTGGAACAATAACATAACTTCCATTAACGGAACAAATCAAATTTAACAACAATATAAATTGAAACGTGACTAATACAGAATAACATTAATACCGTTGAATATATATATTATATACATATATATATATATATATATATATATATATATATATATATATATATGTGTGTGTGTGTGTGTGTGTGTGTATATATATATATATATATATATATATATATATATATATATATATGTACATACGAGATGGTACTCAAAAGTTCCAGTAATGTGAGCATGGCAGGGAAATAACCTAGCCAATCTTCTAGCTCCAAATGTCACCTTCGAAGTAATCCCGTTGGACAAGTATAGAATCCATGGGGATAGCCTGGCGCAAT
The DNA here is from genome assembly GCA_963457665.1 of Thysanoteuthis rhombus. Classification (NCBI taxonomy): domain Eukaryota; kingdom Metazoa; phylum Mollusca; class Cephalopoda; order Oegopsida; family Thysanoteuthidae; genus Thysanoteuthis; species Thysanoteuthis major. The sequence continues at coordinate 15,210,215 of OY735221.1, forward strand.
TTTTCGACGGTTCCTGGTGTTGCACTCGTTTATGGTTGTCCAGAACGATCATCTTCTTTAACGGAGAGCCGTCCTTCCTTGAAACGCTCGTACAAGAATAACAAAACAAAACACAAAAGAAAGCAAAAAAACAAAAAAAAACAAAACAAAAAATGTTCTGCTCTGGGAGCTGGCATTTTCATCAAAGGCTTCCTGCAGCCATCTTGTTGATCTTGGAGCAGAACTTTGATGCAGGTTCTTTGCTCCATCAGATCAGCCATTGCAAAAAAAAAAATATCAATACACCTAAGTGTAAGTCAGCAACACGTCCTTTTACGCAATCGGCCGCACAAGGGCGCTGCTGACTCAATCTAACGGCAGTAAGCCTAATCGCATGCAGTTTGCAACCTCTGTTCAAATTAAAGGAACTTTTGGGCAGCACGCATATATATATATATATATATATATATATATACACGTATGAATGCATATATATATATATATATATATATATATATATATATATATATATATATATATATATATACACACACAGTATATGTGGTACAAATCAGGCTAGCAGTATAACATTATATTATAATATATCAACAATATAAAGCCACTTCTGAAATGTAATGGATTCGACTGATGAGGCCCAAAGAGGGCAGAAACATGAGCTAGTTTGTGTAGCGAATCCACATTTTACCTATATATATATATATATACATATATATATATATATACATATATATATATATATATATATATATATATATATATATATATATATATATATATATATACATATATATATATATATATATATATTCATTAAAGAATCATGGAGAAATACACGCATATTTCTATGGATGTAAGTATTTGAGAAGAACTGATCTCTAATCATCAAAAAAATCCTCTGTTTATTAGATTAGATAACCCGATTTGATGAGTCTCCATTTATCGATCATTTCAATTTTTAGTCCCAGGGACTAAAGACTAAATCATCCTACATCATAAATGTAAAATTTTGATTTATCTTTCAAGTAAATGAATAGATGATAGCACCTAAGGTTGGAGGATCAAAATGGTATACCCTGGTAACTCTTTTAATGAGGGCAATCTGTCCAAGAAAACGCCTCGTTAGATGAAAAGTCGTTAACCGAATCATTAGACCTGTAGGATTTCAGTAATCCGTTCAAAAAAAAAAAATATCGGACATCAAAAGCCTCAAACTTAATATTGCAAATAATTCATAATGTAATAATTGCTTTATAAATAATGTGTAAGTACAGATAAACATACAAATATTGTATAAATACAAATGAACATGTAACTGTTGTATAAATATGAATAAACATGTATATAATGTATAAATTTAAATGTATATGTAAATATTGTGTAAATACAAATGAATGTGTGAATAACGAATAAATACAAAAAACATGTAAATATTGTACGATGTCTAAATAACATTTTAAAAATGTATAAATACAAATAAAAGTGAAAATAATGTATAAATACAAATAAACATGTAAATATTGTGTAAATACAAATAAACATATGAATAATGTAATAAATAATCCATCGAATGCCTGTGTGTCTATCAGTCTGCAAAAAGATATTCAATTCTTCGGAGACCGAACATTTTCCAAGCTCATTGCATCATAGTTCGCATAAATCAGGAGGGTAAATAACAGAGGCTCTCTGCAAAATACTCCAAACACCATCAAAGTTGGTATTAGATTTGTTCACAACGAATTATTATCTGAAAACTATTAATAATTGATATTTCTTGAACAGAACTTGCACTTTTAATTGAAGTCTTACGAAAATTCTCTCTAAAATGTGAACTGAGAAACTTGTCTCGGAGAGATGATAATTAATCTGTAAGTACACATAGATTATAATACTCTCCAGCAAGATTTTTTTCTGAACCCCCCCCCCAAAAAAAACAAAACAAAACACTTAGATACTGGATATAAATCTCGATAATTATAAATTAAATCTAGATGATACTAGAGAATTTTATGAAATTCCATAGATTCTTTTTGTCAAATACTCATCATCATCATTCGGACTTTTTCTCAATAATCCGATTATTTGCATTTATACATTATTCAGAAAGTAATTATTACATTATAGATTATTTACAATGTTATTTTCACGATTTTAGGGGTCTGATATTTTTTAGAACGAATCACTGAAATCTTATTGGTTTAATTATTCACTCAACGAATTTTCATACAACGAGGCGTTTGCTCAGAACAAAGATGCAACAAGCTTGGAAAATATTCGGACTGGATGGAATTGGATATCTAGAGCTGTGGTTTCGAAATTTTGAAAACTCAAGGACCCATCCTACAAAGAATATATCCGGCTGACTCTTATTTCTAGCATTTATTTTCTCGACTGTAATTAATGAACTACAGTAATAAACAATTTCTGACCTTTGAATGGATTACGTTTATTCGGATTCTAACATACCAGACTAAATACTCACCCTGACGGGCAGAATGAATTGCTGTCCAAAATAAATATATGTACATAGATAAATAGAGAACGTTTAATTCAATTTGTTTTTAAAATTGATTTAATACCACATATTACGCTTGGAAAAAAGGTCGGTTGATTATACAAAAAGAGATTTTCGGCCAATATGCAAAAGGGGTTGATATATAAAAAAAAGAGGCCATTGAGGTGGAGGGGGCAAAATTAAACGGGTGTTAAGGCTAGAAAAAAAGTATGGCTGATCTCCAAAACGAGGCGGGGCTGATGTGAAGGACAAGAGATGTCTGATACTGAAAATGGTTGAAGATGGGGAGGAATAATATTAAAGTAATGTTAAATAGGGGAGGTATGACGTTAAAAATGGGGTCATAATGTTAATGAAGAAAAAAATTCTTTGGATCTCGACCCCTAAAAGTGGAAGAAAACTTTCCCTCGATTTTGACCCCATCCTTTTAATTTCCCTCCTGTCATTCCCCCGGCTACGCCCCTCTGCTCACACAGTAACTCATAAAGTTTTCAATGAATTCCACTGACATTTTGGGAAGGACAGGCTATGGTCATCGGAAAAACAGATTATATTTGGGGTTCAATCCAGGAATTTTTTTTTTTCGATTGAGAGATATTTTTTCAAATATCAAAACAAAAGCCCGAAGTATGGAAAATTGTAACATACACACATTCTCCCTCTGCATTTGTTGCTATATATGAACTGATTTTCAATCAGATTTCAATTAGTGGATGACCTTGATAGAGGCTTGTGCACTCTGAGTGCTTTCTAGTTGAACATTGGAACTAGGTTTTGTGGTTGGTAAAATTGTCCAAGAAATTGAAAACCGGCAACAATAACTGTCAACATGGGCACAAGTCACACAAATGGAGCTAGAGGGCTGAAAAATTGGACGTTTGCTCCTTATGTCTAAAAGGAAAGTTTTTTTTTCTGTTTTTTCTAAATTCCTCCCCCAAATATGTTTTTAGTTGGGTGTTAAATTTACTATGTGCGTTTATGCTAATTTGTCCGTAGTTTGCGTTCACGCTTATTTTGTCGCTTTTCTTAAAAATCCAGGGTTTTTTAGTGTCTAACAAAAGGTGAGAGAAGTAACTCATTCATTGGTCACCTCTTTTATCGAATTGATCATCCCTAACACGGTCTGTAGCCAAAAGACATTGGCCAAGGGACGATCTCTATTAAGCGACAAACCAGACCTGTTTTTAAAAAAGTTTATTTTACAAAAAAATGTTATTTTTGTGATTTGAAAGCAGGATTTGTCTGTTTGAAAGCCAGTGTTTATATTTCTCTCACCATTTTTATAAATTACTCGGTGTTTGTTATTTTAAATGTTTATCGAGTGAAACGTTTAAAAAAAAATTAAACCCTGTAAAAATAGAATTAAAAAAACTTTTTGGAAACTTGAGCGGCCGTCAGCCGAGAAATACGATTATTTGTCTAATGCTTACAACTCAATTGATAATTGACGGGCAAAAAAAAGTTTGCAACTTTCTGGCTGAACGATAATAAAAACGCAATTTTACTTTGAGTGAGGGATTTTCAAGTATTAAGACATGTCCAGTATTGCCAAACCAAAAAGAAAAAAACTAATTCAACATTTTAAGGCTATTTTTACAAGCTACAAATGGCTAAAATTGCTCATGTATAGCTGGGAAATAGCTAAATGACAGCTATACTTGAAAAAAATGAATGAAAATGAAAATGAAAAATAGCGTTGAATATTGAATTTTTGCGCCGCCTAAACAAGAAACGTGCTAGATTAATCGCGAAAAGCACCAACTTGGCAACCCTTGACATGTAAGAGATAGCAGAGTTGGTTCAAGACATATAATATAACGGTAGCCCGATGACAGATTACATCTTTTAACAAGTGGTAGCTGTTGATAACGTTTTCTCACTCCGTAATATGGATGTCAAAACAGGCATAATTGCTTTTTTCTTACGCGTTAGGTTTCGTTCTTGGTCATTCGACTTGCTCGTTCTCCACACTCAACAGCTGTATCAAAGTTTCAGAAATCAACATACAGCCTTTCCTCTAAGTACACAGAAGTAAAACAGTGAGAAAAAAAATGAACTTTTCTCTCGGTGCTACGCGGAGAAACTTGGTTACACAGCTTTCAGGAACTTGAAAAAAACATAGAATCAGGTCCAGTTAGTCACTCAGTAGAAACCATTACCAGACCAACGTTTTTTTTAGCAGAATGCCGTGCTGGGGTTGATCAATTACGTAGGTTACTTCTCCCGCCTTTTGTTGGGCAGACTAAACAAAAGTGAATGCCGTCGGACACAAACTTAGGGACTATTATAGCAAAATTTTGTGAAATGAACACCCTTTAAAAAGCTACTTAGGATGAAGGGTGAAAAAAGCTAACTAAAAACGTTTTGTTTGTTTTTGTTTCAGACATAATAAGGAGTGAATCATTAAATATCTAGCCTTCGAACACCATTGATAGACCCTGTACGCGTGGCACATACATACATACATCGTTAACCTGCCAGACTAACTTTAAAACTGAAGAAACCTATGATGACAGTTTTGGTTGAAGGTTTCTAATACAAAAAGACCGTTAGTATGGCAATGATTGTTGAATGAGAAAATCTTGACAAATCAGAATCTTTTTCAAAAGCAAACTAGACGTTTATCAAGTTTTTATAGCGCCGAACCATAGCGATGGCTCTTTATGACTAGATGCATGTTGACCCATGATCGTTGTGAGATATGACGAGATCCCCAGACAATGGAGAATCTCTGGATCTACACAGAAGGGAAATATCATTAAACTCCTTATTAAATCTTACAAAATGATACTGATTTTACCAGAATAGAAAATGATGTGATGATCATCAATTAATCTAGTAGAGTTCAAATCAACCAGTGTCAGCGATAGTTGGGTGAGGAAACCAGCAATTATGAACCAATAAGAATGCTACCTGGCCTTTGCTGCAAAGAATCACCTCAGGGTTACCAAATTGGCTATTTTTAGGCGATATCTGGCTGAATTTCTCTCCCGATTTAGCCGATAAAAATCTACAATAGCTAACAATCTGGACAACTTGAAAATGATACATATTTAATAAGTTTATCATCTAATCTTTTGCTAGGTTTAGCGTGATTATATTAGTTGCATTTGATAACGCTATATTATTTTAGTTGTGCCTATTTTGACCATGTTCTTTTAAAGATCTTAATACACTCGCCCTATGTAAACAATCCTAACAGCATGAAAACAAAGATGCTGATTGTACATAAAGAGATGGAAAAAGGCCTTTAGTCTGCAGGAGACTTCTAACAGTAAGTAATATTAGATAAAAGCTAAGCTTATATTTGATATAACGTGCTAAATTAATGAACTTTGATTCACAAGCTAACAAAAAAGAAAAAAGTTATCCTTGGTTATCTAGCGCTTCAAGAACATTTAGCTATAAGATATGGTTCCATCCTTTCTTTAGCAATACGGCTACTTCTGTGTAACTTTTAGGAGAGTGCTTATGATGCCACACTGTTTAGCATTACTAGTGGTTAGCGTTATGAGTTTTTTTTTCATTAAAAAGATTTGATTTTTAAGGAGCAAGCAAAGCAATCGAAAAAATATTTTCAATTTTAGTCAAAGGAGGAACAATCTAATTCATTTTAAATATTTACATTTTTTTTCAAGAAGTGATTTTTCTTATCCTTATGTAAGATGAATCTGATTAGAGAAAATGAATAGTAAACCAAAAAGACAGTGAACCAAAAAAGTAGCCATAATGTTAAAGTTTGCGATGTTATAGCAAACGTTTTTAAAGCCAAATAAACAAGGGTAACCAAAAAAAGGAAAAGAAAAAAAAAAGAAAGAAATCTTAATGTCAACCGTTATGGTTTAACATAGACGTATCCAGGTTTCAAAGGGCTTCATTTGGCCGAAACTTTACACAGTTTTCTCCAAATTACACCGACTTGCCTTAAATTGACCTGACCTCCTGGTTCGTATGCTTTGAGACAGTATTTTTCAAATCTGGAATTAAGCCATTCTGCTGTTGAGGTTTCTTTTTCTCTGTCTGTTGATCTTCTATTTCAAAATAGAGAAAAATAATATTTGAAATTAAATTCAAACTTGAAAGAAAGGAAGGAAGAAAATCGATCCCAGTGAATATTTGAGGATGGAATTTTCTTTTTACAATCATTCAATGTACACAATACAGTACAATATCAGATTAGATCAGTCCGAATGCCTTTGATCTGGTCCCGTAACTATGTCGATATATATTACTTTTAATATATTTTTAGGGAACGGGTGGTGTTGGTAACATCCTGGATTGGGTTGAATCTTCTACAAAGCCAAATGCTGATCAGTTCTTTTCATGAAGGTTTTTTTTCTTACTAGCCTCTACCGCTGAAGCCGGGAAACTTTTCCGTAAGTTTACTACACAACACACGAAGAAGTGCTGTCAAAGACGTATTAGATCTGATTTTTTTTCAATTTGAATACATGACCTCCAGTATTCCTTTCGCTTTCCATAACAGTGAGACTGTCTATGTTATATAATACATCTGTCTCTATGGTGTCTCCGCTGTCTCTCCTGTACTGTAGGCTTTTTGCTGTTTGATGCCACGATGATATTTTTAATCCCTTTGGTTCCATGGTGACCACACAACCTTCACAAACTCAATGGGGCGTACCAAGGTTATGGAGAGCAGACTTCAAGTTTCACCACTCCAAAATTGTTATGATCTTCTAATCATACCTTGTTTCCTGTTAGCTTTGTTGACCTGGGTTCATCATCATCAGTATTTTAACGTCCGTCGTTGGACATAGACCTTCCCCAGGATTCGCCACAATTCTCTATCATGCGCGTCGCAGAGCCATTATTTCCTGAATTTGTCTAGTTCAACTTACTATCTTGTGTTCTGTCGTCCTTAGTGATGTGATCTCTGGGGATCCATGTTGTGAGTCGTGATGGCCTGCTCATTGCCATTCTAGTTTTCTGATAGTTTCTATGATGTCCCGGTCTCCCATTTTCTTCCCTATGTACTGTGCTGTCTTGTGATCTCTCCATGTAAGGTTGAGCATCTGAGATGGCAAGCCTTCGGCAGAACAAGTTCAATTTTCAAAAACCAGACAATCCCTATAATCCTGAAAAGAAGAGTATACAACCAATGCATTCTCCTGATAGTCACTTATGGAGCTGAAACATGGACAAGAGACAGACCTACAAACTGAGAAGCATGCAGCGTGACTTGGATTACTAGGCGATTACTGTATTCAACTAAAATTTGAATTAGGGTGCGTAAAATTTAAATCAACAAAGCAAGCATTTAATTTAAAAAATTTTCATGAAATATTCGCGAAAATTTCTTTCCTTTTCAGATTCATGAGTGTCTAGCCAGACCTGTCTTCAAAATATCTAAAAATGTTTTTTGGACACGATGATATCATAAAATGTATTGGAATGTGTGCCGTTGGTATTTGGAGTAAATAAAATAATATCTACCCTAAATTAGAAGTGTTCATCTAAATACCTTTCGGACCTTTGAAGAGATTTAATCAGATTTATTGTTTACTAAGGAGGTCAGATAAATTTTAGATGTACAAGGAGTGTAAGAGAGCTTTATCGTAAAAGATGAAAGGCGTTTTTGCAGAGCACAAAGTACTTTATTTGACCGAAATCCGCTCGTTGGATCAAAAGTTATGGAAGTTTGAACTTGCAACTTTTGCAAAAGAAAAAAAGAAAATGATGTTGTGGAATCTAGCCTTTCCACATGGTCCAAAAGAGAAAAATGATGCACAAAGAAAATCCTTTCACTTAAAAATGTGCCAACTTTCTGGGATGGAACATAGGAGAAATAGGTAACGCTATGAGGAATTCATATTTATATTTTCGTAAGGCTCATGTTTCCGGTGCAACCGTATCTATGGCTTATCAGTCGAACGGGTTTAGTTCAGCAGAACATACTTTTCAAGCTATGTTGCTAATTCAGCTATTCTGGTACTAGATTTAGCTTTTTTTTTTCTTGTTTAGCCACAAAGTCCGAATCTTGTTTTGAGCTTCAAATCTTATATTAATTGATATCTACTATAATTTTACAATCAAAATATTGTCGATGATCAATTTTAAAAGCAGTAGTAATATCCTGGCAGGTTATCTCACTGCTGATGTTCAAGGATGTCATAATCAAAGGGTCTAAATTTTGATACCAAAACTGCTAAATTGGCATCACTGAAATGAAGCAGTAAGATTCAATGTCTGTGTACAATCTGATCCAAAATTTCTCAAATAAGTTCATAATGATGCATAAAACATTAAATTTCAATGCTATCGGTAACAATTTTTTGAGTTCAAATTATCATCGATTATTTTACTAATGGATATTAATTGCGTGGCGCGATAAAGTAAAATACCCGGGAGGCAGAAGTTTAACCCGAGGTAATTGAGAACAGTTCATGGAGAATTTAGATCAAATGATATGTTTTCGTCTTGTTACCATAGACGGGGTCGTATAAGAGCTAAACAGATCGAGATGTCTTAATGGACCATTTACATGCAGTTCAATGAAGCGACCTTTGCTCACCAAAACCTTCGTCAAAACAACATTATCTGCCATACTTAGGAAAAAAAAAAACACGTACCAAACGACAGATGATTATTCATGGAACAAATTACGATCATTTAATATTGTAAAAGTTTCACCAAAAAAATCCTGATTGATTTCCATGACATGGTAGCAATCTTGTAATTTTTCGATTATATATGTCATGTGACAGACCTCCCTGTTATCACCAGTAACCTCCCATAAGATTGAAAGATTTAAAAGTATCGGATTTTACCAATTACGAAATAGAATATATGCTAGCTGATATCCTACGGCTGTTTTGTAAATCTGTAAATTTTGAGCAAATTTTCACAATAGCCTTCAAATTCTCATTAACAACAACCAATTGAGCGTGTCCTTTACGGTCATTATCCAGGCTTATATCGCTGGGGCGAAATTTGAGGAAGCAAAATCGTTAAGTTCTCTTTGAGCTTTCCTATTCCAAATGCGAAATTGATATTCTGGGGAGATTGAACAGTGTTTCTACCGAGGTTGAACTCCTACATAAACAGGCTAAGTTCCTCCGTGAATAACATCTGTAAGAGTGAGAGATCATCTTATTGAAACTGATTTGATGAGTCACGTTGATTTGATAAGTTAAACATTTAAAAGACACCTAATGGCGTACAGATATTGAATATGGATAACTGCATTTTCTGCTTTTGAATTTGTTGGTATCACAAGAGCAAAAGACAGCGATCTTATAATGATAATGCAATACAATTCATTCAGAAGAAATATGGAAAATTATGTAAGATATTTTAATGACATGAGGTTTTAGAAAATGTGCAATCAAATTTATGAAATGACGTGGAAATATTTTCGCAAGTATCTATCGAATCTTAATCATTACTACGGAGCAATTCTGAACCATCAACTATAACTGCCATCAGTGGATGACAAGATAGATTTCTTTAGGCTTCCAAGCTGGTTTGGCTGACTATGTATGCATATATCACGTGTCCAGTCCGTACTAATGGAACTCGAGGGCTGAAAATTTGAACATGTATTCCTTATTATACGTTGAAAAACGTTTTTTGTTTAAAAAGTACGTTTATGCTAAGTTGGTCCATAGTTTGTGTCTGGCAGCATTCACTTTAAAAAAAATTAATTTGGACTTTTTAGTGTCCAATTAGATGAAAGAAAAGTAACTCATTCATTGGTCACCCCTTTTTCCAACTTTTCAATTGATCATCCTTAACATAGCATGCTGCTAAAAGCAGGTCGCATGGTGGTTTCTATTGAATGACTAACAAGACATGCTCTCGATACAATGGCTAATCACTACGCTCTGTTTCAGCCATACTCAGGTATATTATTAAAGTAACTGTTTTCTTAAACCTAGATTTTGATATTGAAAAGTATCCAATTTAAACATTGTCTTTGAAACAAGTTATCCTTATGTACAGTACAAAGTTATACAGAAATTTCTAATTTAAAAGCAGGAAAAAACTTTAAAAAACAAAACAAAAAACTATTACATGAAAGAGAAAATGGTTTTCATTTTTCAATTCATTACCCAAAAATGAATAAGAAATATCTAAAATAATGCAAACAATTCTTTCAATGTATCCAATATTTACAGTCTGCTCAGATGGTGTATGGTTAGTATATCTGCCTTGCTAAGAGCGTGGAAAACTTCTCATTGAGTTTCCTGTGCATCATTCAGTAGTTAATCGAGAACACTCTAAGCTGTGGGATTTGGGTGGGAAGTATTTTGAAGATATCTTATCAATGGTTGCGTACCTGCATTTTTAGACGAAAGCGAATTGGCTTTTGGTAGGTGGGTATAAGCGACTGTGCGTGCTGTTGGTAACATCAGTAGTGTAAGAAAATATTTATAGAGCAAAATTATGCTAAAACATGCATCGAAAAACGCACTTCCTGAGAAAATGGTGCGTAATGGAGAGAAATGGTTTTCATTTTTTAATTTGGCGAGCAGAAATACTTGAGAAACAATTTTTTCAATGTAAACCTGTGAGATTGCAATTGTATGAACTGGTGAAATGATTTGTCAGTCAATATGTCTGAAATATTATTAAAGTATGAAAAGTTCATCGTAATTGCAGAATAGTTAAATATTTTAAAAAAAATGGAACTTTTTTAACCATAGATTTATTCAACGGTAGAACAATGCAGAGGGAGGTCCTATTTGTAGGCGTTGATAAACTTGCCATACTGGGGGGGGGGGCAGGCAAAAAAGAGGGAACTTGTTCAGAGTAGCGTGTGAAAGGAAATACGTTTTTTCACGTTACCATCCATTTGGGGACCCCAACAATATATTTAACAGGGCCAGCTCGTCCATTAAGCAAATTTAGGCGGTTGTTTAATGCGTAAAGACCTAGGGGTGCACTATTAACTGGAGGAAAATAGTCGTTAAAGTACAACCAGAGACACAAATTTTAAGTCTCACCTATGTGGCATGAAACTCTTGCAAAATTTCAGATCTCGCTTAGGGCGCAACAAAAAGCAAAAAAAAACAAACTTGTACCAGCCCTGATTTTAGGCTGTATATATCACCACCAAACGGCTTTTTCCCTTATTTCCCTAAAGGGTAGAAACTGACAATCTCGTTTGTCTCGACTGTTTTCTTCAAATATCAAAGAATTAAAGACAGAAATAAACATTTAGAATCTGTAATGTAATTGTCAGAACGTTCCGTTTTGATATTTCATCCTCTATTCCAGGAATGGACATTTTTTAGAGCCAAGATGAATAAAAAATGAAACTGGTTATATAAAGCTATTGACACTAATTGTTGGAAACCGTCAACCAAGACAGTTACAGAAACTTTCAACATGGGTTTCTCTTAGTTCTTGAGTTGGCCAGCTGGCTGACTGGCTCTGTACGTATCGCTCGTACCGATGGAGCCAGAGGGCGGAAAATTAACAAAATCACTCATTATATCAACAAAACTCATTTTTTACACCCCCACTAAGTTTTTAGTAAAGGGTTCAGTTTTCAATGGAAATGTTCGCTAAATTTGTCACAAGTTTGTGCCTGCTCGTTTTTTTTTTGTTTTTTTTTAAATTTGGACTTTTTAGTGGTTACTGCCCAACAAGAGCCGAGAGAAATAATTTAGTCTCTGATCACTTCTTTTTCTGTATTTTTTGATTGATCACACCCAACACAGTATTCTACCAAAAGACGTTGGTTAGATGACGGTTAATTTTGAGTAATTGATCAGACTTTTTTTTCTTTAAATCACTTTTGTCTTTTGAATTTTTGAAGTAGTTTTGTGAACAAAATATATCTGAAATGTCTTACAATAAATCAGGAATGGTTAGTGTTAAAACATTTTTAGCAGTAAAACATTGATTCATTTGAGACCACTTCAAGAACGAGACTTTTGCTCTCTTTCTCTGTACCAGTCGCCTTTGAAACTTAGAAAACCCAAGGAACCCTTCGATAAGAGAAATATTATAGCGGACTACTATTTTCAGCAATGTTTTTAGACTAATTAATAGACTACAATAACAAAAAATTACCTTCAATAATCATATTTATTCAAAATGGGTTACGTTTATTCTAATTCTAATTCTAATATATGGTACAGGTCTGTTAACAACAGTTGAATTTTTCGATATTTGAGCAGTGGATGATGTTTCTCTGCCACGAGTTTCACGATGACCCTGGGGCATTATTTAACGGACCCCCAGGGATCTGCAGATCCCTGTTTCGAAACAACTGTTCCATACTAATTTCTTTTCGCTAATCAAAGATAGACAAAGAAAACAAATACTTTTTGTCAGGAACGCCACATATTCAATGAAATCAACAGGCCGGATGTACCCGCAGGCCGTACCCTGCTGATCCCTTCACTATTCCACCCAGAAATGGGTGCCATTTGAAACCTAATAATCGTCAATAGCATAAATCAAAATATACCTACTTACCTTAATAGCCGAGGTGACTTACACTTGAGAGGAAGAATAATAAACTGGATCAGGTCTGGTTAGTCACTCGATAGAAACCGTCACGTGACCAACATGTCGTGTTGGGAAAAGGGGATGATCAATGAATAAGTTACTTTTCCCCCTTCTGTTCGCACAGTGAAAAAAAATTAAAAGTCTGAATTTTTGAAAACAAACGGGCTCAAAATTAGTGAACAAGTTAGCATAAACTTACATTACAAATTGAACGTCACACTAACAACCTACTCAGGGAGGGTTGAAAGATAACAAACGAAACGCATAGGCATGATAAATAGTAAATGTTTAGATTTCAGCCCTTTAGCTTCATTGATCGGCTCGCAATATGGTACGTATAAATCCATCCAGCCAGTCAGCCAGACTAAATAAAAAACTGAAGAAATCTATGTTGACAGGTTTGGTGACAGTGTTGATGGCTGGTTTCTAATAACATACTATTTATGTGATTACTTGGATGTTGACAATGTAGAAATTAATACAAGAGCCTATAAAACATTAAAAGCAGACCCGTACAAAGCTGAGAATAAGTACAGGCCAGATGGAAATTGTAGGCCCCGTTTCAAACTGCTCATTAAATCTCAAAGAGTTTTTCGGGCGATTGAAATCCGTCTTGTTGTTTGTGTTGTAAAGGAAAGAGTTCAATCGTCCGAAAAACAAACTCTTTGAATGTTAATCACCCTTCTCCAAACCGTGGACAGAATCAGCTCATTAAGTATCTTTGTAATCAGTGCTAAATACATGTGATATATGTACGGGTATATCAGTGCATGTGCTGTGTACATATTATACTCCCAAGCAACAGAACTTAGTGAAAGAAGTTGAACGACTTTGGAAAAGTAATGGTGAACAATTTTATTCAAAATGCAGCAGAGTACAGTGCATTAAGTATAACCATGACGCTGAGATGATTGTGTATGAATCCGCCTCAAAGTTGAATCTGTTCTCCCGTAACCTATTTCCTACAGAAATTCATTGAGAAGTTTTCGGGGTATCACGTGTACATAAGTATTTACAAAAGTGTATTTGGAAGAAAAAAAAACCAAAAAAAAAAAACCAACAATAAACTAAAAAACGGGAAATATATTCTCAACCAGAAAGAAATTCCTGAATCCTTCCCAACATTTGATCATCTCATCCTTATCAAACCCGCCTACCTTTCCACAAAGTTTCGTTGACATTCATTCAGCACTTTCAGATATATCGTGTAAACGGACAAACGAAGAGACGAATGGACGTGACCAAATACAGCAGTACACATAGAAGTACATTTCTGTTTATGTTTTATTCGGAACTACTCTACAATAATCCTTCACGAATCTTCTTTAAAACATTTTGTGCTAAAAGGTCCCTCCTTGACTTTTCTTTATGATGTCAGTATTCTTTTTAAAGGGCCCCCTTTTGCATTTACCAGGGAAATATGTCCCCTCGAAATCGTAAGCCTATGCCAACTGGTTCCTCCGTCTCTCTTTCCTCTGGTCTGATTAAAACCAAAATAAGAACCCCCAACGTGCGAGACGAAGTTATTAATTGGTCCATGAAGGGGAAAAACAAAAAACAAAAACGGAATCTCTGGAAATGAAAACCTGTTGGAACCATTAAATCAAGAAGTTTAAAAAAATGAATCCAAGTAGAATAAAAATGCCTAGGACAGGATTTTTAAGTTGAAAGAGAAAACAAAGGAAGCTGGAAGAAGAACGGTGGTATTGACTAGGCATAAATCTTGAACAAATTGTCTTAACGGCTGTGATATGAAGCTTCTAATTCAGCGGGATGGATAAAAGCTACTCGTGTATCAGTCTTGCAGTAGTAGGAGACGTATTGGTAGGGAAGAATCAGAATTTGCTGAAGATACAATCCCAGTGTTTTTACTGGAAATAACAATAAAAACATCTGTTCGTACGGGTTAGACGTAGAAATTGACCCATAAGAACCTATCCACCATGTTAAAAAAATGCCACGTACTGTATTAGTGACGTGTATGTTCACTTTTAAATGTTTCATTAAAGAGAACAGATTCGGAATTGTCAAACAAAAAGAAATTAACTGGCTACAATATTTGGGATCGGAGTTATTGGAAACCGTCAACCAAAACTGTCAAAATAGGTTTCTTCAGTTTTCAACATAGTCTGCCTGGTTGGCGGGCTATCTATGTATGTTATGCGTAGCTGCACCGAAATTTGAACGTTCCTCCCTTAAATACGTTTTTAAAGAGTGGTTCAATTTACAATATAAATTTGCGCTGAAGTGGTCCATTTGTTTGTGTCTGATGGCATTCACTCATGCTTACCCTTCAATTAAGACTTTTAAAAAAATGATCACTGCCCAACAAAAGGGGAGAGAGGTAACATTCATCACCCCCTTTTCAATTTTTAATTGATCGCCCCTGACATGGCATGCAGCCAAAAGACGTCAAATCATGTATTGCTCTGTGTAACTTTGTATCACTGTCCAAAAAGCTGGGATGGAGTAGGTGGTTTAGCAAAGTCTGGGTGACATAAGAACTTACAGAGAAGGTGTACTGTGAGAAAAATGAAGCAACTTGGTGTTTTTTTTAGGCAGTGGTGGCTATATTTATCTTTATTTCAATCTCTCTTGAAGAAAAACAGAATAAGATCAGTATAATTGGGTTTGCCTCGTTGTTGAGATAGTTGTACATCTGAGGAATGCCAGACGCCAGGAAAATGTTAGGAAAGCTGATTTTCATCTCAGGAAGGTTCCCCGACTTATGAGACTGGAGAAACACAATCTTTCTTTGCCTCTTGATCACAATTCTGTTTTGTGCCGTACTAAGCAGAGATTTGCGAATATAAATGTCAGGATGATTTTAAATTCATTGCTACTATTTTTAAGATGATGTAGAAAAAGAGGAATGGAATGTTTTATTTCGCAATAGTGTTATGAGGGTATGTGCTTGAAGCTGCAGAGAGTCGTACCGTCCCCTTCTCCTCCAAAGGGATGGTAGAACTCTATAGCCTGCTCAGGCATCTACCAACTATAGAATGTTCACGTCCTATGGTCTAATTACACACTGTAGGAATATCCCCACGATGGGACGGAAGACCCCGATTGTTAACCCAGGTATCTGCCTGAAGGACACCCCTATCTGTGCTATCTCGGTGGACCATGGAATACAAACTGTTTAGGTGGAGTCGGCCCTGGGAAAGTCGTACTTCACGTTAAAACTTTAAATTTAAAAAAGATTGAATTTGCACGGGATAGCTAGTTATTCCATTCAGCAGCCTTGCTGACTATGGTCGCACTGCAGGAAGAACCCTCGGAAAAATGTTGCTAAATTTTTAAGGAAGAGTTTCCGAGGATTCTCCCTTTGTCATCACTCAAGATTATTTTTATCCAAAGATTTTAGAAGAATATTTTGCGTCTACTGAAGGTTTTTCATTTGCCCGTGATACTTTCAGAATTGCGCAAATTACATATAGTCAACCATGCTAATCAATGGTATTCTTACAATATACTTACATAGTTAGCCAGCCAGCTAGCCAGACCCACTTGAAAACTGAAGAGACTAATGTTGACAGTTTTGGTTGATGGTTTCTAAAATTCTCGCTCGAGAGCAACAAAAGCTTTAGAACTAGTGACGGTCTTACATGGAACCATCTAAAGAATACAAACGTTAAGATTGGAAAAAATATTCGAGAAAAGAGTAGAACTGATCAGATCACAACAGTTCTGGACATGGCAAAATTACTAAGGATGATGCTGGAGATCTAAAGAGACATCTGGTGACAGTATGCAAGCGTATGAAAATAATAAAAATTTTTTACTTCACCGAAACCTTTCCTAGCGTGTAGTAAATGCATAACATCAGAAGAAAGTTTGAAATGAACGCAAATAGCTTGTTTCGACTCCAAGCTACCAATTATATGCAACTCTTTAAAGATCGGTGCAAATGACGATATCTTGATATAGTTTGTTGCCTATGAAAATATAAACGTTGGGAAACATGGCCAATCATAGAAGGCTGTGACGAAAATATTATCATATCTCTGCTCTGAAATGTTATAAGCTATTTATTAACCAGCTGTTAGAGACTGTCAACAAAAACTGTAAATATAGGTTTCTTGAGTTTTTAAATTGGTCCCGCTGGCAGACTGTACGTATCATATGTACAGGCTGCATCAATTGAACTAGAGTGCTGAGGATTTCAATTTACTCCTTGGTATGTCTAGAGAGAAAGTTTTATTAAAAATTTCGTCTAAACAGGGTTCCAGTGGAGGGATCAAATTGCAAGTCTCTCTTGGTGCACGGTAGCATTTAAGCTTGTTCGCCAGAAATCAAGACTTTATTTTAGTGATCACTGCCCAACAAAAGTTTGGTTGGCCACGTATGTATCACTTATATAGGCGATGTCAGTTGAGCTAGAGGGCAGGAATTTTCAAGACTTACTCCTGATTATGTCTAAGAAAAAGTTATTTTCTTTTGCAAAATAAGTTTTCAGTGGAGGTTTTATATCACAATGTACGTAATTATATATATATGTAATTGAGCTTGAGGGCTGAAAATTTAAAAATGTCTCATTATGTCTACGAAGGAACTTTTTTTGTTTTTCTGAAAATCTCCCTTTCTATACGTTTTTAGTGTGAGGTTCAATTTATGATGTACGTGTCTGCTAAATCAGTCCCAAGTTTGTGCCCGGCTGCTTGTTTTTTTAAAGTAACTTTTTCATTGATTTCGCTGTTCTAACATTTTTTTTAAATTGATCATCCCCAACACAGACTGCTGCCAAAAGACGTTGGTCATGTAACAGTTTCTATTGAGTGACTAACCAGTCTTGATATTGTTTGATTATGTCAATTAAAGCAGCTTCCGTTACTCAATTCTCTATACACACTCATCGGCTGTGTTTTCAGCCTCCAGCATTTTTCTGTTTGTTTCTCCAAAGAGAAACGCAGTCGGCCAAAGTAGCTTATTATCTCCTGCTGTCATGTACTCGTTGACTTGCAAGTCTTCGAGTTAAACTTCTGAGAAGAACTTGACGGCAATTACAGGGCACAAATACCACTAGTTAAATTTTATTAAGATCAGTGTTACCTTAAATTGGTCTTGAAATTCGTACTTATTCTACATGAACGAATTCTGTTTCGTACAAACATAAAAGTTGTTTTGAAGATTTTTTTTTGTAGCTATAAATCATATTTACATCAATTTGTGGCACACATTGACTCTATCATTGTCGCAAATTTACGTTCTAGCGCTTATCAAATAACGAGCATGGTTAAAAGTGGCAGTTTTTTTCATCTACATATTTCTTTGAGGATTCATATTGAAATAAAATTATTATTTATTTGAAGATCTGGTGCCCCCAACATCTTTACAGCTTATTTAAAGAGATCGCTTCATCCACACTAAAATATGACTACACGCTGTTCATGAAATATAGCTTTGCAAGCGAAATTTTGTGATTTTCTTATACTATTATTAGATCAACGACGGATGCATGTCAGGAAGGGGCCAGACATTTTTCCGTCCGTCTAAGGTTTCGAAGCAACTTTCGTGTTGCCAATTTAGATATTCTATATCTGAATTTAGATTTTTAATCTTAGTTATAAGACGCGAAACTGCAATGCTTTGAGTGCTAACCAACATATCCGACTGATGGTGTCTTCGTATAATGGTAAGTTGTCCAATAATCGCGGTGCATTAGATATCTCGAGAACCGCTCGTCCAGACATCTTCAAACTCAATAATGCAATGCCCGGTGCGATGACAAATATATCTTACAAATGTTGCAAAATGGCCAGTTGTTCAGTAACCACAGTGCATGCTTAAATTGTAGTTAGATGAATGATTTTAGTTCAGTGTGGACAACTGATTCTACGTAGGATAACAAATCTCCATGGGATTTCCAAGGGGAGAAGAAATCAGTTTGGCAAGCTTTCCAGTGAGCAAGCCAAACCTTCAAGAATAAGATAATCCCATTAGTCTCAAAAAGTAGGGGCCACAACTAATGCATCCTACCGATGGTCACATATGGAGCTGAAAAATGGAACCTAACCAAAAGATTGACCCTCAAACTGAGAACCATGCAACGTGCACAGGAGAGAATCATACTCGATCTCACACAGAGAGATCACAAGCCAGCACAGTTTATTAAAGAAAAAAAAGTCAGAGATATATATTCCATTTGAAAACTCAACTTGCAATGGGCTGGTCATGTTGCAAGAATGTCAGACAACCATTAGTCAACACGACTCACAACGTGGATCCACAGAGATCATACACGAAACTGTGGCCGAAATATAAGTAGAGAAAGTATTGGCTTTGCGACGCTCAACGATAGTGACGTTTGGTGAATCTTAAAAAAACTGGTGATGTCTTTTCCATTTGAAGTATGACGAAGGAAAGAATGGACGAAAGAGAAAAAAAATAAGAAACTATAATGTTCCAGTTTTCCTCGTCGGAATAACTTTGAATCATCCGATATGAGATAAACGCACCGTAGTTCAGCGTATATTTTGTTGTTTTTAATGTGGTTGTTTCTGGAGTTCTTTGAACCCTTAAATTCATATTTGCCCTCATTCCAATGAACTTCAGTGAAGGCGTCGGAAGTTTTTTTTTTCTCCATCAAAAATGAAAGAAATGTTAATTCTTCACAGAGAATTCTTAAAGATTGAGTTACAAATTCTGTAATTTAAAAAAAAAATCTTTATGTCAACAGTTTATTCCTGCGGCACTAACACACAATAACTGTGATTTCATAAAAAAAAAAGAAGCCACTTGAAAAAAAGATACTACTAATAATAATAGGTCTAGCTAGTCACTCATTAGAAACCGTCATATGACCAACATTTTTTAGCATCATGCTGTGTTAGGGGTATCCAATCGAAAAAATTGGAGAAAGGGGTGATCAATGAATAAGTTACTTCTCTTGCATTTTGTTGGGCTTTTTGAGATCACAAAAAAAAAAAATCTGAATTTCCCCCCAAAAAACCCCCCAAAACAAAAAACCAGTGAGAATGTTTCCGGACACTGACTATATGACCGATTTAGCATAAATTTACTTATTATATTGAGACCCTCACACACTCAAGACTTATTTAGGGAGTGAATTTTTAAAAAGAGAGCTTGTCCTTTTCAAGTCATAATAAAGAGTAAATGTGGAAATTTTCTGCCTTCTAGCCCCATTGGAACCGCCTGTACTCGCAATATATAAATACATAGCTAGCCAGCCAGACTGACTTGAAAACTGGAGAAACTTATGTTAACACTTTTTGTGGCAGTTCAAGTGGATGATTGATAATGATATTGAACGATACTGCCAACTCGTCAATATATGTAATGTAAACTAAGAGCCCAATTTGTTACTGGTCAATAGAAAATCATTAAAGAAATGTGAGAAATTCGTACCATAGTAAACTGAGTTAGATAGAATGGCTTCTTGTACTTTTAAAGATTGTGCATATGTGTACGTGTACGGACGTTTAAATATAATGCTGTTCAGACATACTTGATAAATATGTGTGTGCAAATTCATATGTGGTAAATTCTTCCATATGTGAATACATACGAAACATAATGCAAATGATTTAAACTCATTTTTCTTAGATGTAGTTTTCTTTACATTTACTCAAAAAGCGTAGGCGAATAATTACCCAGAAGGAAAACTTTGAGTTGTCTCTCTTCTTCTTTACAACTGGAGTCAGAATCCGGAACGTTTTCTTTGATTATGTTATTGTTTGTTCGTCTCTTGTTTCTTGTGATTAATGAAAGCATTTTATTTGATTTTATACTTAGAGAATTTTGAAGAAAAAAAAAAAAACTCTGGGAATACTTCAGAAGATTTTTCACTGAAAATTTTAATCGTTTTTATCAACAGGGCCGACGCTGAAGTCCTAGGGGTAGACTCCTAACTGAGAAAAACTGTTCTTGTTAATCATTCAATAGAAACCGTCAGGCAACAAATATCTTTTGGCAGAATGTCGGGTGGTCAATTTGAAAAGTTGGTGATCAATGAATAACTTACTTCTCTTAATTTCCGATGGGCAGCGATCACTAAAAGTGTCTACATTAACAAAAAATAAATTTAGCATAAACTTACATTGCAAACTCAACACCCATCTAAAAAGTATAAAAGGGGGGGATTTCGAAAAAAAATTCCTCTAGACATAATAACAAGTAAATGTTTTAACTTTGAGCCTTTTAGCTCAATTGGTGCGGTTGATACACGTTATACATACATACATAGCCAGTCAGCCGGACCAACTTGAAAACTGAGAGAAACCAATGTTAACAGTTTTGGTTGACAGTTTCAAATAGTCGTTAGAAGACGTAATAATTTCGGACGCAAATGTTGAGTCTCGCCTCAGGCGCATAAAACCCTTTCACTAATCCTGCTTTAAATCTAACACGATTGCTCCCCAACTCACGACCAGTTCATAATCTGTTACTTGTATTTAATCTAAAACAAACAAACAAACAAACAAACAATTCGCAACTTTAAAACATTGTTAAGAATAAAAAGTAATGGTGACAATTTTACATGTACGTACGTATATCGTCATCATCATCATCATCATCACCCCCATCCCCCCCCCCCACCACCACCACCACCACCATCATCATCGTTCTTTCAATGTCCGAGACGGACATCGACCTTCCCCAGGATTCGCCACACTTCTCTATTATGGGCGTCGCAAAGCCAGTACTTTCTGAATTTGTCTAATTCGTCCCTCCATCTAATATTCTGCCGGCCTCGGTTGCGCATGTGATCTCAGGGGATCCATGTTGTAAGTTGTGATGTCCATTGGCTGTCAACCATTCTTGCAACATGGCCAGCCCGTTGCCATTTGAGATTTTTAATGGATCCTATGATGTCCCCGATTCTTGCCTTTTCCCAGATGTACTGTGGTCTCCCCATGTAAGGCCCTGCATAAGGTTGCATGGTTCTCAATTTGCGGAACTGTCTCTTGGTTAGATTCCATATTTGAGCTCCATAAGTGGCTATTGAGAAGATGCATTGGTTATACATGTACACTCTTATAAAAAGTCTTATATTATCTTATGTACGTGTATAACCAAAATATTTATGGTATTTACGTAGTTGGTATATTTTATTTAATGTACAAGTGTAATTTGTACACTCTCTTGGACTTATACCTCCTTTCTAAGTACATACGACCCCCAAAATCTTTGTATCTACATGGATCTATTTATAATTACGTATTTCTGTTGTATTTATGAAGAGTTGCACGTCGATTTGATCTCAAGTTGGGGAGCAGGTGTACTAAAAAAAACATCAAGTTGAATCTAATCTATACATCAAGATAACATCTTCCTCTTGTGATTTGAAATCATGGCCACTTGATTGGAAGGCGACTCTCTCACCAACTGAGCTAAACTGGCAAATCTTATATATCTACGATTTTGTAAATTATATAAACGATACACAAGTTGCAGTAATAATCGTCGGAATAGATAAAGAGAGGAGTTCAACCTTGCAGCAACCAGAGTCTTTTCTCTGTAACTATGTTTTATAGACTCCCACACGGTTGCATACCTTGGACTGAAAACTTGTGTAGAAGGGTAACTTGACAGATGGATGAGCAGAGGATAGGTGGTAATGACCTCTAGGAACATCTAAAGGTCAAATTGGTATATAACCGATCTTGACATTTTCAAATATAAAGGAGAAAGGTTTACCTACAAGCTGAAATTGTGTGTATAAGAATACTTGTCCCAAGTGTGAACGTACGGCTTGAGGCTCTGACATTTCGGGATCTTTAATGAACAATTTAAGTCAGGTCAATTTCGGCACTTCCAAAAAAAAGTCAATTTTGACATTTTCAAGTATGATTGAGACGGTGGTACTCGACGGGCTACAAATTCATTTGCAAGTACTTTTATCCTAGGATGAGCATAGGTTAGGTGACGCTGGTCAATGGTAACCTGGAAAAATAAATATAGGTTTTCAGGATTTTCCAATCTAAAAAAGATAACTACACCCCACTGAAGCGTAAAAACTCAAATTTGGGGTAAAGATTTTAGCGCACCTGTAGTTTCCACGATCAAAATATCAGTTCAAAATCTCAATACAATTAAAAGTTATTCTAAATCCTCATTTTGTGCATTTTTTCAGAACACACAATTCCTAATTCCCCGAACCAAGTTTTAGCGTATACCTAGTTGCCAAAACATAACATTAGGGTATACTTAGTTCCCCAAATCCAGCCTTACCGTATAATTAGCCGTACCGTATACTTAATTCCTTGAACTCAGACCTATCGTAAAGCTAATGATTCAAACCTAGCCTCAGATTATACCTGGTCCAACAAACCGTACACGTGGTTCACAAAACTCATTTCCATCCGTGGTAAAGTGAGATCCTTTCACATATGTTGGTTAGCGGTGTAGACTTATTGTTTTTGGCACGAGGGCAAATAAACTAATAAAGTTGTTTCTGCTTCCTGGGGTACGAACAGATTAGAGAGAGAGAGAGAGAGAGAGAGAGAGAGAGAGAGAGAGAGAGAGAGAGAGAGAGAGCGAGAGAGAGAGAGAGGGGGGAGGGGGAGCTTTTGAGCATAATCATCATCATCGTCGTCGTCGTCGTCGTTTATTGTCCCTCGTTGGACATAGTCTCTCCCCAGGATTCACCAAATCTCGTAGGCAACGCAGAGCCAATACATCTGAACTCGTCTATAAGACTAAATTCTTTTGTGATCACCCCTTCAGCAGGATGCAGAACAACTGTAGGGATACTTCCGCCCTAATCATGCTGCTCAGAGTGTACTCAATCGCTCGCTGAGGGCACAGGGGGAATTCGTCCCGATGAAGAGTTTTTCGCACACTTAGTCCATACCCGGAATCGAACGTGGGACATTTTTACGTGATAATCGATTACACTATCCGAACATACGTATCTTCTTCTTCTGTTTGGCTCGTTTTTTTCCACAACGTTTCGAAGAGTTTTCTCCAGGGTCACCAGAATAACTGGATGGTGGGAAAGCTTGTCCCCTCTATGAAGAAAAGAAAGAGTAAGCCATAAGTGAAATAAATATTTAGTTCACATCATCAAAATAATAATTTTTTTTCCTGATTCCTTTCAAAATGTACAGCAATCATTGGATAAATTTTTTGAAAATCTAATTCTTGGGCACTATCGGTGTTTCGCAATCCATCTTTCTGCAGCCTTCAGTTCATGATTAAAGAGAAGGATCTATTCTTCTCGTATCAATGAGACATAGCAATGATTTCCCGTTTTCAATATTAAACCTTTTTATGGTTGTGTTACCTTTATGGACCCTCAGCAACCCTAAGGTGGGGAAGCACTCTCTGCACTTTTACTGGAGCATTGCAACCCCTCATCAAAAATGTCGTAAAATGCCCTTTCTAAAGAGCTGCCCACTTCCGTTCCAAATTATTTCCGGCATTCTTCAGTTTCCTTTAACTACTAAATAAAAAAATAAACACGCTTTTGACCTTTCGTACCGTTTTCAAAATGTTAAACATTGAGCACTTAAATAGACTAACCATGAAAGGGTTAAGTTGATTCTTCTTTTGCACCATTTTATTTCTGTGGATGATTCCATTCATAGAACGCAGGGGATTTTAAGCGGAGTTTGACTGTTTAGCAAGTTTTTGATAGAAAGGATTTTTTTCGCCTTTGTGTTAGTGAATTGTTTTCAGTCAGCGTAGACAAAACAACCTATTCGGATCTTTTCATCCGTGTTGCTTTGCTTGGCCTTTTGAATGAATTCCTTAGGATCTGATGTTACGTTCGTTTCGTTTTGTTGTATATTGTACTTTTGCGTTGTCTTGCCTTCTCAATGAGATGCCTGAATGCCGATTCGTTTTTTGCGCAAGTTATTTTAAGTTACTCCTTTTAAAACCCAAACCGGACAAGGTCAGGCTATTTGGTCCAGCAGGCGACATTAGACATTTTTCATGTTTATACAGACCTCATAGTTACTTCTAAATTGTCATATTTAAGAATTACGGTGATAATGTAATATTTTGATAAATGATTATTTATTAAATCAATAGTAATTGAACAGCTAGAACCATCAAATGTGGCGAAGGGTTTTATCCCTTTTTATATTGATCTTGTGTGTTCCAGTGCTAGTTGTATCGACAGACTCCTCCTAAAAATCCTTTTTTAATCTTTTGGAAAACAACCTTTTCTGTCATCTTTTTGGGCCTTATTATCACAAGCTTATCAATAACTCTTAGGTTTCCCAGGATTACATGATGTTTTTTTAAAAACTTTATTTTAGATGTTTTCCAGTGGAAAACGCCACTGGTGGCATAAATTGAATTCATTTATTTATCTATTTTACTTGACTTCAAATTTGGTCGCTATGTTTGTTCAATTATTGACAGTGATGACAATTTCTTTGAATAATAATGATAAGTTAATTTTCTGAGAAAAATCATATAAGGTTTTAGATAAATGCCTAACTCGGTTGTGGGTCATAGAAAATGTTACTGCGGGTCAAAACTGGCCCTCAGACCTATGATTGCCGATATGTGACCAAAACTAAACATTCTAACCGAGTCAAGTTCAATTTGAAGACATTCAGTGAGTGACAGTGTCCATTTATCATTTGCATCAGCTCGTTGATAATACAACAACGACAACAACGACAACAGGTCTGGTTAGTCACTCAATAGGAACCGTAAAGTTGCCATTGTTTTTGGCAGCAAATGATATTTGGTGATCAATTAAAAAATCTGAAAAAGGATCAATTGATGGATTATTTCTCGCACTTTCTATCGGGCCATGATCACTAAAAACATTTCGACAAAAAACAAAGAAACAAACAAAAAAACAAGAAAACAAAAAAACAAAAAAACAAAACAAAACGAAAACAAAACAAACTTACGTTGTAATTTGATCCTAAAATATTACTTTTGGGTTGGTAAGCGGAGAGTTGAAAACAAACTAAAATTTTTTTTCTAGACATAATAAAGTGGGAATATTCAAATTTTCAGTCCATTAGTTTGTCCTGTACATATATACTTCCATACATAGCCAGCTAGATAGATAGCCTTATAGACCAACTTAAAAACTGATGAAACCTATTTAGACAGTTTTGGTTGAAGTTATCTAATAAAGATTCTTTTAATTTTGATTTATCTAAAGATATATTTATTCTCCTTATAGAAATGCATACATTTTCTCACTCATGGTGAATTCCAATCGCAATCATTTATCATGATTTGATGATTATAATTTTTTTTTGTCATTATCTTCTGGCTATTATAGTTTTACGCAGAAAACCACCAAACGGAGTTGTTGCATTTGTTTTTTTAAAATACCCTACTTAATATAAGTCTCTTATTTTAATAATTATCGATTGTTGGCCATTATTGATCATATCAGTCAATCAGAATCAAGATAATACCGAAATACTAAATCAATTAAAACTAATCACAGGAAACAAATATCTCATAAAAGATTCAATGATGCACGTTTGCAAGAGGTCAAACTTTGTTATGTGTGGTACAGCTTGCCATAATTGTCGCGTAAAATAAATCTCCTTCCGTCGTACGAAACTTTGGCTTCGAAGTACTTTGGTTACCTTTCTTCAGTGTTATCAATTTATAGATTTTAAAGCTAAATTTAGATCTAAAACATAAAAGTGTGAAAATATACTTTTATCTAAAAATTATGCTCATTGATGATGAAAAAAATATTTCTTGTACCTTCTCCGATGAATCAACACATTAAAAAAAGAAAATTGGATTAAATTATTTCTCAAATAGGCTTTAATTAAAAAAAAAGGGGGAAAAACAAAGGTAATAGTTACAATATTTCTGTAGTTTATTCCTTGACTGGTTTTATGAAAATCTTAGGGAGCTTTAACACGAACTAATGAGATGCTATTCTTTGCTTATGATGTCGTTGATAGCAACAATCAGAACAGTAATATCATCGTTGATAGTTATAGCAATCAAAACAATTATTCAAAAATATGCTGTTTTGTCATCTATCTATGATTTATTTAATCTCATTCTATAGAAAAAAAAAACACTCTATCTACTTCAAGATGAGTTTTTATTGTAAATCGAGCACTTCCCTCTTCATATCGAGAACCGTAAATCCAAACAACTTCAAACTTGACAGTGTAATGTCTGGTGCACTGACAAATATATCTGGAGAATATCAACTACCTAAATTGGCCAGCTGTTGCATTAGTTATCTAGGTGCATTAATGTGTGAACGCCCGTGCCCCCCCATGCCCGTGCACATGCAAGGGGGTTTCTACAGCGAGATTTATATTACTGAAGGAACGAAATATTCACAACATTCTATTTTTTGAATCACTGAAATCTTCAAAAAAAATTGCTTCGTAAAAAACAACTACAAATATTCCAGATGTAAAAAAAAATAAAATAATCTTATTAAAAATTGAGTGATTTTTTGAAGGTCGTTTTTTAATGTTATGCGTGATGGTGTCATAGATTGGTTAATATACAGTGACAAGTCTGGTTAGTCATTCTGCAGAAACCATCATCTGACCAACGTCTTTTGGAAACATACTGTCTTGGGGGTGATCAATTGAAAAATTGGAAAAAAGGATGATCTAAGTTATTTCTCTCACATTTTTGGAACAGTGATCAATAAAAATGTAATTTTCTAAAACGAGTGGACACAAACTAGGGATTATTTTACCACAAACGTACTTTGCAAATGCCCCACCTCTAAAAGCCTAATCAGGGTGGATTTTGAAAAAAACAAAAAAAAAATCTCCTCTACATTATAACGGGTGACTGTTTCTGCCAAAAGTCCGTCTGTACTGGCCTACCGCAAAAACTACTTGATACAAATCCATGAAGTTTTTAGGAAGCACGGATTTGATCCCCAGAAAATGTTTCTAATAAATTAGATTTAGAAAACCACTCACAGAAATATATTCTTGGAGAGTTTCAAATCGGACTCACATGATTATTCATCAATGGTAAGAATACTTTTTGATGAGGTAATAAAATATGTGTGATTTTTTCATCAACTCAATCCTTGGAAGTAAAAATGTGACATAGACATATTCATTTGTTGTACATGGATATCTTGAATTGTGGTGTTTTCATTAGTGCATGTTTTTACGTTGTACTGTTAAGATGCATTTTTCCAAAACACGAAATTTCGGGATCAGAGATTATGCTGATTACATGGAGGGGACTTTCATTTTTCACTTTTGAGCGTTTAAATCAATTGGGGATTTTCATTTATCTTTTTTAAGGGTCGAAATCAACAGGAAATTTTTTTCTTCTCTTTTCTAGGGGTTGAAATCGGAGGGGGATATTTTTTTTCTCGTTCTCTTTTCCCTTTTTCAGTTTCTTTCTTATTTCAGGGTCCAGAAAGGAAGAGGAAAGAAAGAGGAAGGAAGTGAAATAAATAAGACGAAATAGAGAGAGAGAGAGAGAGAGAGAGAGAGAGAGAGAGAGAGAGAGAGAGAGAGAGAGAGAGAGAGAGAGCAACGAAGAAACCAAAGGAAAGAAAAAAAAAGAGAAAATGGAAAGCTAAGAGAGAAGGGGAGTGAGTGTGTGAGAGAGGGGAAAGACAGACATACAGACAGATTATATTCCTCACGTCATCGATAACCCAATTGGTTTTGCTAATAGTGATAAATTTGAATGAATTATTCTTTTCCATGGTGAGTTCAGTTGTCCAATCACAAGAAAGAATTATTTCATTCACAATATTGATCTTCATCAGTCATTATTATCATGGGCGTTGCAGAGCCAATACTTTCTGAACTTGTCTAGTTCATCTCGCCACCTTACCCTTTTTTTAAAGACTAATGGGGTTTTCTTGTTCTTGAAGGTAGAGCTCGCTCTGCCGAGGGCTTGCCACGCTAGAGTGATTCTTTTGAGGATTTCATTGAGATTCGTTGTCCAAGGTAGATGTAGTGGTCTACTTTCTCCAGCTTTACATTTTCGATTTTGTTCGTTGCATGTTCATTACCTTCACGTTTGTTATACATGACCTTTGTTTTGCTAAAATTCACGTTTCCACCTCGAAGGGGGCAAAATCAAGAGGATTTTTTCACTATTAGGATGAAAATTGAGGGACAATCTTTGTTTTTCTTTTAGCGCTCGAAAACGTTGGGAAGATTTTATTTTTCATTTTTTGAGATGAGTATCTCGAGGATTTTTTTCCACGTTAGGGTTCAAAATCCAGGCGGATAATTTTTTTTTCTCCTAGTGGTCAAAATTGAGGGAAATTTTCTGCCATTTTCGGGCTCAAAATGAAGAGGGAACATTTTTTTTCATTCTATGGCCTCAACCCCCCCCCCAAAAAAAAAACTTGAAACTCAAACCCTGTTTCAACATTAACCCAATCCTTGAACCTTAGGGCTCCTTTCTAACATTACCCCCTATTAACAATAGTTCTCTTTTCCCCTAACGTCACTCCCGTTTCCCTTAACATTAAGCCCCCATTTTTAACATTATACCTTATCTTAAAAATTTACGACCATTTTTTTTTCAATCATCGAACCCCTTTTTTCTTTACACCAGTCTCTCCCAATTTCTTTTCGGATATTAGCCGAACTTCTTTTTAGCATTACCGCTAAATCAAATTTAATTTTGCCCTGGGGGCCTCTCTCATAATATCACCCCCTTCTTTACATTACTCCCCCATTTTACATCAGCACGAACTTTTTTTTCCTGATTAACGGTGTCAAAAATAGAATCGAATCGATTTTCAAACAAATTGATATAGACGCTCTTAGATTTTCATCTATATATCTTTCTATTTTCTTTGGACAGCAATTTACACTGTTTGTTAAGGCAGGTATTAAGTCTAGTCTAATTGATTCAATGATATTTGAATATGCAAATTAAAATTCGATGATTTTGCCATTTCCATATCTAAGCAGTGGCGGATGCTAGGTTCGACTGTGCTCTCATACTATTTGTTAGATTACTTTTTAGATTATTTAGATTATCTCATCCTATATGCATGTTTCTAAAAAATATTCCTCAATGCATCCCGAAAGCTTTGAAGGACTAGTTTTTCTACTTGCAGACTGTTTATCCCAAATGGTAAGAGCTGCGTCGCGTTTAGACGATCATCTGGTGGACGCAGGTTTGATTCCTGCAGAATCCCATTTCTTCAATTGTTCATCTTATTTTACGCTGTCCATTTTTTATTAGGATATTCACCGCCCCAAAACGGGATGTCAGTTCTAAAAGAGTTCCAAATAAAAATAATGTATACATTTACAATTATTCTGTCGGATGATATATCCATTCTTCCATTATGTATATTCATGTTTATGTATATATATATACCATAATGTATATATATATACCATAATGTATATATATATATATATATATATATATATATATATATATATATATATATATCATAAGAATGGACGGTTCATGTTCGAAATAATTCTTTCCGATGAGTGCATACATACTACACTCTGATCCAAGGCAGACAGTCTGGAACAACAGTTTGATCCTAGTTATATACCACATCGATACTCTAATTAAAGACAATGTAGATAAATGATCTTGATATTTTTTTTTTTTTTTCCTGACACTTATTTTCAATAACGACGGAAAAAAACGTGCATAATTTCCCTCCAGAATATAAGAAGTAGAATTTTTGTGGCTGGAACCGGAAGTCCGCTGATGACGTCAGCACGTTTCCACTCTATTTTCACGTTAGTAAGACATTCAGGTTTCGTGACGAGTTTCACTTCACGATACTTTCCTGTATATATATATATATATATATATATATATATATATATATATATAT
>OY735221.1:15245945-15343445 GCA_963457665.1 Thysanoteuthis rhombus
GAGAGAGGCTGCTTATGATAATAAAATTTCAGGAGTTATTGAACATGGACAATATGCGACATTATATAATTGATGTAATATGCAATTGGAAGATCACTGAATTATGCCGTCATCTTTTGACAGCAAGATGTTAACTAAGGCTTTCAGTGGGGTCAATGATATAGAGAATTTTTGATCATGGTTTGAACAGAGCCAGACAGATGAGAAATAAAGGCCCCCGTTACTAATGACACATCAAATATTTTTAAATTTTAAGTGATGAATACAGATAGATAATGTATCAGTATATACATGTACGCCTCTGGAGTGGGCCCCCGTTAAAACCGTAGGCCTTGGCCAACTGGCCCGTCCTCCGCTGCCTGGGCCCACGTTTGAACATCTCCTACAAAACATAAATGAAATAATTCGTTTCACAACTCTAATTACTGATTTCAAAGCTACCACATAGGATAGAAATCGTTTAAAATTCCGTTTTTTTTAAAAACTTTTCAGTAGAAAGCAGCTGCACTCGGAACTAAATCTGTTAGCAGTAATTTATTTCGAAACCAGCCTTTTGTTATTTGTTGTTAGCATAAAATGATTAAACATATCAACCTTTTTTTTCGGACGATTCGAACTCCTCTTTCCATCCTCAAGTTAATCACGGCATTTCAACCGATTCATTTCTATGGCCCTCTTCAGATGTAAATGTAATATCCGTAAGGATATCATTCACTTCTTCCGGTGGTTAAAAGCAAAAATAGCCTCAAACAGAAGAGATTTAAACGTAAAATCCAACGCTTGTAAATATTCTATTTCTAAAATGATTTCAGTAAAGCACGTTCCATTAAACGATGTGACAACACCGAATACGAGTTCAAATTGTCCGAAGAAGGGTTGGTATGTTAATGACTCTTCTCAAAGTCATAGACCATCGTTGAGCATGTTCTGTGAAAATTATTATTAGAGTTTTTATTCCCTTGATGTTTTGCATTTAAAGCTTGAAATATTGTTTCTATCATCCGTGGACTTATATTTTAGCCAAGGATAGTGAAAAGCTACCATAAAAAGTGTACTCGGAGGCTTTGTAGACATGTCAGATCTATTTTCTATTAGAAAACGTAAACCACCAATGTTACCTAAACTGTCAAAATAGGTTTTTTTTCAGTTTCCATGTGGGACAGGCTGGCTGGCTACTTATCCCGCCAACAGGTGGAGAGCTGGAATTTCGTACAATTACCCTTTATGTACGAAAAAAAAAAATCCTCTGAATGGGTTTTTAATGGGGGTTAAGTTTGCAATGTAAGTTTATGCCAAATTGAACCCTTAATTATGTCCATTTACTCTTGTTCTTTTGAATATCCAGATACTTCTTTGTACCTTATCCGAATCACTACCCCCCAAAAAGGCGAAAGTAGTGACTAATCCGTTGATCACTCTATTTTCCTTTCAATTGATCACCCAACACAGTATGCTACCAGAAGAGGTAGGTCATGTGACAATTTCTGTTGAGTGACTTCGTAAATTGATCACCCCCAATACATGCTGCTGCTAAATGACGATTTCTATTAAGTGACCTTTTGAATTTATCGCCACTTACTGAGCATGCTGACAAATGACAGTTTCTATTGAGTGACTTTTTGAATTAATCACCCCATCACAGCATGCTACCAAATGCCAATTTCTATTGAGCGACTTTTTTAAATTGATCACCCCCAACAAGGCATGCTGCCAAATGACGGTTTCTATCCAGTGACGTTTTAAATTGATCACCCTCACAAAGTATGCTGCCAAATGACGGTTTCTATTGAGTGTCTAACCAGAACTATTCCTGTTCCATTTATTTAACTCCCTTTTCGATTTTCCTTTTCCAATATGGGGTAAGATTTCATTCTTCGTCTTCTTTCTTTTTTCTTTTTTCTGCTTGAGAGATCTTTCCATTTTTCTATCTTCCTTCCCCCCCTCCTCGTCTGCCATTTTGTTTTTTAATGATGTAATAAAATATCCTTGCTGGTATTTCTTGCTAAGTGTTCCTCCAGACACCATCTTAAGTTCTTACGCTAACAAAACACAATACTTGTGTACAGCTGAAGTTGGAGATGAGTATTCCATGTACAAACACAGCAGCAGCAGCTAGGCTTCCAGCTCTCTAGTTAAAACAACAGAAAAGATAAAGAAATGAGAAAAAGAAAATGGAGGATGTATGCGAATGGAGTCGTTCACATTGAAGCATAAACTCTCCCTAGAGTTTTCTTTTTAGTCGTTGAACATTTACAATTAAAAAAGAAAAAAAAAACTCAACTATTTGGTAATTTAATTTTGTGGTAGATTTTATTAAAAAAAAAAGAAGTAAATGGCGTCCTTACGCTGGATACGGCTACGGCTTCAGTCGTCTCTGCCAAGGCACGATATATCACATTACTGCTTACATACATACATGTTAGATTGTTTCCGATACGTGAAATAGACAGAGAGGCCACGAGCATTCGAAGTGGCCTCACTCACTTCTCCTTGCACTGTTTAACCCGTAGCTGAGGGGATATATGGATTCATGCCTCTTCCCAATGACTTTAGTGCAAAGTGAACACGAACTGTCTCAGCTGGAGTAGATTCGCCGAGTGCACACCCTGTTCCGTTCCCCACCCAGCCTACCTGGATCTCTTGTTTTTTGACAAAATGATAGATCTACATAACATACATATACAAAACAAAATAGTGAGAGAGAAGATAAATCAGAAGAGAACCAAAACTCACTGAGGGCAGATTTGGTTAGTCACTCAATAGAAACCGTTACATCACCAAATATTTTGACAGCATATTGTGTAGGGGGTGATCAATTAAAAAATTGGAAAGAAAAGTGTGTGATCAATGGATAAGTTTTTTCTCTCACCTTTTGTTGGGTAGTGATCACTAAAAGATTCTGAATTTTCAAAAAAATAAAACAAAGAGAATGATGCCGGACACAAAATAATGAGTCAGTTCAGCATTAACTTACATTACAAATTGGACTCCCCACTAAAAAACATATCTAGATAGGGGATTTGAAAAAAAAACAAAACAAAGCGAAATATTTTTTGTAGACATGATGAGTGTTGAAAATTTTAGCCGTCTAGCTCCATTGCTGTAGCTTGTACGTATAAAACACTCACGTATGGCCAGTCAGCCAGCTGAACTAATTTGGAAACTGAAGAAACCTATTTTGACATTTTAGTGACGGTTTTGGTTGAGGGTTTCTTATGATTCTCGTTTGGATCTTGTCAGACTGGATGCAATGACCATTGTAGATGATACGGTCGGACAATTTTGCTCGTCCGAACGTTCATTCATCGACAACATCTCGATCTTTTACCCGAAGGCTGTTGTTGGTTCTACAATGCAGAATCACTTCGTAGAACATATGCTTGTGTTGGACTAGACACGTCTTGTTTTCTTTTTTTTTCTGCGTGACATGTTTCAAATCAAGCAGAAGTTCTAGAAAGTGATTTCCCATTCTAGAACCAGAAACACCCAAACAAAATCCGGAGGATACGTGGTCAAAACGTTGTGAACAAATGAATAAAAAGATTAGTTGGACAGTATCGAGAGAACGCTTCATAATTATAATGAGGTTTAAGATTCAAGGAAAACTTGTACAATTCAAACATCTAATTTTTCAACAGTAAAAGAAGAGGTATTAGCGTCTCTTTTCCAACTCCAGGGAACGATAAAAGAGGACCAATCCAAATATGATATGTTCCCAGTGCTTGGACCAAAACCTTGCTTCTCAATTCCCACTGAAACCATCTTACCAAAAAGAATTGGTGAACTTTAAAACTTGTCTGGGAAAGTTCCTAGTGCATATTCCAGACATATAACGACAGCATTCTAGAATATACTGTATAGGGTTGACATTTGTGGAGACGACTTCGAAGAGCCAACCCAGCAGTACTTTCAAGTGGGGACTCAGCCTGACTGTACCTGATTTTGCCTGACTGAATGATTTTGTTTTGCTTAACATCAATACCAGCTTTCCTTACCCCTTAAACGATGTAAATTGTACTGCTAGTTCTCAGATGTAAATAATATATAAATGGCTGTTGCTATGGACGTTCTCGGCTAAAAAAATACCAAAGTTACGGTCGCGAAACCACTGCTTCGCAGATATAGTCAGAAAAAAACTTGCTATGTGGGAACGTGGTCCTTAATTTGAACATTAAAATCCCCGCTCAGACTCACAATGTTTTAAAGCAAAAGTAATCCCTCAGTGAAAGACTGACACCCCTGCTCTCTCCACAGATAAGACGACACATAAACAAATAGGAAAAAAGTAAAATAAAAATGCTTTTATGAATGAGAGTCTCTTTTAGTTGAAAATAATGTACTCAAGTTTCTAACAGCAAAGGTCTGGGCGTAATTTCAAGATTAACACCCTCGCTCACTCAGAATTTTAAAACTCACACACAAATTGACCGAAAAAATTCCATTAGATGGAATGGAAACAATTTTCCGATTAAGAACTGTTTCGATTGAAAACTGAAATGATTGACTTCCTCAAAACAAATGTATATCTAGTTCCTGATTTAAATTTAACACCCTTTCACACTCAAGGTTTTTAAATGACACATAAGGCTGATGTTCTACTCTGCTGATACTATTGCCTTAAATACTATATTTTGTCTAAATTTGATGTTGGCCAAAATATGTTTTTGTAGCAATTAGCCATGCATATCACTTCACATGACGGGCTAACACTGTTAGGTCCTGGACAGTTTGCTCAGAGATGTTTATATCTGGTCATAACTGTTGCTTTCTTGACGGTCTAAAACGGCTTGTGCTTGCCTCTGTTGATACGTTCACGATGAAAATAGAGCCTATTTTTCTATATGTGACTCTAACCGATAGATATCGATGTAAATAAACGATATATGGCCTTACTTGTTACATAGAATGACAGGCTAACACCGCTGACTCTTGCCCGGCCGACCAAAAGATCTTCATACCTGATCATGCCAGCTGTTTGCCTCACAGGCTGACATTGCTTTTCTAACTTGCTTGACGGGCTAAAACGGTTGTTGCTCGACTCAGCAGACACAATCTGCCTGCATTCAAAATTAAATAATAGATATCCATGTAAATATACGGTACCTGGCCGTACTTGTTGCATTGAATGATGGGGTAACACCGACACTAGTCTGGCCAAAACATGTTTTTACTTGATCATGCCTATCGTTGGCCTGACGGACTGGAAGGGGTGTTGCTCGGAAATGAAATCTTTCCGTCTACATTCGACTCGAACGGATAGATATCAATGTAAATATATGGTACCTGGCCGTACTTGTTAGATTGCCTGACGTCCTAACAAAGCAAGCATTTGGCCGTTCAGCCAGAACATTCTCATACCCGTTGCGGCCTGTAGTGTGCCTAACAGGCTAAAAATCCCGTCTTATTTTGCCTGACAGACTAAAACAGTTGTTGTTTGCCTCTGCTGACTTGCTAACATTGAGAAATACACTCTTTCCGTCCAATTTTGACGGATAGCTATCCATGTAAATGAACGATACATGGCCATACTTAATACATGGAACGACAGGCCAACACTGCTGAAACTCGACTGGGCAGCCAAAACAAGTTAATTCCTGGCGATGCCTGTCATTTGTCTGACGGGCTAAAACTTCTGTTCTAATTTTCCTGACGGGCTAAAACGGTTTTTGCTCACCTCAGCAGATACGGCGGAGTCGAATGATAAAATCTTTCCGTCTATATTCGACACTAACTGACAGATATCCATGTAAATAGAAAGTACCTGACTGTACTTATTACATTGACTGACGGGCTGAAACTGCTTACACTCGACATTTTAATACCTGATAATGCCTGTCATTTGCCGGGTAGTTTACAACTGCTCTGTTATTTTGCCCGACGAACTAAAACAATTCTTGCTTGCGAATCTTTTAGTATTCACGCCGTGAGTCATGTCCATTGGTTGTCTACCATTCTTGCAACATGAACAGCCCATTGCCATTGGAGTTTTCTAATGGATTCTATGATATCCATGACTCCTGTTTTCTCTAATGTACTGCGTTATTTTGTAATCTCTCTATGTGATGTTGAATGTGATTCTCCCATGTGCAAGTGGCATCTTATGTTTTCGGTGATTCGGTTGATTATCATTTCGGTAAAAAGTTTTTAGATGATCTGTAACTGTTTAGATCGTCCAGGTTCCTTTTCCAGCAAAATAGCATTATGATTGCAGTGTTCCAGTCGTCCGAGACTTTACTTTTTCTAATACACAAGTTGATTAGCAAGATGGCTAGTTTCCTGATGATGACTTTACCAGCTTTTTAGTAGATTGATGGTGATGACTTTACTACTTTTGAGTAGGTCGATGGTGATGTTAATCGGGTCTAGGGGCAGTTCTTCTTTTCGTTTGTTTGATGGCCTGTTTCATCTCCCGCGTAGTAACTTCTGGGAATTCTTCAAACTGGTCACTCGTAACTCGTTTATCCAGATTGTTGTCTTGTGTCCATAGTTTAGAGGAATATAGATTTTTTTAAAGAATTCGTGAGTGAGTTCGATAATTCAGTCTATATCGGTTGATAGATTTCCAATTTCTTCGAACACTCAAGTTATTTGCATTTTCTTGTCCTAAGAACTTTTTTAATAAGAATTATTTTCATGACTGCTATTGTGTCTCTCCTTCTATCTTCCCTTCGTTTCTTTTATATGGTTTAGTTTATCACGGTTACTTCAATCTTGTCTCTTGTCATTGTCCATGGCTTGAGTTTTCTACGTTTTCCATGAGATTCTGTTTTTTTCCCGAGATTTTACTCAGGGTTTAGCTTAAACATATTGGCTTCTATCAAAGAGGTCGTTTTTTTTAGTGTTTATCTTGCTGATGTTTTCTTCTGGGACGTTGAGAATTTCATATCTTTTTGCACGGTAAATGTCATCATCTCTTTCATTTCGTGTTCTGTATCCGAATGTAGATTTCATGTCCTTGTCCTACCTTGGCGTTGACATGATGTTAAGAGATGTCTTGATATCTTGGGGTATGGAGTTCTAGTCATTGTAGAAGTTGTCTATTCTTTTATTGACTGTGAAGTGGGAGCGTGGACTAAGATTATGTTCTGTATCTCTTTGAGTTCTTTATAGATAAGACGGCCGACTCGTTTTCCTTTTACTTCCCCTTGGCTGTTTATTCTTTAGCTCGTTCGTAAAGTTCTATTTCTGTTTGGGTAGTCGCATCTGGGGCACAACATCCCTACCCAGTGTGACTCAGCTGTGCATTGTGAAACTGCAGACAGGTCAGGAACAGTTGTTTACTTGGTGTGTTTGGGTAATCACCCTTAGAGTACATACCTCCCACTCAAGTGAGGTGGCTG
The DNA here is from genome assembly GCA_963457665.1 of Thysanoteuthis rhombus. Classification (NCBI taxonomy): domain Eukaryota; kingdom Metazoa; phylum Mollusca; class Cephalopoda; order Oegopsida; family Thysanoteuthidae; genus Thysanoteuthis; species Thysanoteuthis major. The sequence continues at coordinate 15,253,286 of OY735221.1, forward strand.
GACCTTTTGGCTCCGATGGCCCATGAGAAACACCCAACATATTTTTGATCAAGCAAACCATGTTCAGGTCATGCTCTGTCGCACTAGCCCACAAAAAGATCAAAAGAGCAATATATCAGTAAGATATATCTCTAAAGACTCACCAGTGGTGATTCTTTTTGGAGATAAAAAGAAAATATAGGCTGGCCTTTCTCACTGGAAATCTTTCACACTCGGAGGTAACTATGAGTGACCCAAGTTTGTAGAGTGGCAGAGTTCAGACACGCTAGGGAGTCTTAACCCAAGGCGATGACGTTCGGTCTTTCCATATAGGATTCTGCGTTTGGTCAAGATTAGCGAGAGATAGAACACATCCTTGAGGGGTTTCCCAGTGGCAGAGGACATGCTGTGCATTGAAGCCTCGAATTCCATAGGGCTGTATTTCTCCCCTTTTCTTACATAGGCTTCACTCAAATTATTTGCTGTAATTAATGCAACAAACAATACGGTAATGCAGCCATCCTTGATGGCATCAAGGTCAGGCTTGGGATAGCTGGAAGTCCTAGGTTCCCTGGAAACATTGAACTTCCGGCTTTTGAGCTGATGCACGAGCCGATCCGTCATCGTGATGGGCACCACTTAAAATCTCTGCAGGGCTTACTGAAGCGTTTCCAAGCTGCCACATCCATCCCCTACACTTAACCTCGAGGTTTGGTTGTTCCGAGATTTCACCCCCGAAGCTGTATACTCAAAATGTAGACTCTGATAATCAGACTCGCGGAGCCAGCGATGGAAGGCAGTGGACTTGTTAGCCAGATGAAAACTGGGACCGTCCCCATGGATAGAATACTGTTATCAGGTATCGTTTTATGAACATCTATAGGTTAGCTTATCCGTCAATCCCTAATGGCAACAGAATGTTGGGATATCATAAACAAGAACATGAAAAGAGGCTTTAAACCAAAAAGTCCTCTTTAGTTCTCGCATATATAGTGGCAAGGGCATATGACCTCTGGTGTTTTGGTCCATCAGGTCTCAATAGGTTGGAATCCAATCGGTGTCTGTGTTACCCAATCAATGCAACAAATACGGTCAGGTACCCTATATTTACTTGGATATCTATCATTCAATTTTGAATATAGACTGACAATGTCTGCTGAGTCGAGCAACAACCGTTTTAGCCCGTCAAGCAAGTTAGAAAAGCAGTGATGATCAGGTATGAAGATCTTTTGGCCGTCAGGCCAAGTGTCGCTGGTGTTAGCCCGTAAGCCAATGTAACAAATATGGCCATATATCGTTTATTTACATCGATATCTATCGGTTAAAGTCACTTATAGACAAATAGGCTCTATTTTCATCGTGAACGTATCACTAGAGGCAAGCAAAAGCCGTTTTAGCCCGTCAAGAAAGCAACAGTTATGACCAGATATAAACATCTCTGAGCAAACTGTCCAGGACCTAACAGTGTTAGCCCGTCATATGAAGTGATATGTATGGCTTATTGCTACAAAAACATATTTTGGCCAACATCAAATTTAGACAAAATATAGTATTTAAGGCAATAGTATCAGCAGAGTAGAACATCAGCCTTATGTGTCATTTAAAAACCTTGAGTGTGAAAGGGTGTTAAATTCAAATCGGGAACCAGGTATACATTTGTTGTGAGGAAATCAATCATTTCATTTTCAATCGAAAAAGTCCCTGATTAGAAAATCGTTTCTATTCCATCGAATGGAATGATTCTATCTTTTGAATTAATTTGTGTATTGGTTTCAAAACCCCGATTGAGCAAGGGTGTTAATAATGAAATTATGCCCTAGACCCTTGCTGTGAGAAACTTGAGCATATTGTTTTTAACTGAGAGAAACTCTCATTCATAAAAACATTTTTATTTCATCTAAGGAACTACATTTGCTATAAACCCTTGCGAGACTGAGAGAGGATTTTAATGTTCAAATTGGGGACCACGTTCCCTATTGTCAAGTTCTCCCCGTTTATATTTTTGAAGCAGCAGTATTAATAGTAGTTTCATGGCAGCAACTTTGGCGTTTGTTTTTACACTGGAACGTTGATAGCAACGTCTGTAAAAAGTTAGTTTATATTTTAGAATTAACAGGATTAATAAAACCCCTTTGAGGGTAAGGGTAGCGGATATTACCATCTAACGAAACAAAAACATTCCGTCAGGCAAAATCTGGTACAGTCAAGCAGTCCCCATTAAAAAGTACTGCCTGAGCCAACCTTTACTGTATCAACTTTGAGTTTTACAAAAACTGTGATTAGGTGTGTAAAAAAACTACATTTGACAATATTTGACAACATTCGTGCGCATGACAGAATCATGGTCAACATCACATGGGGTGATCACAAAACAGCACAATATATTAGAGAAAAACTGGAGTAAGAGATATCATAGAATCCATCAGAAAACTCACACAACTATAGGTTGGTCATCTAGCAACAATGTCTGTCAGCTGTTTGTTATCACTACTCACAACGTGGATCCCCTGAGATCATACGCGTGATTGTGGCCGACAGGGAGTAAAATGGCTTGACGGGCTAGATAAAGTCAGAAAGTCCTGGATCTGCGATGCTCATGATAGACAAGTCAACCGAATCTTGGGGAAGGTTTATGTCCTACGACGGACGCTGAAAAGCTGCTGCTGCTGATTTCCTTACAAACACAGCTAACTAATTCGAATCTTGACAGGAAATTTTTGCCATTCTAAGAACTGCCAACTTACGTTAAAAAAAAGATATGATTGGCTGTAAGGGCGCATTTATTTAGACAGGGAAATATTTTAATGAATTTCTGTAAACATTTGTGAAAAAATACCATCGATTCTAATAAATTTGACGAGAAATCATGTTTGTTTTTTCGCTTCATCTTGCAATATTGTCGGTAACATCTGTTTATTGTAATTTCTTTTTAAATAACGTAAGGAAAAGCAGATGGAAATTTTAAGAGTAGAACGGGCTTCAGGATGTGGAATAGTTCGACGACACTATTTTTTTTTTCCATTTTCTAGATACATTATGAGAAGATTAGAGCCTTGAGAGCCAACTATTACATTTTCGTCTGAGAATTGTAGTTTTATCGAAGTATAGATAATTGTGTAGACCCCCGAAGCAAACATGAATAAATGAAATGATAAAAAGGAGGTGACTTTGAAAAGATAGTTATCAACAAAGCATATCTTTAGTTCAAACAGTAAGTATTTTTTCGAAAAAAACACGATGGAATTTTTGGGGGTAAGATTATCATCACTATCAGCCATTATGACTGACTATTGGACAAGGACATTTCCCATTTCCTTCCATGACGACCACGACTGCACGAATCTGTCACGTCTTCCAAGCAAACCCCTCAATCTTATCCCTCCATTCATCGTCTGGTCTTTTCCTACTGCGTTTACCGTACCCGTTACTCCATCTATTGTCATCCCTTCTTACCGAGTTTCCCACCCATCCCCATTCCTATTGATTAATTATCTATACATTTGTATATTCCAACTGAGAACCATGCAACGTACACAAGAAACAATTATGCTGGGCCTCACATGGAGAGACCACAAGACAGCACAGTACATCCGAGAAAAAGCAAGAGTCAGGGACATCATAGAATCAATTAAAAATCTCAAATGGCGGTGGGCTGGCCATGTTGCAAGAATAGTGGACAACCGATGGACATCATGACTCACGACATGGATCCCCCGAGATCACATGCAGAACCGAGGCCGGCAGAATATCAGATGGAGGGACGAGCTATACAAATTCAGAAAGTACTGGCTCCACGACGCCCATGATAGAGAAGTGTGGCAAATCCGGGGGAAGGTCTATGTCCAACGAAGGACGTTAAAAGGCTGATGATGATGATGATTTTCCACTTCAGTCACTCTTCTGATCTATATTGATCTTTTCCTTTCTCTCAGAGTCACCCATAGCATTACACTTTTCATAGCTTTTTGTGCTATCCTAAGTTGGCTGTCAGTCCGTTTCGCTAGTTTTTGAATTGCCAGATTATAAATATTAATTAGAGGAATGATCACTTCGAATAATTGAAATTGAATCAATAGAATAGGAGAGACAATAAAAGAATAAAGGAATAAGGTTTCAAGATAAACAGGGACATTTAACGGAAAACCAAATAACAGAAATCTGGAAAGCAATGAACTCATCCACAGTACTCATAATGATATATTCTGGACGTTTCCTGGACAGCATGGAAGAAAAATTGAGATCATGAGGTCTATGAACTAGGGAATGCATATCTATGCACAGAGCCAATCACTCCAGAAATGATATTGACAGATTGTATGCAGAAGTTGGAAGAGAACGTGTAAGCCTATGTTTACTCGAATAAAAAAAAAAATAACGAAAACCGATCTGGTTATTCACTCTGTAAGAAAAAAAAAATAAATTAATAAAATAAAAACGTCACGTGACGGCAAAATGCTGCATGAGGGGTGATCAATTAAAGAATATGAAAAACAGATGATCAATGAATAGATTACTTGTCTCGCCTTTTGTTAGTATAAAATTGTCTGAAATGAATTGAAAAAAATATGACACAAACTAAAGGATAAATTCAGCATAAACTTAAACATTATGATCAAATCGAGAACTCGAAGCTGGAGAGATTAAACCACGACATCTTCATGAAATCCTCATGAGAAGAAGAAATAAAGCATCATTATCAAGAATCACTCGAGTCTGGCTAGCTATTGGGAGAGCAAGTTTAACCTGCAAAAACGAGAAAATCCCATTAGTCCTAAAAAGAAAAGTATATAACTAATGCATCCTCCCAATAATCACTTACGGAGCTGAAACTTAGCCACGAGATTGACCCACAAGCTGAGAACCATGCACTGTGCTCATGAAAGAATCAAGCTCAACATCATATGGAGAGATCACAAAAACAGCACAATGTATTAGGGGAAAAACAAGGGATCAAAGAATCATAGAATCCATTAGAAAACTCAAATGGCAATTGTCAGGACATGCTGAAAGAAAGTCAGACAACTGCTTGACATCACGACTCACACTGTGGATCTCCTGGGATCATGTGCAGAACCGTATATAAAATATAAGATAGCATGACAAACTACACAAGTTCAGAAAGTATTGGCTCTGCAACGCCCTTGATAGAGAGGTCCAGTAAATCCTGGAGAAGTTCTGTGTCCAACAACGGACGCTAAAAGTCTGATTATTTAGAAGCAATGAGATCTTCCTGAAAGTTGAGCTTGCTTTACCGAAAGCTTGCTATTCTGGAATGTTCCTTCGCTTGATTTTTTCTTTTGAGGATTTCATGGAGATTTGTTGACCTGGGTTGATGTAGTGGTTTACTTTCTCCAGCATTGAGTTTTCGATTTTGACCGCTGTGAGTTTATTTCCAACGTATTTGTTTTACATGATCTTTGTTCTGGGGAAGTTCACGTGAAGGTCAATTTTCTAGCTTTCTTCGTTCAGTACATCTGAAGTTGGAGGCCCCAGAGGTTCTCTGTAAAACCTCCGCCTTGATCACACGGTTTAGAGTGTACTGAATTTGTTGCTGACTGCACGGAAACTCGTCTCAATGGAGAGCTTGATACCAGGAATCGAAACCAAGACCTACTTGGTGTGTGACAGGCCTGATAACCATAACATTATCTGAGTGGACAACTGTTTTGATTGATCACTTCCAACAATGATAATGTAAGTACACAGTAATTGATCACATATGCACAACAGATGAGAATCCTCAATAATTGTAAACTACAACCCTATGAAGAATTGAACAAAGAAGGAAATCGTGGGGAAAAAGGCTACTAAACGTCTTTAACAGCATATCGTATTAGGGATGATCAATTAGAAAATTGTAAAAACGGATGATCACTGATTAAATGACTTCTCTCAATATCTGTAGGATCACCGACGAGTCTGAATTCTCAAGAAAATTAACCATGAACACAGTTTGGCACAAACTAGGCACCAATATAGCATGAACTTGAATTGCAAACTAGACCATCACCAGGAACCCATAGGGAGAGAATAAAAAGAAAAACAACAAAAAAAAATTTGTTAAAAATAAGGAGTAAATGTTGGAATTTTCAGCCCTATAGCTTCATTGGTGCGGCCTGTATGCGAGTTTGACGATTTCTAATGAAGGAAATTGTAGACGAAATGGTTGCGCAAAGGGAGTCTGAAAAGAGAAACAAAATTGCTGATGATGACCAAGAATAAGTTGATTAGACTATTTAGGTCGAGGCAAGGATTTATAAAATAACAAAGTAGCGAAAGTCACCTATTACAAGTAAGAGAAGAGACTACAAATGAATGCAATAAGTTGGCACCAGAGAGAATATCAAACCAACAGAAGAGATTGGGGACAGTGATCCAGTTAGAATTATGCAAACGACTTTGATTTCATAATGTAAACAAATGGTGTTACCATTAACCAGATGTTGTTCTCGAAAATAAAGATAAAATTAGAACAGAATGAGACTTCGAAGTAGAAAAAAATCCTATCCAACCCATAAAAGCAGAAATAATTATTGTGCACAAGGAGAGAGATGTCTATCGAATCGTGGATGCATTTAGCATGGACGCTTTAGCACACACGATCTCAAAGACAAGCACATGGAGACTGAAGGAACGGGAGATTCAAAAAAGAATTGAACTATATAGACCACACTTATAATTGGTGATATTACTGAGGCGTAGGATGTTGGGGATTTGCAAAGATTCCCTGTCACTTGATCCCCAGCGATAACTACCATAAACCACTCGTGGGATAAAAATATTAGAAGGATCAAGTGTAGAATCTAGACCCTAAAATTGATCCGTCCAAAGTGCAAATTTTCAGGTTACACCATGATCAAAATTCAATTCAATTTGTTCGAATCAAAACAAGAATTAAACGTAGATTTCATACCCTTTCTACTATATTATAGGAGATTAGGGTCTGAATTGTACATTTTTTCTTGTTTTGATTAGATGAGATTAGGTTATTTTGATTACGGTGAAATCTGAAAAAATGTGCTTTTCTCATGAATCAATTTCGGGATCCAGATTCTACTTATGATGATAAGCAGTAGTAGTTGTAATGAAGGGGAAAGGAAATAAGAAGAAAACAGTTGAAGGAATCTAATTATTCAACCAGGAAATTATCAGGACGCTGAAAGAGGAAAATAACAAATAACTAGAAATACTGGAAGCGGATTCAATTAAGCAGACTTTTTTGTCAGCATTGGATACAGAAACTTAATCATGTTGCGGTTGGTATATTAATGACCATCATTTTCTTCTCTGCTCAACTGAGACAAGAGATGGTATTCCTTGTTTAATGAAGAAACTGAGAACGTTTCCAAGTTCAAATTTGTTTCGCTTAATGTATCGTATTTATGAAAAATTCTTTTTCTTTTCGGTACCTGTCACTATGTAGAACGTGTTGCCCCGGAAAACTGCTATCGACACATGTTGGAAGAGCCAGGCAGTATAGCGCGGTTCGTTATGACGAAACCTATTTGGCGGATAAGCTTCAATGCTTTTGAGCGAATCAGCCAGACGTCCTGACTGCAACGTCGGTCAGTGAGCGATACTTGGCCATCATCTGCTTCTCAGCGCGTTGGGGGACATTGTCCAGCTCAATGTCCGACGAGATCATGAGTTGCTGAGAGAGAGAGAGAGAGAGAGAGAGAGAGAGAGAGAGAGAGAGAGAGAGAGAGAGAGAGAGAGAGAGAGAGAGAGAGAGAGAGAGAGAGAGAGAGAGAGAGTTCGATAAAAGAGTCTTTCTTTACAGATATTACATATTACTCCTGGAGAAGGTAGTTAAACGAAGCGGTCGAAACGAATTAAATAAAAAATCAACAGCTATTGTGTAAATTTTTTGTAAATGTTGAAATATTAAGTCCGGTTGCTCCATTGGTGTGACCTGTTCGCATGCATACATACATTATTGGCCAGCCAGACCAACTAGCCCTTCCGATCAACTTGAAAACTCAGGAAACCTATTTTGACTGTTTTGATGACATTTGACGGCTTCTAATAATACGATTACTTCAAAGAGCTTCGAAGTTCAACTTGCCCGAAGCGCCAGAAATCCTAGAGCTGGCCACGTTGATGAGTCAAGAATAAGTTTTTTCTCGAGCTCATCTCATATTTGAGCTGAGAGTTGCAGAACTTATAATTGCCCCCTTTCCTATCCTCACAGTCAAGAAAAGAATATTTTGCTATCGTTTTTATTTATTCTGACTCATTTTCCCTTTGTATTTCTGAAATTACACTTGGTAGTTGCCATAATTTTTACGTTGAGCATCACAATTTTATTTCATGCTGTTTTCATGTTGAGAATTGATTTTGTTTTACTTATGAAAGACTGGTAAAGCTTTTGATGAGGAGAGATTAAAAAAAAAATAGATATGTCTCTTTTGGGAGCGTGAAAAACATTGGTGAAGTTTTCAGATTTAGTACAAATTTCGGGAAAATAAGAAAAAGAAATTACATTTGCTGTTGGTACTATTGTTTTTACATTAAGTATCAAAATTTGTTTCACGCTGTTATCATGTTAGAAACTGATTTTGTATTTCTTATAAAAGACCTTAAAGCTTTTATGTGTTGAGATTTCTTTTAAATTAGATATGTCTCTTCTGACAGAGTGAAAAACACCGGTGATTTTTTTTCAGATTTAGTCGTTGCAAATTTCGAGAAAAATAAGAAAAAGATAGTTCTGACAAATCGCTTACTTTTTTTTTCATTTTATATGTTCTTATTTTGTGTTAAAGTAATTGATACTAATCGCGCCAAAACTTCAAACAAAATTCAGCAGAAAGATAAAAAATATGTCGGAAAGTAATGGGAACTGTAATTTCAGGGCGGGAACTATAGCTTTGCCTTGAAATGTTTTTTTTTTATTTCCTACAGATTTAACATTAACATTTATTTTTAGTGTGAAAGAAAAAATACAAAATGTATATAAGAGCGCACATCAAATAATTATAGATTGAATGTGACATTTTTGAGAAAGATAAATAAAAAAAAAAAACTTCAACTAAATTTGGTTTTGTTTGCTGTTCTAATCAACTCACTCAATCCATGCTTTGCAATTCAGGGCAATTGTTACCTTTTCTGCGTTAAATTCAAAACATTCTGCACTGTTTGGGTTTAAATTTTGTCTGATCGAAGTATTTTTTTCATTTTTTTACTACTTTATTTGTGAATTTATTTTTCAAAAATTTAGTTTTCAAACAAAAGCAGAAAGTTTGACCATTCAAAATTGTATTTTATCGAATTTAACCAAACTGCAAATACTAGGTTTAGCGTCGGGATTAGAGCTCAGGGTTTAGATTATTAGTCAGTTATAAAACAAATGAAAGCAACAAACTTGTTATTATCGCGATGGTAATTTTGCCACTGAAAAATCACTTTTCACCATCAATAATTTAAATTTCATGCAGAAAAAGTAAAAATCCCCCAATTCAGGGGCTTAGAATGTAGAATATAGCAAAATGTATTCATATGATTAATAGGAAGAGTTTCTTGATTCTCTGTCCATAACTATGGCCTCTTCTAATCGAAGGTAAATTCACTGACATAAAAATCTCCTACCCACCGTTTGAAACAATGGACTCTTCTACTGAAGCAATTTTTTTACTTTCTTTTCTCAGAATATGATAAAATAGAGTTAAGTTTAGGTAGTAACCGCTTTTCGAAAGTCTGCTTCATGGCACTTATTCACTTTTTCGAAAACAGAGCGAAAAGCCAAAGTAGAGATGAACTTTTGTTTTGCAGCTAGACGTCATAGAGGCAGCGCACACCTCCTTGTTCTCCCTTCCGCACCAAAGTCTGTACCTCCTGCCACCATGAATTCTGATGACTCAAACTCATATACAATCCTCATTTTTGGGGGGTAGGGGGATCTGTGAACGGACAAAAATGTTCCCATAAAAATTAATGGTAACTGCCTTTTTCGCTCTACACAATCTCCCTATCTCTTCTGCACCCCAGTCTACTATACCTCCAACCACCACGAATTCCGATAACTCAACCTCATCACTTTTAGGGTCTGTGAACGCTCAAACATTTTCAATATAAATTTATGGTAATTGCTTCTTTGATTTACGCCATCTTCTTCACTGTACTACGCCCCAGTCTGCTGAACCTCCCACCATCACGAATTCCGATGAATCAGCTTGACATACAACCCTCATCATTTTAGGGTCTGGGAACGCTCAGAGTTTTCCCCATATAAATTAATGGTTACTTTTTCGTTTTAAGCCATTTAAGGTTATGTAGTGCTTTTCATAGGAACGCTCTACTTTCGAATTGTAGGGATAACTGTGTATCCTTGGATTCTTTTTTCACGGGTATCAATTAGTAAAATGAATAAATCAAACAGAAATAAGTATTTAATAGAGTCCTCTCACAATTTGTATTTATCTCAAGAGTTACATAGTTAATTTTTCCTGGAAACAAGTGGCTAAATAACAACACAGTGTCCCTGGGTTTTCTTTTCGTACAGTCATTGTGTTACTTGCATTCACTTTTCTATTTGATCTTGTCTTTTTTGAAAGCTTGCGTGTATATTTGTTGAACACATAAAATTCTCCATTGGCACGAAATCTGCTACTCCCTCATGAACGTTGAGAGCTCTTTAAGGAGGATTCTATTAAAATGCAGTAAAACCTTTCAATTATCGATAAACTCGTGTCAGTAGGAAGAAAAACCCTGAAATAATACATCGATGAGACAAACGTTGTGGATATATTTTATTCATTGACAAACATTGTGAAAGCTCGGCGGCTGTCCAGGTGCATTAACAAGTCCTGATTGTCGTAATTGAGCAAAAAAATCGATTGGTGGTTATTTAACGAGCTCCAAAGGGAAAGCTACATTTTCAAGAAGATCATAGCTGCTTGTTACTTGAAGAACAATTAGGATGTAAACTCCTGGTTTTAAGCAGTCAGGCAACGATTTTGATCTAGTGGGCCACTTGGGATATTTTTCATCTTCATTTGGGCCATATAAGATACTTTTCATCTTTATTCAGGCCACAAGAGGGTTGCCGATCTAGATGATTTTTTAAAGATTTTTTTCGAATTTGTGAGTCTAATGTTAACCATATTCAAATTTTTAAAATGGTTTTTCATGTTTTCAAGTTCATTGTTGCCAATTGAGATATTTAAGAATTTTTTTTTCAAATTTCAGAGTAACTTCCAGAATCAGAAAATTGAAAGATCACATCTTAATTAACCTCTAGGGCACACATTCATTTTCTAAATCTCGATTGTACTACAGGAAGCGTATTTCTACTGAAGACAAACATATGAATTACGATTATTATATTATTGATTTACTAAGCCAAAACAATAGAAATTTCACAATGTAACTTAAGTAATATTTCTTGGAAAGTCAATTTTATTTGATTTAATGCCCAGATTGGTAACGGACCGCAAAAAATGTTGCTTCGGGCCAAATCTGGTCAGCAGGCCAATGATTGTCCATATGGGGTTTAAAGGGTAGGGTCGGCCCTGTGCATACCGTACTTCACCTGAAAACTTCTTCTCGCTGGATGAAAATTCTGTGACCCAAACCCTGACGTTAAGGATCCTGTGGTCACCAAAAAACCCTCCCAAAATCTTCGTTTTCGAAGCCAAGCCATTCATTCAACTTGGATGGAAGGATTACAGCAATTATTACATTCACCGTTTGAAGATGATCGCTCTTCCACAGGATTAGGATTAGTAATTCTTAGGGTTGGTTTCAAGTTTAGTTCGTCATCATTCATCAGCTGGAACGGTTGCTACTTTAAAACGAGAAACGTCACAATAGCCAGGATCACCGCAGTTTACTAATCAACAAGAAAAGAATTCAAGTAGAGTCTTTGTTCAAAGCGTTCAGTGTAACTCTCATGAAAGTGTGCTACTTAGAGGTAATCAACTACTCGTATGAATAAATAAATATGATGTATAATTCTACCTTGATTAACGTAAATGTAAAAACAACAACATCTAAGGGAATGATAGACAGCTGTAATATCGAGGGATTAGTGCAAAATTAGGGCGATAATTAACCCATTGAATGCAGCAGGTGGCGAAGAGAACGGGTTATTACTATTACTGCAATGACTGATATTTCAGTCTTTCACAGGTTATGAATTTCATTTTGAAATGTACAAGGCTTGTCTAGAGAGTAACGAGACTGTACAGAAATATTTGTATTTAACTTAATTACAGAACAACTTTACCCTTCCGAAATAAATCCCTTGGGAAGCAACGGAAACGCTGTCCTCACTCCAAATAACAGTGCTAGAAATCTCTGACTGGAACTGCCGCAAGTTGGTTTGTCACGACCTATTGGATGTCTTCGATAGTTCAGGAAATAGTTAATAGACTAGAGGAAAGGGGTTGCAGGACAGACAGTCAACTGAATTTACTCCCCTTAGGTCCTTAAACAGCTCAGGAAGCATCATTTGCGTCTAGTATGCAATTGCTAACTCTTTGATGCATCATCACGATAACGCCCCCCCGTCATACTACTTTCTCTGATAACGAATTTTTTCGCCAAAAAGAATATTCCTTTAGTACCACAGCTCCTTTACTCCCCTAAGCTGAGTTTGTGACGATTTTCTATTTCCGAAAATCAAAGCCAAACTCTGTTGTTGCCATTTTGGAACTGTTGAGAGTATACAAAAGGTCATAACAAACCAACTGAAAGCATTGTCAGTTGAAGAATTTCAGCTCTGTTTTCAGTTCCGTTGGTGAGTGGCTTTCCACAGGACCTTTTTTGAAGGACATGAAGCTGATCTTTATTTACGTTGATGTACAATATTTTAATGCAGTCTCTTTACTTTCTAGACAGACCCCGTATGTGTGAATAGCAAACTGGATGGAACACCGATGGAGGAGGCTAGCAAATGGTCTCTTTTCTAATACTTTCCTACTATTTTTGTCCTCAACAGACTTTGTCGTTATCCTTTGTCTCAATCGGAAAAAATTGTTATCCCTTAATATATTTGAACGAAATTCTTTATGTAGGCCTGTGAGGAGATTCTACCCGGGAGGTGGTGAGTTATAGCCGATCAGACTCGCTGAATTCTAGCTATAATGTTGACAAAGGAATTGAAAAATGTTATGGTTGATCCAGTTGTTTTTTGAAAATATTTTTTAAGTAAATAACCATATGGCAACATGCAAAACACATTTTGAATTTTGGTACTGCAGAATAGATTTGAATAGAGATTGTTGAGCAGGATCTTAGGCAATTAATCTCTGAAAAATACTACGTTTTAAAGAATGTTATGGATTGAATGAAAGAACATCAGATATCTCAGGGTTAACGGTCCTAATAAACAGCTAATTGCACCCTTTTCTCTCAATTTAAACCGTTTCCTGTTAGGATCCTTTATACTTTAAAGATTTTTTGAACTTAGAATCAATACTCTTGATAAAATCTTGAATTCTGAATTCATCCACTACGTGTTCAACTATTATTCGCGAAATTTCCTTGTCCTTTCCAGTGAAATAAAATAAGAACAAGTCTGGTTAGTCACTCAAATAGAAACCATCAAGTGACCAACGTTTTTTCAGCAGCATAGGAGTGATCAATTAAAAATCAGAAAAAGAGGTGATCAATGGATAAGTTACTTTTGTCACCTTTTGTTGGATAGTGATCACTAAAAAGTCTAATTTTTCAGAAAGCGTATGCAGATCCGGTTGGACTCAAATACTACGAGGCAGGATTAGGAACCATCGTTTCAGACCTGGAGGCCGGTATCCTACCGCTGAACCACGGAACTGGACGGTCAGTAAGGCAAAATTTAAGTGATATATTCATTTCACTGAAATCCCCATCCACGAGAGTGCTCTATTCCGATGGAAGAGCATTGCATAATGCTTACAATGAACGAGTTACCTCACTTAAAGAGTGCTCAACCCTGAATAGAAGAGCGTTAATCATATATATATATATATATATATATATATATATACATATATATATATATATATATATATATATATATATATATATATATAGAGAGAGAGAGAGAGAGAGAGAGAGAGAGACAGTCAGCTAGTCAGCCAGACGAACTTTAAAACTGATGAAACCGTTTTTGTTGACAGTTAGTAATTGGAACACTGCATGAGTTCTTCACGCATAAGTGGATCAACAAATTGGATCGAAAAAAAATTCACTCGGTCTTTCTGGATCATTCGATGGGCGTGGCAGAAATACACTTCTCACGGCCAAGTTGTCGAACCGGTTCAAACTGATAACATTTTCCTTGTGGATTTATGTTGGATGTTTGAGAACAAACAGCATACCGTCATCATATCTATCACCAGATAGTTTATAAGCAACACTCTTGGAAACATTTAATTAAAATCATCTCTGTCCTACAAGTTGTGGACTAATGTGACTGAGACACATAGAAAGTATACAGGTGTGTAAATAAGTGAGTTGGTATAAATGTATCATTTTGATGCTGTGGCCCAAGATTTTGATAAGTATCCCAACCTTGCACGAACGAATCACTGTATCCTGCGTGTGTACCGTAACTAATTATCTGAAAAAGTATTTAAAATTATCTAAAGACATAGATCATTTATCTAAAATTATCTAAGAAAAATGCATCGATTATCTAAAATTATCAAAATAAAAAATGGATCGTTTATCTGGAATTATCTAAAAAAAATGGATCGTTAATCTAAAATTGAATGTTTCTCTAAAACTGACTAGCTCGTAATTCTTTTTATATAGTTTCATAACTTTAATCAATACATATTATAGCGTTCAACATTTATTTCTTGTGTAAATTGTATATGAAGATCCCTGTCAAGACATTTTTTGTATCATCATCATCATCATCATCATCATCATCATCATCATCATCATCATCATCATCCTTTTATCGACCGTAGTTAGTAATAGACCTTCCCCAAGATTCACCAGACCTCTCTATTATGGGCGTTGCAGAGCCAATACTTTCTGAACTTGTCTAGTTCGTTACGCTAGCTATTTTTTGTTGCCTGCAACAGTTTACCGTATGGTCTCTTGGAATGTACATCGTGAGTCACGATGCTCAGCGATGGTCTGACATTCTAAAAACATGGCCGGTTCATTGCTTTTTGAGCTTTATAATGGTTTTCACGATATCTCTGGCTCCTGTTTGTTGTCAAATATAATGTGCTATCTCGTGATTCCTCCAGGTGACGTCGAGCAGCAGATGGGTTCTTTGCTTAGCTTATCAGTAGTATTCAAGTGAAATATCACAAAAGTTTCTGAGAGGTAGTTTTCCCAATTTTAACACATTTTATTTTCCGAATCAGTAAAGTGCGTTGAATTACTTCCATCATGAATGCAAACATTATTCCATTTCAGAAATTTATGAAAACCCTGAACTTTTGTTAAGATATAACAGCATTGGTCGTTTCAATTACATTGGTCCAAAAATAATTGCATTTTTTGTTATTTTAAGCTTTGATGCTTATTTTGGAATGAACTGTTATTTAACAGACTTCATGTAATTTACCGCTTTGAAGCGTGAATTCTGCCCTGTTTATTCAAGCTGAACCTTTTCACTATTTATCCTGGCTTATTTGAGCCTATCAAATCATAGATGGAAAAAAG
Source organism: Thysanoteuthis rhombus (assembly GCA_963457665.1). Classification (NCBI taxonomy): domain Eukaryota; kingdom Metazoa; phylum Mollusca; class Cephalopoda; order Oegopsida; family Thysanoteuthidae; genus Thysanoteuthis; species Thysanoteuthis major. The sequence continues at coordinate 15,268,871 of OY735221.1, forward strand.
CAAATTCGAGCTATTTTGCCGAACGAGTTGAAAATGGGACTTAAATCAGCGGAAACACCTCGCAATATAAACGAAGTATTTGGCCTAGGGACCGACAATGAACGTACAACTCACCATCAGAGACAACCGTCTTGAAGACGTGAACGTACTTCTGTGATTGACGACATCTACTTGAGGGCTATTATTTTTGCGGACGGACCAACACAAAAAAACATCGAGGGTATTGCAGAGGAATTAAACGTTGACCATTCAACAGTTGATTGACATTCTCATTAACCAGAAAAGCAAAAGAGCGTGAATGACCCTGAATGAAATGTGAGAAAGCTGGAATTGGGTGCGATTGACCCTGCAGAAAATGAATAAACTCACCAGACCTCTCTCCAACCTACTGTCACCCTCGCAAACATTTAAACCCCTTCCCGCAAGGAAAGTTTTCGATAATCAGGCAGCAGCTGAAATGTTAAAAATATCTTACCTTCCGTAAAAAGCAATGAATAGTTGAAGCCTTTTTGGCACAATCTATTAGAGAAATGGTGGTCTCGATTGTAGAAATGGAAGAATTGATTTGAAACTTATTTCTTCGCCGTTCGCAACATCAGTTGAGTGATGAAGTGAAACTTAGCAATTTACAATCGGGACCACTTTCTCTAAGCTCTACTTAAAAGATATTTTTCTGTCTGTTGCTTTTGGCAGACATTAAAATACTTGAGCGTTTTCATGCATCAGTAGCACATAGCACACCCATTATACAAAACACAATACAGCACTAGAAAAAACATGTAGGTGGCGGAATATTCTAATAGAACAGCAAGAGTGTAGTTTTCAAACATTTCAGCTCTAAAACTATTTTTGGTAATTTTGCATTAGCATTCGATACTGAATTTCATCATTGAGACTATTTTTGAGACTTTCACATAATTTTTCGGTACCGATTTTCATCATTGAGACTATTTTTGAGATTTTCGCATAATTTTTCGGTACTTATTTTCATCATTGAGACTATTTTTGAGACTTTCGCATAATTTTTCGGTACTTATTTTCATCATTGAGACTATTTTTGAGACTTTCGCATAATTTTTCGGTACTTATTTTCATCATTGAGACTATTTTTGAGACTTTCGCATAATTTTTCGGTACTGATTTTCATCATTGAGACTATTTTCGTATCATTTTTCGATCTTGAATACTATTATTCGCCATCGAAAGATAAATGAGGAAAAACAGCCTGATTTTTTCATACATTGTTTGATAGGTTACTTATAGCGCAAAAAGTCCAGACTAAAATAAGCTGAAGCAAATTCGATCAGCAACAAATATCGAAGCAAAGGAAGGAAAATAAAAACCAGGTCTGATTAGTCACTGAACAGAAACCGTCTCATGACCAACAACTGTAGTCTGCATGCCATGTTGGGGGTGATCAATAGATAAGTCACTTCTCTCGCTTTTTGTTGGGTCACTAAAAAGATTGACTTTTCAAAAAACTATCGTGCACAACCAAGTGATCAATTTAGCATGAACTCACATTGTAAATTGACCCCCTGCTAAAAACCTATCAGTAAAAAAAAAACAAAAAAAATATTTCAATTTTATATTTTCCAGTCGTGATAAGGAGTAAATGTTGAAATTTGAAGCTTTCTAGATCAATCAATTCGGCCTGTGTGCGTGATATGCACATAGGTATGTTTGTCAAAAACAAGTCTTGATATTCCCTCAATAAAAATCGTCACACAACCAACGTCTTTTGGTAGCATACCTTGTTGGGAGTAATCAATTAAAACATTTGAAGAACGGGTGATTAATGAATGAGTTACTTCTCTTGCTTTAATTGGTAAAAAGAAGTTTGAATTGAAAAAACAAAACAACAAAACAAACAAACCGAGCAGGTACAAAACAGGGATCAGTTTCACATAAATTTACTTTGCAAATAGAACCACCACTAAAAATTTGTTTAAAGGATGTCTTGAAAGAACAAAAAGCAAAACGAGAACAAAACCTCGTTTTTTCTCGACACAAGGAGTAGTTGTTTAAATTTTCTTCCCTATCTCTCCAGTAGTGTGGTCTGTAAACTTGATACGTACGTAGTCAGTCATCCAACCAGTCGGACCAAGAAACCCATTGTCGCAGTTTTGGTTGACGATTTTTAATGAGGAAAACAACGAATTTTCGCATAAGACGTTTGATGAGTTATGCGTAGAGTTAGAAGTTCATACTGAAATAACCTCGAACGAATTTGATCAGCAACAATTTCATATCTATGTTAAAACAAAAAAAAAAAAAAGAAAAAAGAAATAGCTTGTTCAGGATTGCCTGAAGACAACGTGTAGAGCTGCACCAGCTATTTCCTTGCAGCGAAAATATAGCCCTGGATTAAATAAAGCAAGCATTTGCTTAGGGCATCTGTAGAGAAGGCTGCACCACGGGCTTCTTACAGTTTCCTGTGTTGAATCGTTACCAGTCGTTCAAAATGCTTGACATGGAAGTTTGAATTTTAATTCTTTTTTATTTACTGATAAATGAATTTAATTTAAACATTCAAATGATTCGATCGTCTCACAAATACCATGGTTAAAAACTGGTCAATGTAAGCACTAGTTTCCTTGGTGAAGATCTGTTTTAGCGAAGTTTATATTCGATGTGTCCTAACTGAATATAACCTTAATTCCTTCAGGAATGTTTCATTTTTGAAAGTCCTATCAGTAAAGCAACGGGTGGGCTGAGGTGTGGCACCATTTTCGGGCTGTGCTTCGAGCATCAATCAACTTTGATTCGACCCAGGCGAAAATGTAATATTTCTGTAAAATTCCTTGAACAACTGATTTCCGCATGATTTTATCTGAAATTCAACACAAGTCATTGATAAGCAAAACAAAGGCTTTATCAATATTTTTGTACACATACACATACACATACATACACAGTCTGCTCTCTCTCTTTCTCCCTCTATCTCTCTCTTTCTCTCTCTCTCACACACACACACATGCATAAACACATACATGAACACTTTGGTTTTCTAATCTTATACGTGACAAATATCGCGTGTTCAGCAAATGGGTTTCCAGATACGCACTGTTAATCAGACCAGTAAGTAGCATATCTGATACTTCAGTTTAAACTCGCATTGGGTGTCAAAGCTCAGTCAGGCGTAGATACAACCATTTATTCTCACAAAAATGAGGTCCATTGTTTGACATGCACACAGAGTCCTCCATACACGTACACCTCGATATTCCATGTTACTTCCACTCTGTACGAGAAACAGTCAACCAAAACTGTCACAAAAACTGTAAATGTAAGTTCGTTCAGTTTTTCAAGTTGGCTGGGCTGGCCTGGCTAGCCGGTGGGCTGACCGACGTATCAGGCGCACAGACCGTACCAACAGAACTAGAGGGCTGAAGCTTTCAACATTCATTCTCTAGCATGTCTTTTTTTTTTCATTTTTTGTGGGGGTTCAGTTTGCAATCTAAGTTTATGCAAAATCGTTCACTTACTTTGCGCCCACTCTTGTTTTTTTTTTTAGAAAATCCAGACCTTTTTAGTGAACACAGGCCAACAAAAGATGAGAGAAGTAAATCATTCATTGATCACCCACTTTTCCAGTTTTTTAATTGATCACTCCCAACGCAGTACGCTGATAAAAGAAGATATTGGTCACGTGACGTTTTCTATTGGGTGACTGACAAGACCTGCTCATTGGTCGTATTTATTTAGAACAATGCTTGCACAAAATACTTCCATTTAACATTATTTACTGACATAGATTCTCACAAACTTCCTCCTCTCCAAAAGTACTCATAAAGACAAACGTGTAGATGTCATCATCACCATCACCATCATCAGTCTTTCAACATCCGTCGTTGGATATAGACTTCCCCAGGATTCGCCACACTTCTCCATCAAGGGTGTTGCGAAGCCAGCTCTCTCTGAATTTCTCAAGTTCGTCTCTCCATCTAATATTCTGTCGGCCTCGGTTCCGCATGCGATCTTGGGGGATCCATGTCGCGAGTCGCGATGTCCATCGGTTGTCCGCCATTCGTGCAACATAGCCAGGCCACTGCTATTTGAGATTTTTAATGGATTCTATGATATCCCTGACTCCTGTCTTTTCCTGGATGTACTGTGCTGTCTTGTGGTCTCACCGTGTGAGGCCTAGCATATTTTTTTCATGAGCACGTTGCATAGTCTCTGGGTTGTTCAATGTTTCAGCTCCATAAGTGACTATTGGGAGGATGCATTTATTATACACCCTTCTTTTTAGGATTAATGGGATCTTCTCATGTAGACTGCTTCAATCCAGGATATACAAGTGCTTGCTGTATCATTGTTCATTCTATAAGAATCTTACCCTGAATTCCTTTACAAATCTTTAGAAAAATTAATTGGACAGAAAAAGGAGGCGATTTGAAAGTACTGTGAATGAGCTGTAAAAAAAAATGAGATTTTAATTATTCAATGTATTGCAATTGTAATGTTACCTGTTTCAAAATGGCCACCGCTCCAACTGTAGAGTGACAGGCTCCGGTGGCCAATTTAAAGTCTAAGAAGCAGAAAACAATATCCCTAAACATAACCATAACATAATTCTAGAAATGCTAACCCTAACCCTAAAAATACTAATCCTAAAAGCACTAACCCTAAAATCACTAATTCTGCATCTTGAGCGGCAGCCATTTTAAAACAGGAAACATAACCAATAGCTCAATTTATCTTACTTGGTACCATTCGATTATAAAGACCTCAATTAATCTGCAAAAAATTATTGTTAAGAACAAAAAGAACCCACAATATTCAAACCAAACACTTCTCAACTTTCGCTGAAAGAGTCACAAAAATAATTCACCTTGACTCTAAAGTTCCGGCCCATTGCACTTAAGATCGTGGGTCAGGACATTTACTGATGTGAGTGGTTGCTGCTTAAACCCCTCCGAGTAAGAATAACCTTTTGTCTCATGCAATCGAATCTAAATTTATAACTTACCATTAACACTACCACTGCTTCTATTACTGCCAGTTGTGGTCGTAGTAGTAGTAGTAGTAGTAGAATTGGTAAAGAGGTATATGATGTTCTGTGGGGTGATATTTATTAGCTTAATAGTTCACTCGTATCGTCAAAAATGACGGCATATATGAAATATATGAAAAGACATTACATTTTTCATACGAGGAGGGTGTCCTGGTGATCACAAACGTACTTTTTAAATTATTATATCATATCCATAATGATATATAATGAAAGGATTGATATTGTCTGACTAAGCTGTAAAATATTGGAAAGAATTCAGTACGATTCAACTTTTAAGGTCGAAGGACATAAATCAAGACTAAAGTTATTCACTTCCTCCATTACAACTCACAAGTCGTTCTAGCTCTTGGCTAGGAAAGTCAATAAAAAGGAGAATATCTCTCCTATGACCTAAGGTGAGGATAGAATTCATTTATATAGCCAGCAAACAAAGTCGTTACTGCTATTTTAAGAATGTTATCTTGAAATATATTTCATTAATAAACCAATATTCCTCTGTAAAAGCACCTCCAAAACGGTAACTTGTCTTTTCAGACGGGGATCAATATTTAATGAGACAACCTGTTCTATAAATTTCGTGGAAGTTGAACTTGAAAAACAAATAATTTAGATATTAACGAATCATTGTTGTTCTTGTGCAGTCATTACCTAAGTCTAATTCTGGATATGGGTGAGCGTGTAGATGTGTATGCAGAAAACTAGACAACTGACCATTGTACTAAGTTGATATATAAGTCTGTACATTAGGCATTACAGTGTAGATTTTGAAGTTGTCTGGATCATTATCGATAAAATTTGATAGAAATGAAATATACAGAATATAGATCTTTCATCTGAAATTATAGATCTAAATTTAAATATAGAATATCGCTATTGGCAATAATTGTAAATTTAGATAAAAAATATCTAAATTGGCAATTGATCCAAGTTCGATAATAAAATATCTAAATTGGCAAGGGATTCAAATTTAGATATACCGTAACTAAATTGGCAATAGATATAAATTAGAAAAAATAAAATATCTAAATTGGCAATAGATCTAAATTTAGATATGAAATAACATCTTATGAAGAAAAGTAACAGGAATAAAGCTGTATTTAGTACGACAGACGACAATTTAGTATATCTCGGAATTTTTGAGATGAGGTATTATTATTATTTCCATTAATATTCGGACCATCCTCATCTTTGTTGTTTTATAGCTGACCATGTATGGAAAGGAAAGGGAGACCACCTACCCCTCTGGAACAAGGTTGAGATAATTGACCAGGAAGAACATTGGAAAATCCGTAAATTGAAAGAGTCGGCCCATATGCTAGGCAAGCAAAACTGCCTCAGTAATCCTAGCATTGAAATGGATACCGTATGGGAACCTCTAATAATAAAAGACAGAAAACAATAACATCAAGAAAAAAAAATCTGTCACCTGAGGTTTAAGGCTCCTAAAAATTAACACCGGTTGTCCACATGGACACATAGCGCAGTGGTTACAGCATCAGACAAATTACTGTTAAGTAATCTGATGGTACTAGGTTCAATCCTAGTGTGAGACAGTATAACAATACTACTAACGCTAAAAGAGGGGAGTACGGTTGATATACCCCCGTCGGATAAATAAAGGGTTTGGTTCGTAACTTCCCAAAAATCTCCCAGATGTTACCTGACGAAGGCCGTAGAGTGCAACGGCCGAAATGTTGTATGAATAACAACGAAGATGAGGATGGTCCGAATATTAATGGAAAGACGACAATTTATTTTACATGACTATCATGGCCGCCTGCTCCACACACCACCAAGTCAGGTCCTTTGCACACATTAACTTTTGGAACAGGTTTTTCTTTAGATATATAAACATGTATTTAAGCACACATCAAGCACATAAAATATCAACAAAGGCAAATTAAAGCAACTTAATCATCGAATGATTGAGGACTTATGAGGTCGAGAAATATGGATGGCCAAAAGTGAAATGAAGAGACGAATTGTCAGTTTCACATAATGTCAACGTCAAACTATTAGACGGATATTTCAAATATTTATAGGGTTCTTCCAATCTAATTCCTCTGTCTTTTAAAAAAATCAATTTCATAAAGATGGTACATCAGTGAAATGACAATGTTGGAGGACTGTTTGAGACAATGGACTCTTTATTTCAACGTTTCGCTTATTTCAAGCTTTGTCAAGAAATCAAGGTGTCACGAGAAAACGGGTGTTTATATTGTTCGACTGTGGATAGGCTGTGTAGACAGTCTTCCAATATTGTCATTCAACTCACCGTGGGATTAACCATTAATCCATACCCTTATATTCATTAAAGATGGTATGTAAAGAATCTGTTTTTGTGCTTCCTATGTAGCTCGTCATGTCACCATTATTTGTCAATGAACTTTTCTAGCTCTTTGTAAAGACATAAACTTCATCAGTAAAAATGATGAGCTGAAAACTTGTAAGCTTTCCAAGTTTGTTTTCTCTTTCTATTTATGTAGAAGATCTTTTTTCCAAACACCATCTCTTCAATCCAAAGGCCTTCAATCTGAAACTCAAGGTAATCCTTTCCCATAGCAATGTACGAAGAGAGTTTTTTTGCCAAAGAAAGATTCTAAACAAGGGCACAAAGCCAAAACTGGCTGAACATTCTTAAAAAAATACAACAGATATGTTGGATGCAATAAGATTTTTGATCGCTGGTCGCCAAAAGTGGAGGCATGATGGCTTAGTTCTGTACTAAAACAAGAACCATAAGTTCAACCATGCGTTCACCATTCGAGGTGGTTGTGACTGGAGGAGAAGGGGTAGGAAGAATAGTATTCGATCAATTGATACTCATACTTGTTAAACATTGCGATGTTGAAATATTCTGCAAGTGTTTCAGTAAAAATTTATAAGTGGCCATTTATGTCATTTTTAAAGCCATTTTTTGGTTTTTATGTAGACATTGGATATCCTATTACGGCATCATTAGCAGCTGATAAAAAAATTGATCGGAATAGATGTTACACCTTTTGATAACGTCACGCTTTTTAATGACCTTTCAATGATATAATACCTCTTCTTTCCTTCCTATCTCCATTGTTTATCATAACTGGGACCAAACGACAGACTGTTTGACAAGCGTCTTATAGAGGGGAGTGAACATTTCTAAAATGGAACTGTTGTCTCCAAAAATACGTGTTTATTCATCCTGGTGATGTCATAAATGCTTGGAAATGGAATCTAAAACTCTTATGTATTGAAAGAGGTGTCGCAAGGTTTGTTAAGGAATAGACATTGTCGGGGACAGGGGAATGCAGAGATGGTACACAGGGGTAACGACGGCGCCCTAAGAGGGCATACTCATCAACAACAGGCATTATAGGGTAATTTTGCGCCCATTTATACCCGTGGGGGCGCTGCCATCTCTTCTCTCTTCCCCCCTTGATACGCTTCTGAGCGTCTGTCAAACAATCGAAAGCACTTTAGCGGTTATAATTACACACATGTGATATCAAGAAGTGTCGATAGAAAAAGAAAAGACAATGTCGTGCATAAATACGTGCGAATAACGATACAAAGGTACAAATATTTCTTCTTATCTTTTGTATTCACTTGACAGAAAACATTTGATTAATTCGGCTTCAATTTCGAGATCTTAACTGGATGGAATATTCAAAGTTGACACTGTCAAATACAAACAAAGTGGTTATGTGACATGACTTGCGGTCCACCTGATATCTATGTTGTTGTGACATAGATGTTTTGATAGCTTGCTAGAGGGGCAAATTCCTATGTATCAGATTCATAAGTCTTCATGACATACATGCATAAATACATACGAGGTTTATCCAAATCTTCAACAGCTTACTATCAAAGATTACTATCTTCTACGGATAATATTTCAAATATAATCTCGTCATAGTGCTTTTTATAGATTGTCAACTGAAACTTTAAAAGAGTAGTAATTGTTTGGAATAGGTTCATCAAAAGGTTAAGTCGGTATTTTGCAAGGGGAATAACTTCTCACATACATTATTTGATGCTATTGTAAAACTATTATGGAACAAACGAAAACAGAAAACTATGAACGTTTGAAACAGTATTCTACTTAATTTAACTATAGAAGTATTTAAGGTTATTGTTCGGATTATGATTAAGGTCAGGGTTTATTCTATGTGATAAGTAGAAAGATATAGCACAAATGCATTGTGGTGTAAAAGAATATTTGATTGAATCAGACGACAATTTCTTCCAGTTGAAGTCAAATGATTAAATAATAGCTTTTCCTTTTATCATGCACAGAGTCTATTCGGTTTATAATGTTTTAGTGAATCTATTCCAACCAATAATGAAAGTATTTATCGTTTTTATTTTTCAAACGAAAGTTTCCTCTGCAATAACTTGTGTGTATTTTCCTCTGTTATTCAATTACTAGATGAGCGTAAAATTTTACACGTCATCAAATTTTTGTATTTCGAAGTCGTACAGAAATAGTTTTAATATGCGCTCATCCGACTGGTTCTCTTGGTTTTATTAGCAGAACGCAAGTTTCTTCCAGATTATGTAACCCTTAAAACATACACAGGCGCATATTTCAACTGCACATCATCTTGACTGAGTCGCTGGTTTCCAGTTTCTTTTAACTATTTTCACAAGTATGCCTCATACACAGAAGGTCCCAAGTTGATTCCTGGAATGTGCGAAGAGTGTAGAAAACACTTCATTGTGACTAATTTCCCCTTACACTTAGCAGCTAATTGAGTACACTCTAAGCTGTGTGATTAAGGTAGAGGCATCCTTTTGGTGGGCTCACATTATACAAAGGAGTTAGTCATAAAAAACTTATGAGAATGAGGTACTGGTCTCGACCAGCTTTGAAACTTGCTAGGACGTATGCAAATGAAATTGGTAATTCGCCCAACGAGATTAGTTTCTTTACTCCAACTGAGTTTTTACCTTATGAGTATTCGAAAGCTAAGAAAAATCTTGCAAAAATAAAGTACACAGATTTATCATACTGGATCATTTTGGGTATGAAGAGTCTGACATAAATAGAAAAAAAGATAAGTGATATGGTTCCATGTCCTTAACATGGGAATTATAAGGTCGACTGGGATAGAATGGTAACTAGAATCGAGTGTTTAACTGATAGGAACAGACATTAACATTTGAAATAGGATCATGAGAGTTTTTTGGGGAAGGAAATTCGTGACAAATAGCGAACTAGAATACAAAGAAGCAATATGTCATTTGCCCGAATCTTTCAAATAGAAATAAAATTTTCTCTGGAAAACATCTGAAATAGGGTAAAAGTATCTGAAAACATCTAGATTATCCAGAATCTAGATGTTAATGATGAACCAGTCAAAATGAGACCCCCAAAAGATCAAACAGGCCTTATTCCCCTCCCCTGATTTATTTTCAGATGGGGTCTAATGAAGTACTGATGCTGATTTTCAAGTCTGTAGACAAAACAGTATGGTGAGGAGCGCTGGGAAACACAATCATAAACAAACAAGTACACAAACATACGCACGTATATAAAAAAAAAGATTAAAGCCCTTCGTCTCGTGATGGCAAGTGTTGTTCACCAAAAAGCTAATTTATTGTGGATAGAAATAAAACGTTTGGAAAGGAAAAAATTGCAATGAACAAATAAACTTAAAATTGCAATCGCCAGGAAAGAATATATTTTACAATTCCTAAAACTAAAGGGAGTAAATAAAGCCCTGGCACTGGCTACGGCTTCAGTCGTTCCTACTTAATGCATAAATTCCAGTAACGAATGTTAGGACGATGAAAAACGAAACAAGTGGTGATATGTATTACTTCCACTTTTGCTTAAGTACGATCAGAGGCTGTCTACCACAACTAAAAAAATTGATTCCTTCAATATTCAAGTTGGTCCGGTTGGCTGGCTATGTATGTAAGTATTTATCATACATGCAAGGATGAATGGAGCTAGAGGGCTGAAATTTCAACATCCACGCTCTATTATCCCGAGAAAGTTTTTTTTTGTTGTTTTTTTCAAAATTCCCCGATAAATAGTTTTTTTAGTGGGTGGTTTCATTTACAATATAAGTCTATGCTAAATTGGTTGATAATTGATGCCCGCTTGTCTTTTTTTAAAGAAAATTCAAACTTTTTACTGATCTAACAAAAAGTGAGAAAAGAAACTCATTTATTCCCATTTTTTGATTGATCACCCCGACACAGTATGCTGCCAGTGACACGAAATGTGTGTATGGATCATGTGAAGAAAGTCTCTTTCAAGCATTGCAAGTAATTCCAACCGAGACATTTTTAACGATTCTTCTATAGAACTGAAGATGATGTCAGACAAGTGTTCCCGGGCAGAAAGGTTGCTGGAGAACCTCAGTTCTTTTTTGAATAGATAATCAAGCCAGCATTACCATAATTTTCGGACATGACGTCAATTGTCCTTTGTAAAGCATAGATGGGAAGTCTACATCGTTGGCGTACTGGAGGTCATAGATAGTGGATGTGGGTGTCTTCGTCCTTGCTTTGAGCCTTCGTAGGTTAAAAAAAGGCTGTCATCTAGGCGGTAACGAATGCCATTTTCTGTGTCAATGTCCTAGCAAGCAAAGAGAATCACCGCCAAGAGGTAAACGTTGAAAATTACTGTGTGATTGGTACATTTATAGAGAATGGGTCAGAGACTAGGCTACCGGCCATGACGCAAGCTGTCATTCCGTCAGAGAAGCTTCGGAGAATCGATATGAATTTTGGTGGGCATATATTCCCTTTTGCTTCAATACAATAGATACTATTTTTCCCCCGATGAGCATGAAATACTTGCATAAGCTGAATTCAAATACATCATTGTAAATACTCCTCTATAGATTGAAAAGATATTACAAAGAAAGTTTTTTTTTTATATCTATAACAAATCTAATTGATTCGGTCAATATTTCGACCTTGCACACCATCGTCTTGGGCATCTGCTATCATTCTTCGGGGGGAAGGGGGCAAAAGCATATATTTTTTAGCGGAGGAGACCCATATTTCAAGTGACGGAGGCAGAAGAGAATATTTCGAGAGGTAAACGTTGAAAATGGCTATGTGACTCCTAAATTGACAGCGTATGGTTCAGAGACGAGGCTACCGGTCATGATTCAAGCTGTCAATCCATCCCTTTCCGAAGAGTTGGGGGTGGGGGGAAGCATATATTTTCGGGGGTCTGGGGCAAACATATATTTTTAGGGACGACGGTAAAAAGGTATATTTCGAATATATCCGATGATCATGGGCGTCGGCAGATGTGGGGAACCATTTGCTACTCCTCCAGTGAACTCCCAGGGGCATCATTACAAATATGGCGAACATATAAGCAATGAATTTAAAATACACATAGCTACTGAAGTATTAATTTTAATCTGACATATATGAAATTATAATTTTTGATCCTGATTATCAGCCATACAAACTCTATTGAATTGAAGTCTAGAAAGAGACTTTCCCACTATCTTAGGAGGGAGTGATGGTGGGAAATGTACATGAAAGAAAGTATCAGTTCGTTCAATCAAAACAAATAATATGAAAACAGATGGTTTAAATGAAAATCTTCTGTCAGCATTAAAACATAGCGTATTATCAGTAATCAGTGAGAGAAAAGATTCGATATATATATATATATATATATATATATATATATATATATATATATATCACAAAATTCTCATCTCGTTCATTCTCAGTCTCTTTCATCTCTTTCAACGTGACAGTATGTATTTAAGAAATGGACATATTTGGTCGGTCTGACAGAAGAAATTATGAATTCCGTTATATTATGTAGAAACTTATTTGATATGATTTCCATCGTTACTCGGCTAATATATCATTCAATTCAGACAACCTAAATAGAATAAACAATTAAAGAAAATGGGGCTGCAACAGGAATCGAACCTACCACTGATATTATTATAATTTGGCCTTAGCACACACACACATATATATATATATATATATATATATATATATATATGTATATGTGTGTGTGTGTGTGTGTGTGTGTGTACTCTAGAAAGCTTCATAGTTTTGAACACTGAACATTAAAAATTTTTCAACATTTTTGTGTCACTTTTTTCCCAGTGTTAATAATGCAAATTTCTTCTGTCTTCTTTTAATGTTTTACATTTCCTTTGTTATTATGGTATTCAGTGTGAATTTTCTCTAGTTGGGATCATCAGTTGTTTATCATGTTACTGTTTCGGGGATTTGAAAGAAAAAAAAATTGAACATGGCACCCCAGCAGTGTTAATCAAACATTACCTCCCTTTCAGCTATGACGTTATTTTTGTTTTGAAACAGGGCTTACTCACATAAGTTACCCAAAAAACATAATATATGTATGTATATAAAATTTTACTATGTAAAAGTGAAAATATTGAGAAAATATCTCAAGAAATTCTATTATTACAAAGAAAGGCTTGATGTATTTCGCTGGAATCGTTTCAGCGTTTTCAAATCCATCTACAATTTCTTCAAAGCCAAAAGATATCATCTCATTCTATGTCATTTTTTCTGTGACAAAAGAACGTTCCAAAGTTGAACTTTCTCATCCATACCCATGATAACACTCCTCCTTCCTCTCCTTCAAAGCAACTAGAAAAGCGCAATGCACACCATATTATTCTCCAGTTAATTTCCACACACAAACATAAAAACATCTACACATTTTTGCAGCAATTATCTGCATTGCTAAATGCCTTTGAACACACACACACACACACACACACACATATATATATATATATATATATATATATAGTAAGAAAAATGCGTACCTACATAATATGTTGAGATAACTATGAAAAAGCACCAAGTAAGAATATTTTAACATAAAAAAAAAACTATCAACACGGTGGCACAAAATGAATCTAGATTTTATAAATAGGGCTTCTCTAGTTCTAAAAAAGGAGGGCATATAACCAATGCATGATAGTCATCTATGGAGCTGAAGCATGGAACCTGACCAAGAACAGACCCTCAAACTGTGGAGCATGCAATGTGCACATGAGAAAATCTTTCTGAACCTCTCCTGGAGAAATCACAAGACAGAACAATATATTAGGGAAAAAACAGTCCAAGGATCATAGAATCCGTTAGGAAACTCAAATGGCAATGGGCTGGTCGTGTTGCAAGAACGGCAGACAACGGATGGACATCACAACTCAAAACATGGATCCCCAGATATCAAATGTGGAACCGAGGTAGGCAGAATTTGCGTTAGCGAGGCGAACAGATTGAAAAAAGTATAGGCTCTGCGACGCCACGAAAGAGAAATATGGCGAATCCTGGGGAGGTCAATGTCCAACAACAGATAATAAAAGACTGATGATAATGATGATGAATCCATTTTTGTGAGTTGGAATCAAGAAAACGTTACTCACAATAAAAGTCTCTACAATAAGACGTACATTTCATTTAAATTGGTTTTGTTTTGTTTTTGCAACATTAAAGTCGTATACTTACTCATATGAAGGTCAGAGCACTGCTTGTGTCCAATATCTATCTATCTATCGATCTACCTATGATATCTGATTCAAAGAAAAATATTGATCTAAGATCGATGGAAAATACTAAGGAAGACGCGAAGTAGCAGATGGCAATCCCAGAAGAGAATTTTCTCAGTAGGCTATTCTTTCCATACGTAATAAATGACTGGATACTTTCCGAGCAAACCTTATATATATATATATATATATATATATATATATATATATATATATATATATATATATATATATATATATATGTTGATAATTATGACATCCACAGACAGCTATTTCGTTGTATTACAACTCTTCAGTGTGGCTATAGACTGTACATCCAGTAACACTAAATAGGATTGAAACCTTCGTTTGAGACCCAGATATTTCACCCCTGCCCAACGTGGAACAGGAGTATCAATAGGACCGAATTATGCAATGTATATTAACTTACGCATAATTCCCCGTCTACGAAAGAGCTCTATTCCAGATTGGAAGAGCATTACATATATATATATATATATATATATATATATATATATATATATATATATATATATATATATATCCTTGCAAAAATATCGATCGCACTTAAACAAAATCAGGTGTTTCGTAGCTGCCAGTGGATTCGGAAGGGCTTTGTACGAAGTGATTTAATACTGGAACATAAATATCTAACATGAATCATTACTGTGAACGGAATGATATAACGCTTATCTTTCGGAAGGTTTTTCGAACGAGAACGTATAAAGCAGATTTAACATGTCGTTTAAATAGAAATAAGGCTTTGCTATTTATAGCTGTAACCTTTGATATAAGCCAAAGTAAGTAAGGATAGCCAAGATCCTGAACAATGGGTTATTGATCCGTGATAGGATACCAGGTTGCAAGATGCATGGTTTAACAGCAACAAGGCTCTATCTGTGGTTTCTTGATTAAATCTATGAAAAAGAATCTTTATGCATGGGAAATTTCTCAACCCGTGCGTGGGTTTCAATGCACTCAAATGGGGTAAACATTGATATAAAGTGAAAATGCAATTCAGCTGCACTTGAAGTTGCTTATTCAGATATCTTATGTCCACAGAGGTCTATAATAATGCAGTATATCAAATATTTGATTTTTTTTTTTCGGAAGGAATAAGAATTCAGATTTACAGGATCTTGATCTAAAGGAATTAGCAATATCCCCAAATAAAACAAACTGAATCTGTTCTGATAGGAAAAAACCCCAGGTCTGGTTAGTTGCTCGATATAAACAGTCAGAAGACCAACGTCTTTCGGCAATTTATTGGGGGTGATTAATTGATAATAATAATAATAATAATAATAATAATAATAATAATAATAATAATAATAATAATAATAAAAAAAAACTAAAAAAAAAAAACTGAGGTGAGTGCTAGAAATATAAAGACTGCAACACTAATTCTTAACAGTGACCTAACAAAGAAAGGGAAATGAAAACGGGAATGTGAACTACAGGACTGGCATGATAGGCGAAGGAGAGAAGAGATGTTGGCTGAAGACCTGAGGAGACTTGTTGTCACTCAGCCTTCAGCAATGACCACTGGGCAACCGGTGTGAAACTGTAAACCGCAGTATTACTGTGGCCTATGAGAACTGGGAGAGAAGGGCTGGAGACTTGAGGAGACTTGCTTTCACTCAAACTCCAGCAGTTACCACCAGGCAACTGGTGTGAGATTGCAAATAATGATAATGATAATAATGATGATAATAACAACCCTAAAAATACGAAGCCTAGAAACATTTTTATTCAAATTAAAATGAAAATGAATGATGGAATTGCAGCGATTTTTAAACGGGAAAAGCAACAATCGCCACTTGTTTGTTGGGCAGATATCATTCAACAAGCCTGCATTTTCAAATGAACAAACAAGTAACAATGCAAACTAAGGGAGCGATTTAGCATAAACTTGAATTGCAAATTGACCTCCCCCCCAACTAAAAAATCTATTTCGGAAGAGAATTTACAAAAAACGAAAACAAAAAAAATCTCTCTTGGACACAATAAGATGTAAATGTTCATATTTTCAGCCTCTGATGCAGTCTGTATGCATGCAATATAGATAGCCAGACTGACTGACCTACTTAAAAACTGGGAAACCTGTGTTGACAGTTTTTTTAAAGTTTGGTTAGTTTTAGTCATGAAAACCCTTTTAAAAGAATGACGTCAATAGAGATAAGATGGAATCGTTTGGCTCATATTCAAGGTCTTTGTTAACAGTGACAATAACAGAACGTGTGGTATTCATTCTCAACATTCCTTGCTGCTTAATTCGATGGTCTAGACGGGTAAACAGTCATTAAAATACACTGAAAAAAATAAAATTGCAATGCCCTGAATAGGCGTTCGAATTTCATCATTCCCAAAGATTCGACAGACCTCTCTATCATGGGCATCACGGGGCCAAAATTTTCTGAACTCGTCTATTTTGCCAGGTCATCTAATATTCTGTCGGCATCTTTTTGGTACGTGATCTCTGGAGATGCATGTTTTGTGTCGTGATATGCAGCTGTTATCTGCTATTCTTGCAACATGACCAGCCCATTGCCATTTGAGGTCTCTAGTGGTTTCTCCTCTTTTTCCTCAATAGAATAGTGTTGTCTTTTATTTTCTGCATGCGATTTTGAGCATGATTCTCTTCTGTGCATGTTGCATGGTTCTCGAGTCTCAGGTCAATCTTTTGATTTAATTCCATGTTTCAGCTGCATAGGTGACCGTCCAGAGGATGTATTGGTTATTTGCCCTTCTCCTTAGGACTTGTAGTATTTTCTTGTTCTTGGAGGTCTCTATTGAAAGCTTGTCATCCTAGAGAGATGCTTCGCTAGATATCTTCTCCTTTTGAAAGGTTTGTATCAACAGTACTCACTCCCCATATTATTACACAGTAATTCCTCCTTGACGATTAACAAAGGCATTTACTCTAATGGTCAGATAGACAGTACACTAGTATGAATGATGACTGGAGACTTTGAAAATTTCATCAGAATGTCTACTAACCCCCAGCATGCACATACTGTACCCAGGTCAAAATCAGCATCGTCCTTCTGGGTGTTGCTATGTTCTTTTCGGTCAGTATAATAACTCTGAAATAACAGCAGATAGAAACTTAGTGCACATGAAATTTGAATGAATCTCTGTGGTTGCATGAGCTGGTATAAAACAGCAACTGGCCATTTTACAAAATTGATATTCGTTCTGTATATTAGTCAACACACGATGTTGCTATGTCGAGTTTGAAGTTGCTTTGATCAACAGTTCCTGAGATATCAAATAAAAATAGATTTTAAAATGTACAGATTGTAGATCTTTTATAATTTTTTTCTTGGGGGGGGGCTCTAAATTTTAAACCTAACATTTACAATAGATTTAGATTGAGTTACCTAACCAAGAGACAAATCTGCAAATTGAGAACCATGCAACATGCACATGAAAGAATTGTGCTGGGCCTCACATGGAGAGACCACAAGACAGCACAGCACATCCGAGAAAAGACAAGAGTCAAGGATATCATAGAATCCATCAAAAATCTCAAATGGCGGTGGGCTGGCTATGTTGCAAGAATGGCGGACAACCAATGGACATCACGACTCACGACATGGATCCCCCGAGATCACATGCGCAACCGAGGCCACCAGAATATTTGATGGAGAGACGAGCTTGACAAATTCAGAAAGTATTGGCTCTGCGACGCCCATGATAGAGAAGTGTGGCAAATCCTGAGGGAGGTCTATGTCCAACGACAGACGTTAAAAGACTGACGATGATGATGAGGAGGATGATGGATTGAGTTATAAAATATTTAAATCGACAATACTTGAGATGAGTTACTGAAATCAAATGAAGCTGTAGCGATGGAAGTTTATTTTCCTTGATTATTATGATAGCGAATCCGGTCCCTTCGAAACGTGGTACTTCGGAACAGGCCATGACCTCGTTGTTCAAAAAAGCAAATGACGTGTAAAAAGTGTTGATTGATGGATGTTTATGATGGCATAGTAAACTCGCGCTCATTCATTCATTCATTCATGTCCTATCCCTCTAATAACACAGTCAGGTCAACGAGTTCAAGGAGGGCGGGATATTTTTGAGCCCCACGGTCTCCTCTTAAAAGGTTTAACAGGGATCACCACAGGAAGGCTCTGTAGATTAGGGGTTCTCAAACTTTTTGCACTCACGGAACCCCTGTCATCGAACAATATATTTTTGGAACCGAAAAGATATATATAGGACCCAGTGATATATATATATATATATATATATATATATATATATATATATATATATATATATATATATATATATGTATATATATCTATATATATACATACATACACACATATATATATATATACATACATACATATATATATATATACGTATATATATATATATATATATATATATATATATATATATATATAATGACTTTGCTTCGCCTAGGATATTAGGATATTAAGAATGAAACTTGAAGGCGCTAAAACCCTGAACTAAAGTCCGAAAGTCAACAAACGTGTAATAATGGTGTACAGCAGTTAAAATTTTCAGTTCTACTCAATTCTAAATTAAGGGTGGCTTTTTTAATCAAAACCAACAACTGAACCCTGGTATAAAGGATGCATTATTTTTGCATCAATACTATGTAATATCTTTATTCAAAAGTTTTTCTCTCAAAATCAATCATACAACAAAAAATGTATGATGCAGAACCCAATGATTCTTCAGAGTCCAGTTCGAGAAAACCCGCTTTACACAAATGGTGCTGAAAAATTCTCAATATTCCAAGCAACTTGGTCTGAAATCAGTTGCACGGAAATCTGTAATATTGAGGCCTAAATGATGTATGAAGGACAAAAGTAAACCCGAAAACATGTTCACAGTTTATCAATATTTGATAATTAGAAATAGTAAAACAAAAGATTATCTATGATGTATATTCCCCAGCTTGTACTCAGTTTAAACAACTTGAGATCTAAATTTAGATATGGGAAACAGAATTGCTAATATATTCTAAAACAATCATCCAAGTAATAATATCCGATGTATACATGTCTTCTATCACGCAAAGCGATGCAATTGGCATAGTAAAATATAATTTCATTCACGTTCTAATGACGTGAAATGAATGCTGAAAATGAAAAAAAGATTAATAAAAACAAAAACGAAAGAAATAATAGACAATTGTTTGTGGTCACATGGAACGCTATTTAACGGAATGCAAATCCCTTTAATCCACATATCTAAAATGCAATATGTATAGAACGCTATTCCCTTATCTCACTTCAATGCAAGTCTCTATTATCCAAGTTTAGGAAATGCAAGGTGTGTAAAAAGCTATTTTCCAAGCTTACTGGAATGCAAATCTTTATTATCCACGTATATAAAATCCAATGTGTATAGAAGGCTATTCTCCAAACTCACTACAATGCAAATCTCTGTAATCCACGTATATAAAATGCAATATGTATAGAAGGCTATTCTCCAAGCTGATTGCATTATAAATCTCTAATATCCACGTCTATAAAATGCAATATGTATAGAACGCTATTTTCCAAACTCACTGTTATGCAAATCTCTATAATATACGTCTATAAAATGCAATGTGTATAGAAGGTTATTCTCCAAAATAAAATGCGATGTGTGTAGAAGGCTATTTTTCAAGCTCACTGCAATGCAAATCTCTGTTATCCACGTATATAAAATTCAAATTTGTATTAAAGCCTATTATCCAAGCTCACTTCAATTCAAATCTGTATTATCCACGTCTATGAAATGTAATGTGTGTAGAAGGCTATTTTCCAAGCTCACTGGAATGCAAATCTCTATTATATACGAATATAAAAAGCAATGTATATTCATATATTTCATACATACGGTCATTTTGAGCGATAGGATTTTGACACTGCAGTAGCCAGGATTATTAGTCGTGCTCTCAGCCGAATAGTTTTGATTTTTTCTCGGATTACAATTTTTTCGAAACTTTTTACAAGGTCGCTTCTATTACGTTGGTAAGGATGGCTGTGATTGTTGAATTCATGTTCCACGATTTTTTCTGCCAAGGTCCAGTTATTTCCCTCACTATTCTAGCTTTTGCTATTATCATCACAGTTCGTCTTATCACTGTTTGCATGTTCACACCATTGGCCTCTGGGTCATCACTGGAGACTGAGTAACAGCAAGTCTCCTCAAGCCTCGAGCCCTCCTCTTCGCACTCACACAATCCACAACAGTGTTGTAGATCACGGTTTTACACCAGTTGCCTTTCGGTTATCGCTGAAGGCTGAGTAACAGTAAGTCTCCTCGGGTCTCCAACCTTACCTATCACAGCAGCGCTGTGATTTGTACCGTCTCCAACATGTCTTTTTCTTGGCTGTTTGGCCATTGTTACCAGCTGGGGGTCGTAGATCTCGCATTTCCATTACTCTACTCAGTATTCCTGCAGTCCCCAGTAGTGCTTCAACTATCATTATTATCGTTACTATTATTATTATCATTATTTGGAAGAGAGGAGAGGAGAAGAAATCTGCAATGCCGATGATGTTGACGTGGCGTCGAGCGGCATCTGAAGACATAGTTTGCGGCAACTGCGCAAAATACATTCCTTGCCTGGCGCAGAGAGACTGTTTATCGCCCGGGGCCCTTGATGGAATGGAACGGTTATTGCAGAAACACTGCATTCTTTTATTTTCATTTTTAGGGACACCATTGCCATCCAAGTGAACACCTTTGCAAACTGCATTGCAGCTGGTAAGCCAGCGGGCGGGCAAGTGTGTTGCATTTGGCCGATCGTAGTGCTGTTATTATTATCATTATTTTCACTATCATCGTTATTCACATTTTCGCACCGGTTGCCTGGTGGTCACACGATGAAGACTGAGTGACAGCAAGTCTCCTCAAGTCTCGAGTAATCCTCTTCGCGATCTTACAGTCGACAGAGTTGCTGTGCATTACGATTTCACATCGATTGCCTGGTGTTTATCGCTGAAGGTTGAGTGACAGTAGGTCTTCTCGGGTCTCCAGCCCTCCTCTCCTATCCTCCTTACCTATCATGACAGTGCTGTGGTTCGCACTGTCTTCATCATACCCTTCTTCTTGGCTGTTAGGCCATTGCTAACAGCTGGGGGTCGTAGATCTCACATTCCAATTACTCTCCTCAGTCTTCGTGCAGTCCCCAGTAGTCCTGTTGTTTGTGTAGTCCTTCCTCTCATCCCAGTTACTCCAATCTCATTTTCAGTGTCTTTGGTACAGTTCCGAGTGCACCTACTATTACTGGGACTACCCTGACTCTCATGTTCCACTCCTTTTTCCAATCCCCTTACCAAGGTACTGGTATTCCCCTAGCTTTTCACTCTCTTTCGTATTTGATCAGGTGCGACGGTCACGTACATCGTTTGGCGGTATCTCCTCTTCTTGACCACAATCACCAGGTCCAGTCTTTTTCACTTGGACGGGGTTATCAGTTCGGATGTCAAAGTAACAGAGTAATTTGAGGCCTGTACTTTCAAGAGCTGTCCCCGACTTGAGCTGATACCATTTGTCGGTATGGTCGAATCAAAGTTTCCAGTGGATCACTGTTGCTACCCTATTGTGTCTGTTTCTTTTACTCTTTCTAGGAGAGTTGACTATATTCACTGATTATTCACATTCACATTTTACATGCTTTGAGTTGTCACACTGGTGGTTCTCCCTTAGGATCAAGTGACAGCAAGTCTTCTCAATAATCCAGCACTCTACTCAGTATTCTTGCTGATTTTAGTCAGGTTCTTGTCTGCCTAGATTTCCAATTCTTCTGGCCCATTGTTCCAAGTTCAAATGATAATGAGTACAACTGACATCCCCCACAATTCTTTCTGTTCTCTGGTAAAGTCCAGATAATTTCCTGCAACAAATTCCGTATTCAATTTTAGTTTACGAGTCGCTCTTTTCGTTGTTATTATCTATTATTACATGAATTAAGCTCTGGTTCATTTTTTGCTCAATATCACTCAAAAACAAACTTTGTGTTCTGAAATTTGAATACGTTGTAGCTTAGACATGAAATTTTAAATCAATGTTCAATCAGTACATTTAATTATTTATGTACATCCAGATAATCCTTTTATATTGGTTTACTATATAACCTTTTGGCAAGCTATGTCTAAGCTACAACATATATAATTTTCAGTTCCCTGGATATGTTTTTAAAGGGTTTTAGAGCCCAAAAGAAGCGAAGCTAAATTCATTTAATAAAAGGTATTGCTCATCGATGGACAGCTATTCTTGTTTCTACTAATTTTTTAGCGGCTTATTAGCATTCCTGTAAGCTTTGCCGACCCCTGACTAGAACAGGGACTTCAACAATCTGACAAAAATTCCTTCCCTTGCTTAGTATCTGGCCTAGTTAGGATGATACGTTTGATATCCAACGTCCCAAATAATTTTACTTTTTTTTTTATCAGACAGCTCCTAGCTTAAGCCATTGATATGCATCGTCAAATTATAGACATTTGCACAATTCCCAGTTTGTCACCTTTCCTAACCGGTCACATCTATTTTCACGCCATTTGTGCTAATTCGCTGCATTTGCCAATAATATAGTTGGTGATCTCATCCTTTTCCCATTTAAGTAATATCTATTAACTACTAACTCTTAATATAGTTTGATCATATATATATATATATATATATATATATATATATATATATATATATATATATATATATATAGTTAGTTAGTTAGTTAGTTAGTTAGTAACCTCTGAAAAAAAGCCGAAAATGCGAACAATATATTCTTAAGTGCCTAATTATTGGGGGTGGAATAGTTGAATTCGATTGAATTAAGTCTGTTTATAAGTTTTACTAATTCCTGCCCCCTATCTTTTTTTTCAAAAAAAAATGTCGCCTTTTGATGGGAAAATTTGACAAATCGAGAATCAACCCCCTGCAGGAACTAGTATGGAGGAGAGAGTAGAGAAAGACTCTCAAAAAATAATTAACTTGGGTCCCAATATGAGGGTGGTAGTAGAAAACTTTTTACCAAAACCTATTAGCTGTGGTGGGGGCGGCAATTAGGCACCTAAGAGTACGTTCTATTCTCTCAAATTAAAGCATGAACAATTCACTTATAGGAGATAGCAAGAAACATTAACTCTAAAGGCGAAAGCTCACTTCTCAGCCATACTTCAAATATTGCAGAAAAAAAACCGTTTTCTACAGTTTTCTCTTTAAAGCAGTGATTTAACCGATTTGTGATCATTCTCAATTGCTAAATAGAATTTCTTGCTCTCAACCTCAAAAGCTACCAAAATTGATTCGTTAAACGCAAACGTGTATCAGCAAAGGAAAATAAATGCAGTTGTACCTCCAGTTATGTTATAATTTTCTTTAATGTTTGCTTTGAAAGCAGATAAAAGCGATAAACTAGCAAAGAAGTTTCAGTCATTATACAGAGGCAAACTCCAATGGCGCCGATCGGCCAGAGATGTATATTTTCACCATTATTTCATCATAGAGTCGCAGGCTTTGAAGTCTTCTACACGGCAACCATTGGCTCTCGTTGAGTATGCAGTTTTGAACTCTGTGTGTTTCATTTCAACATGCATCGAGTTCATGTGCGTTCACATACTGGTCGGCTGCCAAGAATCTGTTATGATTTTATAACTCAAACACACATGTTCGATCGCTGGGTTTTCGTCTGATCTTGTTTGATCATATTTCTTTAAAATAAATCTCTAAAATTCCAATGAAAGTCAAGTGAACCAATGACAAATGCAGAAGTAAAGTCAGATGCTGCAAACTGGTCATATATATATATATATATATATATATATATATATAGTCTTTAAAGATTTACAGCGTTAAGCATTAGATATATAAAAGAACTATTTTCCCAAAATGTTTGTCATTTCAATCAATAATTCCGCAATTTATGTAATTTTGTTGGGTAATTCTTTTTTTGTTTCTTGTTTTTTTTTTGCATTACACAGAATTTAATACTATGTGTGAATTTTTCTCGCTGGGAACATCAGTTGTTTACCCAGTAAGGGTTCCGGGGATTTAAAAACAAAACAGTTATATCAACATGGCTCACCTGCAATATTGATCGGACACCACCTCTTATGTTATGATTTTAATATTTAGCTTATAACATAGTACATGTAGTTTGTTACGTAATGTAGAGTATCATCATAAAAATTTGTACATAGATGTTATTTTGTACCATTATTTATCTTTTTTAAACACAGCGCTAACTTACGTACGATATCCCTAAACGTATACGGCGATGTAGGATCAATAAGTCGTAAAAGACACATGACTCATTTTCTGTGTCACTTCCCTTGAATGTTCACACATATATATGTACATATATAGGATTTTATCGGCGTTGCCTTACATTAAGTTGGTGCAAAAATAATTGCAGTTTTCCGCCACCAGCTATAGAATGATATTTCTCTGCCTATCTCATCTAAATTTATGAATCGGAATAAAAACTTTCTGAATCTTCACATATATGCTATCTAAAAAATCCGGAAGCACAGACTTCTGAGGTCTGGGAACAAATGAATTCTAGAATCCGTTTTGAGTTGCTGCCTGATTGTTGAAGACATTCCCTTGCAGAAAGTGTTCCAAAATGTTTGAAAAGGGTGGTAGTCGGTCGGCGAGGGGTCAGGCAAGTAATCTGGATGAGGTAGAGTTTCGTAGCTTAGTTCATTCCCTGCACGGCCATTCGCCCGACATGCTTTTATGATTCATGTCGAATAACTGTTGAATGGACAACGTTTAGTTCCTCTGCAACCACTCGACCGTCCTCAATCAGATGCCTTGAATTACAGAAGGATGTCAACGTCTCCAAGGCTCTTATCTACATTTTGAAATTTTTGTTGTGCTGCACGTTCGTCGACGCCCCCCCCCAGCCAAATACTTGGTTAATATTGCGAGCAATTCCTGCTATTTCACTCATCCAATTGAAGAGCTCAATTTTTCAAATTTCCTTTTTTTGATATGACGGTCTCAGATAGATTATTTCAAAATGGTATATTCCATGAACGTAGTCTAATGATACTTCATTCCAAAGAAAGCATCAAAGTTTTGAATAACAGAAAACGCAATTACTTTTGCACAAATCTTGTAGAAATATCGATGACCAGTTCGTTTAGCAGTTTGCAGAATTGGAATCAGGCAAACGCAATATTTCTGTTCAGATTTTCGGACAATCAATGTTTTCCAACCCGGAAAACTGTCTTGACACAGTCTTCAAAACATCCATCCATGCAAATATTAGATTAGACTAAATTTAAGTCGAATTCGACTCAAGCCAAGACTGATGCAGAGCTGGAGATAATAATTTTTGTTTATTACGATTTTATCCCTTGGTATAAAGACAAGGGGAAAAGAAAAATTGATTCTCCAGAAATATTGCATGTGGAAATCCCTTAGTTCGAACTTGCACGCAGTCGTTTATTAATAAACAAATCGGCCTGCGTTCTCACACGCACAACACAATGCACGCACACAGACATATGCACACGACACAATGCATCCACACGCAGAAACACTCACCCCCACACACAGACAAACACATATAGGAATACACACACTTAGAGACATACACACAGACATGGATACAGTAACCTCAAAATAATGATAATTTTCTTCCATTTGGTTAAATATTATCCAAACTAGCGAGCCTGAATATTAATCAAAGCCGATATTTTTCTATATGATTTTGGCATCCGTTAGAAGTCTATGAACGCATGGACCACCGAGCTGAATTTAAAAAAAAATCAGGCAAATATAATACAACCCTACGAGTGCCGAAACAGGATACACCCCACTATTAAAAAAAAAAAACAGTTGAAAAAAAAAAGAACATAAAAAAATGAGTTCATCTAATGATTTTTCGGCTGCTGCGGTCAAACGTTATTTCAGAAAACATATTTACTTGAACCAAGCCTTAGCAGTGGCTTTTTTGACTATGTTTTACTGCCATACTGACTCAAGGAATCACGACCGTCATGAAATATGACGAGAATCTCGACCATGAAAATTCCCGAGAACATCACATGAAATAGAAATATTCGTGCAATCATTAAACTCCTTTTTGAAGCTTATAGAATCTTTACACCAGAAAAGAATTATGTAGAGATTCTCAAAAAACTTTGCACAATTAAGATCAACTAGTGTCAGTTGGAGGTCGTGTAGGTTCTCTGCGAAAAGGGCAATGTCATGAGCAAATCTAAGGTTGCTCAGATATTCTCAGTCTATTTTGATTCTTGTACTCTCCCAGTCTAGTCTTCTGAAGATCATCTCGAAGCAGGCTGTGAAGAATTTGGGTGAGCTGGTGTCACCTTGTCTTACCCCCTTCTGGAGCTGAAAGTGCTCCAAGTCTTTATATAGTCTGATAAAGGAGCAACTGTAATTGTATATATGTTTCATCACGTCGACATACTCGATCCTGTGTCTGTAGTTAGGTTTCCATTTTCAACCAGTGTGCTTGTTATTTGCTTTCGTCCTGAGTTGAGAATACTACACGAACTAAATGAAGAGAGTAAGAAAGTCAGCCTACACATGAACTTCAGCAAGACGAAGATCATGTGCAACAACCACATCGGGAATAAAAACACTAAGATCAAAATCGACGACACAGAACTGGAGGAAGTAGATCACTACATCTACCAAGGACAATGAATCTCCACGAGACCCTCAAAAGAAGAAGAAATCAAGCAAAGAATCACACTAGGATGGCAAGCCTTTGGCAGAGCTAGCTCAACCTTCAAAAATAAGATGATTCCATTAATCCTAAAGAGAAGGGTGTATAACCAATGCATTCTCCCAATAGTCACTTATGGAGCTTAAACATGGAACCTAACCAAGGGACAGATCCGCAAATTGAGAACCATGCAACGTGCACATGAAAGAATTATGCTCAACCTCACATGGAAAGACCACAAGACAGCACAGTAAAAAAGAGAGGAGTCAGGGATATCATAGAATCAATCAAAAATCTCAAATGACAATGGGCTGGCCATGTTAAAAGAATGGCAGGCAATCGATGGACATTGCAACTCACAACATGGATCCCCAGAGATCACATGCACAACCGAGGCCGGCAGAGTGTTAGATGGAGAGAAGAGCTAGATAAATTCAGAAAGTACTGGCTCTGCGACTCCCATGATAGAGAATTGTGGCGAATCCTGGAGAAGGTTCATGTCCAACGACGGACGCTAAAAGACTGATGATGATGATGATGATGATGAGTGTCAGCTGACGTTGGATAAGGTGGGCTGCGATTATAAACCAATCAGAATACAGATTGGTCTTCATTGTAAAGAAACACATCAGAGTTGCAAAATTAGCCGTTTTTTGGCAAGATCGGACTGATTTTTTCTTCTTCCAGTACAGCTGGTAGAAATCCATGATAGAAAAAATCTGGCCAATTAAAAAAATAAGTACGAAGTTTTTGAAATTATCTTTATCAATCTTTCAAATGAATTTATGGCTCAGTCCTAGATGGATAAACCGACATTTCATTTTATTTTGAAAGTAAGTCATTGCCAATCAAGGATTGAGAGTAAGTCAATCTCAATAAAACGGACACTATTACAGGAGTAAGTCACAAGATTATATTTGCAAAAAGAAAAAAAAACGATGAAAAGGCATATCTTATTTTCAGATAAAATATTTATTTTTATCCCGTCTTCTTTTCATTTTCGTGCATGTTTTCTATGCTTATTCAATTCAATGTATCTTTCCCCGAAACTGAGGTCTCATTGATTCAAAACCCTAAAAATTTCCTGAAAAAACATGAGGTTTCTGACTTGGAACTTTCAAACCCAGATATTTTCAATTCATACTGAAATTTAAGTTTTCAAAAAGAAAAAAAGAAAAAGAATTCGACAGTAATCTTTCGTGCTTTCAACCCATCAGACCTTAGAACCTTCTTGGAATTTGTTAGTTTTTATAAGAATCGATGTTAAAGATTAAAATAGCAGGCAATAGTCCAAACAAACAGTTTTCTGTACTTTGAAATCCTTTTTCTTGTTCAGCAAAGTTTGAAACACACAGATCAAATTTTGCATTCAAACATATATGATTGAATTCAATGCTACCTTATGAAACAACATGTCTAAGGACGTAGCCAACAATCCTGGCTTCATTGTAACGAGCAAGCAGTAGTATCAAATGCTACAGAGGCTGAATCTATCAAAAAAGAATTTTGGAAACTAGCTGAGCGACGCTTTCGCTTGACCACTTATAAACCCCAGTTCAACCGCACATCACGTCTACTTAATTGATATTGAGTCACATCAAAGCCCTCAAGTAATGATCGGCAAATAGATGTGACCACCATAAAATCGCCCACCGCAATTTAGGCTAATGAGACTTGTGGTCTGCAAAAGGTCACCCGTTTCCTTAAAGAATATTCAGGCATGCGCCCGATTCCCCAAAGAGCGTCAGGATTGTAATTTAGAGCAATGGTCTTAAGTGATATTGAGTGATGAATCGGGAATCGGGATTTAAATATTTGGGCCTCAGAAGAAGAGTTGACGAAGAATACAACCCACTCTGTATTAGAATAACGATTAAATATAGAAAAGGGTGTGTCATGGTGCGTGGGTGTATTTCCGCAGTATCGAATTAAGGGGATTATACGTAGAAAGTCCAATCTAGAAATATTAGATCCGATTATGCTCCCATACGCTCCCCAATCATACGAGTCAGCCGTGGTTGTCCAGCACGATAACAAGCTGAAACAAACTACCACGCAAGTCAGAGATTACGTTGAAGATAATACAATTCAGGTGCCGCAACTTCTAGCCCGCTAGAACTTATTGCAAGCGGTCATTGTAGGTCTGGGACTTAAAAAAATAAAGTTCCAAATTTTATGTATTAGTGGGCCATTCAGTAGTTTACGGCTTTGAAATCGTGACTTATAATCTACTGTACTGGTGTTGATAGGGTCAGGATTCTGGGGTCGTAGGTTTGACGAGAGTGTCCTTCTCGTGGCAATTGCACGCTCGCTGTAGGGGGTTGCTGCCCCTTTGCAGCAGTATTCCACCAGTAGAGCTTGCTCGTGATTTCACCAATTTGCAGTTGGCATCTTGTTATACAGTTATATATGTATTAAGAAATGGATGTATGATCCGACAGAATGATAATAAACTGCGTTGTATCATATTGAAAATCTTATCTGAAATGATCTCACTTCATTACATGGGGAATGTACAACGCAAATAGAATAAACAATGGGAGAAAATAGGGCTGCAGCACGAATCAAAGCTGCAGCCAATAGGGTAGCGTTGCTCTTACCATTGAGCTAAACAGTTGTCGGTAATGTAAAGGCCTGAATAACTTTTCCAAATTTTTCATCACGTTTGTTCTTGGTATATATATATGCTATAATCGTTTCTTTCAACGCAACAGTTATGTTTCAAGAAATGAATGTATGATCGGACAGAATGATAATAAATTGCCTTAGACTACATATTAACTCCTATTCGAAATGATCTCTTGTCATTACACAATTAATATATCACTTGGCCTACACAACATATTCACACATATACATACGAAATTTCTCTTACTGACACGCAAGAGATTATATAATTATGATTGATATGTACATTTATATAAGAACAGTTTTTGCAAGAATGAGAGACAACCGATGGATATCGCAACTCACAACATTGATTCACAGAGATCACATGCGAAACTGAGGCCAACAGAATACAAGATGGAGAGATGAACTAGATAAATTTAGAAAATACTGGCTCTGCGACGCCCACGATAGAGAGGTGTTGCGAATCCTGGGGAAGGTCTACGTCCAATGACGGA
Source organism: Thysanoteuthis rhombus (assembly GCA_963457665.1). Taxonomy (NCBI): domain Eukaryota; kingdom Metazoa; phylum Mollusca; class Cephalopoda; order Oegopsida; family Thysanoteuthidae; genus Thysanoteuthis; species Thysanoteuthis major. The sequence continues at coordinate 15,299,213 of OY735221.1, forward strand.
CGTGAAAAGACCAATGATGATGATGATATGTAAAAGTTGCGGTAATCGTCTTCAGTTGGGATAAAAGTTTGTGTAGAGTTCGACCCTGCAGCAACCAGTCTTGTCTTCATCCCTCTCTCAATATACATATATGTGTGTGTGCGTGTGCGTATCAGGAATATATATATGTATATATATGTATATATATATATATATATATATATATATATATTGTCATCCACAGGCAGATGTTTCGTTGTATTAAAACTTTTTACCGGGGCTATAGACTATCCATCATCCCATCCAAAACTACGAGGTAGTACTGTAACCTAAGCTTCAGACCCGGAGGCCGGTATTCTCCCTCTACTCCACGGAACTGGACGGTCAGTGAGGTTGAATTTAAATGATATATTCGTTTATCGTATATTTTCCTAATCCACCAGAGTGCTCCATCCCATGTTGGAAGAGCATTGCATAAACTTCCAATGAACGAGTTATATATATATATATATATATATATATATATATATATATATATATATATATATATATATATATATATATATATATTAAGAGAGAATAAATAATTGGAAGGAATATGAACCGTTTTCTATGCATTAGTTGTGGTTGATATGTCTTCGCTAAGTCTTCATCGATCTGTGAGTCTGGTGAGGAAAAATTTGTTCAATGTTAGAACATAGATTTCATTCAGCTGTGTGTAATCTCAAAAGTATCCTAACGTGCGTAGCTCTTGGGATTTGTACTGATAAACCCAAAGAACGAAGTCGTAGGCTTATACTCGGTTCGAAAAACACCTTTTCTTGTTGAAGCTGTTAGCTTATCTCGAGACCTGATAAATTGGGTTCCTGATAAAACAAGTAGTGCTTTTCAAAGATCCATAACCTCGGATTCGGTTTCCCTTCTATGTTTACTGTCTATCCAATCTTCTCCCATTTGCACTGAGTCACACCTTTTATAATACAAGCAGTATAACTTCTTTAATTCCTTAGAGTTGTATTTAAAATGTTGCACTGGGTTCCGACCCCATGCAAAATGGAAACCATTGTAAATATCTTGCTCGGCAAGAAAGAAAATAGATTGGTTCCTTGAATAAAGTGAGGAAACCTTTCTTGCACTTTTGGTAAAAGTACAGATGTTGGTGAGGTATTTGTATTACTGTCTGCCTGTCCGTCTGTCTGTCTGTCTGTCCACGTGATATCCCCAAAAGGTTCTCAATGGATTTTGACCTTTCACTATAAGTGCAGGTGTTGGAGAGATATATGTATCACCCCTCACCCGTCCGTCTTTTGGCCCTTCTGTATGTCTGTCCACACGATATCCCCCAAAAGTTCTCGATAGATTTCAATGAAGTTCCATGAATGGATTTATCTTTAGGGAGAATGGGTGAAATCTTGGTTCGAACCCAGAAATCTATTTTCTATCGAGAAATATTTTTCATTTTTTCATAGATCAATGTAAGTTTCCATGCTGCCCACATCTCCGACTGTTCTCAAATAATTTCAATGAAACAGTGGGCAAGTTAATAAGTCAATAAATCCACGCACAATTACCTCCCCTACGTTGTGGTAATATGCCTACACTGCATGATATCTCTAACCATCTGTTTTTCAATTGAAAGATTTTTTTTTTCATACATAAATGTGTTTACTGATGACTTCCCACACGGTATCTCTAAGAGTTCCAAATAAATTTCAGTGGCACTTAGTGGAACTGTTAGTCATGGGTTGAGGAAGAAGTGGTTGAAATTTCAGGCGGACCAAAGAATTCATTTCTGATTAAGAGAGGATTTATGAAAAGCGGTTGAGAACAAACAGTAAAAACTTGAATCAAAACTAATCTGAGCTTAGTAAATAACAATAACAAAGAGAGCATCAATGTTTAATAGCAAATAATTCATTGAACTGAATTGTACTGTAAAGATGCCTGTAAAAAACTATGAATGAGACGCAAATATGTAGTGTTTGCATAAATATTACTACAGGAACATTTCCGAAAGTGTTGAAAAAATCAAATGAAGAATTATTCTTGGACAGCAAGCTTTCGGTAGAGTAATCTCAACCTTCAAGAACAAAAATCCGATTAGATCTAAGAAGAAGTTTATACAACCAATGTATCCTCCTGATAGTCACCTAAGGAGCTGAACCTTTCCAGAGATTGGCCCTTAAACCAAGAACCATGCAACGCATACAACAGAAAACCATACTCAAGATCACAGAGATATCACAAGATAGCACAATATGTTGGAAGACAAACATGGGTCATAGATATCATTGAAACCATCAGAAATCTCAAATGGCAATGGGCTGGTCATTTTGCAAGAATATCAGACAACTGTCAGATGCCACGATTCTCAATGTGAAACCGTGGCCGGCAAAAATGAGATGGTGCGACGAATTACACAAGTTCAGAAATCATTGGATCCGCGACGCCCATGATAGAGCAGTCTGGCGAACGTATATTCCCGAAGACGGATACCAAAAGGCTGCAGCTGATAATTATGATGAATATCAATGAATCCTAGGATAATATTAAGACTCATTTTTTACAAAATCTACTATTTTAATTCATGCTTTCATGTTAACACTTAGTAACTTATTAATGAAGAAGAAAAAAACAATCCGAAACTTATAGTCTGGATTTTTAACTGGAACAATTGTTAAATAGTCTAATTTTTACCCTAAGATTGGTGCTACCACTGCTAGACATCATACTCCTACGACTTTACTTAAAACACACCCCAAAATGAATAAAGAAGTAAGAATCAGAGTATGGAAGACAAGGTACGAATCCGTTGTCGTGATTATTAATCAAGATACGTGCTCACCTACGAGATAAAGTGAGATTATAAGTAGATCAATCACTAAAACGACTGGTTACTAGTGTAGGAGAAGTACTAAATCAAGTGCAAGTGAGGTGGGCAAATGGCAACAGTAGCATTTTGAAGTCAGTGTTGAGAATGCGTAACGGACTCCTGAAGTACAACTGCTCTGAATACGATTAGTGACCACAAGTTCAAGCCTGAAAATACCCTCTACAGCTTGACCTTGACTCAATCAAATTTTAAACAGGCACACCATATATGTCGCTTAGAATTGAATTCAAAATCCTGAGAAGTATCAGGGTGTTAAAGAAAGTCAGTTCGTATTTTCGTGTCCGGAAAATGATGAATCTTCAAACAGGAGATGCAAACAAATGCCAGTGAAGTTTGAATGAAAACTATACATCAATAATGTAATGAACATCATTATCAATAATAAAAGCCCAACGGGAAGGCAAATTTTTCGATTCCTCGTCTGCTTGTTTTCAAAATATTTTCCTTTTTTTTTTCTCTCTAAAGTCTCTATTCTCCAAGGGATTAAACTATACATTGTAAATAATTCACTAGATAGATTATGCACCAAAACTAGACGCTGTTTTGTACCATTTAACCATGGTCTTGCCTTATTTGGTTGGATTATAGTTTATAGCAGTGAAATACGTAATCAATTCCCGAACATCCTCATAAAACGTCACTGGAAACCTGACAGCTGTCGACGTGATATAACAACTGACCAGAAATATTACAATTGGACACATAACTATTGTCAACGACAATGGCAATGACGGGACACTGGCGGTGAGAAAGTTAAACTTACATAAGAAACGAAATTTAAACTTTACGAAAAGGAGAAGACAGATGTAAAACAAAGCAGGCTAATGGAGCTTATCTTTCAACCAGTGATGGGAATTGGTTTTGAGAACTAGATATACGGTAAGGTTCGGTTTCAGGAACTTGGTATACATTAATGTACCCATTAGCAGTCATTGAGCATACAAAAAATCTAGAAATTGAGAAGTTGGTATACGCCCTATCCCCACGGACCCCCTACTTCTCCATTCTTGGTTTCAACGAATATCTTAAATAGTCAGCACAAATTTCCCCCCAGATTCAATTGCGAATTTCATGATAGAATTCACTTACGAACGGAGTCACTTTTAAAACCTGGTACAGACGTTATGAGAACATTTTGGAAAACAAGAACCATAAGTTCAACGATGCATCCACCATCCTTACGTCCATGCTCGTGATTTCCGATTTCATAGGAATTCTTAACAGAGTAGTAGTAGCATTCCTAGTCGTTGGAGTAGTAATAGCTGAATTAGCAGCAGCAGCAGGATGATGGAGTTTGTTCAGCCCCCACCTAAAAGAAAAAAAAACAAAACGATATGTGAGTTTAAGTGATTTTATCTATGATTTATTCAAAGCTTGTTGTGTATGGTAATTTTTTTGATAAATGAGCTCTAAATGAGTGTATATAAGATTTTTGCAATAAAATTAGCTGAAAAATTATAGGTTTAGCTGATTTGAAACAGTTTGGCAGAATTCAAGAAAGTTATTTTTTCGAATGAAATATGCTCCTATGTATTTTTAACATAACTTTACTTGGATATGTAAGATTGTCAATTCAGCTCAGTCTGTAGGACACCAGTCTATAAATCACTTTGTCGCTCTTGTTAAAGCGGAAGAACAAAGTCAAATCCAGACTAAGGTTTGATAATCAAAAAAGTATCCAGTTGATCCACCGGACGATTTGGCCGGTCCATTCTACAACCTTCTTCAGGTATGCTATCCAGATGTGATGATGGTGAACAGAATTTTCCAATGGTAGCAACGTTACAACATTAGATTCTGTTTACTACCATTACGTTCGGATAGTACACCTGAAGAAGGCTGTAGATTGGATCGGCCAAAACGTCGTGTTGACAACACAATTGACAAGGATGAGTCTGATTGTCCAAAGAACTCTCTGAATTTAAAGATCTTTCTTGAAACCATAGATAATGGAAAAAACATTACAATCAGAAACTAGAGAATGTCAATTAACGGAGAAAAAGTTATTAATTCTAATGATCCATACATTTCGAACATTACACGATTTGAATCTAACGAAACACAAATCGCCATTCACCAGACATCGATTTTTAATCACGATTTGATTCTATGGTTTCTGTTTATCAATTGATTTTCATTCATGTCCAAGACAGGAAAGTGCACTTTTCATACAAAGATTATGTTCACACCGAACAAAAAAAACTTTTAAGCACAATCTTACCCCATATGTTGATAAATTGTTGTCGACATACTTTCTTTAATAAATGCTTTATTTTGCGTACTGATTGTATTCATAATGTAGTTATGGAGATACCAATCAGTAAGAAAATACGTTGAAATAACAACGTGTTGTATTAAAAACATATGTATTCCGTCTTGGAAATTATAATCTTAATAGGCCAGATGACTGAATAATTTACAAAAACAATTGCTCCGTCTTAAGGACTGAAGTTATGAATGTTCCAGTGTTTTTTTTTTCTTTGGTGAAAATTCAATTTGCAAGTCGCTATCATTGTTCATCGGATTTTCGTTTTTTTTTTCTTGTCTTTCTATATCCTTTTACAGAGGAATTTGGTAACAGTCGGATTTTAATTACTTTCTTTTTGTAAGTTCATCTTGAAACAATAAATCTTATGTGGGAAATATTATTTTCTGGTTGAAAATTTGTTTAAACCACCCCTTACCCTAATGAATAAATGAGGAAACCCAGCAGAAATAACTAGATTCCTTTTGCAGCGCAAATTTAGCCCCCCACCCCGGTCGAAGGACATGCTAAGTTTTATTTTGTGAAATCTCGATTACCAGTGATATCACCTTTTTTTCTTTTCGTTTATATTTCAGTTAAAAGATAAAATAAAAATCTTCAATCTTTGTCAAAATGAATGCCTGTATTTGAGACTAGAAGGGCTAACCGGCGTTGTCTGGGAAAAGAACTTCAGATTACACAATGCTGGGAAGCAAATGAGAGTTTCTGCACCGGGAGACAGAAAAATTCTCATGCATGGTTACTTATAACAAATGGAATGTATGGGTTCAGTTTAGAATTATAATTTTCTCCCAGGAAGTTTCTTTTTCGTCTGAGCGTGAACACTGGCCCCGTAGAAATCGACAAGGTTTTCTAGCAAAATCTACAGTGTGTGCTGTTACCATCAGGAAGGTCTTTGACACAGTGGAAACCCCCAAAGTCATAATGCTATAATACAACAAGGCATGCGTAAGAGTCTTACTACATATCTACCGACATAGCAGTTCCTTTATCAGGCTTCGTAAGGACTTGGAGTTCTTTTAGCTCCAAAAAGGAGTAAGACAAGGCGATATCAGCTCACCTAAACTTTTCACAGCCCGTCTAGAGATGATTTTTCGAAACTTTGGAGGAATCATAATAGATGGCAAATACCAAAGTAACCTCAGATTCGCTGACGACATCGTCCTTTTTGCTGAGAACCCAGATAATACTAGACAAACTAAATTAAGAAACCAAGAAGGTTGAAGTTCACATGAACTTGAAACAAATGTTTTTTACCCTATGATTAAACAATGATTCAGCATCAAACGACATTTTCCCAACTAGAAAAACATTTTTATATACATGGTAAGGTATAGATGTTCACATGTTTAGCAATGTAGCTGGTTAGTAGGCTCGATACAGAGAGATACGTAGCTAGCCAGCCAGACCGAGTTGAAAACCAAAGAAACCTAATTTGACAGTATTGGTTGACAGTTTCTAATATTCTTTTAGAATTTACAAACGGGAAAAGAAATTTGGAGTTCTATTTTATTCGATTTCCTACCATCCTTTGGCAACATTTTCGTTTATTTGTTTTCATCGATCTCTTTTCTAAAACTGAAGTTGACCTTAACAAGAACAAGAATATCCCTCACCAAATTTAGGGGAGAAGAAATCAACATTCTCCAACCATGATTTGAAAGAGATTTGACGGCCAACTGATTGAGAGTCGCCTCTCTTACCGACTGAGCTAAAGTGAAAAGTATTACATATCTCACAGACGATATGTTAGAAATACACAAAGACTTATTTCATTCTAATAGATAAATTCATCTATAAACTCAAATCTACCGTAATTTGGAATCACCAGAAACTTATCAGTAGGCTGTTGTGCTCGGAATTGCACTAATCTAAAAAGTCTTACATATCTATAAGATTTATCATTGAGATTAGCAAGCGCTTATTAAGTCATGTGCAAGAATCACATTGAGACTAAGAACATAACTGTTAAAATAGAAAAAAATTGCATAATTTTTCATTTGATTATTGTATATAATACAGAGTTGCAGTAATCATCTTAAGTCAGCATTGAAGTAGGAGCCAAGTTTGATCCTGTAACAGTCATGTTTGTACCAGAAGAATTCGCAATATTTCAGCGGTTATTGTAATTGCTCTGCAGATCAATACTTCTTACAATGTACTTTACGGACAAGACCAGCAAAAGTTGTCAGTAAGTAGCTAATTATTTCTTCTTGGGCAGCGAAAATGTAATGAGAAACTATTTGCACGAATGGGGAATATTAACAATTCATCTGAAACCCAGTTGGACATATACGTTTATTCTATAAACACATTATTCACCTCCTTTTCGAAGAAACGGAAAGAAAATATATTATTTTCATCTATTCAAATAGTTACAAGCTTAGCGTTGATAACTTGTCATTAAATATCATGCGATATATATATCGTACAAATCAGGTTTGAAATATTGCATAATATAAAATGATATAAAGCAATGTCTGATATGTGATGGATTTATTTCATGGAGTGCTCCATACATTCAACTTTAGGCTCCAAGAGTTGAGTTGGTTCAGAGTAGAGCTGGATAAATAGTAGAAAGTAGATACGCTACACAAACATGTTCATGTTTCTGCCCGCTTTGGGACTCTTCAGGCGAATGATTGTATGTGTTTTAGATTCCTGTTTATAGAATTAGGTGAGAGCCTTATGGGTGTCACTATGAGTGGAAGGAGGTTTTATTCTGTTTTATTATTGCTTTTTTGTGATGTGTATGTTTTGCTGGTGGTTATAAGTTATATCGCAAAGGGTGTGAGCTAGGTGTGGGAGTTAAAGTGAATGCTGAGTTGTGTTCTTAGTGATGCTTTGATCTTAACCTTGATTTTTGAATTGAATTTATGGCTGATATTAGTGTCTTTTATGACCATAGTGGATCGTAGTGTTCTTAATTTACTTAGACGTATTAGGGAGTAGTTAATGTTGATTAGAAGTTTTTGAATGATGGGCTCGTGGGTAAACTGTCTTTCTTATGTTTAATTTACCAATGTATGGATTGTCATGTTATGTTTGATATTAATAATCTTGAACGATGCCAGTATTCCACGGTTATTCCATTTTTCCTTTACTTTTTTTTTTCAGCAAAATTTTGTACATCAAAGCAGAGATTACAAGGATTTTCTATGTTTTGGGATGTATTGGTTTATCCTGAAATTTCAATTTCACCGTTGGTTTGAAATCCATTTTGTATATTTTCTAATAATATGTTGATAAATATCTATTGTTTTTGTATTTTTCATTTGTAAAGGATGATGTATGGATGACTAATCTAAATTTAAATGATATTTTAGATATTCCGATATAACATTTTACTTCTAAGGGTTTTCCCTGGGTTTACGTATCTGCTTGGTACACTATATTAGATCTGAGACATTTGTTTTGCAGGGGGTAATTATTCGTATTGGTACGATTTCAGTCAAGTTTTTTTTGTATTCATGCTGTCTTCATTTAAGTTATTTTTAATATTTTCATTGTTATATTTCGTTATGATTCTATTAAAATTTTCAGCACAACAACAACTTTCAATTTGTTTTTGTTAAATATTTTGCTTAGTAGTTGATGTAGGGGGAGGTATTTTCAAATTAATTAAATGAATATTTTACCTAAGTTAGTTCTCACTTGCAGATTGAATGATGGTGTATACCAGATGATTCTTCTATTCCTGTTTTTTTCTATTTGTTTCTCTATTTCTTGCAATTGCATTTAAATTTTTTGTCGTAATTAAGATTTGTTTCAGTGAAACCACTATTATTTAGAGCTTTAATATTGAAATTTTAACTTTGTTAGATATCATTTTGTTGGAAAACTTATGTTATTCAAATTTCTATGGATTTGGTGATTTTTTTTATTATCTTATTTGGATGGTGAGAACTAGTATCGATGTACTCTTCCATTTACAAAGTAACTATAATGCCAAAATGGAACTTACTTTTCACCTATACAAATATATTCTTATTTTATATATATATATATATATATATATATATATATATATATAATTCTTTAAAAGATGTAAAGTGAAACCCACTCCTGGACGCGTCAAAAGTGACTTTATCCTATGTCGTAATTAAATTTAAAAAGTTTGAGAAAAGCATTTTTAAACGTTTTTGAGAAGGTCTCCATGTATGATGCAAGAATGCAAAACATATATATATATATATATATATATATATATATATATATATATATATATATATATATGTGTGTGTGTGTGTGTGTGTGTGTGTATGTGTATGTGTGTGTGTGCGTGTGTGTGTCCGTATGCCTGCGCAGTCTAGAAAGCATTACAGCTTCGAGAATATCTTTTTTTGTGCAGTCTAGAAAGCGTTACAGCTTCAAAAATATCTATTTAAAAAAATGTCATTTCAGTCAATTTTTTTTCCAAATATCCGTTAATGCAATTTATGTTAGCTTTCCAGTGTGTTTTTTGTTTCATACAGAATTAGATATTACTATATGGTACTATATGTGAATTTATCCTGTTGGAATCATCTATGGTTCACCATGTAACGTTTCTCGGGGGTTAAAAACAAAACAATTATAATATTATGACTCTGAAGCAGTGTTGGTCAATACCCACCTCCCCATAAGCAATTTCATACAGAATTCTTATCAACCAAGACAGATGCAATCAAAATTCCTCATCGTATGATAATTCATTTTTCCAACCTTTTGACGAATATGCATAACTGAAAATTTTAAAAACAAACAAAAAAGCACATGATTCCTCGGAGTGATAAAACCACAATTCAGAACAAGGACCTACAACGTCATTCTCAACAGTCACAATACATATATCTTCATGAAAACAAGTCCTACAATTGCGAACATACTCAACTAAACATTCAAAAGAAAATCTAAAAGGGAAAAAAAGTTACCTGAAGGGGCTCTTAATTACCGAAACATGTGTTCTAATATAAAACATTAAAAAAAGAAAAAATCAAATTTAATACATGTGTAGAATTATTTCTTTATATATCTTCCACTCTGGTGGATAGGGAATAATAAGCTAAATAATAATATATATCGCTTAAAATTCAACTTTACTGACCGCCCAGTTCCATGGAACAGAAGGGTCTGAAGCGTTTCAATCCTGCCTCGTGGTACTGGATGGGGTGTTTATTCGCTGTCCCACCAGGGCAAAATATGACACAAGGTCGAGCTTAACGTGGGAAAAATAGGAAACCGTCCAAAAATGGCTCCAGCCGACGCAGCTACGGTTTGCTTAGCAACCAAAGCGACCTCCGCCACGAAAGCGTCCACCAGAGAACCTGCTCCTTTAAGAGCAATGGAGCAGTGCTGCTCCGGGAAATCTATTAATCTACTGTCCCACCATATCAGAATTTGACACAAGGTTGGGCTTAACGTGGGAAGAATAGGTAACCCCTTTCAAAAATGGCTCCAGTCGACGCAGCTACAGTTTGCTTTGCAAGCAAAGCAACCTCCGCCATGAAAGCGTCCACCAGGGGACCTGCTCCTTTAAGTGCAATGGAGCAGTGCTGCTCTGGGGAAACTGACTCCCCCCCCGCAGCTAGGCCGAGTAATAATAGGAAGGCCTAAGGACGAGTCCAAAGACCTCCAATACGCTTAGCAGTGGCAGCCTCAGTAAAACCTCATTGGCTAACACACTGCAACGGCGCACTCGGTCTTGACACCATCCATAACACCCCATCATTTGTATTATTGTATTATATTATCCTTGATTTGTATCATATATATATATATATATATATATATATATATATATATACATATATATATATATATATATATATATATATATATATATATATATGCGTCATAGTACATACATATAGTAAAAATTAGGTTTGCAATACAGCATGATATTATGTAATATAAAGCGATGTTTGATATGTGATGGATTTATTTCATAGAGTGCTCGATACATTCAACTTTATACTCAGAAAGTCAATTTGTTCCAGGGCAGATACATAAATTGGTTTGTGTAGTGAATGCACTTACTATTATATATATATATATATATATATATATATATATATATATATATATATATATATATATATATTAGCCAAATAAATATTCTGTGGAACATTTATTCGCCTAGTATTTTATAATTTGATCTAAAAAGAATCATGGAGCAAACAGAAAATCAACTTGTCTGTTTTATTTCTTTTCCAGATTTTGTAACATGCAAACTTTGAAGAAAACATTCGCTGCCTTGACTTTATCTCGATTGTTTGCCGACCAATCAAGTTTCCCAGATACCCATTGGATGTTTCAAATTGCAATTTAATTAGGCATGAGTTTATTCGGGTAGATTCCTCCGAATACTAACTTAATTAATGACCTCCGGATCATGGGTAAATCTTGCGATGCTTCCTTTAGGCATGAATGGCTATTTTATTAATTACATATGAAATACAAATATCCTTCTCCTTGTTACTGATTGATTTATGTATGTTTGCTGGAAGGCAGCCCAAACGAAGGCTCAACGACTGAGTGTTAATGGTCACTGACCGATACAGATGGCAACACACAAGGTAATGGTCATTAGAGTATAAAGAAGCAATCGAAATCACTTCCTACTGCATAGCATTGTATTTGATGTATATGCAATACGAATGAAGTGAGGTACAAATTAGATTTGGGTTACACATGGAATCATTATCACACACACACACACACACACACACACACATATATATATATATATATATATATATATATATATATATGAACGGTTTGAAGTCACTAACGATGATTTGGGTGAAGGGGTATTCTATGACTGTTCGACCCTAGACGGCGAGACTTGTGAACAAATAGCTCCCCAGCCTGCGCTGTGCAGTTTTTATTCCTGTCTTAAGCTATTAAAAAATAGGCCAAGTAGGCTTCATCATTTTTTCACAACTACAGCATGAAAATTAATGCAGTGTTTGTTCGCTTCGTACTAATATCCTTGGAAAAGGTGTGCATCCACATTTCCCCCTGGCTATGGGTAAAATAGTACAAATTGAAGTCAGTGACACCACTTCGGGTACTTGTTACCTGTAAATCTGTTTCACACATCGCAAACGGCCCGAGTAGATAGCAATATGATATATTGAGTCCAAGCAAGGTCGGCTGAAGCTGTACAACAATACTTAGTTTCTAGAAGCCGCTTCAAAAGAAACTGCTATTATTCAACTCTCCATACAAATATCCCCTAGACTTACATTTAGTAATACATAAATTGATCCAACGTGAGATCATCATCATCATTATCAACATCGGTCTTTTATTGTCGGTCGTTGGAAATAGACCCAAGATTTACCAGACCTCTCCATCATGGGCGTCACGGAGTTAATACTTTCTGAACTTTTCTAGCTCGTCTTGCCATCTTGTATTCTACCAGCTTCGTTTTCGTATGCGATTTCTAGGGGTGCATGTTGTAAGTCTTGATGTCAATCAGTTTTGTTCTATTCTTGCAACATGACTAGCTAATGGCCATTTGAGTTTTTCAAATGGATTTTATTATGTCCCATACTCCTGTTTTTCCCCTAATATCTTGGGCTGTTTTGTGATCTCTCCAAGTGAGGTTGAGCATGATTCTTTCATGTGCATGTTGCATGCTTCTCAGGTCATTTTCTGTTCAACTCTAAACATTGGCAGAGGGATTTTCTTTATCGTATCAATCCAAATATAGAAGTAAATATCCATACCTTGCATTAGTGAATCATCATAGCTCACGCCTGTACCAGAACTATGTATCTAGAAAAAATATCTAAATATTATCAAACATTATCTTTGAAAATTGATCAATTAACGAGAATCATCTTAAAAATAGATCCTTTATATAGAATCATCATCCTAAGGTTTGAGCATCTACGGTCCTAAAATGACCGTACCACCCTCCAAGTTTCCAGTTGGTGGCCTGTGGTGTACTTAAAATGTAGCCAGGGACGCCCATGCATAGATAGATACATAGACACACACACTCTGTGATAGAGGAATCTGTTGTCCTCTTGGCCACACTTTGGTGCTACGGCGAGTCAATTAACTGAATTCATTGATGTTTCAATGTTGTTGTTTTTTCAGACGACTGAACTCGTTGTTGTTGTTGTTTATGTTGTTGACATGACGCTCCGGTCGATCCATTCTTCGGCATTCTTCGTGTGTACTATGCAAGTGTAATGGTGGTGGAAAACATTGTTGTTTTTTTCTCTCACAAATAGCAGCAACGCTTCAAACATTGGATTCTGGTGTTTTTCTTTACTTTCTTTGTAAGGCCAGAATCTCCATCAGGAGAAAAAAAAGGGGGGATAAAAACAGGTTTGGTTAGTCACACTGTAGAAAACATTTTTAGATTTTTTGACAGCAAGCCGTGTTTGAGTGATCAATTAAAAATTGGAAAACAGGGTGATCAGTGAATAAGTTATTTTTTTAGCATTTTGCTGCTCAGTGATCACTAAATAATCTGAATTGAAAAAAAAAAGCATGAATGCTACCAGACACAAATTAAGGGATCGATTCAGCATAAATATACATTGCGAAAAAAAACTATAAAAGGGGGTTACCCCCCCCCCAAAAAAAAACAACAAGCGGTCTCCTCTAAACATGGTAACGAGTAACTGTTTGAATGTTTTAGCCTTCTCTCTCGGTTGGTGCGGCTTGTTCTCGTGATACAAGCATAGATAGTTTGCTAGTTTGTCAGTTTGTCAGACCAATTTATAAAAAGCTCAAGATGGCCATGGTAATGAGTTTGATGACAGTTTTGGTTGACTGTTTCGAATTCGTCACCAGGCTTTAAAAACACGAGTGTTAGGGGATTCTTTGAATAGAATAAAGGACATTCATTTTGTGTCGAACCCGAAGCATCAAAGCGTTGCTTGTTGTCCAGCCGCGAGTGATTTAGACGCTTCCGTAATTGTTAAAGCAGCTGTGGCAAAACAACTGTAACTCTGAAATATCTCCCTTGGACACGCGACTTTCCTGCCCCTTGGGACAATAAATCTATATACACTGAATTCTCAGGAAGCTTAATTGATTAATTAGGATTCCTCTTCTCTCATACGTCATGCAAACACACTAGTGTACTCACTTGGGGAAGCGCATACATTTACACGGATGGACAGGCTCACTTGTAGATATACACGTTTCACAGGAACTCATATCCATTGGTATGTACAGCTCTACTGTCAAGCACTTCATTTTAACACTAAGATTTATGTGTTCTGTTGGTAAACATCTGTTTGATTGCTTTCAGTGGTCTGCATGGGTACAGTAATTGGTTCCTGGATATGTAACAGACACACGTTTTTAACTTTTCCTCTTTTCCCTCGTATCATTTGAATTTTGCGTAAACTATTTATTTTTATGATCATTCTCTCGTTTACTCAAATAATTTCCTGGCATTATTTTTCCAGAATTCATCAGGTTTATTCATAGGCATGGGTATTTCGGTTTCAAAATTTAGACGAGATGAAAATATTTTATTCAGATAGGCGTTGGCCTGGAAAGAACGTGCTGGTCTGCGGGGTTACGGTTTCAAAACGAACATAAATCATTAGAGGTATGAGAAACTATCAAGAAAACTGTCATAATAGGTTACTTTAGTTTTTAAGTGGGTTCGGCTGGCTGCTCGGTTGGTGGGCTAGCCTGCTGGCTGGCTGGTTATGTTTGTATCCCGTGCACAGGCCGTACCAATAGAGCTACAAGGCTGAAAATGTCAACGATTTCTCGTTTTCATGTCGAGGAACATTTTTTTTAAATTTTCCGACTAATAAAGTTTTTGATTGGGCTTCAATTTGCAATGTAAGTTTAAGATAGATTTTCCCTTCTGTTTGTGTCTGCGCCTGCTTTTGAAAATTCTGACTTTTCTTCTTTTTTAGTGATCATGGCCTTACAAAAGCTTTTGTATCACGTGTACGGGCCTAACCAATAGAATTGGAGGGATAAAAATCCCAACCCTCACTCCGTGTTATGTCTAGAAAGAAACATTTCCTCGTTCTTTTCACCCCCAATTGGTTTATAGGTGGGGTAGATTTGCAATGTAAGTCTATGCAGAATTGATCCCCTTAGTCTGTATCCATGTTTGTTTTGGGAAATTCAGACTTTTTTTAGTGATCACAGCCCAACAAAAGGCAAGAGGAGTAACTTATTCATCGATCAACTCTTTCACCAATTTTTAATTGATTACCCCTAGACGTCCTGTTGCTAAAAGACGTAGGTCATATGACGGTTTCCATTGAATGACTAACCAGACCTGTTTAATGTTGATTCTCTTGGTAAAAGTGTGCTCCTATATTCGCTACATAAAAAAACCCATCCATACGTAAATATGCACTTGAAATGAATTCCCAGGAAAATATTGAAGTTGACAGATGTCAAATCATTGGTTGAAATAGATATACGATTCATTATTGATAGCAATCTCTAAAAAGTTGAAATAATTAATTATCAGATATTGACATGGTGACAATAATTATTATCAATAAACAGGGCGTGCAAAAGGGTTTCATGCACCCTAGGCGAGGTTTAGATTTGTGCAAGGGTTTCATGCATCCAAGTTGAGGCTTGAATTTTGAGCTCCCGGTTGTAATCCAAAACTACTTTTCACTTAGGAAAGCCCTCTTACGACCTTTGCAACACGAGCAACTGTCTACATTCACCCAATGGATAGAACAGTCCCGCCTGTAAAACGTTATTTGAGAATTAAAAGAAAATTATATTTTTGACTGTTTTTCTTTATGACAAGGTATTGTTACAATTCAATATTTTTTGAGACAGCAACCTCATCTTCTTAGTTTTTATCAAAGCATTTAGGCCAAAGGAAAACCGGAGTATTGCCGGCCGAATCATTGTGAAGAATATACTAAAACATTGGGCATTTTAGGTTTGGGACAAATAACTATAGATAGGAGATGGGTTGCTGAGAATGGATCCGCTTCGAAATCTAATCAGTTCTTATTGTCATATTGTCCACCCATCAATGCATTTTATTGAAATTCATTGGGAACTTTGGGAAATATCGTGTGGAAGCTCATGAGGGTATAGATTGATATTGAGAAGGAAAAATATATCTCAATTGATAGAAGGTTCCTAGATCCGTCCCTGAACTTGAATATCTCTTTCTTACTTCATTGTATAACCCTCTGCAAAATTTCATTGAAATCCATTAGATACTTTCGGAGATACAAAGTGGGAAAACGCGACCAAAAACATATAGCTCATTCCGACTCCGTTGTTTGAGTTAAATAATTAGCCTAAAATAAAGACACTTACAACACATACGCTTTCATGTTCTGGCTAAAGTATCAGTTATCTTATTTCTGATTAAATTCCCATGATGCTGTGCTTGCAGTGTAAACTTATTTTATTTTTATGTTTTACACAAAACAATACAAAATGACAAACCCGGGACGCTGTCATAAAACTGAAGGAAAATCTTACACGTCATAATTTTCATGAATTCATTTTTTATGCATATCTTCCTTACACTAAGATATAAACAACACACCCCTATGATAAATGTTCTGATGTAGCGAAGAAGATAAGTAATGTGTATAAGAATGTGTCGGGTTAAGAGATTGTCAGCTCCAAATGCAAAACATCTGGCCATATTTTCATTCAGCCTCCTACCACACCCGTGGTTTCCCCTTCTCTATGAATTAGTCTCAACCTTAAATTTTTATACTTTTAAATCGTTTCCTCTTGATCTTCTTCCACCTTTTTCTTTTCCGGATCATCATCATCATCATCATCATCATCATCATCATCATCATCATCATCATCATCATCAAACAGCCTTTTAACGTCCGTCGTTGGACGTAGACCTTCCCCAGGCTTCGCTTCACCCCTTGGTCGTGAGCTCTGCGAAGCCAATACCTCTAGGTATTCAGGCAAAATTTAAAAAATAGTAGATTTTGCAAAATATGAGTTTAATACTATCCTCGAATTCATTGATATTCATTACCATCATCATCATCATCATCATCATCATCATCATAATTATCACCAGCAACAGCCGCAGCTTCAGCCTTTTAGTGTCTTTCGTTGGACATAGACCTTCACCAGACCTCTCTATCATGTGTGTCGTGAAGCCAATACTTTCTGAACTCATGTAGTTCGTCACACTATCACATTTCTGACGCTCAAAGTTTTGCATGTGATCTCTGGGGGTCCATATTATGAGTCGTGATGTCCTGCAATTGTCTTATATTCTTGCAGCATCTCCAGCCCATTGCCATTTGAGTTTTCTAATTGTTTCTATGTTACTTCTGATCTCTTCTGTTCTCTAATATGATGTATTGTTCTAAGATCTCTCAATGCAGTGTTGGGCATGCTTTTTGCGCACGTTGGATGGTTTTTAGTTTGGGAGCCTATCATTTGCGTAGGTCCCATGTTTCTGATTCCAAAGGAAAAGCTCTTAAGTATGAATAGTAATTCAAGGTGAATGACTCATACAATCCAGAAGTCATCGTATGTGTACATTAAAACCTTAGATAAAAGCTGATGAAAGCACAGGATTTTTTGAACATACGCTATGTCTTGCTAGAAAGAAAAACTTCTTTGTCGAGAAACATTACTTTGATTTTCCAAGTTTTTTTGGAGTATTATCCTTTGAAAATATTTCAATTGGAAGTCTATTGACGATGTATCCTTTGCAAAAGCTACTTGGAGATGTAGCATCCGTTTTATTCCCCTTAGAGAATAGAAGTTATTTAAGAAACGTTTGTATTACAAAATGCATTTTCATTTTCTTTACACAAGTGTACTAGACATTTTCTACATTTTCTACTACACATTTTCTTTACACAAGTGTACTAGAAACTAGAAGATTTTCTTCCCTGCAATCTGGTTGCGTAAAAGACCTTGATTCTAGTAGTTTGCGTATATACACACACACACACACACACACACATATATATATATATATATATACATATAAATATATATATGTGTGTGTATGTGTATATATATATATATGTGTGTGTGTGTGTGTGTGCGTGTGTGTGTGTGTCTGAGTGTGTGTGAAGTGATATCTGCCATGAATGAAAGAAATATTCAAATCATTTTAATCATCTACTATTTTATTCAGAGATTTCACTTTAAATTCTCCGTCCTAGATATGTGCGAGTAGCACTCTAAGAGCAGCTCATACATAACTATGTTGAAGCATTTTAAAAACGTGCATATATTCGTTCACTCAACGAAACTGGTTATAAAATGAGACCGGTCTGGTAACTCTCTAAATTACCAACGACTTTTGGCAACACCCCATGATGGGCGTGATAAATTGAAAAGGACTGGAAAAAGGTGGATCAATAGATGTTACTCTTCTCGCCTTTTGTTGGTCTGTGATCACTGATAAAATCCGAATTTCCAAAAAAACAAACGTAGATACTGCTTAACACAAACTATAGGATAAATTCACCTGAAACTCACACTACGAATCGGACCCCGACCTAAAATGCAAATAAGGAAAGTATTAAAAAAACTCCTTGGCAAAACAAGGAGTAAATGTTGAAAATTTCAACTCCTTAGTTCTGGCCTTTATGTTCATAGCCAGCCGGACCAACTCGATATCTTATGCAGAATTTAAAGTTTTTAATCTGAATGGTTTGAGCTGACCGAAGTCCATATACATAAATATATATAAATAAACACACGCACGCACACACACACACACACACACACACACACACATATATATATATATATATATATATATTATATATATATATATATATGTATATAATTGTTAGAGCTTATGAATAACGCAAACCGAGCAAAAGTCTTTAAACCGATTTGTTGTGAGTAGTGGTGGCCCATAACAGCATCAACAATAACAGTTACATACATGATAAAGGGAATGTATGTGACAAAGTGTTTTTCTCAACCTTCCTGGAGACCAATATCTTTTGGCAGCATGTCATGTGCGGAGATCGATATGAAAAAAATGGAAAAAGGGGTCTTCAATAAATAAGTCAATCTTGCCTTTTGTTGGGCACTGAAATGTTCAAAATTTCGAAAAACAAGAATTGACACAAATTAAAGACGAATTTAGCATAAACAGACATTGAAAATTTAACCCCATCGTTGAAACCTATTCGTAGAGGTGAATTTGAAAAAAAATTATGATTCAGGATGTCCCACAGTTGTCCGACATTTTTGCAACATGGCCAGTCCATTGTCATTTGAGCTTTGTAATGGTTCCTATATTATCTCTGACCCCTGTCTTTCCTCTAAGATACCATGCTGTCTTGTGATATCACTATGTGATCCTCTCCTATGTATATTACATGATTTTCAGCTTGAGGGTCAATCATTCGGTAAGGTTCCATGTCTCAGCTCCATTGCTGGATCTGCCAAAAGCTTGCAAACAAATGTCAGAACACATGAATAACCTAAACACAATATCTAAATCAGTGTCTTAGGTAGGGGTAATTAATGCATCAATTTGATAAGAAAATGCTTGTTAAGAATAGAGCAGGACTTGATAGTGACTCGTGCAAAAAAGAATAATTTTTAAAAATGAACGTTCGCTTAATACACTCGTTCAATGTACAGAATCCAAATAGAATAGAAATAAAGGTACTTGTACGTAAGGAGAAGGGAAAAGCTTTTGGCTAGCAATGGACAAATGAAGGCTGATGAAGATTCTGTGGCTCGGCTCCAGAGGCTAAACTTATTCTTAATGTTTTAGATTTCATTCAATACTGAGTACTTTACTTCGAGAGCTCCAGAGATATACAGAAAAACGTACAGAAAAGTTTTTTAATTTTGGGATAAGCGAAAGCGAAGAGCACAATCAAACGTATGTATAGAGCTTTTGAAACTTTTCATGTTAACTCTGAGAAAGAATTTTCCTTTCATAAATTTAAAAAATTCGATACAGTCCCATATCATCTTACGATTTTAGGTCTTACAAATTAGTTATCATACCATCACTGTTAATGTACTTTGTTCAGAGATTTCAGTGTTTTGTACAAAATTTGATTTTTACTACTATCATCTTGATCTGGATCCTAGTGTCATACGCTGAATTCTTTAGTGGAGATCATCAGTTGTTCTACCAACGACCTATTTCTGAAATTTTAAAGAACAGTACAGCCATTCTAACATGACACCCAGGCTGCAGTTTTCGAACATAACAGCCCCACATGTATATCACCTTTTAAATTTATAGTATTACTATAATTTGTGGTTTATAGATGCTGTTTTATTTGGATTTTCTTATCCTCTGTCATTTAGAGTTGAATGAAATCTTATTTTACTTTTTAGATACAGGGTATTATTAAACGTATGTTGTTCGTTTTGTGGATTCAATATCGTGATATTTGAAGTGTATACATTTGTTACGTACGTAGCCATAATCTTCTCATTGTGGATTAAATTCTACAAGTCTACTGTTGAATTTGATATTTGTGTATCTGTCTGTCTGTGCACGTGCGTTTATGTGTCTGGGTGTGCATAAATAAGATTCGGTAAACAACGCAAACAATGTGTAGATTTGTTCTTAGATTCAAGCACGACTCGTTTGACTTCCGGCCAATCGGTATCTACCACATAAACCCTGATGATACAGCCACATTTCCGCATTTTGGAAAATCTAGAATTTTTCTCTCAGACGTTTCCTAAATGATTACCATCTCACTCAATCTCCGTCACAGTATTGTTATTCATTCTTTTTCGCTTATTCAAGACACGATGAAAACAGTTCTGGTTAACCACTCAATAGAAACTCTCAGAGGATCAACGTCTTTTGGTTGCATGCCGTATTAGGGATGATCACTCGAAAAATCGGAATAAAGAGTGACCAATGAATAAGATACTTCCTTTTTTGTTAGACCACTGAAACGTCCGAATTTTTAAAAAATGCAAGCACAAAACTAGCGACCAATTAAGCAAAAAGTCACATTGCAAATTGTCCCCCACCCCAAAAAATATTTAAGTAGTAATTTAAAAAAAAACAACCCCTACCAAAAAACGTTTTTTTTTTCAGAATAAGGAGTAAATGTTTAAAATTTCACCCCTCGAGCTCCTTTGATGCGACCTGTAAACATGGTAAATACATATATAATCAGTCAGCTAGCCAGTCAGATGAAGCTTTTCTCTTTCTACCACTTTTGCATAAGGGGTTAAAAGGATATATATATATATATATATATATATATATATATATATATATATATATATATATATATATATACAAGGGGAGAATATATCTTAGTGCCATCCTTACTGCCAGGAAGTTATGATACTGCCTTATTATGTAGGAAAATTCAGTTGGGGTTACATAAAATGATTGTACTGCACCATTATTATTTATTGACAAAAAGTCCCAACTTTCAAACACCCTAACCCTAGCAGAGACAGCCTGATCCAGGAGTGGGTGGGATTGGGAGGACATGGCCCCACCCCAATAGCGGATGCCCATGTCAGTGGACATGAATTGATAGAATGCCAAAGTTTGAAAGAGAAGAATGCTGTTATAACTAACATTTTTTATGCACCTACTTCAGTCTTACTTAGGATTTAGGAATCCCAGCAACGGTTGAGTTGACTTGTTGGGTTCATTTTCATCACTCTAAGACTTGACATTTGGCAATGTTACTCTTTTGCAGTATTTTTTCTATGTTATTTTGTGTTAGTAAGGCAAGAGGAGACCAAATCGAACTTTTCAAGATAATAACTAGAATTGCAATAAACAGAATTCTAATGTTTATTAAGTCAGGAAAGGACGGGGAATTCACTAGATAAAGGCTATAACAAAAACAAATTGATTTTTTCTCCATAAGAATTGTGAAATGCTTGAATATTTCAATATCTTATGAGAAAGATAGCACAGGTATAAATAATTTTAAAGATAATTTAAATTTAACTCAATCGGGATTGAAAATAAATTGATATGACAGTTTTGAAAGCTATCAACTGAAATATACAGAGGAATTAAGGGAAAAAATGTGCCTGGTAAATTTTTCTAATAATAATACTTAGAATCATAACAAATTCAAAGAAACATTTGAATGATTTGATAAATTCAATTCCATTGTTTGTGACTATCACAGATTGACAGTCTGAGAGTTTTGATGACAAGTAACAGGAAAGTAAAGTTGAAAATATTTGAGTCAATAATGAAACACATGGGTAAAGTCTTCTGTATTCCTTCTTAATCCCTAAGAAAACAAAGCAGAATTTTATTCATTGAGCTGAGCCATAACAGAGGCTTCTTATAACAAAAATGATATTTTATTTCAATGCTGACAATTGTATTCGTGACCCTTATGGGAAATGACGAGATTCTTGGCCAATGGAGAATCTCTAAAGCTCTCCACAGAATGGAAATCAATAGCTCTTTAACTGCTTACACTATAAAAGTAAATAATGAAATTTCCCATGCAATATTGTTCTATTCTATGATCAAGGATTTATACATACATATTTATAGTCTAGAAAGATGTATAGCTTTAAACACTGTACATTAAAAAAACTTTTTCAGAAGATTTTTACCTGTTACTTCAGTCACTCATTATCCAATATCCGACAATGCAATTTCTGTAATTTTCTTCTGTGTTTTTGTACCTGTTTTATTATCATGGTGTGATGTATAAATTTTTTCTTGTTGGTATCAACAGTAGTTTACCAGGTAACTGTTTCGGGGAAAAGAAGCAAGAACAAAACCGTTATATCAACATGGCACCCCAGCAGTGTTGATTAAATCCAGTTCCTTTTGTTACTATATAGTTCATGTCATACGTATCAGTCTATATAAGGTATTATGTACATTGTATATTGATATTTTATGAAACTATTTTTAACAATGAGGAATCAGCAAGTATAACAACAGAGGTGACTCATTGTTCGTGTCATTTCTATTGAATGTTCACCCATGTGAATATCAAATCAGTCGTATCGATTTTTGAAAAAATTCTTCGAGGCGATTCTCTAGTAAAATATTAACATCTTTCCCCACTGACCTTAAAGTTAATTTTTCCTCGTCGTATAATACATATATATATATATATATATATATATATATATATATATATATATACATATATATATATATATATATATATATATATATATATATATATATATATATATATATATATATATCTTTAATACCAAAATCTTTTGAAAATGGGGTGAGATAATATGATACCAGCTTACCCAAACTCTTCACAGCCTGCCTTGAAATGATCGCTCGAAACCTCGAATTGGAGTAATCAAGATAGACGGCAAATACCTAGATAACTTTAGATCGCCCTCTTCGTTAAGAACCTTCATGATCTCTAAATATTGCTGGATGACCAAAATGAAACGAGTGAGAAAGTAGGCCTTCACATGAACTTCAGCGAAACAAATGGCATGTACAACACACGAGGCGGGAAAAAGACATAACAATCGAAATCGAAATGCAGAGCAAGAAAAGAAGACCATTACATCAAGCTAGGACAGCGATTCTCCCTAAAGTCATCAAAAGAAGAAGAAATAAAGCAAAGAATCACACTAGGTTGGCAAGATTTCGGTTGAGCAAGCTCGACTTTCAAGAACCAGAAAATTCCACTAGTCTTTGAAAAGAACGGTATACAACCAGTGTATCCTCCCGATAGTATAGAGCTGAAATATTCAATCTATTTAAAAGATTGACCCTCAAACTGAGAACCATGCAACGTGCACGTAAGAGAATCATGCTCAACCTAACAGTTAGAGATCGTAAGACAGCACAGTATATCAGGGAAAAGTCCGTGATATCATAGAAACTGTAAAAAACTCAAATGGTTATATGTTGGATATATTGTAAGAACGACAGACAACTGCTGAACATCACAACTCACAACGTTGATCCCTAGAGATCACATACGAAATTGTGGCCGACAGAAAGTAAAATCGTGTGACTAGCTAGATGAATTCAGAAAATACTGGCTCTACTTTACTCATGATAGAGAGGTCTGGCGAATCTTGGTTGGGGGAGGGGGTCGATATCCAACGACATATGATGATAATGATTATGACGTCACAAGAGATATTATGCATCGTAATTAGATTTATTCACCAGTGCGTCATATTTACACGATATCGAGGCTACAGTTTTTCTTCATGCTTATCAACAACGGAAAAAAACTTTGTTTAATCAAGTCTTTCGTCATTTTTTTAGATTGCACACACACACACACACACATACACACATGTATATATGTGTGGCTCAGCTTAATTTTAAGCATATATTTCAAACTCGTTTGAATCTAACTTCAATAAATATCACTACGAAGGAGAATAGTGAAGCAACAACCATAGTTATTTGAACGATTCTTTTTGTCAATGTATGCATACGTGCGTCCGATAGTAAAAGTTCTCGAGTCATTCTTTTAATTGGGATCGATTTCATTTCAAGGTTCAAATTTCAAATCATGATTATTTCCTGAACAATAAACATTAAACGATAACCGGTCCCTAAAGTTTATTTGATTTCATTTAAGAGCTTTTTATGATCCTATTGCTCTGGTGCCCCTTTGAGACCCTTTCTCAGTTTATGCCCTTTTTATAGCACTTTTCATTTGATTAAAATAATTGATATTTTTCTTTACTATTTGAAAACGGCGACTTCGTTTTCAAGTGACTCCGAAGATAACATATTCGCCATCTTCAATACCAGCGTTTGGCAGTTGTAATTGAAATGTGTACGGAGACATTCTCTCTATTATTTTCAATTTAGAGCTTAACATTTAATTAAAATCTTCTAACGACATAAATCATTACTAAATGCTACTTAGTCTTCTTTTAGGAGATTTACTCGAGGGCGTTTAATTACAGTGGGGGAGGGGTGGATTAATTTTATTCCTGCCACTCCCTGCCATAGGTTGATGAAATATTTGGATTCCAAAACTATCCATGTCACTTCTTAATACTACTACTAATTCTCTAACAAAAACTCCCTTCCATTTCCTGTCACATGATAATGAAACATTTTGATGCAAAAACTATCCCTGTTGCCTTAATACTACTACCAGTTAACAAACATAAATAAACTCCCTACCATTTCCTGTCACATGGTAATGAAATATTTCGATGCAAAAACTATCCCTCTTGTCTTAATACTACTTTTAGTTAAAAAGAAATAAACTTTCTGTCATTTCCTTTCATACATTATAGCATGGCAGGGATAGATTTCGCATCGGAATTTTCCATTAATGCGTGGCAGGAATAGATCTTGCATCCGAAGATTCCATTAATGTGTGGCAGGAATAGATCTTGCATCCGAAAATTCCATTAATGTGTGGCAGGAATGGATCTTGCATCGAAATATTCCGTAATAGTGTGGCAGGAATAGATCTTGCATCGAAATATTCCGTAATAGTGCGGCAGGAATAAATCTTGCATCGGAATTTTCCATTAATGCGGGGAAAAGAACGACGGGTGTGAAGTTATCAAAAGATCATTATAAAATATTAAACATATCAACCTGAATCTTTTCAATCAAAAAGAAATCTTGCTGTGCAGTAAATGATGATTTGCATAACTTGTTTTGCAAATTAATGAATTCTTAAAGAATCTTTTAGTACATGTCCCTAGTATACTAGTGATATTGGAAAATCTTGGATAAAGCAATTAGATGAGATGCAAATAGACACCTGCGATGTGTTCAGTTCCAATGCTCGAACCAATTCCCAGAGATTTCCTGCGACATAAAGAATGTCACATTTTTCTCTAAACACTGGCTGACGCTGGCTATAGCAATAAAAATCAATGGACGGCAGCATTTTTATTGCAAACGTTATACATTTTTTATAATCTACCAAGTACGGAACCGGAGAACCGATTCCAATAAAAATACCGTGGAAAATATTTTCTTGTTCATTTCTCTCCGATTGTTTGTCGCAATTTGAAAAAAAAATCTGAATATTATTAAAACAAGTATGGTTAATCACTCAATAGAAACCGTCATATGACCAACCTCTATCAGAAGTGTGCCGTTTTTTGTGGGTGATCAATAAAAATACCCGAGAACGGATGCCAGGTGAATAAATTACTTCTCTCACCTTTTGTAGAATCATCAAATAGTCTGAAAATTTAGAACAAAAGCAAAAAAAAACCCCAAAAAAACAAACCCAAAAAACAAAAACAAAACAAAAACAAACAAACAAAAACAAGCATGAACACAACCAGACATTAGCTAAAGACTAACTTAGCATAATTTTACATGGTAAATTGAGCCACCAACTAAAAAC
The DNA here is from genome assembly GCA_963457665.1 of Thysanoteuthis rhombus. NCBI lineage: Eukaryota > Metazoa > Mollusca > Cephalopoda > Oegopsida > Thysanoteuthidae > Thysanoteuthis > Thysanoteuthis major. The sequence continues at coordinate 15,325,581 of OY735221.1, forward strand.
CTATTTACAGTAGGGGAGATTTTACGAAAAACAATATAACAAAACGTTTTTTTTGTAGGTATAATAAGTAAGGAATTCAGCCCTCTAGCTCCATTGGGATGGCCTGTACGCGTGATACATAGATACATACATAGCTATCCAGACAGTTGGACCAACTTAAAAACTGAGGAAACCTATATTGATAGTTTGGTGACAGTTTTGGTTGATGGTTTCTTTTATTTGTAGTTCTTGCATTTTTCTCGCAGTTTAAAGTTAGTGTTTTTTCTATTTGGAAATAGTTTTCGTTAAGAACAATACATCAGAGTGACGAATCTCTTTTGTATAAATGGCTAAAGTCCACTGTAATTGAGCACATAAAAAGCAAAACCATTATCACTTTTTATTTTATCTCCCTATAAATGAAATAGGAAAATAGAATAGAAAAAATTGCTCCTGCAGATATGGTCTTTTGGTATCATTTTTTCTCGGTTCAATATATTTATTATTATGCTACACGGTAAAATGAATTTGGTAATTTATGCTGAAGTGAAAGAAAGAAAAAGCAGCCATATTCTCTTGTGTATCTCAATCGGGACAATATAACGTTAGTAAGGTCAACCTATGGAGTCCTACAGTGGTTTATTGTTTAGTTCGAAAATTCATACTCGATATCTGAGATCTTTTTCAGTGATTTGATTTGAATATGTTTATGTTTGGTGAAGAGATTGTAGCTTCTGATTATTCCGCTCAAACCTGGAACAAGCTGTCTGAGAAGAAGTGCTTTCTCACCCTGGTAGCTGTGTGCATACGTAGCTTCTTGCTGCGTCCTCTGGTTGCATTGCTTAGGGATGACTGTAACATGATCTTATCTGTATAGATAATGCACTTACAGTCTTGGTTGATGGCGTGTAGACCTGAGGTTATAAAAACGTCATTTCTTACAATATCAAATAGTGCAGTTGCGTGGAACTAGTTTGGACATTAATACGCATGCGCTCATTGGACTTGACCGAATGGTGTTTATTTATTTCTAGGTTTTAACAATATGGACGCAATTTCAGGGGAAAATCGACACCTGAGAAAAAATCCCGCGAAAATCAGCTTATTATTTGATTTTGATAAAATCTTCGATGCTTATTCGTTGATAAACGACTCCTGAAAAAATAATTTTCATTCTAAATAGCCTAAAAAGAAAATTGCATTCCTATTTATTTCTAATAAACTCGCTTGACTCATTGTGAGAGCTTTATGCAATACTGCTAGAATTTTCATCTCTGAAAATTTAAATATTCCCAGTAGTTTAGCACAGATTCTTAAAGTGGGATAGTGTCTCTAGGTCAAGCTCTTTACCTGAAAATGATAGTTTTCAAATTAATTTTAAAGATTCCAGACTAATTTGCAAAGAAAAAAAAATCATCGATGTGATACTTTGGATGTTATTGCGAATAAGGAATATTCAATGGCAGTGTCACGTACATTTCACTGAAGAAAAAATCTGAAACAAGCTAAGTCATTGAAGCAGTGTGAATTGGAAAGAGAATCGGTAGTGAGAAAATAAGAAGGGAAATAGGGATATTTATTTGTGGGAAAAATTCAAGTACCTTATTCAATATCCTGGCCTAAATACTTTTTCCTGTTGAGTTTATTCCTTAATAAGCACCTGATATTTAATAATATAATTGTGTGGAAAAATAAAACAAAAAAAAGGTCATTTTTAAAAACATCTATTAGTGCAGTTGCGTTGAACTAGTTAGGGCATTAATACGCATGCGCCAATTGGACTTGCCGAATGGTGTTTAGTTATTTCTAGGTATAAACAATATGGATGCATTTTCACAGAAAAATCGACACTTGAGAAATTTAAAAATCTGGCAAAAATCAGCATATTATTTGATTTTAATAAAATTTTCGTTGCTTATTTGTTGAAGAACGACTCTTGAAAGAATAATTTTCATTCTAAATACCACACAAAAAAGAAATTAGTGTCACTATTTATTTCTAATAAGATCTCTAAACTTAAGGTGAGAAAGCAATGAAGCAAGATTTTGTCTTCATCTCTGCAATTTGAAACGGCTTTTTGTTGCTGATTTTCATATGAGTGTTTGTAAATTCTTTTCCGGAAGGAAATCTATATATTTTCATATGCAATAGCCAACAAGAACTGACACAACCTGGCCCATAAATGAGGACAGCTGCATCACCTTTAAATTTTCTTTCAATCAAAACTTGATTTCCTTTTAAACCAAACATAGAAGGATTCTATTTTTTTCTAGTGGAACATTACACAATCAAAATTGATATAATCAGGTATCATTTTTAACCAAATTCTACAGCATTGAAACCCTGTTACCAAAATATTTCTTCCTGGAGCTATGTATGTATTTTTGGACAGCGACATATTCATATTTTTAGTAACAGAGTTTCAATACTGTAGTGCAGTGGTTTCGAAACTCAAGGGCCCCTTCTATAATGGAATTTCTTTTATGGTGGAAACCTATTTTCAGCATTTCATTTTTAAACTAACAGATAAACTACAATAAAAAAAATACTGATTTGTGGACTTGAAAAATAATATATATTCATAATGGATTATATTTATTCGAATTCTTCTATAGAGGTTTGTGTACAATAATTACGTTTTTGATAGCTACGCGACGGATGATGTTGTTTCTCTGCTACAAGATTTGCTATGTCATCTTCATAGGGGACACTGCTGCAGACCCCGAGTACAGCTTGTTGGACCCCCAGGGGCTCATCAGTCCCTGTTCCGAAATCACTGCTGTTAGGTTTGATCATAAATAATACTTGACAATATCCTTTTTGATTGTGTAATGTTGAATTACAAATGACAAAAATCCTGCAATGTTTGGTTTAGAAAAAAATAGCTGTCTTTTTATCGACAGCTATTGGTAGGATATACTCATTTACGGGCAATATTGTACATTTGTTGCTGTACAAATGTCATGGATGACGTTTGCAAAATCATTGCTTCTATGATCTTCCATATATGAAAAATGGAAGAAGTATAGATAACAGAATAATGTTGTCAAAAACATGATTTCAGTGACACAAACTAAAATGATCATTGGAAAAAAAAACTTCACTAAAATATTTTTCACGCGCATTAGTTGATATTAAAATTTGATTTTATAACTTTGAAGTAATATGCATAAGCGTTCATTGCCACTTCTCCAGAGTGAGGTTGTAAGGAGGCAGGGTCAAAAGTATATGTTCGGAATATATCTTGCTGGCAACCCTGTTACAAGTGATGGAATAGGCTTTAGGATCATAGTACATGGTAAAGCTTTTTTTACGGATTTTGTCAGGAATAAACTAAATGAACCTGTGCAGCTGGGGCTGGGGGGAGGGCTGGGAAAATTTGTTTGAATATGGTCAATTACTGGACCGTTTTGAACGTACCTAAAACCTGTAAATTGAGACGTAACTATATGCCGTACCCCGCTCCCCCCATTTCCATGATTGCCAAAATATGAATTCAACCTATATAGAAGGACTGAAAAGGGCACGGGCCCAATCTCCCCCTAGCAACCAACCCCCCACAACTGTGCACCAACATGTCCAAAAGTCAGATCATCATTACAATTCACTTATTTATAAACCCTGAGTCAAATGCAGTGTGTTGTATTATTTCCAGATTTGGAAGGATCGAATCACCGCTATTAGAAATAATCTGGACTTAATCCAAGTTATCCTGACTGATCGATGCTTCGATTTTATTCTTCTATTTCCAACCATAGGCACGTGATCATATGTAGTAACGTCAATAACTCTCTAGTATGTCCAGTGTTCGACTGTAGACTTTATTTTAGTCTTTCCATATCGGCCTCTACGTTGATACGTCACGCTTTCGTTTCACTTGTGATTGAAATAGACCCAAAGCTGCCAAGATACCATAAAAAAAAATTACATTTTCTAATTGTGCCAATAAATTCCATATCTATTTGATGCAAATACGCACATACACGTACAAGGTGGGAACTCTGCGCGTTCTTATTGATAACGGCACGATTGTATTTTTAAAAAAATACCAAACATTATAACAAGAGATAGTTAACGTGGAGAGAATAACAAGCCTGACTTCTGTGGGGTCAAACTCCTCCCCAGCTTATATTCCAATTAAAGATGATCACTGCACCTTCTGAATTTTATATATATATATATATATATATATATATATATATATATATATATATATATATATAATAATCAAAGGTATATAAGACTTGTCAGTTGAGCACAGTTGGTATGACAGTAGTCGAGCAATCATTAGGTTGTGTTGATCATATATATATATATATATATATATATATATATATATATATATATATATATATATATAAATAAATTATTGTGTCATCAACGGACTGCTGTTTCGTTGTATTACAACTCTTCAGTGTGGCTATAGAGAATCGGTTATCCAGTACCACGAGGCAGGATTGAAGCCTTCACTTCAAACCCAGAAGCTGGTACCCTACCACTGAGCCACGGACCTGGACGGTCAGTAAGGCTGAATTTAAGTGATATATTCTATTTTTGTTTAAATCCACCATCCACCAGAGTTCTCTATTCCTATGGAAGAGTATTGTAGAATGCTTACAATGAACGAGTTATCTCACTTAAAGAGTGCTCAATTCATTCATTTATATATATATATATGTATATATATATATATATATATATATATATATGTATATATATATATACATATATATATATATACATATATATATATATATACATATATATATATATATATATATATGTATATATATATATTTATATATATATATATACGTATATATATATATATATATATATATATATATATATATATATATATATATATATATATATATAGAGAGAGAGAGAGAGAGAGAGAGAGAGAGAGAATTACCGTAGCCCACAAATAGCTCGTCCGATTTACCAGCCAAGCGGGCTACAGATTCTCTTCTCTCTTTAGTCGTGTGTTTGCATGGCTTTTGACACCCCCTTTGACCACCATTTTTAGGGCTAAAACCGAGAACATTTGCTTGAGTAATCCACTGGAGATTGTCTAAAGAGTTTTTTCGGTGTGTGTGTGTGTGTGGCAGGGGTCCATGATCGTTTTTTTTCAAAAGACAATTTTGGATATTTTTTTAGATAACTAGTTCTGTCACACGTGCAAGCTACGATGATTCATTTATACGAAGTGTAGTTATTATTGATAGGTTTGGTTTAACTCGGCCTGATAGTCAAACAGTAAATAGTCTACTCCCCTAAACAAGGGAATGTCCTTCCGGGGGAAAACAGTCAACTTAAGATAACAGGACTTTGAAAATAAAACAGCTAATCGACTATTCATAGATATTATGATTGTTTGTATTGGCAGAAAAAAGTACTCAAATTTTCTAGAAAGTAATTTTTACAGATACGAGATCTGATATAGAAGGGTACGAAATGAATAGAAATCCTTTTGCTTAGCCTTACACCCTTGGATAATACGGTAAGTTCAATTAGAAGGAATAATCAAATTGAATTGGGGTCAATGACAACACATTCAGACATGATACGTAGATCTTATCAGAGATTTTGAGCAGATTTCGTAGTGCAGTTAACATTAGAGAAAATGTTGCTAAAATTACATTAGAAATGAATATAATCAGCAACACAATCTTATTCTGAACTTTTCGTAGGAAATATAAATATAAATGTCCTACATGCTAATTAGTATTTTTGATTGTGTATTTATTTGGTTGTATGCTTTGTCCGATTCCTGTTACAACCGAGAGGTTATGATGGATTGGTCCAGGTGAAATGGATTAACAGAGCTAATAAGAACAATTATAAGGTTGTAATAGAACGAGATGTTGTTGAAATGAAAAATTGGTTACAGAATCCCTGGACTTCGGAACAAGAAGAAAAGGAACCAGAGCCTGTGCGGGAGTTTATTTCGTAATAAAACAAGTTATATTTTCAATAAAGGATTTTTTCATACCGCATGATACGCACTGAGTTGAGACTTAAAAAAATAAGCTTAAAATTAGAATGCTCGAATTATCATTTTGTCGATCAAATTAGCTTTAAGCTGCTTAGTGCGTATCGATCCACGTACTAACAATTCTGTCACCATTGATAGATATATGCTAGAAACAAAATAATCTTTAAGATTTGGTGCATGGGATGTTATAAATATCCCCTTTCTTTAGGCAGTTCCTACAGCTGTGAACAATACGCGGTCTTTGCGTAAGAAAGTTATTGTAAATCGATTATCAGATAGTTGGTACCGTGACTGATTGTTTTGTAACGTAGTTTTAATACCATACATTAATGCCTGTAATACGTAACATAAACGTCTGTTAAAAGCAATTCAACTCATTATTAGTAGGTTCTCTCAATGAAATTGCAAATGAATCTGTTGAAAATCAAGTTTGCATTGATTTGTATCTCAGTGAGAACAATGTTAGGTTCGTGAAGTCAACCTATGGAATCCTACTGTGGCTCATAATTTAGTTCAAAAATTCATATTCGAACATACGGTGTCCAAGATCTTGAGATTTGATTTGAATAAATTTATATTTGGAAATGAGACTGTGGCCTTTGATAGCTTGCTTAAAGAAGGCGTGGATTTGTTAAATTACATTAAACATTTAATATAATCAGCAACTCTATCGAATTCAAAGTTTTCCGTAGGAAATATAAATATGAAATATAATAGGTAAATCGAAATTATTTCACACTTTCTAATCCAAATGGCTGTTGGAATTTTCAGCTTCCTGTTGTGACCACTTTAAGAACAAAATATTAAGAATAACAAACGAATATTGAATACTCGGCTATTTTTGAGAATCCGAGATGAAGTTACTTTTCTTTTAATTATCACACATTTTTCATTGTCAGTTTTGACCTGTTACCTCTGTCAATGATGTTGGATCCGCTGACATCAGTCTGTTTTCTGTCTATCCTTTAGATATCTCCAAAAGTACTCATGAATTTCAATGACATTGTTAAGAAAGATGGACTATAGATTGAGGAAGAGTTGGGTAAATTCTCGGGTTGATCCTAGAATTTCCTTTCGGGAGTTATTTTTCCATTAAAAAAAAAAGAAGATTTATGCAAGCACTCATGACTGTTCAAACGATATCTCTGAAAGTTCTCAACAAATTTCAACAAAATATCTGAAGAGGTGCAAAATAGGCTCTGTGAGCGGTCATTAATTTTTGGTATGGATTCATACGCGATAACTCTCCCCAACATCGTAGTTATATATCTACGCCACATCATCTTCACCATCATCATCATTCTTTTATCGTCCGTCGTTGGACGAGGACCTCCCCCAAGATCCGCCACATTTCTCTATCATGATCGTCGTGGAGCCAGTATTTTTTGAATTTGTCTAGTTCATCTCTCCATCTTGTATTTAGTCGGCCTCGATTTTGCATATGGTCTCTGGGGATCCATGTTGTGAGTCATGATGTCCATCAGTTGTCTATCATTATCGCAACATGACCAGCCCATTGCCATTTGAGTTTTCTAATGGATTCTATGATGTCTCGTACCCCCGTTTTCTTCCTGATATATTGTGCTGCCTTGTGATCTCTCTATGTTGGGTTGAGCATGATTTTTTCATGCGCTCATTGCATGCTTCTCAGTTTGCAGGCCTGTCTCTTGGTTAGGTTCTATGTTTCAGTTCCAAAAGTGATTATGGAGAGGATGCATTGGTTGCATACTCTTCTTTTGGGGATTATTGGGATTTTCTTGTTTTTGAAGGTCAAGTTTGCTTTGCCGAAAATTTACCATCCTAGGGTGATTCTCCGCTTAATTTCTTCTTCTTTTGTGGGTTTCATGGAGATTCATTGTCCAAGGTAGATGTAGTGGTCTATTTTCCCCAGTTTTGCGTCTTCGATTTTGACAGTTATGTCCTCATTTTCGATGTGATTATTGCATATGATTTTTGTCTTACTAAACTTCATGTGTAGGCTGAATCTTTTACTTTCTCAACAAAATACCACGCCTTTCCTCATGATATCGCCAAAAAACATCAATGAATTTAATGATATTTTGTTGAAGGATGAACGATCAGCTTTGGAGCAGATCATTAGAAAGAATCAGAGCTCAATTACTTCCCCTGACAGTGGAATTGGCAAATGTATGCTTTTCAGGGTTTTTTTTTTGTTTTTGTTTCTCTTCATCTCATCTATTAACCAATTCTTTCTCCGACCGTAAATGTCAACGGCGGTCGATCTGAATGATGAAGAACTAGTTTCCGACAATACTCGAACCCACATTCAATACCTCGGGAAGATTATTTTTTTAATCCTGATTTTCAGTCGTTTACTTTACCGGTCAGAGAATCACTTGGTTAAAATCGTTGTAACAAAAATAAAAGTATATAACTGTGCAGGAAGCAGTCAACATTAATTACAACGAATACGTGTGATTATATTCTAATGTTTATAACTCGACCACACCCTTTGCTTAGGTATTTTGATAAAGAAAAGGTAAAATATACAAGCCTGGTTAGTCAATCAATAGAAACCGTCATGCAACCAATGTCTTTTGGCAGCATGCTGTGTTGGGGATGATCAGTTCAAAAAGTTGGAAAAAGGGGTGATCAATGGATAGATTACTTCTCTAGCCTTCTGTTGGGCGGTGATCACTAAAACAGCCTACACTAAAAAAAACTACAAAAGTGAGGGATCTATTTAGCAAACATTTACTTCGTAAATTGAATCCAACCCCATAAAACCCATTTTGGGAAGTGACTTTGAAAACGAATATTCTTAACATAAAATAGGATAAATGTTTAATTTTCCAGCCCTATAGCTCCCTCGGTGCAGCCTTTAAGTGAGAAACATACATACATACATAGAGAGTAGGTCAGCCGGACTCACTTGAAAATAAAGAAACCTATGCTGACAGTATTCATTAATAAATATATATAATTGTATTTCTAATGTTTATTACTCGACCACACCCTTTTCTTTAAGGATTTTCATGAAAGAAAAAGTAAATAATATTTGTACTTTTGGCTGAAGTAAGTAATATTGATACTTACGACCTATTTAGGACAATTGTTCCTACATAAACAGAATGTTTTTGAGAAGCAAAAACGTGAGTGACTTCGTGGCTGGATCAGTTACGTATTTCAAATTTGTATCTGAGGCCTGTATTTAAGCTAGATTTCTATACTGGCAAGCAGAACCCCCATTTGAAAGATTGGCGTAATACGATCTTCCCACATTCCCTGCATTTGGCCTTGTGATCTGCTCAGCTAAGCTTGGAAAATACCAAAATGAACGAATGTGATTTATAAAAAGAAGATGGGATTAAAAAAACATTAGTTTTCCATAAGGTTACATGAAACTCGTCTATAAAGCACCTACTTTAATCATTATAGACTCTATTAAAAGACATTGTGGGGGAAAATGAACAATTAGTATTTAAGAGAATTGAATTCTTGCAAAAAGGCTGTATAGCGAGTCATGGACAGAACAATGCTTGGGATAAATGGATTTAAAAAGACATCAACATGGGTCACAGGCTTGAATAAATTATATTATATGAATAATTGAGGAACAATAATGGAGGAGGGTTATCCACTCAGCAAAAAAGAAATGATAACAGATAGAGCAGAAGACTAATCGATTGGTCAGCATGGAACAGTAAACGTAGTAGGGGAAGACCAGACACAATATGGAGAACCAAAATAGAAAGGTTTGCTGCTAAGTCATGGCAGAGATTACTGCAATCACCTTTGTCATGGAAAGAAATGGGAAAGGCTTTTCTCCAAAAGTGGACTTATAACAGCTGAATATATATATATATATATATATATATATATATATATATATATATATATATATATATATATAAATTGACATTTACCCGGTGAATGTTAACATTTTGTGCCTGTTGCAAAATTCAGCTAGAGCAGTATGTTGTTTCATTTACCGGGTATACGTCTTTGTAATTATTATTTTTCATATACTTATTGCTCTATTTACTCTGTTAATATTGTGCACTGTGATAAAACATCTAAATCACAACTCGGGTGTTTTCTCTCTCGTAATCAAAATATTGCTCTGTATTGTATTACTAATATGTTGGGCACTTTTAATTCAATCAAAATTAACAGACTTAATTAAATCCACTACATTTATTAAAAGTAATATCATTGATTATATATATATATATATATATATATATATATATATATATATATATATATAATAGTGAAAATCGTTAATTTAATATACGATGGGTTTGTTTCATAAAATGCTCGATACAAAAACGTTGAGTTTGAGTAGAGTTTCAACTATGGTGAAAAATGGATTTGATATACAAGCATATTTAAGTCTCTGCCTTCCTTGGTTTCTTTGGGCGAGCCTCTTCGCCCAGGCTTCTGCACACAGTCTTTGCCCTGTATATCCCACCAAACAATCTTCGTCTCCAAAGCCAAGCTTGACATATATATATATATATATATGTATATATATATGTATATATATATACATATATATATATATATTTAGAGAGAGAGAGAGAGAGAGAGAGAGAGAGAGAGAGAGAGAGAGAGAGAGAGAGAGGGGGTAGACTAAATAAGATGATTTGATGCCCAGTCACCGATACTGGTCATAATCTTGAATCAAAAATTATAAACAATTGAATAATACATCAATCACTGTCTGTGTCAGTAACAGATTTACTGAGAGATCTGTGTTGACTATTTGAACATAACCACAATCTAAAAAGAAAGAGTCATGTCACAATAAGTAACATTTTCTTCCAATGTATTCAAGTACACACCTGATACCCGATCTATTCATTCAAAGACAGCGGGACAGAAAGAGCGAATAATAAAGTTGTTTTTTTTTTCACTTGAGTATTTCCACAATGCCATGTACCTGGGTAAGCATATCATAAGTACAGAAGGATCAAAGAGAAAAAAAAGCCGAACTCTCCAGGCTATGCACTTGCTGAAGAGAGGTCGACATTTTTGCCAAACACCATGTGGTGTCTTTGATTCCTTCCTTCGCATTGCCCTCATTCTTGACCTATATAATGAATAATGTTCAAATTCTGTCTATTTTCTTCCATATGAAAGGCAAAGGTCTGAATCAAATTAATTTCTGGCTGTAAAAAATGAGAAATTTCCAGGAGTAATTAATGTGCTTGTCTGCAATAACACGTGCACATTGAATTAAAAGAAAAGAATCTCTTTCCTTAGTTTCAAAAACGCAATTTGGTAATTTTACACAACATAAGTTCCATTCATAAAAACAACTAGCAAGGTTTGCATGTATCTTCAAATATATTACTGAATCAGTATACAGGAGAACAATTAAGAAAAACATTGGAGTTGAATGTGCCGCTTTCAAGACTTAATTTAAAACCAATTAAAAAAAACAAACTCCTACTACTTCTACCAAGATGGTATGATACTCGCCATTGCAGTCAAAAATTGAACGACCGTAGTGTTAAATTTTGTAATAGAAGTCAATCAAATATGGTCAGAATGAATTATATTTTTGACATCGCTAGTGTTTTCCACTGAAAAACATCTGAAAAAGGATAAATGAAAAAAACAAAAAAACAAAATCTAGCAATATCTAGATTCTGGAAAATCCAGATCTTATTAATAAACCCACCAGAAAAAGGTCCCTCCAGAGGTGAAAAAAGCTGGGTTCTTTTCCGAAAAAAGAGAAACTTTTTTTGAAGGGGTCTAGTTGAGTACTGATGCCAATCTTCAAGTTGGTAGACAAAGCGGTATGACGAAGAGCTCAAACACATACACACACACACGCACACACACATACACACACACACACACATACACGCTAACATATATATATATATATATATATATATGTAAGGATAGAACCCTTTGCCATCTTTGATGGCTATGGATGTTCAATTTTACCTATGACAACGAAGATGAAAAGTGGTATGTTTTAGATGCACCTGTTCGCCAATTTATATATTCATTTGTTTGTTCACTCCTCTATTCATCTGGCCACACGATATCTCCGAAAGTTGTAAATGGATTTCTCTGAACTTCAGGGGAAGGCTGGGCAATAATATAGGAAATTATCACAATTATTCTCTTGGACATAAGCTGCACATTTCTGCTGTGGAGTCCAAGCACATTCCTCACCTTTCCTTACTCTGTGACTTGATAGTTCACCACTCCAAAGGTATTAATAGTGTAGATAAATGCTTATATCTGATTAATTTTACCCGAGGTTTTATTTAAAAGTAACTGATCTCTTTCAAGTGGAAGAGTTCATTATTTCAAATGATGGGTAGATGATATTGTCATCATTAAAATATAGATTTGATCTTACTCTTATTAAGTATCACAGACAAAAAAAAAAAGACAAAAACGAAAACAAATGATAAAAGTCACATGGTTAATTTTATAAATAGATATTGTTGGTAGACACAGATTCAAATACTCCTGTGCAATACAAACATAGACACGTACTCAGAAAAGAGTATTTATACAAACACAGATAACTTTCATTAGTGAGTAGTGACAATTGAGAATTTATGTTTCCGCCGAGGTTAGTTCTGGAAGGAATTTTCAGAATTTATGAACACCTCCAAAGCGTATTAAACGATCAATATTTTTCCAAACTTGCTCATCCTCAAGAACTGGTGAATCTATCTAGTGATATCAATGCGCATCAACACTCAGATTCCAGTCCAAATCGGAGGCTGATGTTGACTTTGTTTGTCCCTGTAACAAAAAATTATAATCCTTGCCTAATTTAGGGGAGGAAACTCTTCACTTCTTGTCTGCCTCAACACATTCAAACCGAACCGATATATGAAATTAACATTTCACTACCGTGTTTTCGAATTACGATCAGCAGGCGACTCTCTCACCAATTGGGCCAAACTGCGAAAAATTATAATACAAATACACAAGGTTTTTTTTTCATCCAAATGAATAAATGCACTTATAAATAACATTTCCCTGCCGTCATTTTCAATCATGGTAAAGTGATCGGTAGGCGACTCTTTTACCAACAGAGCCAAACTTACAAGTCTTGCATATCTACCTAAAGGTACGCTAAGACTACATTAGGGCTTATTTCATTGTAATAAATAAATACTCTTATACTAAAAAGTACATAATTTCATAACGCTTCATTTATATTACATAAAAGGCAAAAGTTGCAGCAATCACCTTCAGACGGAATAGAAGTTGACCAGTGAGGCTTATAATATCTGTTTCAGTTTTAATCATCTGTGAAATCGTTTATGTTTCGTTAGGCTCGTAGAATGTTTGGATAGATTATTAATTCTGCAAACAGATAAATGTATCGAAAACAAAAAAATATTTTAGTAATTTCGACGGAAATTTTACACAGACATCAGCAAGGTAAATAGCATTAAAACATATTTGAAGCGCAGCTGGAACACAGAACTTAACTAAGAGACAAACCCACAAAATGAGAACTATGCAACGTGCACATGAAATGATTATGCTCAACCTCACATGGAACCCACGAGACAGCACAATACATCCGGGGTAATACAGGTGTCAGAGACACAGTAGAATCCATAAGAAAAAAACTCAAATGGTAATGGGCTGACCATGTCGCCAGAATGGCAGACAACCGATGGACACTGCGACTCACGACATGGATCCCCCGAGATCACATGCAAAACCGAAGCCCGCAGAGTATTAGATAAAGAGACAAGCTAGATAAATTCAAATAGTGCTGGCTCCACGATACCCCTAATAGAGAAGTGTGGCGAATCCTTGGGAAGGTCTATATCCAACGACGGTCGTTAAGACACTGATGATGATGATTATTGGTTCTGCAACGCCCACGATAGAGACGTGTGGCTTATCTCGGAGAAGATCGATGTCCGACGACGAACGATAAAAGACTGATGATGATGATAAAAAAATGGTAAGACCACCACAGATGAAAGTTTAGAGAAACTTGTGAGCAGCAGCAGCATTAAATAATTGCATGGTTTGACAGCCAGTTATTGGTTAAGTTCCATGTTTCAGCTCCATAGGTGACTTTCAGAGGATGCCTTGGTTATACCCCCTTCTTTTAAAAAAAAGTTTTTTGAAAAGAATGGGATCTTAAATGGCAAATTAAAATCTGTGTAAATCTGGTGGATGCTGTCTTAGACGAAGAATGATGCAAGTAATGTCACTTCAGTTGCAAATATTAAATTCAGATTTAAGTGAAGGAAGATTAAAAAAGTATCACCTTAAAATGAACTTTGATTATTGTAATAGGATCAATGGATTTAAAATTCACATGCATTTAGTATTTTTAGAACTTTCTTTTCATTATTGATGATTTTTGTAACTATTTACCTTCATCTTAATTGTTGTTGCTTTTTATCGCAACTAGACTCAGGCTAGTTTCCCTTCAGTGGTGAGTAAACAGATTAATCGTGCGGATTGGAACTTGTTGAAAAAAATTGTTATCCTAAATTTATTAGTTTGCCTCAGAGTAATTTTTTTATTAGATATGATAAATATTACTTTGAGATAAACAAATAATTTTCGGTGTAACAGATTAGAATATCTTTAAAAAGTTTTACTACGTGACACTATTTTCAGTGTAATTCACGGAGGTAAATTGTACCAAAAATTAAGAATAACGTTTCATAATATTTCATCAAATAAAATAAGCGAGTAAAGTGAAGTCGTTTTCCTCAAGTTTTTAATTGCAAAGTTTTGGCTACGAAGTTTGGAACATAAATATGCCTTATCTTTATGTGTTTTTCAGCGAAAAATCTTGTCCACTCTCATCCACGTAAACAGTTCAATTGTTTACAAATGAGTAAAGAAAAACCTCAAGGTTCTGTGAAATTGAGTGCAAAAATTTTAGTCGATCTAAATCACGGTAATCATTTTGTTACTGATGCTCTGCTCACTGTAAAATATACATAGGGTTTATTTTTGTCAACTTCTGGTTATTGAATCATCATAGCCACAATCACCGACCAAGCAACAGAAAAATATGATGAGGTAGGTTAGTTAAGTCTAGGGTGACAGAGAAATAAGCGGACGGAGTGTGGGGGTATTGTGACATAAGTGAAGCAACTAGGCTATGATAATTCGTTTTTAGACAGAGGCAGTATAGAATACATAAAGTTATTATAATGCATGAATCAAAATATAATTGAATTAGATGCGCAGAGACATTAATATAACTCATTGTTTATATTTTCCATGGAAAACTCATACACTGTACAGCAAGGATTTGTTAGACAATGGATTTGAATTACAAAGAGAAATACCAAACTGGTGGGATATTTAGAAAATTATAGACATATTTCATGCGAAGTGCTGCATTCTCCGATATTAATATCTATGAATAATTATTGGATAAAAATGTCGTCGAATTCTTCATCTTAATGTTTGCACTTTAATGAAAAGAAAAATTAATTTTTTTTTTAGTAGCATTGGCCGAATGAATGAACTACAAAAGCACATCATTTGTGAGTCTATCTTGTGATTTTTAGTTCTTTTGCAGTCGGTGAAAACTCTCATTTATCAAACTTTGTTGAATCTGGCACATGGCCATAATGCTAAGGTCCCGGATGAGGTTCGGACTCACTACATTAGCAGTGGTTTGGTGAAACTAACTTACAAACCGTATATCCATTGGCATTGGCCCATGGGAACTCTTTGGTTAAGGTGGGGATGGGTGGATAATAAGGGATTGATTTTCTCGAAATTTCCCCAGATTATAAAGAGAAAAAAAGTGCAGACGACTTGATTTACCTGAAAAGTTACGCAGATTGGAAACACAAGTTTTTTCTTTATCAATCAACGATACACAGTAAAAATCACGCAATAAGCAACTTAAAAGGAACATTTTTCTCTGCTTTTTTTTTTGTAGCAAAAATATCAATTGCCCGAAATTTCCACTCTTTTGCTTGAATTTAGGATGGGGGGGGGTCAGTTGCCCCCGGGCTCCTCCGCCGATGTCCGTGGTGGGCACCGACGAAAGAGCTGAAGCAGTCTTCAAATGTACGTAGGCTTGTACTGCGTCAAGTACACGCACTTAGTATTTTTGAGAAGTTTCTTTGCCTTCGTTCTTAATCGCAGAAGTTTGGCAGTGAAGTGTAGAATATATTTGGCCTGTCTTGTTTTCATTTGACAGTCAGTAACACTGCACGAATATATTTCTTTGGATGACTGGTTTCTATTTCATTTCAGAATACTTTCACTACCCGTTCCACTCCGACACTACGAGCCTCGATATGAAATATGTGAATGACCTTACAGCCTTTCTCTTCCTCTTCTCTTTCTCTCCTCACCCCTTTCTATCTTTACCTGCTATTGTATACCCCCCCCCCGCTTTCCTTTTGTTACATTTTCTTTCTCTCGCTCTACTATTTATTGAGCGTCGAATAGTTTATGACCCTGTCAAACAGCCCACGTTCATATTCGAATCCACTGAAGCGCGTCATTGGCTTGCTTACTTCATATCAGAAAGGGGCTGCGATATCTGAATATATTGCGGAAAATTATTTAAAAATGCGTCAGAAGGGCGAGAAACGATGGGATGATTTTCTCAGTTTATTTTCTTTCATATATTTCCGTTTCAACCTTTGTGTATTGTAACTCCATTATAGAGAAATAAAACGTACGAAGGTCGATTTTAAATTGACATAAATTTACGTTGTTTATTTTAGATTTTCTAACAATTACGGCCGTGTGAAAAAATAGTATTCAAATGTTCGTAGTATGATATCTAGGCGGCTAAAATTCTAAAACAAAGGGTCTGAAATGCTGTAGCTCAAGAGTTTGAGGTTGTAATCTATAAAAGACATGGAGGAAGAGAAAGATATAAATGATACATCAAATCCAAACCTGACAAATATTCATACATACTAGGCGCTCCACCTTGTTACAGTAGTATCGCCGCTCGCAGAATAAGTAAGGAAGCCACAACCTTCAATGAAATGAAATTCGGTCAGCTGCAAAATTTTTCCGAAACAGGTTTCAAACATTTTGTATTTGCTAAAACAGGGGGCCGACTGTCCTTAGGAATGTGAAGTGCATTAATAGAATAAATTACCCTTTTTAAGGCAACTCTTTTACATTCAAATTTTGCCTACTTAGTCCGTAAGATTCAAGCCTTGAACCCCAAATCTTAGGAGAATTAGAGTTCAAAGATTGAGACTTTGGCTCAACCGTGTTGTGGTTGGATTAAGCCGAATATTTCGTTCTATACTAACAGTTCCATTCAAATCAAAAAGAGGCAAAGTTGACTGATTAGCATAAATTCAATTTTTGGCACGTATAATAAATTTTAAAGGAAAAATTTGTCTGAATTATCTCTAAACATTAAAATACGTTAGAGCCGATTTTGACCATTTTAGAGTCTCTGGACTTAAATAACGGGGGCTTAGTTTTCTGAGCGAGTCCTGGCCAATGTAAGGGTGCTTTTTATAGTCCGTGTTTAGAAAAGTTGCATCTCAGTCCAAAAGTCTCCAATACCAATTTTCCGCTTAGTCCAGCAGTCCATAAGGAAACTTCGTTGAGGATCGGACAGACCCATTCACTAAATGGGTTCTGTGAGTGATCAACGATAATGATATTGAGTCATATGCATATGAAAATGCAGTTAGAGAGTGAAGGCATTTTTTGATTATTTTGATGCTTAAAATATAATTGGATTTTATGTATGAAAACATTCGTTGGCAATAAAACTGATGTTCAGCAGAAGAGCAAATACTCTTGGGGGCCTAACTGCCGCCCCCTCCTGCTTATTAGAATCTCACCCCGTCAATTAATTTTTGAGGGTCCATCTCCACTTTCTCCTCATTTTAGTTGGGGGTTGGGCAACTTCAGATTTGTCAAAATATTCCCATCAAATGACGACTTTTATAAAC